>JAACJT020000110.1:13411401-13448276 GCA_009936485.2 Gymnarchus niloticus | reverse complement strand
TGTTTTAGTAACATACTGGAGCTGCAGCGTGGGGGATGTTTTAGTAACATACTGGAGCTGCAGCGTGGGGGATGTTTTAGTAACGTACTGGAGCTGCAGCGTGGGGGATGTTTTACTGTTATCTACATATGCTTGGCCCTGCTTCCACTGCTGTGATGCCTGGTTTTTAAGCTTACTCTCATCTGCGCACTGCTGCCTCCCTCCACAGGCCTGTTTTCCCAACCACACGTGTTCCTCGTGTAAAACCACAATTGAGGAGCATGCTGGGGAGGCACTGCGCTTCGTTGGGGGGATTGGCCTCTTCTTCAGCTTTACTGAGGTGAGTGTCGCTCTGTTACCAGTCATTGTCTGCTACTTCATCAGCACTCAAGCAGTATTCCAATGAGAAATACACTTACCATGATATAACTGTCACAGCAGTGCAGTGTTGCAATGTACCATGCATAACTGCTTAATTCATAGATCAGCTCATGTCACTTCTAGCAAATATCTTTATAATTTCATTGAATAATTTAATAAATTTTAATTAACGAAGCGCATGTTAGGGGTTTGACTTTTCTAGCATGAGTACAAATGAATCGGTCCGTTGGATTAATCAATATAGCTAGCCAAATGCAACTAACAGTGATGTTAACAGGCAAAAAGACTTATTGCAACAACAAAACAAACTGAGGATTCTGTCAAACACAAACAGAATAGCAGTCTTGTGATATACAACATGAAAATTTAGTGAACAAAACTACAGGACAATGAGGGAGAGAAACAAATATGTCTGTTTTGTAGGCATGAGAAAACACTGAAATTTCAAGGGTGCTCAGGCAATCCCAGCATTCTAACTTTAAAGCTAAGGAGATGATGCGTAAATAAAAACTTATTGACTTCTAATGGGTTTGCTGACAATGCACTGCTGTGACCCAAATGAAATGTCTGTACTGAGAATGATGAGAGAACTGGGTATGAGCCCAAGCCTGCTTTGTGTTTCAGATTTTGGGTGTGTGGTTAACATACAGGTACCGAAATCAAAAAGATCCCCGAGCAAATCCAAGTGCTTTCCTCTGAATGGGCCTTTAGCGTTTTAAAATCAGCTCTACGAGCAGTGGGACTTCGGGCTATTACTTATCCTCTGGAAACAAAATTATCTTTGCAGATGACATGACAAATCATATGAATGGATGTTTAGACATTTACTAAAGTAATTGTAATGCTCTTCAATCCTTCTGAATTTAGCTCTTTTTGATTAAAGTTGACCAGGTTCAGCTTTTAGTTAGTAGCTTGATTGAAATTAAACATGGTCTGTTTTTTGGTTGTTCCTTATTAAATATGCCATAATTAATTTTAGTACAGGGTGCATGGTGTTATTACTATCCCATCTTATTTAGTAATCACCCAGAGCTTTAGTTGCGTTCTAGAAAGCACCAACTGCACCAACGATAAAATTATCTCTGTGATGTTAAATATTTGACTGACATTTGAGAAAATTTTACCTAGTGGATATTATGATGTTCATGTGCCTTGTTTACATTACTAGTACATACTCCAGCAAATTTGCACAAGGCTTTATAGATGGGTTATGTTTTATTGCAATGAATAAATGAGAGACGATGTGCTGTATGTCTGCAGAATGGCTATAAATCTTATAACATTACTGAATATCAGTTTAATTTCCATATTAAATTTATTTTGGGATAGACAGCGACTTCTTTATCAGAAAGTGTAACTGTCTTTAAGATATTCAATCAATTACTTGATATTTTTATATGAACCACTCATGTGATTGTGTAGGTTGCTCAAACGTGTATCAGGGTGTTACCTTCTGACAATTGGTAGTGTGCTAAAGTATCTGCTGTGAATGTATGTTCAAACAGAGAGTACTCAAGTTCTCCTAGTTAAAACAAATGACCAGGCAGTCTGTCACTACAGCTGTATGACAGCTGGTTCTGTGAACTACCTTTGTGAACACTTGTATTTTGGAATAAAACTGATTTGAGACCTTCTTTTGTATGCGTACTGCAGTTTATTACATTTTACGTGCAGTGCATTCCCAGGCCTTGCTACTGCAGAAGTGAAATTTACTTGAGCCAAAGTCCACGTACAGTATTATAACGAATCTTAGTGAAAAGCTCTTTGATTGTTTCGTTTTCCTAATGACTGGCTACTTGGGCCATGAAGTGGTCGATCTTTTCAGAAATGTTCACTGTAACCTCAATTTCAATCTGCTGTGGTGTCAGCCTTGTGGGAGTAAGCCATGTCTTTGTGCTAATCTTAATGTCGGTCGATACCCAAGTGTGCGTAGTAAAGCCAGAACCACGTTAAATGATGCTGCTGTACGGCTCTGCACACCTTTGCTCAAATAAAGAACCTCCCCTAAGTTTGAGCCACCATGCAGGTCACTTGTCGCAGTCTAGTTAATGAACCTTCGCTGGATAAAGACAAGGGACTGGTTTGTACGGAAGTTTCGCAAGCTTCTATTAAATACATGGTAATGACCTGAAGTTCATGGCCCAGATAAAGTACTAATAAGGGAACGACAATGTACTGCATGTTTATGCTATTGAGGTAAATAGAAATAATTAGAATATTTGAACATTGCTTTTTGATATTTTGCAAGAATAATTTCTTTAAGATTGACAGTTGCTTGAAAATGATCTTCACAATTTCACTTTTGTCTAGGAGTGTAGTTTTTATGGAACTTTTATTTGGAGACAAATGGTTTTGGATAAGAATGACAGTAAGATATTAGCACAGGCAGCTCATGTCTGCTCAGCAGTGCATGATGTCAAACAGGCCTTCATCTTTGGGATATCATGCCATGTCATTTTCTTTTCCTCAATATTCTAATACAGCGTGAGTAGCGGGGGCTGCATATTGGTTATTTATTGGTACAAAACAATGAGTTCAAGTGGTGTTCCTTTGAATCCTTTTTGAGAGATAAAGCTACATTTGATAAGTTTATTTTCCTAAAATTTCAGCTGAAGCTATGCCATAGAAGTTGCCTTCGGGAGAAGCTGAGTCCTAGACGTCTTTGTGAGTCAGGAAAGTGGAGTTGGCTGTGTCTGCATTCCTCCCGGCCTGGCAGGATGTGGGGGGAAGCGCTCCACCATTTGGAGCTCTCTTATCAAGACCGCTCTATCAGCAGGTTGCCCGGCCAGTTGTTCCCGCCATGCTTCCTGGTAAACTTCACACGCAGCCCTCACCCTCTGGCTATTGCCGAACAGCACTGAAGAAGAAACTAATAACTGTGGGGCATGTTGACCTTGGCATGCATCTCTATTGTCCTGAGGCTCCTGTCTTTTCTGAAATATTCTAAGAAATCAATATGCTTCATCTCCTTGAAACATATTTTTTTTACTGAAACTTCAGTCAAATTACACAGCATGGTACTTCTTAAGAAATGATAATTATATAAAATACTATACATTATGATTAGCTGCTCAAAGTCACAGATTACTGAGAACAGTGAACTTAACACTAAAATACCATGATAAAGTACAAAGTCTAGAGAAAACAGGAGCACAGAACAACCTCCCTGACTCATAGTCAGGGTCTTCTGCCAAAGAATGTAAAACGGCATAAAATGCTAATTTAAAAGAAAGTCAAGCAGTCTTCAGAGTAACATTTATTAAACAGACAAAACAACAGGAAAAGTTGACAACATTGGGATCTAAAATGAAGTAATAATAGTAAATGCCTTTAAAAGAAACATCCTTTGACTTTTAAGAGACTGTCAGTGCGTAGCTTTATATCAGTAAACATTTCATACAGTGCAGGACACTAAAACGCCTTTCCTAAGATATGACAAAGATTCAGAGTTCATGGGTCAAAGGTCATGAAGAAAAGGTCTGAAGTCATAGTTCTGTCTTCAGCAGTTTCTTGGCCTTCTTCATATTGGAGATCACTGATTATGAAGGAGAGAGAGATAACTGTAAAACATCTGCTACATGTTTCATTTACTATTGCTTGTGTCCTTTAAGCATGTTGCATGGTTTTTTCCATTCGTACTCGGAAGACCAGGTCTGTGTCAAAACAGAATGGAAATCAGGTGATACTTACGGAGGTTCAAATCAGTAGGCTCGTACGCGTACAAACGGTTTCCGTATCTCCCTGTGATGTCAGCCCTGACGGTGAGGGTAGGGTCTGCCAAGAAATTATTTTACAGAATGAATATTCATATCTCAAGGACTTTTAACATGAAAGCTGCTCTGAACATGCTATCAGAATGATTTGTCAACTTTTTACATAATACAAAATGTTTTATCCATCCATCTTCCAACCACCTTTAATGGACAGGGTTATAGAGCAAAACATTTTACATAATACAAAATCTCAGCTTCAATGCTTACCAACGAAGAGGATTCTGGGAACATACTGGCCATCGGGAGACAGATGCTTATCTGTTGTTTCATACTGGAGTAAGAATACATATTAATGAAAAAGCTCCTTGTGGAATTCTGGTAATTACATAAATGAGAATCCCTTTATTCTGGTTGTAATTTGTTCTTTGTAGTAAATGACGCCGCTTTTATACAATAGACATTTTCATTTTTAAAATACCATTGCCTCCCAACGAGTTTCATTCCTAGGGAGTTAAATGTTTGTCTTTTCATTCTGTCTATCGCTTCAAACATACCATGAGGTTCAGGAGGATAAAGTCCTCATCAGCCATCTTCTGGATTTCCTTGTCATTTGCAAAGACCTTCTTCAAAGCTAGAAGCAGACGAGTAGTGTGACACAACTTCTTAATCAATAAACAGGTGGGGTGCATAGCAACAAGTTCGACATTAAACAGTCATGATATTCATCTTGCATCTTTAGAGCTTATCTTCAAAGTCCTATATCTCCATCTGACAACTAGTTTAGATTGCATTGCAGTGCCACACTTTGCTTTCTTCTATGGTTAGCCAGACACAACAGATTGCTATTTCACAAATTATTTGCTGTTTTATTTTTCCATTGAGTTGAGGCTCTTTTAGGAGCAGACAGCACACAAGCTAGACAAATCTAACCGAAAACCACTAAGGTTTTTTGTCTTATAGACACCCAGACACCTTCCAGCTATGCCTAGTTGTACACTGACAAAGCAGTTCTGCAGGATAGAAACAAAAAAGGTGTCTCTCAACATGCTAGTATGTGGGTTCGGTACAGTGCCTCACCCAAGCTGTGAGGGCAATCTTCCAGATGAAGGATGACCATCAGGGGCTTGTTGCTTCGAAGTTAAAGGCATGTATGGTTAATGCTGGAGATCGTGATGGTAAACGTGGTTCGCATGCTTGTTGTGTATATTTTAAAAAGCGGCTTACCTTGTTTTGGATTTGTATAAGGCCTCCTCATAAGTCTGAGCCCAGATAAGTTCATCACCCCACCCTGGAGAGAAATGAGTGGGTCACATGACTGCATGACGGAGAACCAAGCCAGAATCTCAACCTTTTGGACTCCAGTGTACAAGCTGAATGGTAGCAAAGTGGCCAAAGTGTCACTGCTGTGGGGGATGGGAGGAATTTACCCCTGGACAGGGTCTGCGGGACCCTCTTTTCCTTCTTGGGTACAGCCTTCTCTAGCTTTGCCAGTGAGGAGGAGATCATCAGGACCAAGAGCACAGACATCAGCATCTTAATCATTGTGGTCATTTTCTGAAATAAAGAAGAAAGAAAAAACAGATCAAATGATGACTTTCCCACATGCATGTTTTCTTAACAGTGTGGCCCAAGTCATCCTTGGTGGTAAGAAGAGCATAGGAAATACTGGTATTATAAAAAGCACAAGAATATTATGCTTACACAGAAAATAAATGCAGATAAAACTATCAAGAAAGAAAACCCTGAAAGTTCTTATGGAGACTGAAGTAAAGCTGGAGCTCAGGTGAAATTTAATAAAGTAATATCATAGCATGGAAGCTTCCATATTTCTCTCCCAGTTACCTTAGTCTTTACTCAGGTGCTGGCCTCAGGTCCTGATGTGTTCTACTCCACTACTCACTTAGAGCCTGTTTTATACACCTGCAAGCCACTCCCCTCCTCCATACTGGAATGTGAGAGAAGAAACCACTCTACCCTCTTACTTTTCTAAACACAGACCACCAGAGAAAATATTGGATCCCCTTTGTAGTCAAAATATGAGATATATATGTTTATAGTCGTTTTATTGCAACAGTATGAAGGACCTGATTTTATCTAGTGAGTGTAGATTTTGTTTGTGTTTTGTGTTGGCATCAGTCCAAGGACAGGTAAGCATAAGGAAAGCTTCTGATTCGTCACAAAGACGATTAGTCTTTTTATCATTGGTCAGCATCCCATCCGTAAGTTAGATTCATTTTTGCAAGTATTTCAAACACGATTGTCACTCTCACAGTTTAGTTTTTGAATAAGAAATAGAATCATGTAATTACACCAACAGAGAGAACCTATAAAGATTTATGAGTCAATTTGAAAAATAAAGTAAAACAATTCTTGTTACATATTTTCCATTTCTGGAATATGATATTAAAAAACACAAAAAAATTCACAAAAACATCATTTGCATTTAAAAAAAGTCCAAACATGAAGAATCTATACCAGTGCCATCACTGCACACAGGTGACATACTGTGGAAGTGGCAGTACTCACAGTACTCAATAGAGCACAGAAAATGATCCTCGCAGTGACACATTTCACAAAAGTCATGTTTGCCACGTTTTCCGGCAAAAGGAGTGTTCAGTATAAAATGGGTTTGCACGCACCAAGTTTCGAATATTTGTAACAATGTAGTTTTTAGGGATACGTTGGTGGAAAAGCTATTCAAATGTACAGAAATATTTAAAAATTCTTAGACACAGTGGATATTGTGCTACATTTTAGGTAGCATCATGCTACATCATTCAGAATAGTCATTTATGATGTATTATAGTGTATTGTTATTATTAGTATTAGTAATAGTAGTAGTATTGAGAGCAGCACAAACAAAAAGCTTTTAATTATATATATATTATCTTGAAACTAAAATCTCAAACTGAAACAATTTTAATCAAACCTGAATAATTTAAATATTTGTTCTATTACAATCATTTATTGAATTAACTGAATCTGAAGGCAAATACGTCCTGCCCGTTTAGGTGTGCCGTAGTAAGTCAATATGCTAAAACATTTTTTAAACAAAATTCCTTTATAACAGGTCTCTCAGCAGCTAGGGCCCTGGAGACTACCTTTCTAGCAACCATAGAAATGAGAGTAAACATTCCTCGAACTTGTTTTCACTTACTTGGGGTGATCTGGTTAGTTAATGGGTGGATTTATTTACACAGCCATGAACAAGGTCAACACGCTTTTCACTGTGTTGATGCCCTCACTGTTCACTAAGGAAACGTTAACTCATAATGCAAATGAATGCAGAGCTGAACTGGAGGTTTTCAAACAGGAACCCATTCCAATTCTTTTCTGGTCAACTTTGCTTTTAAAAATAGATTCATAGAGACATCCATTTATTAATTAGTTTTGACCCCATAACTTTTCTGTACCCTGAAAAAAAATTTTTGAGTATCGTGCCTTTGAAAGTTTAATGGAAGCTACAATTCGTCAGCGATACCACCAGAATCCATGTACTGGATACAAACTTAACATTAATGAGCGCCTGTAAAACAGATACTAATTCCAAACACTGCAGCGTATGCCTGCAGTTGGCTCACCTCCCCCGCTTAGAATCGGGGTAACATAGTAGTTCAGATCAAACAAAGGCCTCCTCAAACCAGAGCCTCAGGTTGGGGGATAAAGTAACCAGCTGTGAATGCTAGTATTGTTTTGAGCTCAATAACTCTGCTCTCTTGATTCGGTTACTAGTCTTTGATTGAATGTACCCACTTTTCATTTTGTCCACAGCTCCCATTTATGAATCTATTTATTTATTAAACTAGCTACTGCAAAATGAATTAAACGAAGCACTACTTTAAACCAATAGGGTTTTATGTCTAATTAACACCTCTAAATACTGATGATAAGTATAAAGTGACTGAAACTTGCACAGGGTCCCTGCTTTAGTTTGGCAGGCTTGCATGAAAAGCCAAAACTGCTAAACTCCAGATCAATTTTCTAAAAATGGATTGAAAGTGCAAGTGAAAAAAAGAATTTATAAGCATACTTAAGATTCCAAACAACCTTACACTTCGAAAGGGCCCAGCAGTGCAAATTACATCTATGTCCTTGCTCCAAAGAATGCATGACATGCATCTTAAACATTTAGAGACTATAGAATCCATGACAAAAAATGGGTGCTCCTCTGCCTTGCTACCCGTGTCAGGCTAGGATGACACTGCATGATTTTCCCTCCAATTTAAGCTCCAGTTTCCATTAGCAATTTGGCACCAGTTGGCCCTAGTTTGCTTATTCCTGGAGAGTCAAAGCTGATTAGTTGGTGCAGACAACTGCATAGTGCAGGGGATCTCAACTCAGTACTCAGGGACCCCAGCCAGACTACATTTTTGTTATGTCCTCCCACCTATATACCTGAACTTACTTGCATTTGCTGATGGTGTCCTTCATTACCTGACTTAGATGTGCATGTGGTGGACTAGAACAAAAATGCAAACTTTTGACTGATAAAATTGAATACTAGCACATTGCAGCACTGCTAATATGCAACTTTTCTTTATCATACGCGTTCCGTGTGTCTGCGCAGGTGAGATGTGACAGCCCGGTCACCTGGGAAATTATTGATGAAAATGATTGATTGGACATCACCATAAGATGCTAAGTTCATGCAGAGTCACTGCAGAGCTGGTGTTCTTGGATTGCTGAGGTGTCCTTTGCATTTGTTCCTTCTCTGTTCTCTGGGCTGAGCTGGCGTAGAACCAAGTCAATATTTGCCACTGACGAAGGAAGAAGTAGGAAGAGCCGCTCCCATTTGTGTTCTGTAGACCCCTCCCTGGGCAACAGGATCTGAGCAGGGGGATCCTGTAGAACATGTGTCTGGGGCTGCACTCACTTCCAGGCAGTTCCTACACGTCCACCTACATTATTAACCGGATATTAAACACTGAGATCTCCCTGATTGGCTGAAAGTTTAACCAGGAACTTCAGCGCTTTAACAAGAACCTGAAACATAAATTTACACCCAGTGACATGAAAATTACATGTTCTGTAAAACTCAGATCTCTAAGAATAAAAAATAAACATCATATAGTGTTTTACTTTTCCCAGGTTATAAGGCAGAGACACATAACACTGGTATTAGAAAGCTGTCCAATCAGAATTCAGCATCATTTGCTGAACCGTAGCTAAAGAAAAGATGCACAGTGGATCAATGGGCAGCACTGTTACCGGTCACCTCCATGGTTAGGGGTTTTAATCTCATCTGTTCTCCATGTGTGGAGCTTGTAGGTTCTCTCAGGCTGTTTAGCTTTCTTCTTGTAGTCCAAAGACATTAGATAAAGCAGCCCCACTAAGCAGCCTGCAGTGATTGTGAATGGATATGTGCTCCCAGCAATGGACCAGCATCCTGACCTGGGTGTACCCCTGCCTTCTGCTCTTGCTTCTTGGGACAGGCTCTAGGCTTCCACATGTCCTTCACCAGGATAAGCATTTAGAAGATAGATGGATGGATGAGCTCTGACTTCTTATGTAGGGCTAGATGTGGCAGTTCCAGTATTTCTGTGGCTGAAAACACCTTGTTATTGAGGGAGGTCAGTGGGGAATGGCTAGACTGATTAAATAGCTAACAGAAAAGTTGAAATGCAACAATACCAGCCCGAGACAACAGTGGTGTGCAGAAGAGCTTCTCTAAATGTACCTCTTATCTGTCTCCAAAGCAGTTCTGGACACAAAAATGGGTCACACCCAGGACAAGCTAGGTGTGCCCAGTAAAGTGTCCACTGAGTTTATGAAATGAAGTAAATAAAGTTACAAGACATCACAAACAAGTACTGGCATGCAGTGCTTGGCTTTTTTTAAATGCCAAAAAAAGAAGAGAAGTTGTGTAAAATACAGTATAATCAATTTTTTCCTTCCTAGGAATTAACACTCTATAGGGTATATACAGTAGATGTCTGCATTACGCTGGTATGTCATTGTCCAGGTAGATGCACCTGCTAAAGGTGTCAGGTTCCCATTGTGAGATGGAGACTCCAGGGTGAACCACACCCACATTTGACCAGGGGAATGAGGCGGTTCAAGGGCCAGCCTTGATTGGCTTTGTATCAGCTCACAATTGTGGAAGACCACCGCAACTGCCCGATTTAGCTGGTTACGATTGTCCACAGTGTTGCAGCCAGGGACATGGTACATGTCCATACACATGTCCACTTCCACTTTTTGAACCCCACCAAATGGCCAGTCCCAGAGGAGGATGGTGAGATTGGCATGTTTGGTACCCAGTTTGATACCCCAGGACCCAATGTTTACCCAGTCCTTCATCCATTCTGAGACTAGCTGGTACAACACATACTTGCTCAAGCCAAAGGTCAAAACAAGGGCTAAAAAGATGCAGATCATTGTCCTTTTCCCAGATGCCATGGTTACAGCTGTTCAGGGGACACCATGGGATACAGGAGGAAGCTGTAGGAAACCTGGGCTTTGGGCTTCACACAGTCTTTCTTGATGACTTCAAGAATTGATGCTTTAGATAACAGAATTTCATGTACAATTGTTTAATAACAACCTTCTTAAGCCTGAAGTTCAAGCATGTCATATAATTGCATCTTTTACAGTGATTACTTATCATGTGGACATACAGTACTGCAACTGACATCAGGATATGTAATTGATTTAAGATGTAGTGACATGCAAGAGTTCACAATAAGTCCACAGAATATTATAAAGCAGGGAAATTGGTTATAGGCATTAAGGGGGAAGGCTTGGTTGAACTCTGGGGGTTACAGCTCAACAGTTTCATAACAGATGATTCTAATTCTGTTCACAGATTTAATCTTTCACAAAACAGGAAAGCTTCTTGCTTTAAGTATCCAGTTTAAGCAATTTTTTGTTAAGAAACACTGCAGATAATTTACTGAAGGTATCAGCAAATAGAACACAATCCTGTTTTCATCTGATTATCACTGTAAGGTTTGCTAATTGAACTCAGCCAGTATCTCATTTAGTCTTCATTGCCTTGCCTTCCTCAGGTCAGTGTTCAGTCTTCAGTTTTGTTGACTGAGATTCTGTGTTGTTTGTGCTCTGGGTGCTTGCTTTTTGTTTAGTTTTTTTAAATGTTTTGCTCCAGGGGAATCTCTGTCTCACGCCCAATGCATTTTTCAGCATCACAAAATCTCTGTTCTGACAACCTCCTCAAAGCCCTTCCTTGTACTTTCTCTTCTTCTGCCACCTTTACAAAATGTAGCCCAATAATGCTAAGCAAGCACAGAGCTGTCAGTAGGTAACTAGGTAAGCATGTTGCTAGGCTAAACCTCCAATGATAGAAACAAGTGCAAGGCAGTCGGGGGGGTATGAACATTGTCACAAGAAGTGGTTTGCAGATTATGTGTGTGTTAATACAATATTTGTGCACATTGAGAGGTGGTGTGGAAAAAGTGAGCCGTGTCCAGAATACATTTGTTCCTCATATTGAAAGCAGCATTTTTGTAATCAGACCAAAACTTCAAGCTACCTCCAGTTACATCGCTTTGGTCCAGGTCATTTTCTGGGATTTTTATTTTCTTTACTTTGTGTTTTCCCTTCCTGTATTTTTAGAACTGTTTTGCCTAGATGTTGGATTCTGTCTATTGGAGCACTTTTTGGATTAGTTTGCTCTGCTTCCTGAACCTCCTGTGTACCACACTTCTGCCTGTTTCTGGATTGTGGATTGAATATCGTGATTGCCCCATTAAGGTTAATAAACATAATTAGAATCTAAGTGTGTTGATTATCAGTGTATTCCTTACAACCGGCACCCAGTATCAGAAATGCTATACAAAAACATCACTTAGGAAAGATTGTAAGGGGCCCAGTCAAATATGCAAAAATGAAGAGTACCCAGTAGTGAAAACAAATTCATTTGATGGAAGAAATCAGTTGCATAGAGTCAGCTAATTATAAGCGGTAGAGGATGAGATTAGATTGGGGGGCAAATGCTGAGATGTTTCCAGAAAAGATGAGTTTTGAACTTCTTCCTAATTCACACATCACAGTCAGATGTGAATTAAAATCCTAGCAATGCCAAGGACATGAACCATTTAAAGCCAAATTTTGCAAATTTGTCAAAAAACTGGGCTGGAACTGCTGAATTCTGATTAGCTGGCCATGGAATTATGCAAATTAGCAAAGATTTTAATCGTTTTGATTCAGAACGCCATAGAACCTATGATGTCACAATTGTGTTCCCATGGAAACACTAAAATGGGGCTGTGGAGACCCCTTTGGGGGTAACAGGCCCATTTTTTATGCCTGAGTAGTGAGTAGGTTTAAGCATCTTGTAGCAAAATTTGGAGTTGCTGGGACTTACGGTCTGGGCTGGGCATTGCGTTTCAGGGCAGAACCAGAAAAATAATATAAATAAATAATAAAGAACTAAAAATCCGGACTAAAACAACCCTATGAAAATCATGACTAAAACAATAGGGTTCCCCATGGAACGTGCTTGAACCCTAAAAATAGTCTTTAATCAACTGACATTTATTGACATAAAAAAACTTGCAGGCCAACAAAGAGTTGCATATGAATGGGTGTCAATACTTCAGTGTACAACACACACCTCAGAACAAATCAAACAGCATCCGTGGAACAGTAAAATCCTACTGGCAGAAACATATAAAAAAAAGAGAACAATGTAATTGTTAAAGTCCCACATGAGACAAGAATGCCAATGTTTTCACAGAAAACAATTGACTAGTTTCCCAGACAGGCACTGATACCTGAGCTGAACTAGGTAAACACTGCCTGGTTTCACAAAGCTATATCGAAGTGTTACATGCTTGTGTCAAAGCTGGCCTATTAAAAAAAAATACTAAGCATTGTCTGATATACAAAACTATTGAAACTGACACATTAATTTACCATTTAAAAACTTTAAGTAGGCAGAACAGTGGTTTAGATACACTATTGGTCTTTCCGGTCCATTTTAATACTAACCTCTTAGCGTTCAGCGTTTATTAGCTTATACCTCGAGTCTATACCTTTAGGGCATTATCTCTGACAAAATGACAAGCTTAATTTGAAACTGTACAGTGTTTTTTCTGTTCTCTGCTGATGATAGATTAAGACCTAGACATTTCTGGTGTTACATGAGATGAATCACAGATGGAATGAAAATGCCACAGCAGCACGTCTCCATCTTAAGCTGAACGACGTGCCAGAGATCAAACAGTGACGGGTGGAATTACTATTTGCATTGTGCTCGCTTTCCCACAAACCATTTGGCACATTTAAAACATCACTGATTGGAAAAGACAGAGCAAAATCTCAATCTTATGTATCACCATTAAACGGACAGGTTGCCTGAAGACCTCTCAAATCCCACTCAGCACTCCGAGAGGCAATGTGAAGCTTGTTACTGAGTGTAGTTTGTCCCGGTCTGAGGACTTTTCCCCCAAAGCGATGGTCCACCAGTCCAGTACAATACAGCCAGGATGACAACAAGGGTAGAGTGTGTCTTGTTCATATGCAGATTAGCATGTTGGTTTCCAGAAGAGAAGGAGCTTCAAAGCTGAAGCAGTCGTACCCAAAATCCCACACGTGTGGTTCTACTCCAGGCCACCCAGGCCTTTCCAAGTCTGAAGGTCTGGTATCCATTTCTAGTCTCTACTAATGTAATAAATCCAAATATTATAGCAATACTGGTAACCAATACACTTCTTAACCAAGACTGCTGTGATCACTAAGGATCCAAATAGTAACTTTATAAAATTGAGGTACAGATGACAGCATCTCATTACTGAAATAGTTGGCATTGAGTGTAGTAATCTTTAAACAGACATTATTATAGTAAAATTCATCAATTCTGGAATCTTGTGTTGAGAAATGGGAATATATCTCAGGGTTATCAGTCCTGTTTCATAGGGTAGGGAAAAGTAGGACGACAGACTAAAAGTACAGACCATTACTCTGCTGGTAAAATGAAGGGTGTTTCCCCATAAACTGATGTTTAAAGCGTTAATTAAATGAAGTATTATTTGTTATACGCCTGGGGTTTCATTTGTAAAGTATCTTCCAAAATTGAAAACAGCAGCATGGAACCCCGAGCCAGGAGATAGTGTTTCTTCCTCCTGGTGACACATCCAACGTCACTGACTCCACCTCTTTTAGGTGGAGATGGTGGGTGGAGGAGCCCTCAGGGCAGAGGTGGACCGTTCACGCCAGGGTGGTAAAAAGCACAGTTGCTTTCGTATCGGCAGCTTCCTTTCATCATGAAGTGTCGGCAGACTGGCCTCTTGGACATGTCTGAAAGAAAGAGATCAATGAGCTTTGCTCTAGCACTCAGGAAAACAGAGGCTAAACAGTGAACTCACAGACATGCTGCATCTAGAAGAATAAAGATACTGCTAAGCTGAACTCCATCTTTAAGTCATGGGTCACTGATGGCCCCTACCTCCGCCTCGGCCCCCTCGGCCTCGGAAGCCTGAGTCTTGCTGAGGGCCACCTCCTCGTCCGCCTTGACCTCGGAACCCGGGGTCTTGCTGGGGTCCACCACCACGTCCGCCGCGTCCTCGAAAGCCACCATCGCCTCCCCGCCCACCCCTGCCGCGGTGGAAATGGCCTCCCCCTCCTCTGTGGGGGCCCCCTCTCATGGGCTCCTCTCCCCAGTACCCTCCACCATCTCCGCCGCGGGCCTGAGGAGGGGGTGGGCCCATTGCTCTGGGGCCCCCTCCACCAGGAGGGAATGGAGGTCCATGGCCATGAGGCGGCGGGGGGTGAGGAAAGCGGCCACCGGACGGCGGGTTGTTGGGAGGGTAAGAGCCACTCATGGGCATGGACACATTCCTGTTCATGTTGGCATTCATGTTCATGTTCATCCCCATGCCCAAAGCCATGCCAGGACCGTGACCGAGCAAGCCTGTGCTCACTGGTGACCAACAACACGGGGGGTGGGGGGGGGACATAAAAACACATTCAGTTTACATTAGGCACATCAGCATGCTAGTCTGTTCCGGTAAGTCACTTAGAATGAAATCACGAAATGCTTCTTTCTGAATCTCTATGAACTGTCAACTATGTATACCATATATTTAATACACAAATATTGCTTCTCTATCTGAGGGAAAGAAAAAATTTCTCCTTTATTGTTATATTTGATTATCCTGATGCTACAAGTCAACTTAAAAACAAAAGCAGATGAAAGAGCGCCTTGTCATGTGACCCGTTGGCGTACCTGGGGGGGCCGCGGTGCTGGGGGCCTGGGGCTGGCTCTGCTGCAGGGAGCTGAGAAGCTGCTTTATCTTGTCAGAGAAGTCGGGCTGCTTGATCAAGTCTTCGGCGGACTGGCTGCTCGGCGCACCCTGAAAGCAAGGAGATGTGGTCAGGAGAGTCACACCGTTGGCGTGGCAACAGAATAATAAGGTGATGAATAATTATCTCCTGGCAGAGAAGACACTGGGAATGACCACCCCCAACCATCTCACCATTATGGATGTGAGGAGCTCCTGAACATTGACGGCTGAGGCCCCCTGCTGCTGTGAGCCGAGGCCCCCGTTGCCCAGGTTGCCCATGAGGTTGGCCAGGACAGGGGGCAGCTTGGAGCCCTCCGTGCCCCCAGCGTGGTAGCCGGCCTGTCCTGATGCGTCCCCGGCTTCGGGGTAGGTCTCCTCCGCTGAGCTGCACTCCTGTGAAGATGATGCGGCAGCTTGTTTACAAACACATCACATTTCAATCACAATTCTGCAAATTCAATTCTTAGGCAGAAAACTTGGTGTGCAACATGGGCCGACCTCATCCAGGGGGATGATTCTGGGCGGCACTGGCTCGTACGGCTCTGGATCTGGCTCCTGGGGCGAGTCCGGCACACTGCAGGTATCAGCAGAGGCGTCAGGATTACAACACAGCAGTGCCTCCATTCAATGTCACTGACATCACTAAGCCGACACAGCAGACCGATAATCACATGATGTGGATGTGTACTGTCCTAAGAGGCCGAGTTACCTCTCTTTACTCAGGAAGATCTCCTGGAGAATGCCCATCTCCCGGTCCTTCTGGGTGTGCTTCTCGCTGCTGCTAGCCCCAGGAGTAACCAGGCATCCGGCATGGGTGAGGGGCCGCGGTGACATCCATGTGACCATCTCCTCCATGGCATCATGTGAGAGTCGTCTGGCGGCCTCAAATGCGTGCCTGTCCATCATCAACTCCCGCCGTGCCGCCTCTCCGAAATCTTTAACCTTGTTGACGTTCACTGATGAGCCCAGGTGGGAATTAATAAAGTAAAAGAACTTTGTTAATCTACTCAAGTACATCTGGGAATGATATGTACTTCAGTTTTTTCCCATTAATACTTTTTGGTTTTACTCACTAAGTTTCAAAACAAATATTTATACTTCCCACTCACTACATTTTAAAAAAGTATAAAAGTATTGTTACACTATTCAATTATGCAAAAAAATTTTTTTTTTTGCTTTCTACAATTATACAGTAAATACCAACAAATCTAAATATTAATGGTAGTGAATGGAAATGACCACAGAACAGGCGAGTGGCCAATCATTGATACACTAATATATATCAATGTGTACAATCACTTTATGTATGGATTTGCACATTTCTGCATTTTACCAGCGACGGGTTGCTCGTACACCTACACGCTGACGTAAGCACGTTCCCTTCCAGCGATTAAAAAAAGCGAAGCAACAGTGGAAACTAGCGAAGTGATTAACAAGTTCAGCTGTGGAGTTCTTGAAGGAGCATTAAAAAAGGGAGTTAATACACCTGCATGTACCACACCTCTGCTTGCCTATCAGCGGAAAGGGAGGGATTTTTTTTTAGTAGGGCAGGACTTATCTTTAGCTCTTACTGCAAAGAATTTTGAGAACTAGCTTCTGCTGAGATTAAAGAGAACATTCTATAAGGCTTTTAACACTGGAGCTCATATCTTTCAAAAGTGCTGTGGTCACTCAGTTATATGTGTTGTTGTGTCATCACAATCATTAGGGTTTAAGCACGTTCCGTGCAGAACCCTATTGTTTATGTCTGGATTTTTCTTAGCAATACCCACTTTGGCCGCAAGATGCCTATACCTACCCTCTACTCAGGCACCAAAAATGGGCCTGTTCCCCCTGAAGGGGACGCCACAGCCCCCATTTTAGTGTTTCCATGGCAACGTGATTGTGACATCATTGGTTCTACTGATTTCCAAACTAATCAAAACACTTCACATCTTTGCTCATTTGCATAATTCCATGGCCAGCCAATCAGAATTCAGCAGTTCAAGCCCCGTTTTTCTGCAATTTTGCAAAATTTGCATTGCATACTAATTCAAGGATTTTTGTCTAATCTGCACAAATTTGGTATTGTTGCAATCATGAGACCCAGCCGGTCAAAAAGTATCCCAAAAATCCCATGTACACTCAAAGTGCTTACCACACCCCCACCAGCTTATGGCAGTACTGCATGTTTCAGCTCATTCTAACCAATCCAGCGCTGCTTACATCAACCCCCTAATCAACACTTCTTGCGTTGGAGGCATAGCAGCTTGTCAAAAGATGTCCCAAAAATCCTATGTGTGACATTTTGCATGTCCACAGGCCACACCCCAAGTGCCTATGCCCTCCAACTGCCTACGCCAGCACTGTATGCTACAACCCATGCTACCCATTCCAGCACTGGCTGTCCAAAGGCCGCTCCGCAAGAGCCTACGCTCCCAAGTGCCTATGCCAGCACTACCTACTACTACATGCAACGGTGTCAGCATGTTTCTCCTTGTTGGTACTGCGTGCTTGAACCCACCCATAACTGCTTGCAGTTATATTTTCAATTTATTTTGCTTTATTTTATTTGCAAAGTTGGTGTTCACAGTGATGCATAACAAAGAAGACAGTTTTAAATGTGCATTAGAAATGCCCAGTTAGGGGGCTACTTTTATTTTTTCCTTAAGTAAATATAAAAATGCATACTTTTACTCAAGTAAATTTTACTGAGTAGTACTTCAACTTTTACTAGAGTATTTGCACTTTCACTTAAGAACTTGTGTACCTCTGCCACCTCTTCTGATGAGCAGGGGAGAGTTTAGGAGGGCTCTGATGAGCATCTACACTGACCAATCAGAGATGAGCATTTTACACTGACCAATCAGAGCACCCAGGCAAGTCAGAGGTCAGTCACAGGTTATCCTGCACTCTGTAAGGGACCTGAGCATGGCCTACCATTAAATCTCACAAAGGGAAATGCTGTAATAACTTTAATAATGTCCAAAAATTGAATTTCTTCAGCAATTATTTTGTAGTCTAAATAAAATTTTGTATACAAATCAAATTTAAAAGATAATTTGCAGTTCAGCTGACAAAAAAAAAAAATAGCCCTTATTTTTTGCTCACCTCTCTCCGTCTCATCAAGGTCAAAGTAGAAATACTCTTTTAGCAGCGGTTCCTCTGCCCAGCGCACATTCTTCCTCTTCTTCCCTTTCTTCGTCAGGGCCTCCTCCTCGCCCCGCGGCTCAGAGAGAGCATTCGGCTTCTCTTCTGTCAAGATTCAGACACTCGGTGAGGAGGACAGTTTTCCAGAAAGCAAGCTAAGCTAACAGCTAAACATAATCTCTTTCATGAGTTAAGCAAACATCTCACCTTACCTTTTACAAAGTAAAGACATCCAGTGTCCTCCTCTCATTGTATACACACTAAAATCTACTCAGATCCCCTTCCTGTCATATAAATTACACATTAATACTATACTCATTTAATTAGTTTTGTCCCTACAGAACTATCAGTCTTTCTATAAATGTGTTACTCTGGTTTCTTTCAAAAATGCCGGACATACACCTTCTACAGACCGACAACACAAATGTAGCGTGAAGCCAAAGCCCACCTCCTGTGGCCCTAAGCAACCTGGCCCTATACAGAGGCCTTGTTCTCAGGCTTACCGGTGTCCATGGTCTCTGTGTCATCACTAGGCACTGGCGTCCCCGGCTGCTCTAGGTCCGGGGGATCATGGGGGGGCGTCTGCGAGGCAGGCTGGTCGGGTGACGACTGCTTGTTCTGAGAGGATGAACACAGGGTCTTGCTGTCCAGTGGGCAGGACTGATAGATTATACAGATAAAAGTATTGGAAACATCAGTATCAAGACTGAACCCTGATATTTTACACTGAACTGTGAGGTGGCTGATTTACGGGGAGGGTACCTTGCTGGACGTTGGAGACAAAACCTTTTTCTTCTTCTTGATCTTAAAGCCAGGCACTGGAGCAGAATTCAGAGCGTCCAGGAACCCCGTACACTCCATGGCTGAAAAGGCATCAGGGTGACCAAAGTCAAACAGAAAACCTCATTTACTTTCATTCAAAGCAAGATACAAACATACATAAGGAAAGCAATAAAAGCATATTATAAAAATTGTTGAAGTATCAGGAAGGCTCTCACGTTGTGCGGGGATGATCTTGACTTTAATCTCTTTAGTGGAATTTGGCATTGTGTTAAGGGGTTTGTACTTCTTTTCCGCTAGAGGGACATCTGACTGTGAGCTACTGTGAATGACAGATTTCGAAAGTTACTTTTGCTGTTTCGCCACTAGGTGGCACCTGAAATTGGATGGCTGAGAAATATGACTTGGAAATGGAAGCCTGTACACGTAATAATTTCATATAAATGTCTTCTTTGAACAGATTTTGATTTGTTTTCAGATTCTTATTGTCCAGTGGCTTTAAGAGGCTACTTACCTCGGCCTCTTGAGAACAATGGGTTTAATGCTGTATTTGTCTCCTAGCTGGGGCACAGGTGGGGGCTTCTTAGCTGGTAATGGGCCTGGGGTGTCCACTTCTAAACCTGACAGTAAGAGACACAAACTACCACCAGGGCCCCACTAACAGTCAAGCAGAAAATCCAAAAATATGAACTGGAAAAATATTACTAATATTCCTGATGTACATGTAGTACTCTGCAAAGGTCTTGAGCCACCAAAGAAAACTGCTTAAATATGTTGATGTAAAAACATAACTTTGTCAAACCCAACCCGAACTCAACCATGAGTACACCTTGTCTGGCTAATCAGTACATGACAGTTAACTAACTTTGCTTGATTAGTTAATTAACTAATTTCCAACCAGATATCAGTAACACTTCAGAGAACAAAGAAACTGTTACTTTTTATTGTATTGATGTTTATTTATACATGACATATTCTGACGTTAAACTCCCCCTGAGGAGATGTACACTCACTGGCCAGAGAAATGGCCTTAAACATGTTATTGCTTTGGGCTCTAGCATAAGTTTATTTATGGGGAACACAGTGAAAAGCCAGCACGAACCTGTGGATCTGAACTTGGCATGACTGGGGGCATGTGCTTTGGGCTTCTCTCTCTTCTTCTCCTCTTCTGGCACCTTCCCCCCATCAGCCTTCGTGTCCCCACTTCGGGATTTCCCCTCCTCTCTCCTCCTCTTCTTATCTGAGAGAAGTAGAGCCCCGTTATTCACCAGCACCCACGCGGTGCCACGCGCTGTCAGAAATGCGTCGAAACAAGACCGAGAGGCACGAGGCAGGTCGCGACCAAAAAATACCTTAACAGGAAAACGTAGTCGGTGCTACGAAGAGCAGAAGCGCGGATGGGGATGTGAAATAGGAATAGTGTGGGGGAGGGGGTGATGTCGGGACACGTGTATATACCTGACAGGGATGTTCCACTGGAGGCTGTCACACTTTGCGAGCGGATGACTGCCATCCAGCCATCCACCAAGACAGTGGCCAGCTTCCTGAGCTCTGTGAGAGATGAGTCAATCATTTCAGCACGCATCCCACACAGCCCGGCTGGCTAAAACACGAGGGCAGCACACATGCCTGCCTCACCTTCGGTCTCCCCACTCTTGCTCAGTTGCTTTACCAGTTTAGCTGTATTGTTCTGAAAGCAAAACCGGAAAACACACTTTAAAAATAAACCCCTGCAGGTGTTGCTCATTATTTACGGGGTGAGTAAAGAGGGAAGCTTATGAATACAAAATTAGCATGTTATTTGCAACTTTTAATTCCCAATTTCAATCATAGGCTTTTGTGAAAACAAAAATTATGTGAGCGGTAGGAGTAGGAAGTAAGAGCTGGGATGGTGTCACACCACTCCGTAACAATGGGCCTGCTGCTGCTTTAAAAAGGGGGTTATGTTCGTAGAGTGGAGAGCAGCACCTGTTTTAGGTGGTCGACCGTGAGAGGCAGCTTCTGCAGGGTGAGCAGGATGAGCTGCAGCAGGGGAGTGTTGGTGGTGGACTTCGAGTAGGTCAGCCACCCGTTCAACAGCTTGTACCCCCCGACTCGGATAAACCTGTGAGTACATGAATAAAATGCGAGCGTTTAGCAGGAACAGGGGCGATGGCAAATCATTAACCTTGCATAGCGAATCTAAAAACATCTAATTACACCTGGAGGGCTAAGTCTGATAAACATATGGCTGCAAGTGTTTCTTCCTTACAAAAAACAACCTTGTTAGGACTTACTGAAAACTCACTGCACAATTTGAAGAATTTCGTTAAAAACTTAGCAGGAAGTAGAGCTTGTAGTTATATTTGAAAAAGGAACTATACAAAATGTAATATTATTACATTAGTTATGCTTGCTTTGGTAAAATGACAGACACCAACAATTATAACAAACAAAAAAGGAAATGTGAACTCACCTGTTAAGGACATCGTGAGATTTTGTCTGCAGTAAAATATTGAGGTACATACACCTGCTGACCATCTTCTGAGAAGCTTTCATCAAGCTGTGAGTGGATAATTTCAGCATGCTTACAGATGTTTTGTAGAGACAAAAACAGATTCATACCCATAAAATGATTTTATACAGACAATCCCTTTAACAATTCTCAATGGCCGTGACTTTGTACCACAATAGCCAGGATTCACTGCAGCACTGTTGGCATGATTGCCAAATGGGTAGTCCAGCAGCTATGGGGGTTTTCAAAGATGTGCTCTTCTCCTACCTGAATATCTTGGTCACTCCTTCCAGGCTGCGTAACTCTCCATCCTTCCCCAAAAGGTTCTCCACCTCCTTTAGCACCTCCCTTGGATCCACAGGAGCCATTCCTGGGAGATGCAGAGATAACGGAAATATAACATTACACTACAGTAACAATGATCATACTCAGCACCACCATTCTTTTAGCGTTGGTATTACATTAGCGTTGATATTGCAGAAGCACTCTATAGAATGTAGGTAATCAGCTCAGGACACTGATGCAAAATCTCAGCATTGTCCACTTATGAGAGCTAATGGCTCCTACTCGTACCATAAGAGTAAAATAGATTTCAGTGGATTATCAATAATAAATGAGCTCGGCAATACTTATTTTTCATGGGTTCCTAGCTAACAGTCATAACACGACACGATGATTTCTCTTTTGATGAAAGTTTCATTTATCTACCTTCATTTAGGCTCTGTTCCACAAGTGAACAACACTGTATTATATATCCAAATGAATCCCAGAGCCAGACAGTAGAACCAAACTTAAAAGCACTGCCAGAACAAATGAAATGTACTGTATGACAATCTCACACATCATTCGGTCTTTCCAGTGACACTTCCATAAGCATGAACATGATCAGCATTTCAAAATAGCAGCTTCAATTTGACATGATTTACTGCTATTAATTTCATTTGGAGATGTCACTGTTAATATCACCAAGGGCTCACATTATCGTTCATTTTTCATCTCCATCAGTTTCTTTACCACTTTGATTAGATGCAAGGGAAAATCAGTTACCCTGAAAATATCCATCCATCCTCCTGCTGCTGCTTATCCATTACAGGGTCTTGGAAAATAAACCTGACTAATATTTACCGCCTATGTTTGTAGAATACATGAATTTCTTCAACTGTTTGGATTGGTATCAACTAGCTGCAGAAACACTGGTAAACATGTAAAAGTCTTATTTTTTCAGCACTGGAAAAAAAGAAAGTAATGTGTTAACTACCACAACAGTTAAATTGCAAAACAATCTTCGGAAACTCTTCTAAACAATAGCAGTACTATATGCATCTACTAGATGTCTAAGGATTTCCATTCTTAAAAGTCTGTACTTTGCGTTGACCTTGAAACTTTACACCAGGAACATTCATATGGAAACCGCAAACATGCTCAGTGATCTGCTGTATGAATAACACCACTGTAACAGAGTGCCCCAAAAGCAGTACACTTTAACACGCTCATTATTAGAGGGGGGCATGTTGTACATATAAAGATCAAACCCATCTTTAAAAAATGACTGAACAAAACAGCAGCGAACACAAAGTACCTTTTTGTTATATCTAGTACTTCACCTTAATAGTCGACATATTGTATACTGATCTCTACATGGCAAAGATGGTGACATGAAACCAGAAGTACAATTTTCCCCTAATGCAGATAATAAAATAAGAAGTCAAATGTATTCCAGAACATAGGGGCTATGCCCTGTGTCTTTATTGCTTCTATTCAAATTTACTTTTTCCCCAGGAGAGTTACTTAGATGCCAATTTAGCATGCAATAATAACCTTCTCAGCTAGCTAACAACACAGAAAATGTTACTTCAATAAAACTATAAAGAAGGATATAAGAATTATAAGAAGGATAATAAACACTTCCAATATTCCTATCTTGCTGACACCCACATAAAAAACTTTAAATATTCTAACATCCTTTAACTTAAAAATATTCATCACATAATTTCATGAAGATAGTAAAACTCAAACTTAAAAATTGTCATTGCTTTGCAATTATATTTCAAAATTTCTATTTTGACAAAAGCGTTGCAGAATTTTGTTCAATACTGCCCTCTGCAGGTCCCAGACTGTATTTCAGAAACACTTTTGGTCATCTTCTTTTCAAGGAATTGTATAATAAAATTTATGCTTTTGTTATAGTTTCTTCCCTTTACAATAAAAACGAGAATACCGATTTTAAAATGTATTTAAATTTTATCCACATTACATGACACTAATCCTTTATATTGTGGATAACTGGGGTTTAACTCATTTTAATAGAATTAAATGTTTCCTACTAACTACTTGTTAGAGTAGTTAGATACTAGAGGTACTTGTTTCTGAGTGCATTGGCTGCCTTTATAGAAACAACAGGTAGCCATGCAGTGACACACAATGAAACATCCCTGCTGCCAAATTACAACAGCTTTGACTGTACATCTTTTCCCCCACTAAAGTTATCCAAAAAAAAAAAACACACCAGTAAAAAATATTTCCTATTATGTATACAAACTGCCACTCCCTTTCTGTTACTTTTACCATATTAGACTATGCTAGTTTTCAGTATTTTCCATATACTTTATTTTTATTACTTAACATAAGGTCAGTAAAGTCACAGGTGACATAATCCATTAAAACAAAAGTCTAGAAAGAACAAATAACCATTCTGACCCTTAAAGTGGCTCCTGTTCCCCCCAGAATGGCATCATAAAAATACAAAATTCCCAACTATTCATTGTCTAACTAAAAGTCATTTTACAATAGTGTGAGACAAGTTTAGAACTTTAACACCATTTAAAAAAATCCAGACACCTATTTTCAAGTAACTGTCCAATGTGTTAAATGAGTAGGCAAAAAAAAAAAAAAAGTTTCAAAAATGTTACCCTAGTTGTCTATATGTCTAACTGGCTGAATGCAGCCATTCAGTTTTTCAGGATTATCTGTCATGACCCTTGTCATGGCTGTCCAGCTTCCTCATGTATGAACCACTTTTTAAACTGTCTCTTAGAACCGTCAAGCTTTACTTCTCCACTTACTTCGCTAAACGGCGTACTTTTTGTATGTGAAACACACATTAAGATGTTTCGTCAACTTTTAAATAAATTTAAGCTGCACTCGTTTAACACTAAAGAATATCTTTTTTTTTTTAAACAAAACGACCTCGGCAAATAATTCCAAAGACGGGTGGTGAAAAGTCCCGGAAGTCTACCAACTCTGAGGTCAAATCGATTGATCATAAACGGGTAGACGTGGCCTTCTTTGGGGGGGTCCTGGAGGGGTGAAAAGCCAAGTCCTCGCCATTGTTACCAAGTCAGCGACCACCATAACTATTTGGCGCAGCCACACTGCTCGCTACCTCCAGCATTATATTCGTCGGGACCCGTAAATCTTATTTTATTTTGTTTTTTCAGAGTAGCCTCTTCAGCATGGGGGCAGTGCTGGGCGCACACAGAGCGCTCGCCCGTCATCTTTGTTCCGACACGACCTCCTCCTCTCCTGGCCGCGATAAAACAACAGCTCGGCCGCCATCTTGGCTCTGCGCTTCTCTGCCGAACAAATAAAAACTCCTGTCGGCGACGGACGGCGCCTTCATCCACAGCGCTACGAGCTGCAATCTTTATCCTCAGATTGCACTGCGTGCTGCGCAGCTGAAGTTTATTCGCTTCGAAAGGCAGCGACGCCGCTAAAGCTGGCTAGCCGACGGGATCTCGTGCAGATAAATAGCTGACATATTTCCCCCCCACTTTTCTGTTCCTTATAGAGGACTCCGTAGGCTCGTCGGTAAAACAGCGTCTTTATATATATTTATATTGCAGTCTATGGATCTGGCGGGACCTTCGGGAAAGATTCATAAGATTTGACGCGAAAAGAAATATATATTATGCCAAGTCCTACCTTAATGTGAGGCAATCTTTATGGGGAGATTGCTTATATATTCACTCACACACACACATATAATGCCTATTTGCTGTTGTATGTCGTCTCACACACAAAGACGCCGAGCTTTTTCACATTTCAGTCTACTAGCCGCGACGTCTTTATCGTGTGAGCTCATAAATTACTTTAACCGCTGGCCACAATAGCCCTTTTCAATCGAGACTGCAAACTGTACAGCGGCGGGCTAGCTACGTTCTTATTAAACCATATTGCAGGTTAGCTAGCTCGCTATGTTTCATAGTAATTCATCTTTAAACAAGTTGTGGCCGGTGCATAATTTAAATGTCTTTGAAAAATCGACACTTACTATCAGTATCTCCTTTCAGCGTCTCTGGTAAAATGGTTTGTGCTTAAAAGCGACAAATCAGCTGACACAACAGCCTAATTAAATAAGCTCATGATTAGTTAACCAGCTAAGCTGAAATATATAGGACTTCAAATTGGCGTTTTGACCATTTATGGGCGGGTTTTTGATAAAGTCAAGCTTTTCCCCTCGGGAACAAAAGATGGAGACAAAAAAAAAATTATCAAGCGTCCGTTAATTGATAGAGCAAAAAAAGAGGTCGTTTTGGCATTTTTCTTCAGTCCACGACGATCAGTCTTCACAAGAATGCATGAGACCTGAGTGGGGAAAAATAAGGATTAATTAGTGACTAATCCACTGATCATACACACAAGTCCGCCAGAATGTAATGTGGGAATGTTTTTTTATATATATGGGTACGTTTATCATTTTCAAATGCGCATTTTTTTTTTTTTTTTTTTTTTTTTTTTTTTTTTCTGCAGTACTGCCCATACACTCCAGCACCATACTCACCTCTACCCAAATCCTGGAATGAGGCTGAGAAGGAGGGGAATCTCCTTATATACCGCGTGACGCGTTTGACGTGCCGCACGTGGGATTTCTGGGACTTACAGAGTAACCGTTCCTGCGGCGCGAGGGAGTGCGCTGTCTAATTATTAATCATACCAGAAATAACTTTACATCAGTGCGTTGATAATAATATTTTATTGCTACTTGATACTCTAATATAAACTTGAATGCATTCATATATTTATCCATGCATCCTTCCATTAACCTTCCAATTACCGCTTATCTTGCACGGGTTATAAGTATTTATTACTAAACAAATTTACTTTTAGATAGAAACTACTGTTATTATAAGCAGAATAATGTATACATAGATACAGTGTGTTATAAGAACCGTTTGAAGTATCATAGAGTATTCTTCTACAGTGTGCTGTTTTCCCGGCAGTTTTTTTTTAAATTTGAATAGCAAGTTTGCACTTGTAACTAGAACATCTAACTTGAATCCGCCATCAAGTTGTTCTTTGCTTTGACGGTCACATGTTATAATTGGTCAAGTCGTGTACAACATTTTTTTTTATGTGTGCAGCTATTAAAACATCTTAAGAACTTTAAGAATAATTGGGTGTACACGGGACTGAAAACATAATTCAAGCAGTTATTAATTTGCACCACTGAAGTGCAGGAGGTTCGTGTCATAAAAAATCCTGTTAGTACTATTCCGGATTCCCCCCTGTGTGCCCTTGCAGATGGCCTTCCTGTGACATTAAGTTGTAAGTTCTAGGTACATGCTACCTACAGTTGTTTGAAGTGGGTTTTGGTCTGGATTCCCTAAGGAAGAAAGTGGTTCATTGATGGTGTTTATTTCAGGTTATTGATGTGGCTGAAAAAGGCTTGAATGCTTATCACGTTTTTTTTTTTTTCTCAAAATATCAGAAACTCAAAAGTGTACTGGAATTTTTTGCTGCTTATTAAAATTCCTTCTTTTGGTATGACCAAAGGGTTTCCCCCGGCTGTTAAAGTAATCTGCACAGGTGCCCATGAGGTCAGCTGATAGCTCATTTATAACTATTTAAACAGATAATAATAAAATTAAAAAGAGATTAACATTAACTGAAAAGGGGAAGGGGTGTGTGTTTTTGGGACAACTGAGTCAAATGAATGTATTTGTTGGTATTTAAAGTCTAATGGAGAAGCTATTTAGTCAAATAAGCTACTCATTTTCCCAACCATTGAATCCTGTTCAGGGTCAGAAAAGGGCCTAGGGCCTATCCCAGGCAGCCTAGGGCACAAGGCAGGGGACACCCTGGATGGAGTGACAACCCATCACAGGCCACAATTTTTCATCAAATAATATAAATTAAAAATAAATATGAAACATGTCTTGCAGTACACTGGCATTTTGTTCAGTATATCTTTGTATCCTGTACTTCTTGCTACCCTCTACTGGGTAAATGGTTAGAAGTTGTAATTTGGTTTTGTTTTCTTGATTTGAGTATGCCTTTTTTACAGAGTTCAGATCTTAGGTCAGATTCTTTTGGAAATATACACCCCTGTGCATATTGCTAAACAGAGATACAATTTAAGAAGGTGAATTATACTAGTTTTACACTACCAGTCAGAAGTTTTTGCACACACTAAGATTTTCTACATTTTCAATGTTACTCACATAATTTTTACAAAAAATTCTAGACACTCAATAGTGTATATGTAAATGTTGTAATTTGTCTTTGCATACCACGAAGTTCAACTCCAGCCCAAAGGAGATTCATGAATACTGTAATGTAATAAACATAATAACCCATAATAGCCATAAACCAAGCCCCAGAAGTGTTGGAATGAACTTACAGAGCAATATTTAATGTCCCTTGAAAGAATGCCTCGAATTTGCTCTGCTGTTGTAGTTGCTAGAGGAGGCTACTTTGACAAACCAAAGATATGACCAATTTTCTTGCTAATAAAGGTATTCGAAGGACGCTGAACATGAATGTATTATTTTTTAGCAATGCATATTGAGTGTCTGGAATTTTTTGTGAAAATTATGTGAGTAACATTGAAAATGTATAGAAAATCTTAGTGTTTGCAAAAACTTTCAACTAGTAGTGTACCTGCATGTATAAAAAAAGTTAATGTTACGTATTTAACGGGAAACCTATTCATTATCGCAATGGTTCCTTCAAAATTTCACACAATACTCTGGTTGGGAAAATACAGTGGTGCAGTGGGTAGCCATGTGGCCTCACGTCTCCATGGTTGAGGGTTCAGATCTTGTAATTTGTGTATGTTGAATCTGCATGTTTTTCCCATGTTTGCATGGTATTCCTCCCGCAGTCCAAAGACTAGTTGTGAAGTGATGATTTAAAATTGCCCAAAGTATGTGATTGTGAGTGGACTGACATTCCATCAGGAGTGCCCCTTGCTCCATGGGTAACCTCCAGGCTCTCAATGACCCTGTGCTGCACAAGTTAAGATCAGATGGATAAAGGTCAAGTTTGTCCACTCAATTTTATACTTCAGTACTGAATTACTTATGTGCAAAAATAAAACCAAGGTTCATATATTTGGATTGCTACAGGCCCAGCTATTTCAATTTCACAAAATTATCTCATTTTGAAAATATTACTGATAGCTACAATATCATTTATGCCTGTGTTTATGGCATATGTTTATTCATTAATGCACTTTACACAGTCGTTCTGTAACATGTAATGTAGCAGTTAAATTTTTCAATAAGTGAAATGAATTCTTAAACTGTTAGAGACCACTTCCATATCCAAGACCGACACTACAATACTTTGATTGCATAAGAGTGAACTCTTTGAAATATATTTATTCATGCTTTATTACAGTAACATTTCATGATTTGACAATTTCTGTGTATTTTTCAATATTATCATTTGTGTATTTTGTACATAACCAGCTGTCTTTAGCAACTTGACTTTGAATAAGAAATTTAATCAACCTTCACAATCACTCTAGATATTTCAGTAACATGCAGAGAGAAAAGGCACGACTTCTGAGGCTGGTGTGATTTAATCACTCACTGATGAAATCCTATTTCAGTATATTGATTTAGGATAATCACTCACCGATGAAATCTCATTTCAGTATGATGATTTAGGATATTCTGCTAATGATCTCTTGCCCTCACACAGCACTGACTTGTGTGTAGATGCCCCTGTTTCTTGCAAGTTAAGTTACCTTCCATTTTCACTTGGAACTGCAATAGGCTATATGATTCGCATTCATCACATAAATGTCTTCATTGCTTATTTTCCACAAAAGGATATGCAAGCTACAAGTACCTTATCTTTAAAACCAGTTTAAATCTTCAGTCTTTACTCAGCAAGCATTCACTCCAGCATGTACCAAATGTACAGCATATAGTTAGTATCTTCAAAACTGCACAAACACCAAGGTGTAGATAGGTTAGTGACATGAGTGGGCAATGCAAACATTTGACTCGTGCCCCTCCCATTCTTTTCCCCCCTGTGTACAAATTAATGAGAATGTCTTTTTATAAAGAACTTGATAGGAATGAACTGATTTGCACTGCCAATGATTAATTTAGGTTACGGTCATTTTCAAGGTTAAATAAATCCCAAATGTATTTATTCACATAAGAACACAAAATCTGTGAGAAAGCTGTAAAGGTAAGTTACTTTGTTAAATTTTAGGTACATGTTATTTGGATCCATTAAAAGGACAGGACCATATAATGCAATTATTGATATAGTACTCCATAAGCATCTTGAGAATCGAGTGTAGAGTCATAAAAATATGTTGAATGGAACCGAATTAATGATCATACCTTCACTGGCAAATCAGTTTTAATTTTGCACAACCACTACACAAAGTATGAGTCCAACAGAAATATTTCTAAAAATGTTTTGAAATCAAAAGCATTATACATTGAGTAATTATTAGCTGAACCTCAATTAAAACTCAAAAATATAAAGTAGCAAGTAGTTTTTCATCTCAGCAGTTGAGTTCTCTAACTTGTAGGACGTAAAAGGCTTTTAGCTAGAAGGTTAAGATGACAAAGCAAGGAAACAGTATCAATACTGCCACTGCCTTCACAGAGCTCAATGCCACAGCCTTTTATTGCTCTTCAAAAGTTCATTCCAACACAACTAAAGCACAAAGTACAGCATTTACAAGAGACATACAGGAAACCCTAAAAAGAATTCATCAGAGAGATAGAATGCAAGGCATCGTCACTTTATCTGTAGATCAAGGATAATGTCTTGGGAAGGAGTGAAAGCAGCTTTTTAAGGATCCAAAGAAACAAATCTATATTCATTAAATAAGCAAAGAAATGGACCAAGGATGGACTGCCAATATATCCATGGGTTCAGGCAAAGCTAAAGTTTATAATGGTAAGTGGGAATTGTAGTTGAAAAGAGGTCTTTATAGACTTCATATCCTGCCAATCAGAAATGTTGCTTGGATTACTGACAGGTTAATGGGACAGCATTCTCAATATAACCGGGGTCTACTTTCTTACAGCTGTGGATACTTCAGATTCAAATCAAAGCTGAAGACTCCCAGGGCACATTTGGCCGACAGCAAAATGTTACTCAAACTCTTCCAGGTCTGTAAACCAATGACATTAGGAGTCTAAAGAGAAAGCCCTTTGTATGTTGGGGAACCGGTGAGTGCTGAATTCTGGGTCCTCTCTTACTCGTTTCTTCATGTCAGATTTCACCTGAGAAAGAAGCAGAAGTTGGGAGATTGTTAGTTAGTTAATTCCTTACAGAATCAAGGGAAACCTGGGCACTGACAAGATCATTTTAATCCCTACCGCTCTTTGTAGGACATTACCTGTTCCACATATTTTTCTTGAAGGTCAGGGCTCTCAAGCTCCCCCCGAAGGCTGTCTGGGGAAGTGACTGGCTTGACTCCCACTGACTTGGCTGCCAGGCTCACAGCTTCAGCCAGAGAGACATGGAGTCCATCACTCTGTGCAGTCTGACAAACGGAGGATGCCAGCATCATATGATATTCATGGTAAGTCATAAAACACATGGTAAACACTGGGGGGGATATTGATTGGGATACATAGATTTGTCATTCCAAGATGCACCTTTCTACGTTTGGCAGGCATGCCATGTAAATAAGCATCAGATAGAGGGGGCTGGGCTTTCATCTTCCTCTGGGACACTATGTCCTGCCGGATAATGGGCACCCATTCCTGAAAGAGTCAGAAAGAGACACGGACACATACCAGGTGTTCAAAAACAGACAACTTGATGAACAAGCGACGAAGCTGGAAAGAGAAAGGCAAGCTTGCGGAGGGCAAGAATGAGCCGTACGACAATGGCAAAGTGCCAGCCCTTACAGGAGGTACCACTGCGGCCCAGGCCTCGCCCTCTACGCTCGACTCGCTGGCTTCCCCACCGCTCTCTCCCGGCAGGGCACCTTCCATGCCGACGGCTCCTCTGGGCCGCACCACTGTCTCAGTCCCGGAGTCCTGCGGTGACGCCATGGCCTCCTCAGCGGTGGTGGCAGGGGTAGGAGAGTGGCCTTCCTCCATCTAGATGGAGTCAAGTCACATGAGCTACCGGAAGCTAACTACACCTAAAGCGCACGCAGATGCTATGCACTCACTTCCACAGTCCTGGATGTTTGCTGCCCCGGGGATTCTTCCCTGCCAGGTGGCATGTCCTGTCACGTCGAACGACATTCCGCAAATCAGCACGACATGGATGATGCATCTCACGTGCATTACTACATGCATGTGGGCGTTAGGAGTGGGAAAACCACAGCCTTGGGAGTGCATGTTCAAACGAGGGGGAGAAACAGAACCTGTGTATGAATGACGTAACGCAGGATTTGATCTTCCGTGACTGGTATGTGTTCCAGAATGACTTGTAACCTCATGGACATCATGCTAGTCAGCCAGCTGACCAGACTAGGGTTCACTTCTGCAGACATGCTTCTCTGCATAAAGAACAGATAGAAAGGACAGTCTTACAGTCTGGAGCACACTACAGAATCCGCTTAATCCATACAACAGTACACAAAAGCTATTGGAGATAGTGGTTCATATATACCAACATCAAATCTCCTTTCCACCAGTGACTCTAATACAGGAACTGGTAAAAATTATCCAATGTAGACCATTATAAACCCAGATCCAGCAGCATGTTATTAACTGAAAAGAGGATGTGGACTAACTATGCGATGGTTGATGACGTCAGTGAGAGCGCTCTGCTCCCCTCGCAGACAGTACAGGTTGAGCGCCAGACACTCGAACAACACCTGGTTGCACATCAACAGCAGGCGGCTCCCGAAGGACTCGTCTGCGGAGAAGAGAAGCCGAATAGAGTCGCAAACCACATGGGCTGACACTTCCATCAAGATGACGAAACTGAGTGTGGTGATGTCCCTTTTTGCACAACAGAGACTGACTCAGGGACCCAGGAGTGCATCGGTAATTCCATGATACAAAAAGGCAGTGATGTCATGCAGCTTTCGACTGGTATGATGGAAAGGGCAGAGTGCCCTCCGTGAAGAGGCTAAAGCACCTGCCGATATTTCCCCATTAATCATTAGTCCTGGATTAATTAACCAGAAATGCCACAACTCAGCTGTCATTTGAATTACGCCTTTACTACAGCAATTAGGAAGCCAAGACAAAAATACATGGTGATTAAACAAAAAACAGCACAGAGGCCATACTCACCAGTGCAGCGTAGCACATGTGTGGCGATTTGTGTCAGCTGCTCTCTGAGGAAGGATAAGTTAGTCTGGGTGATATCCACACCTTCTAGCACCGTCGCTGTGGACTAAAGAAGAGTTGAGATCATCTTACAGAGATCAGCACAGAGAATCACCTCACAGATGGACCTGACCATCACCTACTCTTTGCACCTCTAACAGTTTAATAGCACGTTCCCCGCACTGTATAATGGTAGCACACCCACACGGTGTTGATCCTCTTTTCCCCTCCTCTCTGAGGAGATTTTGGTTCCTCTTCTCTATTGTATTCTGGCCTTTCTGCTGTTCCTTTCTTTCCACAAATATAATATTGTGAGACACACTCTTGATAAGTGGGCCACTGCGTTGTGAAAGGCACTAAATTAACTGGAAGGGAAAATTTACTGACTTTAAATAAAGAAAGCAAGGCGAAAGGGTAGAACCTGACTGGTAGAATGGAAGTTACCTAACACTGCAAAGAAAGATGATGACGGCACTTACAAAGGTCTCTGCAACATACTCATCAAGTCCATTGATAAGTTCTTCAGCTGCTGCCTGCATGAGCAAAAAAAAAAAACAAAAAATTCACAGTAAATCATCTTACGACATACCTGTGTATTGACTGTAATCGTACCTAAAATGCTCAATGTGTATTAAGTGCAGGCACATTAAGAATAGTCCACATGGCAGCTCAAAAGTTGCGTGCATGAGAGATTCTCCCAAGATGTCAACACAGAGGTGCTCACTGCAATGTTGGCGTCGGTGGGCTCCCTGCCACGCAGGTAGTGCTCAGTGAAGAACTGCAAGAGCTGGGGCTGGATGCGGCTCAGGGGCTGGTGCTGACCGTGCAGCAGAAGTACCATGTCCATCATGGTGAAGTTCTGCCAGACCAGGGAGAGCAGGTCTACAAAGAAACCTGCACGAGCATGGAGAGACCAACCACGAAGCCATGAGACCACAGACACCGAGGGTGAGACTGGTGGTGGCGATGTTCGGAAATCCCTTGCAATTCCCCACATAATAGCAGTTTGTCTTTTTTTCTTAAAGCTGTAACCTAGTACAATGTAAAATGCATATCCAGTAAGGTAAATGGACACTTGGTCCCACAAACAGGCTGTATCATACAAAAAAAACAAGGGCTCCCATAGAGGTCACCTGTGGCATCCCCTGTGCTGGGTGCGAATAAATTCTCCGTCTGGGACACCCTCTGGATAAACTGGGCGATGGTTTCACTGTTGTCCTGGGAAGTCCCGAGGGACCCCATCATGGTGGACAGCACACCCTGAACGATGCCAGTAAACAGCTCTGGGTTTAGCGTCTCTCCTGCGCCGGTGCCCAGGCCAGAGTCGGTGGTAGGATCAGAGGTGGCTCCAGGAGGCGGGGCAGATGTGCTAGAGGCGGAAGTGGCTTGTTGACTACCCTGTGGCTGGGGGAAGACTGGCTGACTGGCCTGAAAAAGGGAAAGGACACTCAGCTATTTTTTCTGTTTTACTTCCCGTTTTAAGGCTTTCGTTTTTACACAAGATGGTTACGTTTTGTGTCTAAATGTGTTTATTTCAGGATCATTTCGTCAGTTTGTAGTCTCCCAAAACTATCAAAATATTTGGTTAATGAGTCAAGGGCATGAACTGATAACATTAAAGCAATGCGGGAGCCTTGGCCCGTTTCAGTCTAACACAGCAGGCAGAAGCTGACCTGTATGAAGTCTGTGACTCCCTGTATGAAGGACGGGATTCCAGGCATGGTGACAGTAATGGATGGAGGCATCCCTGAGCCCACAGGGCCAGCTGCCGCCCCTCCACCCAGCACAGAGCCAAGCAGCTGGGCCAGGTTGGCCTCGGGGGTCGCTCCCTGAGGCTGGGATGAGCTGTCCGTGGCGGGGCCCGAGGGGACAGTGGGACCCGCTGACTGGGGGGAAGTGTTGGAAGAGTTCGTCTGAGGGTGAGAGGTGGCAGCAGAAGTAGAGGAAGTGGAAAAGGAAAAGGAATGGCTTGAAGACGTGGTGGAAGTGTGATTAGCTGGAAGGAAACAAGCACAGCAGTCTGTCAGTATGGCATCCAGAATGTAAACTGGCACGTTGCACAAAGCAAACACATTTTCAGTTTGCCTGCAGCTTATCAAAAACAAAGCCAATGAGCTTTCAGGCGCAACTTGTTTTTTTAAACAAAATAAAATGAAGTGAAATTATTAATCCTGTACCAAATTCACCACGGTGAATAAGGAAGATAAGGAAGATGAATGAATACAGTACTTCAGAGAAGCAAGGCTGGAGGTGGACATCGCAGGAGATGCTGTACCTACCAATGTGAACAGGCATTAGCAGCTGCCCCACCAGGCCATTAATCATCTGCATCGAAGAGCGGAAAAGGTTAGACTCGAGCAGAATTAGGCAGGAGGATCAAGCTGCAGTGTGCAGCCACCAGGTGGTGCAAGTGTGCATGGGAGGAGAACGTGACTGAATAAATAAGTAACTTCCTGCAAGCCCAGGCAGCAGAATCTCATTACACCAGAAAGGTAGCAATTTTTAGATTTTGGCCATATAGCTTGTATATGCGTGATGAGAAATCCTTCATTGTAAGGATGCGGTTCTCCAGCATTTTTGGGACAATGATCACAAGGCATTGCAGGTCACAGTGACATTACGAAACACGAGTTCATCTGAAGTGGTTTCAGATGGACAAATCACCACACACGTACATTCTGATGGAAATTTACATGCTCTCTGTAGGAAATTTCTAACACGTTGCGCAACTATTATTAAAACATTACATGTCTTTGCACGATTTAGCCTTCTGCGTGGCATAATTTTTAGATGCTGATAGGGCAGGATTAAAATGTCATGCTCCCATAAGCTGCTGCCCCTGTAGGCTCATCATAATACGTTAAAGCACTTCCTCAACAGTTCTTAACAGAACTCTCTGAATCAATAACCTTGTGTCTTTTTACTGCAAAGCTAGTCTCAAACAGGATAAGCCCACTTCTGAGATAAACCAACAACAAATAAAAAGGGAAAAATAATGACAAAAATGAAAAACTATATCTTGATAACAGGCCTTTTTAAAATTTTAATAAATTTAGCCTAAAATCTTTATTTTGGATTTTATGTCATAAACCACACGCAGCACTAAAGCGGAAATACAGAGAGACGTGAGCATGTGATTCCAGAGTAAAGTTTACTACACCTGGACAGGTGGCTGTCCCCCGGGGGGGGGTACGGTCGCCCTGATGTTGATAGTAGCTCCTTGGGTCCCAACATTGGCCTGGGTGTTCATGGGCGAGAAGGGGGGGTGGGTTATTACTACCCTAGCCTGGGGGGGATTGGAAGCAGTGCCACCAGCGCTCACGCCGGAACCCTGAGCTGCCTGCTGCCCCCCAGAGGCAGCTACCGCCATGGCCATGGCCTGCTGTGTGACCTGGTTCACGATGGCCTGCATGAACTCGGGTGGGAGCCCGGGGATGAGAGGAGGAAGAGTGGTGCCTGACGAGAAAGAAATCATGAGTGACAGGCGTTAAGGCATTATATCTGAAGGTAAACATGACAGGTGACACAACCACTGTGACAGGTCGTACAGGGATTACGGCACTATATCAGAAGGTAAACATGAAAGGTGACACAACCACTGTGACAGGTCGTACAGGGATTACGGCACTATATCAGAAGGTAAACATGAAAGGTGACACAA
>JAACJT020000110.1:13365631-13403128 GCA_009936485.2 Gymnarchus niloticus | reverse complement strand
GGGATTTTTGTTCCCCGTGTTGCTTGGCGGCTGTGGGTTTTTCCCCAAAGGTTATTGTGTTGTGGTGGTGTAAGGGGCACGGGTGGATGTTGTTGGTGGGGGGGGGGGGGGGGGGGGGGCATATTTATTATCATATTGTGGGGACACAATATCCCTTAAAGGAATAAAAACATGTTACTTTTTACCTTGTGGGGACATTTGTTGAGTCCCCACAAGGAAATCTCATAAAAATCAGTGAATGCAATCAAAAAACTAAAAGAGCCAAAAGTCTTGTATTTTGTTGGGTTACTTATGGTTAAGTTTAGACCTGGGTAAGGGTTAGGGTTGTTATAGTTAGGATTAGGGTTAAGCCCATAAAAATGAATGGAAGGTCCCCACAAGGTTAGAAATACAAACTTTTGTGTGTGTATTTGCGTATGTGTGTGCGCGCATGTGTCCTGCAAAAAGTAAACTGGTATCCTATTCAGTTTGCAGCACAGAGACACTGCACACCCTTGGTGAGAGCAACACACCCATTCTGAAAGACTCAGATTTATTGGTAGGTACACAGATGCTGCTCTTACTACATTGATACAGGGACCGAATGGCATACACCAGTAGCCTTGATATCTCATGTTCCTGGAGCTGGGGTCAGGGGCAGTGTTTGCTAGTGAGCTGCTTGTGGCTAGGCTACTCACACAACCCAGGGAGAACCAGCTGGAAATGAATTATGGAGCCATCTTACAACTCGCAGCATGAAATGGGGGTCCGGTGGAGTCTATAGGGTGGCAAACATGACCAAGAAGGACAGAGAAGGATCAGTGCTTCTCAGTTAAGAGCTCTTAACTGATCAGTAGGGAATCAAATACATTTCTGCAAAAATCAATTTGAATAAATATTTGTAGGGTTGGGTGATTAAATTCAGCCCCGTCTGCAATGTGTGTGTGGAGTTTGCATGGAGTTTGTTTTCTGCTGCCTGGGATAAGCTCACTCCATTCATGATCCTTTACTTGATAAGGGGTTACAACATAGCTGGATTCATCTTCATATCAGACATCCTGCAATTAAACTTTTTTCATTTCAGTAGAATTTCTAAATTATCTGGATTTTCTGTTTTGATTATGAAATTGTTTCAGTCTAAATAATCACAAGACCATTTTATTATAAATTATTTGTAGTTGTATCACAGGTGTACAGCAGTATGCATCAGACATAAAGACTGAATTGCAACAAGCAACAACATTTTAAACATTACCTCTAGTTTGCGATGACCTGTGTGCTATCACTGTACTTCTGAAACAAATCGTTTAAAAGTAACCTTGGACTATAGTACACTAGCTGTTTACATTCTTAAATGATTAGCTAGACTTTGAATATAAAAGTGATATGTAACATGGAGCAAACACAGTATTAATGAAGATTAGGGGTGGGAAGAGGGCAATATTTCCTGAAACTGGGAAATTAGTTACATGTGTGGGTGGGCATCAGTAAAAGCAAAGAATAGTTAATATATATATATATTAAAAAAATGTGACTTGCCATACAGCTAGAGAAAAAAAGGTGCACAAAGTGAAAATCAGCACAACTGATGTTTTTGATTTTTGACTTTGTAAACAGGTATTCTTAGCTCAGTATGGTCATCGAAGTGTGGACATTTCTTTTACATGTAGCTGGGTTGTTGTTACATTTGCTCATGCCTTGCTCTCCTCCAGAACTCCTGTCCCTGGACAGCATTGACACAAAGCCAGTAAGAAGTTGTTTTTCAGTTTTTCTGAAGTTTAGCAGGATCTAATGTCACATTTTAGTGTTTGTAAGTGTAAGTCTGGTTTCATGCTTTAAAAAGATGCATGGAAATGGTGAGCTTTACTGAGGATCGAAAAAGTAACCAAAAACAAAAATATTGTTTTTATGGAATGACACATAAGAAATCTTGTGTTTGTATGCTTTAAATGTGCAAAGATCGCCCTTTTCTTGGGCCAAAATACATTAAGGTTTTTGCTGTAAGTGGACAAAAAAGGGCCATCTGACTCTGATTTAAAAACTTTAAAATGTGAGGATGATATCTATGACTGATTTCCAAAAGCACCAATAAATGAAACATTTTATCAATTATTAGTGCAAATAGTCTATTAAGTCACCTATTATTTTTCTTGTGTTTTGATTCTTTTATATAGTATTTAAATACACATATGATATTCCAATAACAATCCTTAATTCCAAGTGTTTCTTTCTTTGCAGTATCTAGGCAGCTGGTATTTCATTGCAGTAGCTGGAGTGAGGGACTCAGATGTGGACAAATTCGTAGCGATGGACAGTACCGTCGTTGTCCTGCAGGAGGCCACCAACGCAAACACACTCCTATTCAAAGCAGCCATTAGAGTGTGAGAGTGGGGTTATGGGCATTCAGATGTCTGCACATAATTGGCCATATGTGATATTTAATATACGGTTTTTAAGCATCACATATGTTGTTGTTTTAATGTAGAGTGACAGTGATTATAATGAGAGCAAACGTAACACTGATCTACTTAAAAAATCTAAACTTCCACCGGAAGAGTAGTGTGTATGGTGGTGTTTAATGTGTAATGGATAACTGCTTGTGTACATAGAGATAATCTCAGCTTTGTATCAAACCTGAATTCCAGGCCAGGCTATTGATGGTGAACAATAATATAATATATTTATGGCAAACTGCTGTGTATTTCAATGCCATTGAAACCTATCACATTGTATCCTGTACCGTTTCAGTGGAGAACACTGTATTACGCAAGTTTGGCCATATCACATACACCCGGGCAGAGATGACCTGGAGCTAGAGGGTACGTCACACGTTTTCTCTCTTTGACTCTTTGCCTGTACATGTCTCTGTTTTTATTTGAGGCTTTTCCCCACGCATGTCCAAATATAAAGCAGAACTTTCTTTTTGTCCCTTGGCCTGTCAAAAGAAATGCACAGAAGACTGGAACATCTAACAAAAGGGTCAAAGCTTTTCTTAATATTAAGAAACATTCTCTAATTATAAAATAAACATTGCGATACTGAGTACTCAGTACTCAGTATTACATCCTGTGTAATGATGACTAGACGAGTCAGGCAGTTGACCAAGATCAGTTTCTAAGAAAGTCTGAGATATCTGAAAATAAAAATACTCCACCTCAGTCCTGTTTATTAGCTTCTGGTTTGTCTCGTTATGTATTTCCAGAATGTGACTGATACTTGGAGTTTTCATTTACAGTTGCATTTTGACCACTTTGTTTCCAGAGCCCCAGTCCAGAGTTCAGCTTGTGGTTGCCAGCTGGTTACCAGCCAGAGTTTGCCAATTGGCCCAATGACTTATCTTATGTCGTACACAGGCTCACCGAAGAGACGCAATCCACTGTGGAGTGGACAGTGGATAAACTGCTCTGAGTGCATTTTTTTGCAGGAGCTGCAGTACGACCCCCCCTTGAAGAGAGTGTTTTTTTACGGTCAGCTTTGTCTTGAAATCTCTCGTTACACCTTCACTAATTGAAACTGAATCCTCTACACATAGAGTCAGTAGTTATTCTTCCCATTGTCATTGCTGCTGTTTTTCTTTATTATTGTTCTCAACACTTTAAATACAAATTTATAAAGGGCTGTTTGGTCTTGGGGAATGCTGAACATGTCATGTTTGTTATAGATGAAATAATACCCACTGCATAAACAATACATACTTTCCAGTTGTTTACACACTAGTTCAGGAAAAGTTAGGTGTAGATGGAACCACAGCATATCCTACAAGTACTCTGGGTGTCTCTTCTGTAATGTTCTTGTTTTCTCAATTATATGATTTTCATTTGTAAATATTTCGAGCATGGTGTTGTGTAACTCAATAGGTTAGGGATCTGTGCCCATCTCTAGAAGGTTATGGGTTTGATTCTCTTGGCTGGCAGAGTAATCATATCCCTATTCTGCAAGGGAAAGCTTTTTAGGTGATACATGCTGAGCGACCCTCTGAACCCAACGTTTCCTCATTTGTACATCACTTTGATGAAATAAATGAGTTCTTTATTTACTATCTGTACCATTTCGTATCTCGCTCTCCTTGAAACTCACACAAAGGATAAGAGCCTTGCTCAACAGTGATATAGACACTTTTGCTGGTTATAGGATTTGAACCAGCAATCATTTAGTCATGGGCACAAACCCTAACTGACAGAGCCACACCTACCCACGCTTTGGATAAAAGCATTTGCTGAATTAATATATTCAAATGTTAAATTCTTCTACAGTAGTGTCAAGTGAATTTCCATGCCAGTATTTTCCTCCAGTTCATTATCTCTCTTCTGTGTTTAGCTCGCAATGCTTCTAGCAGGTTGGAACTGATAAAGGAATTTGAGATGAAAGCGTCCTGCCTTGGAATGAAAAAAGTTCATGTCTTGCCACAGAAAAAAGGTTAGTTGATTTTATAGCAATAGCTAAAAGCAATCAGCCTTTTAAAGACTGAGTATCTTTGAGGAGCTCAAACATGCCTGACTTTAACAGCAACCAAAAAGTGATGGAAGAATTGAAGCAGGTGTGCTTTTTTCCAGAATATTGTCGACTTGATAAAATGGCTTGAATCACATTTTCTGATCCAGGAGTATGGTAAGCTAGAGGGGAAATGGACAAGTCTCTGCTCATCTTTATGACTCCACACTCTCTCTTAGCTCCTCTGTTACATAATTCCAGTTTCATCTGTTGATCTCTGATTAGTCTTCTGCCCCTTAACTTTCTCTTCTCACTTCCTGGGTTGTCATGCTGCATTTTTCACTGGTTGATTAACTGATAATATTTAATTTCTGTAACTGTTCATTTTATTCCTGTTAATCTTTTATAGGTTCTTGGCCATGAGGAGCTGTGGGAAAATCTGTAGAAGGCGTTTACATTTTAAAAATAAAAGCAAAGTCTTTAACAGATATAAAACAATTTATTAAAAAATAAAAAGTTACAATTTTGAATGGCTATGGTGACTGCATAACATATTTGGCTCCATAAACCGTAGATTACACACTGGGTATGCAAAACACGAGGGATTCCTTCCTAATATTGCGTTAAATCTTCACTTTGTCCTCAGAATGGTCTCAGTTCCTCTCAGCATGGACTTTACTTTGTGCGGTGAGTTGGTTAGAATGTTGTGGCCCATTTCCCCTCACACACCCATCTCGTCATCTACAATGGGATGGAGTCATAGCTTCCACCTGCACTTATATGTCAGTCTATTTCAATGAAAGAGTAGGCATTCCCATTGTTTTGCATACTCTATGACTCAACGTCAAATGTAAAGTTAAACTGCGTTATGGAGGCAGTGTGTGGCTCTGTGGGTTAGGTGTCTGTACCTGTGTCTGGAAGGTTGTTGGTGTAAATCCCATGGCCGGTAGGGGAAAACCAATCCCTTGCAGCACAGGACATGATGCAGAGGCCAGACCTCTACAGGATGGAAGTTTGTTCCAGGCCACACACACAATATTTCAAAGCACTAGTTTGGCTGGCTGTGTCTTTGAACTGTGGGAGGAAACCAGAGTAGCAGGTGAGGTTTCGCAGAGTGAATTTTGGTTGTAGTAGCAAAAAAAATACAAAGAGAAATATAAATCATAAACATTTTGCTCCAAACAAGATTTGGTTTTTTTTTCTGTATTGAATGCCACTGAATGTATATGGCTGAAATATAAGTGGCATTGACAAGAACAAGAATGTGGAGGTGGTAATGCCCACATCTGGCAAAATCCCACTCACCCAGGGAAAACCCCTCCTCTGAACACTGATTAACCCAGGAATCAAAAAACAAAACTTGCACCACTGTGGCTCAGTCAGCCCATCGTCCATTGTGGCTGTGAAACATGAAGAATCTGGCCACTGGTGGAAGATGCTGATCTATTATTACGGGGGGCATGGTGGCTCACACCTCCATGGTTGGAGGTTTGAATCCCAGCTCTGTATGTGTGGAGTTTGCATGTTCTCCCCATGCTTCGTGGGTTTCCTCCTGCAGTCCAAAGACATGCATTGTAGGCTAATTGGCATATCTTTATTGTTCATAGTGTGACTGTGCTCTGTGATGGGTTCACACCCCATCCAGGGTGTCCCCCTCCTTGCCTCCTAGACTGCCTGGGATAGGCTCCAAGCCATCCTGCAAGCCTGAATGGGACTAAGTAGTTCAGAAGATGGATGGATTAGATATTTACGTGCATCACATATATACAGTATAAACATGCTGAATGTTTAGACAAAATTATAACAGATCATGTTGTGTATGGTTTATTTATTGGCCTTCTGAGCCACCGAGCCTGCTCTGATCACTGGACTGCAACCTCCAAGACCCCGTTGTCCCCCTGACTGATACAGGATTTGCTCTTTTGTATCTATTGATCTGATTTGTATTCATTAATTTGTCCTGCCCGGTGCTGGCCTGAGGAGGACAGGCCTCCCTCTTGAGTCTGGTTTCTCCCAAAGTTTCTTCCTCCTGAGGGAGTTTTTCCACTATTCAGAAAGCCCACAGTCTGTCTTTCCTGAATCACCAATACGCAAGACATCATCAAGACATCATCATCTTACGTACAATGTGCAGTTGCAGTGTACATTTACAGTACAAGCTATTAGTGTTATCAAAATCAGTGTTGAGCAGAGGCTCCCTTCTGAATATGCTTCATCATGTGTGACCTGTCCCTTCATGGATGCTGAGACTTTTCCATCTGTAATCAGCTCAATTCTTTTATTCCATTTTCTTTGCATGTTATACATGCCTGCCATTGAGGGAGGCCTCTTTCCTCCCAGTTTTCCCCATGACATGTCCTGACTGGCTGTTCCACACAGATCTCCAGCCATACCTAACATTCCATTCACTGCAGCTAGGTAATTTTCAGAAAGCAAGGAATTGTCTCTGCAAGTCGATTGAATTTACCCTGAAAATGTTTTGCCATTTTTACTCGTAGAGAAACCAGACATGTTGATGAATCGTCGAAATGAAGTATCCTAGCAAAAATTGTAATCATCTCCACTTTCCTTTTCTGTAAAAGTAAGCTTCAGTGTCCTGTTCAGCTTCATCAAGGACTAAAACAGACTGAAGACATGTTCTTTGTCCCCTTTCCCTAGCTATGCTGCCATACTGAATATATTCAGCAATCTGTCTAGTGTTTACGGTGAACTAAATCCACATTTTTGCCTGGGTCAACACTGGAATTATGTGTCATCTTGTACTAAGACAACTGGTTTAAAGATAGTGTTTCTTAGCAAGTATCTGTTTATCTGGTATGAAAACTCTAAATGAGCAATTAGTTTGCATATCACTTAAGGTTTAGTGTAAAAATACATTTCTCGTCAAAACTCATTTTTGGATTAGTTTAATTTTTGGTTGTCTACACAGGTTTATAAATAACCTGAGAAAAGGTATTTACCCACACACATCATAATTCATTTCCAAGTTTAAGCCACCACATCACGATGACCCTTCTCCTATGTGTAACGACTGGAGAACATGCAAACTCCTCACAGACAGACAGACAGACAGACAGGCAGGCAGAAGATGGACAGGATCTGAACCCTGAGAGGTGTGAGGCAATGCTACTAACCACTGAACTAACGGGCAGTTCCAATCCATGGATGTTTATCCCATATTTATCTTCATTACATCTTCATTTCCACAACACAAGTTAACACTGGTAGAATACTGTTCCAACGTAAATTCGAGTTCCTGTCAATACATCACCACATTGAGTTGTAATTATTCATTTGTGGCACAAACAATTTTTTCAAAAAAGCTCCTAAATTGTATTTAGTGTTTCATCAATTGCTGTGCACATAACGTATAACAACAAATAGTCTAAATCCATACCTGCTTTCTCCAAGCTAAATGCAAAAAGCACAACATTAATTTTCCTTTAAAAACGTATAATTAAAAATATGAAAAAATTCATATTGGAGTTAAAGTATACCACCCCCCAAGCAGCACTGTCTTCACACAGACACACATACTACCCAAGAGAAGGTGAGGAAAGATGCAGGGTGTTTTTCTTTGAAGGGAAACTTCTGAACACCTTACAGCCAAAAAAAAAAAACACTGGGAGGAAAACAAGATTAATGTGTTGAGTTTCAGGTGGAGTGAAAGAGTAAACAGAAGATGTTTCAAAAGTAAAACTGTAATACCTGTTTTACAAGTTATCTTTCACATGCTGTTACATAAATACCAACTGAATGATTATATGATTATAAAAATCCAAAATGCAAGATTGAACACAGCAAGCCCTGAGTATGACAGGATCTTCTCTGATAGTTTACAGGGCAGAGGGCTGCCACAGAAAATGGACACAGAACACAGGGATTAAAGAAACATAATGCATTATTACATAAAAAAAATACTCAAAATAGGGGCCAAGGCCTCTTTAAGAAAAGAAAGCTCAATCACAGCAGTTACTGTAAGTAACTGAAACACCTTAATCACAAAGTAACTGCAGTAAACCAATGCACATGTGTGACCCCAGGACAAGACTGGTTCTGAACCATATCCGTCTCCCCATTAATGTAACTCACTCTTCCTTCATCCAAGCTGTTGGTCATCTTAATAACCCTAACAAGGCAGAGACATGTTTATTACAAGGGTTAACCTGAAGATCCAGGACCAGAGATCACTTGCCATGACAAAACGCTATAAACAACCAAATCTTGTGTTAGAATATTACATCGCCTCATACTGGCTCACGGCTTTCCTACACATTTTAAACATTTCCAGTTTCATCTGTTTTCTTTCAAAATGTTCAAGGTCTTTTTTTAAAGGTTTTCTCTAAACTTTACAATAGCGTAAAACCTGCAGCTGATTTTTATTAAAGAAAGGAAGATTTACCATAGGGTCACACACCTTATTACATATGTTTGAAAAATGGTTTTGGACATAGGGCAGAGAGGATGGACACTGAGGCGGGATCTTGACAAATGCTATCAAGAGACATACTTTCTGTATGCCGGCATCTTCTCCCTTCCAATAGATACTGGTAAAACGAGGCGAGATAGAGAATGTGAGAAAGAAAAAACAGAAAACTGTCTGACTAGTACAACCGAAAAAGTAAAACATGGAAAATATCAGAATTCCCCACCTTCAGTCAAATTACCTTCACAAATGTACATGAAACACACTTTGGTTTTCTTTTGTTGGTCTGAGAATACCACCTACCACTATCAGCTTTTCTGAACCTTACTCTCCCCACTCCTTGGTTGATCAATCTGTTCTGCACGTTTGCCTTTGACTAAATTCTATGCTGGTCATGTCTTTAAATGATTATGTTATGTTTTATATTCAGTGCTGCTTATTAGCATTGTAGAGAAATACAGTATGTCTTATATGTGCCATAGTTTCATCCATCCATCTTTAGATTGCTTCTAAGGGTCGCAATATCTGTGTCATTAAGGTTAGAGCAAATGACGAGAAGGCATGCCCCAGTGTATTAAAGGTAGACTTTAAGGATGTGGAGGTTAATGAACTTGAGCTAATGTGTCCCCAGAAGGGAGAATGTAATAAAAAACCAAAAGAGCCAAAAGTCTTGAATTTTGTTGGGTTACTTATGGTTAAGGCAAGGGCTGGGTAAAGGTTAGGGTTATCATAGTTAGAATTAGGATTAGGCACATAGAAATGAATGGAAGGTCCCCATAAGGTTAAAAATACTAACGTGTGTGTGTGTGTGTGTGTGTGTGTGTGTGTCCCAAAATGGCACATGGCCTGGTATCTGATCCCGAGTGTTCCCCTGTCATGTACCTTGTGCTGACTGGGATAGGTTCCAGGTCCCCTTGTGACCCTCTACAGGACAAGCACGGGATCTGAAGCATCATGTAGCACCAGCATTGATTGGTTAGATCAGGATATTCCACCAAACATGGCTTTTGAAGCCTCATTTTTCCCATCACTGTTTTACATTCAAGGGTCCAGCAGGATTGTGAAGGCGTATTACTTATACACAATATCCAGTACATTCAGTGGCCACCGTATTAGGTACCCCTGCTTAAAGCCAAGTAGGACTCCTTATTATGTCTAGAACCATTTCAAGGGTTGTTTTGCACTCTACTGTCAATTCCAAGTTGATATTTTTGTATTTGTGAACATCCGGTTAACTTTTAAATGAGACTGACCATTCTCTCATTAGCAAGGAATTTTTGATGACAGAACTGCCCCCGAATACATGCTTTTATTGTTGTTTATCTCATTATTTGATACGTGGTAATCCCCAGGCATGACTATTTTTGAGATTCTGGAAGTACCGTACCTGGAACCAACAATCATATTGTGTTTATAGTCCCTTAGATCACACCTTATTGATATCCAAATGCTTAGATGTGCAGTAACAGAGCCCCTTGACCCTGTCTGCATGCTGTACATAGCGTGTGTATTCAGTGCATGTACATAATTCTCTGTTTGAGGGAGCAACATGTTTGCATTAACAAGCATAATCAAAAAAATGGCATTCATTCAAAGTAGGTACTGAAAATGAAATAATATGGAAAAAAAAAAAATTCCAGGCAGTAAAACTGCTGCTGTGAAGTTGCGTTTTGAAGTAGGCTATTTAAAAACCGTACTTCCCTTGCACTCTATTTTTGCCGATTCTGTCTTATAAGATATGACAGAGCTCTCAAGAATAAAAACCGGCATGGCCCACCAGAACATGTACTGTATCTCACGATGATAACTGCAATAAAATATTGGAACCAGAGTTTTAATTGCAGAATACATGACCCAGCCACAGAGCTTTGTGTGAGTGTTACCAGGCCAATGCAATCTAGGATAAAAACAATCTAGAAAGGTTTCTCTTGGAAATACATTTAATTTTCTGATATTGCCCCATGTGAGGAGACTGTATGATTCAACACATACGACACAGGTGACCCGCTGACAGGTGACCATCTGAACCACCATCATCTGACCCATTGAACCTGCTCTTCAACCCGATTGCCTGACTGCCTTCTCCAAAACACTGTAGTCCATCTGACCGTTCTTCCTCATTGTTGTTCATATTGTATTAATAAAACTTAATGAACTTAACTTGCCTGGTGCTGTCCAGAGGAGTATGGGCTTCCCCCTTGAGTCTGGTTCCCCACAAGATTTCTTCCTCTTGAGGGAGTTTTTCCTTCCTACTCTCTGGGGACCTTTGGCCCGGGACTATGTAAAGTACTTTGTGGCAATGCTCTTTGTTAAAGGCGCTATATAAATAAAATTGAACTGAATTAAATAATGTAAATGTATTTCAATAAACTGGATCCACTTAATAGGATCCACTTACACCTTGGTATGGTGGCTCAGACACATGGTATTTCCCAGACTTCAAGTTTGCACTTAAAATCCCTGGAGCTGTTTACTTAATGCTAGTATGTTCACCACATACGTACTGTTTCAATGAATCACTGAACCTAAGCTGTATGATTTTCAGTCTGTTAGTCCATGTATGTATGAGTGTTCTGTTACAGAGATTGGTCATCTACATCCTACAATTCTGAAGGCAGGTTCCACATTAAGTTGCAAATAGATGAATACAAGGTTAGCTGGAACACACATCCCATACAAATAATTATTAACAAATAAACAAAAACATACTCTTTCACTATATCATCCTACATTCTACTATAGACCTATATCATTTTTCTGTGAAAGAAGCACGATGTAGGCATCTGTCAATTCATCATCATCAGCTTCAGTCTTTAGCCACTCATATCTCAGCTTCATTTGTAAAGCAGGTATTACAGCAGACACTATGCCCCTGTCAGCAATCAGCCATTCAGTACTGATCACCTTCCTCAGGAAAACGTGAGAGTGATGAACCCATGTTTATCATTTATTTCTCTCTGTTCTGCGGCCCCATGATTATCTACAAAAGTACCACTGGGAGAACACCTTGAAACGCAGTGTTTTGAGTGTTTTTTTGTTTGTGGTGAGACTGACCTTTTTTCATGCCGCAACAGCAGAAGGAATATGGGGATGCCCCGCAACGTGAAACCAAGAGATGGATGCTTTGCTTGGTCACCGAAGAAGAGCAGCAGAGTTACTAAGCAAGGTAAGCTTAACATGTTAAATCCTATTATACAGCAGTCATCCATCCATCCATAACCATCTTTTCAGTACAGGGCTTCATTGGCTATAACAGATAAGCACTTACTGAAGATGGATGGATCCCAACAGAAAAAATGAAATATGCTTTGATATGGTTATTTTAAAATACCATTCTTACTTTTTTATTTATATTTTAAAAATTATTCCACGGGTAATTACTCCACAGACCACTAGGGGTCTACGGACCCCCGATTGAGAAACACTAAACACTTTAACCCATTTGCAAAATAAGTATTTGCTTTAATGATTAATTCAGAATTTTTAAATTTTAATATCCATATTGTGATCATTTGTTCCTGTTAAATGTTTAAATTCTAGCTGTTATTACAATATTTGCAATGGCCATTGTTCTATAAGGAGCAAAAGAATGTGTAAGTATGATGGCATTTAATTATGTTTTTCCCAGCAACATTATAACACAACACAAAAAAATAAAGGCATAATAAAAATCTATAAATGATCTAGGTTTTTCTGCGTGACACTGAAAAATTTTCACGAGTGCAGATGAGGTATCTTGTTTGCTGACCTTTAAAAACAAACAGGGAAAAAACATTGCACACCCACCTACAATTCATCTCATAACTTCATAACTTAACTCTCACACTTAACTGCAGCACAAGAAGATTATATTTTGTATCTGTCATGAAGTGTTATATCACAGTGCAAGATTTGACCTAATATCCAATGCCACGCAAGTAATTTTTGCTTTCTTAAATTGACCACTGCATGCGTCGTAACGTGGAATTTGATGAAAAACTGACACAAACGGCTTTTAGTCTCAGTCTCACTCTACTTTGCTTTTGAAATGCCTTGCTTTCTCATCTCGTTCTCATTGAGTCCTTGTGTTTGTTTTTTCTCTGCGTGATGTTTGCAGTTTATCAGTTCTGTTACTTTTCTACAGCCCCCTCCTTTGTTTTTTTCCAGCCTCATATGGGAAAACAGACGGCACATTACTCAGCCCACATGAAAAGGAAAAACCCTGCTGCATCTTCATTTGTCAATACTTGTTTAACAGAACACTACAAGATACAGTAAGGTAAGACCTTCTCTTCGTATTGCTGTATGACTTGAAGGAGTTTTTTGCCAGTCGCTGAATTACTGCACGCCGGATGGTGTGCACTAGGCGATATTGAGACGTGCCAGAACTGCTTGGGTTCATAGCCTGGGCAGCCTTATCCACTTCATACTTAGGTAGCTTCAGTTTCCTTGGGGAAATAGCCAAGCGATCAAGTGGGGAGGTATTGTAACATAAAGATGCAAAGTACTTTTTTTATCAGCTGTTATGCAAGATAGATAGATAGATAGATAGATAGATAGATTTGTGTCTTTTTAAAATTTATATACATAATAATTTTAATTATCTGTGAGATTTTGCTGTTTTGCTCTAGATTTATGAGGTTAAAACAGTAGCACATAAAGCAAGTTGAGGGAAATGACATTAAAGAGAACTTCACGCCACTTAACGCCTGAGGGTTTGTTCAGGGTCACATCTCTGCTGGCGACGCAGATCATGTGCAGCCATCAGCAGCACCCCCACTTATGCCTGCTGCTGGCGTGGTGCAGCCTGCTAACGGCAGCGGTCGTGGTCATGGCCGTGGCGCTGGCGATGTCAGTACCCAAACGCCTCCATCAGGTAAGGCCCACGGGACTCACGTTGCAAAGGGCAGGTTCGGCTGCGGGTCAGCGGCGTTAGCCCAAATGTTAATCAGGAGCACTAAGAGTTCCTTCCGTGAGAACTAGCCGGGAGTCGCGTAATTGAAAGACACATGAAGAATTGGCTACCTGAAAAGACCATTTCAATGAGAAGCAAGTATTTCAGATATATGCTCATGTATTTTTCTTGTTATTACAGCAGAAAGGTCTGCAGTACGTATTTTTTGGAAGTATCCCTGGGAGCTGCTTACTGAATTTTGTTGTACTTACTATGTACGATGACAAAAGAGGCGTTCTGTTAGATATGCTATCTGCTCTATTCCATGGTATTTAGCTACAGCGTTGATTTAATTGCACATGCAGTTATCGTGCATCGTATCTCGTTGCTACATAGTTTGCTGGCAGTTACCCTTATCTCATATTGACTCACATGAACTCATCCATTGTCTTTCTCAGGATATGTCACCTGTACTCGGGAAGGTAGAGAAGCAGAAGGGTAAGTTCTGGATGGGTCACCATCATGTGAGTGCTTAACATAACAGGAAAAATAAGGTTATGATGATGGTTGTTATGATTTCTTTCACTGCCTTTGGTGTGAATAGCAAGATGATGCAGAAATAATAGACACTCTGCCACTCATCAATAATGCATACTGTACATGCAGCTCGGCCATAAGGTCACAAGGACACATGCCATGAAAAATCTTTATGTCAAGCTTATTCACACAAACTTGTCTTTTTTTAATATTTTGATTTTTCCCTTTTACAGCAGATACTGTAATTGCAACAGCCAATGCAACAATCGGTAAGTGCATCAGATTGTTTCTCTGTCACACCTGCACAGGTGCTCCAGGTCCACTGAGTACTGACTGGGGTATCATGATTGTGGTTTTCTCCAATTCTAATTCTAACTGGAGAAAACGGAAAGCCCAACTTCAGGATTGAATCTCAGCAAATCATGAAGTTGGGCTTTCAGTTTTTTCTCATCAGAATTTGGGTTTGACTGTAGGACATGTTAAGCCCAGCGATTGTCTTCTCTTGTCTTGTCATTAAAACCCCTTACTGCTTACACTTGCATCTCCTTTTTTTCTTCGTCATTGACTCCATGACTGGTGACAACTATGACATCCTCTGAACTGCAGTGGAACAGAAGTCTATATACAACATTAAAAATGGCCGATGTAAAAGTACAAGACATTCTGCAGTAGTTCCAGCTCAATGGAAAGGGAGCGAGAACTCTGTCTTGCTCGGAGAATTTGTTTTGTAGAATGGCCAGCAGGGGCATATTCACGTCAAGTTCGGCTGCTGAATGTATTTGAATCAAGCACATTTAAAATACAAAGAGGCGAATGGTAAGGTAGATAACAGGCAGGGGTTTGGGTAACTGGGTTCAAAGCATGCTGATTATGTGCAAGTGAGGAGGAATAGTATGAAAGCTGAGGGCTGCAGAGGAAACCATGAGGTTATTGAGGCAGAATTAAAACCTCCTTAGGCAGGAAAGTTTGATTTTTTTTTTTAAAGGAGAACATTCTGCTTGCATTTTAGGTCAGCAGCTCTCACATATCCAGCTAACTCTGGGTAAGTATGCCTGGACCCATTGAAGGAGAACTGATTGATATGGGTAACATGTATTGCCTATTCGTTATTCCCAAATGTTTGCTATGTGGTCATACTTGCATTGTGAGTTTAATGGATGGAAATATTTGTCAGCCGGAGGGCAAAGACGAAATGCATGCATATTAACTGCAGTCGGCCATGACCTTTAGTGCTGTAACTCTTTACCATGATGATGGCGTGGAGATAGAAGCGTTACTGCAAGATGAGTCAACTGGTAATTACATATTGAGAGAAATGACATGTAGTAGTTTCCACAGAACATACAGGATACGAAGCAAAGACTGTGCTCTGAAAAATGAGCGGGAGTGTTGAGGCAATTTTTTTTTGTACTCATAAAGCCTCACTGCATGTAGGTGTAGGAAGCAGAGCATGATTTAAATTGATCTAGCTCACCTGACCCCGTAAAGTTAATTTTTTCAGCTCCAGGTCATTGTGATGCAATTTTGATAACGGCTTCCATTTACAAAGAACAAAGTTATGCTTTTCTTCTCTCAGAGGTCAGTTATTACATTCCCTTATAATCAAAACTTAATAAATAATTAATTTCAAATTACTTCTTGATAAAATGTTTACTCTCCTTGGTTTTGTTCGACAATAGTAAAAATCATTACTTAAACTATGGCTACTTTCACTATATAACTAATCTTTCTAAATGTATCTTATGATGAGCATTTAAAATAGCATTTTAAGCCCCAAATATTTGGCTTACTAAATCAATTGATTACTAGACATTACTGTAATTTTCCAATACGGCTTCTCGAACGGAAGCATGTAACTGGTGCACTCAAACAGATAGCTGGTGGGTGAACTCATTTAATGACAACCAGGATACACAGTGACATCCTCTAGCCTAGGAAATGACAATAGCTCCAGCATCTCATTGGCCTAAAGAAGTTGTCCATCACAGAGAAGGCTGCTCTGTCATGCACGAAACAAGCGGAATGGAGCTGCTTGATAGTTCAGCGACCGAACAGAAACCACACGACCATTACCTCACACCTTCCTTTCCACCCCCTACCTTATGGGCTCTTCTGCGAAACCAATGTTCGATTCACAGCATAAGCATACCGGGTTTGCCTCAGGGAAAAGTGAAATGAAACCTAGTGAAAGTAGGTTTTTTTTTTTTTTACAAAATAGCATGTATGGTGCAAAGCTGATCCTTTTGTACAGTTGTATAGTCACTATTGTGTACAGCTCTAACAATAAACTGCTCTATCGTGCTGTAGATCAGTGGTTCCCAACATTTTTGTCTTCTCTACCCCTGTGGTAATGTAGATGAGGAATAAGCACGCCTACATTCAAACTTGTTCAAAAACTTGTCCAAGTGGGGGCGAGGAGGGATGGGGGGGAGGTGACAAGAAACCTTTCCGAGCCGGGGGGAGTGGGTGGTAGCAAGAAATTAGTTTGAACCGGGAGGGGGGGATGATGATTTTTCTTTTAAACGTTTTGCAATTTTGCCACATACCCCTAGATAACTATTCACATACCCCTGGTTGGGAGACACAGGTGTAGGATACAGCGGAAGAGTAATTTTAACAGGAGTTTAACCTGCAACACCATTTACATTACACCAGCTCACCCCATGATTGTTCTGGACTTTTGCTTCCAGATGGACACAATAACAGGTGGATTCAGGACATACAGATTCATCGCTCCACCACTTCACGTTTCCTCAAGATCCTCAACAACTCGGTCATCCTGGACACCGGAGGTCTCTACTACTTTTACGCCCATGCCACATTTTTTCGGCTGTGCAATTTGCAGGAGATGAAAATATCTCTGGTCAGAAATGCTATTCCAATGGATAAGGCGGAGATGACACTGAGTGAAGCAGTTCTTGGAGAAATTGAAAGGGAGCACAGCATATCTGTGTCTAAGATCATCAGCTGCGAAAAAGGAGACAGCGTGAGACTTGATGTGAATCCTAAATGCTTAAGATGGAACCCAGAGAAGACCTACTGGGGTCTTTTCCTGCTGACATCATACGTGTCCTAGAACCTCTAATAGTACAAACACGGAGAGTTCTCACTGTACGCAGGGAAAAGACGTGCATTTTGAATTTAGCATATTTCAAACAATTCAAACAACTCAGCTGAAAAATTAAATAAACGTGAAACTATGTGATTTGTGCCATTTTGGCTTGAGCCAAATCATTTTCATAAAAATATCCCTGCGGATACATGGTGTAACTTTTGAAAGTTGTGTAGAATGAGAATTTACTGTAAGGGTGTGTAGGAGGAGAATATGTTGATTTTTTTTTTTAAATATGGATTGAGTTTACTATTATCATATTAAATCAGAGTTTAATGAATGTAAAAGCTAGGCTTTTTAAAATTTTAGATTTTGTAACTGTTGGTTTTATACTTGCTAAATAACTTGAGAGCCATTTATTTAATTTGTAATGACTGTAAATAAAAGCTGTCCAGACATCCATCTTCTATAACCTGTATCTGGTGAGTCTGGAGCCTATGCCAGGAAGCACTGGTACAATGACTGGGAGCACCCTGGATGGGACACCAGCCCATCACAGGGCCTAGACACTCACACACAATCACACGCTAAGGGCAAGTTAGACACCAGTTCAGTGAGCCACTCGTTTTTCGACTGTGAGCAGAGACCATATTGCCAAGAGGAATCCCAATCAAACAAGGATGATATGCAGTCTCCACACACACAGAGCCAACAAATGCTTTGTTACTTTAGTACTAAAGTGAAAATGCTTTACATTTGAAAGCTTAAGTGTAAGCATTTTACTCTGTCTGTATGGCACACATCTATCTGAAATCTATCCGGTGACACTACTAGAAAATGATAAAATCAATCAATGATGATCAACAAACACAGTGGTGTGGTTCTTCTGGTATGGTACCATACTTCTGGTTCGCTGGATTGATGTATAACTGTGATGTATAGACATGGCTCTGTACCCATGAGTTACACGCATTACTTATGCAAGAAGCTGTATCGTACATAGAAAAATATTAGGCCAAGAGATGCCGTAAGACATAGCACAGCAATATCAGGAATGAAGCCTGAATTGACGTGATGAGGAAAACACATTTTCCCAAGTTGGTCATTAAACTGCTTGGACTGCCTCTGTTCCCTTGAATAATCTCTTCAATAAATTGAGATTTAAGTGTTCTTTGTTAGCTTTTTGTTTATTCAGATGAGTGCTCAGCTGGTACAAAACGTCCAGACATTTAAAATGCATTGTTTTCTCCTTAGTTTCCTCCATCCATCCATCCATCCATCCATCCATCCATCCATCCATTTTTCCAACGCTTATCCGGGTCTGGGTCAAGGGGGGCTTCCTCCAAATACATAAATCATCTTATTAAAGGTGATCAACTTCATGATAGGGTAGCAACTTTTGATGAGGAAAAAAATGACTGCTTCCTCTTTTCACTCCCACACTATATAGACAAAAATATTGGGCCACCTGCATGTGCAATATCTCATTCCAAAACCAAGGGTATAAATAAGAACTTAGTCTTCCTTTGCCTCCACTCTTTGGGAAAGGCTATATGCTAGATGTTTGAATACCATTGGTGGAATTTGCTACCATTCATCCATAACAGCATCAGAGATGTTGAGTATTGATGTTTGGTCACCGGGTCCCTTACAGTTTCTGTGGGCTATGTCATCATAACTGAACTCTTGTTGTTTACAGAAGTTTCCACATCACAATCACTTCACTTGCAGTTAACCAAGGTAGAAATTTGACACTGACTTGTTGGGAAGGTGGCATCTTATGATGGTGCCATGTTGATAGTCACTAATCTCTTCAGTATGACCCATTCTGTCACCAGTGTTTGTTGCTGGAGATTGCATGGCTGTGTAATTATACACCTGTCTCAGCAATGAGTATGGCTTAATGACCCAAGTCCAAAAGTATGAGCACCTCCCCATTAACTGGTGTCCTAATGTTTTTGTCCATATAATCCAACATCATCACCAGTCAGCATTTACACAGCTGTGCCACACCACCACAAAGTCTAGTTGACAATGGGGAACATTAAGAAATAAATCAGAATTGCATACTGTTTGGGAAAAAAAATCTTTCGCTCACAAACAGAACAACACCATCATGAAAGAGGAAGTCACAACCACATTCTTTACCAAAGCCGGGACTGGAAATTTCCCCCAGTATGGCTGCATCACGATGTCCACTTGCATTCTCTAATGTCTCCTTCTTTATTCCACCACACTCAACCCGAAGAAGTGTACATCCCTCCTAACTCAAGGCTGCTTTGAAAGCCTCTGACTTGGTATACTCCAGCTAAATTCCATCACTTTATTTTCAGACGTAAATAGTAATATAAAACTTCACTGTTGCTACACAGTTTCTATACTCAGTCATCCTGAATTTCTCTTCTCTAATAAGGGAAGTAACATTGACTCCTTGCCAGTTTTGCCATCATGCAAGTCCGTTTAACATATTTTTGGAAATGGGCACATACTGTATATTACAACAGAAAAGCAATAACCAGCCATAGAAAACAAGGAAGTTTATTGAGAAATGGGAAGGGACAGCAAGTTGTATTTTAAAAATAAGTATAACAACAGATGTTCAGATCTAATACTACTGTTCAACATTAAATGATAGGATAACTAAAGATATTAGTTACAAAATAAATCACTGCATTCTTTCATTAGCAATTGTTCAATAACCTGGAGTCTAGCAACTAGTTCTAAACCTCAAGAGTCCGCTTAATATTGAGGAGAAAATGACTTCGCAAACAAGTAAATCAGACATATATAAAATAACAAACAAACTTGTAAAAATAAAGGACAGGACTGCTAGGGTGTACAGTAGGTTATACCTAAAGGAGCTTTTTTGAGTCAGATTTTTTCAAGTGTGTAAATCTAAGATCAGTCTAGTTATGGGTAACTCAGTGACTTCAGCCGTCCATCTGCTAGCAGCTTATCCTAGTCAGGGTCGATGTGGGGCCTGGGGCCTATAGATGACTTCACACAACTTAATTATTTGAACGAAATAAAAGGAACTGCACAAAAAGGGAAGCCATTGTGGAAGATAAATAAAAGGAACAAGCGCGGCTTATTAAGCTGTGGGAAAAATGCCTCAGCTCATGGAGTGTGAGGAAAAGGGCCTTATTTTAAAAAATCCCCGTTTCATGACTGAGGGAAGATGAACGGAACAGCGGTAGTGAAGGTTGGAACGGTGCAGCCAAACTCACGGAAAAGCCACAGACGGCACTTCTTCAGCGTTGCAAATTGAAAGTGGGCGTTACCATGGTCTCACTCCTCCCGGCTTTGGGGTTCAGTTCCTCACACAGCTTGGTGTGTGTGAAGTTTGCACATTCTCTTCACAATTGCGTGTGCTTCCTCTGGGTACTCTGGTTTCCTACCACAATCCAAAAAACACAGTGATGCGAGTTGACATTTCTAAGCTGCCTTTACTGTGTGAATATGACTGTGTGTGTCCTGCGAGGGACAGGTGTCCTGTGAAGGGTTTCCCCTAGCATGCCTTCTGTAGGTGTTGCTGTATTCGCAGGCATGCCAGAACACTGAACTAGATTTTCAGATATGAATGTGTTGAAGGTAGTGCTATCAAATGATAAATTTTCTTTTTAAATCGCTGTTAATCGAACACCTTGGTGATTAATTGCATGATCAATCATATATATGATTATATTGCAATACTGTCCAAAAAATTTTAGATTGGTATACTTAGAATAAATACTTATTTATTCCAGACAGAAGTCAGTCAATGCAACCATCAATCCATCCACCCATTTTTCATTGCTTATCTGGGTCCTGGTCACATGGGCAGCAGTCCAAGTAAAGACGCCCAGACCACCCTCTCCTTGGCCACCCCATCCATCTCCTCTGGGGGAAAACTGAGGCGTTCCCAGGCAAGTCAAAAGATATAATCTCTCCACTGTCTCCTGGGTCTGCTCTGGGGTCTGCTGTTAGTCAGACATGCCAGAAAAACCTCTCCTGGGAGGCATTGATTAGGCATCCTAGTCAGATGCCTGGACCACCTCAGCGGGCTCCTTTCAATGCAGAGGAGCATTGGTTCTACTTTGAGCTACTCCTGAATGTCTGTGCTCCTCACCCTATCTCTAAGGCTGAGTCTAGGCACCCTGTAGAAGAAGCTCATTTCCACCACTTGTATTTGCGATCTTGTTCTTTTGACCACTACCCAAAGTTTGGGACCATAGGTGAGGGTAGAAAGGTGGATCAACCAGTAAATCGATCACTTTACCTTTTGACTCACTTCTCTCTTCGCCACGATAGACCGGTATAGCATCCACATAACTGCTGACGCTGCACCGATCAACCTGTCAATCTCTCGCTCCATTCCTCCCTCACTCGTGAACAAAACCCCAAGATACTTAAACTCAACCCATACAGAGAAATCCACCCTTTTCCAACCGATAACCATGGCCTCAGACTTGAAGGTGCTGATCCTCATCTCGGTCTCCTCACACTCAGCTGCAAGCTGCCCCAGTCTTAGCTGGAGGTCACAGTCCGATGAAGCCAACAGGACCACATCATCAGCAAAGAACAAAGATGTGATCCTGAGGCCACCGAACCAGACACCCTTCACGCCTTTGCTGCACCTAGAAGTTCTGTCCATTAAAGTTCTGAATAGAATCATTGACAGAGGGCAGCCCTGGAGTCCAACACCTACTGGGAACAAGTCTGACTTACTGCCAGCAATGTGAACAAAGCTCTCACTCCATTTGTACAGGGACCAATTTTCTCACAGCAGTGGGCCCAGTAGTTTGTCGTCCCGAAGAGGTCCCCACAGGACACCCCAAGGGACATGGTCATATGCCTTTTCCAAGTCCACAAATCACATGTAGACTGGTTGGGCAATGCTCATGAACCGTCCAAATAAATTACGCATATATCAAACTTCACTATGTTCACCAACAGACATTGTTCTGAAAACAGAAGATGAATGTTTTGGAACAAAAAAATCAAAATCTAATAACTTTGACCAATGGCTCTATAAACAGAAGCCCTAGAACCATGGAACGTTCACTTAATAACTGGCAAGATCCCCATATTAATGTATGAGCCGTCAATAAAACAAAACAATTCCACAGTAATGTGAAAATGAAGGAGTGCTCTTGTGGTATTTGAATTTGGCAGCATATATATTGCAAACCGGGAAATTGTGATGACTACCCTGATGAGGACTGTTGGCATTCTATTTTAAACAAGTTACGCAATTAAAGAAGCAATAACCTTTTATGACTTTGAAATTGATACTAACGTATTAACGCATTAACTTTGACAGCCCTTTTTAAAAACTATCATAGTTATTACACTGTATGTCATCTTAAAATAAACTGTAATATTCCTTTAACTAAATTCATTCAAAAGAAACCAAATGTAATCTCAGTATAAGATGGTGCCCTCCATGGCAAACATTTTTGCCCCCTCATCATCGCTGTTTTGAACATGAGGGCAATGAAATTTAAAGAGTTAAAAATGAAATGATATAAAGAGATTCACGTGCTTCAGGGAATTCATTTATGATGAATTAAACATATTTATTTACCTGTCCCTTTATAGGAAATTGTTGTGATGTACAATAGTTCATTACGATTCCACAAGTTTTCTATGTTGAAACTTTCTGTGCATGGCATCCTTGTCTATGCATGGGAAGGAGGGATTTCTCTAAACGAGCCTCGGATTCCCTCAGTATTCTGCAAACTCGAGGAATCTGACTGGCACCATATTGGGTTTATGATCAGTTCAATGCACACCCAATGGAAACTTCTCCTCTGGTTTTTGGGGACAGCGAGCTTTCACTGGTCAGTGTGTTTACTTGTATAAAAATTGCATTGGCATCCAAGCTACAAAACCAGAAGAAACTTAACTTGATGGTGACATCACATGACCATTACAAGTCTAGATCAGCAAGGAGTGACAGTTCAGTTGTGGATTATGTAAAATCGAGTGATGGAGATGAGAAAAATTGAAATTATAAATTGTAACTGGGTTGAAAGAGAAATTCCTCTGTAGTTATGTAGTCCACAGACTCCACTGGTAGAATCTATAGTTTATGTATTTTACCTTTTTATGTAAAATACACAAAGTTTCCAAACTAACCAACACAGCCAGGTCAGTGGCTTTCCAGTGGACATGTTACTGGGCTGCCTGACCACACAAAAACCTGACATTACAACGTAAAGCATTTGCTCACCCTACCTGTAAACATAACAACAATAACGTTTCCTGTGATGGTATATATCTCATATACAGAATCACAGAAGAACACTGACAACCAAATATACCAAATTTAGAATGCTAATATCTGATTTAACATGAATATTGTATGTCTGGCTATTTACCATGAATATCTGTGAGAAATGTTTGCATTGTAATTGTTTTATCATGGTTTTCTAGTTGTACAAAGAACGCATAAGGTGGGGATTTACCTCTGCAGGGTGGAATTCACCTTAACTAGGCTCACCTGCCACTAGATTTGTTTTCTTAGTATTCTAACCACTTCCTTTGTTTGTGTCTACAGGCTAGGATGAATTTCTCTTGCAATGAACTGATTTCCCCAAGGTATGAACTTGTGTCCTTGTGAAAATAAGATACGAGTGTCCCTTTTTCATACTCCAGCTCCACGTTGTTTAATGGACATTCTGGGCTGCGCTTCATTAAATTACCGTCACTGTTACAAATGCGACAGGGCAAACAGAGGATTCCGTTATGTTATTCAGAATTTTAATGACTGCCATAATGATCTTCAGACTGCCATGGCACAGACTGTGATCCTGAGCGCATCACCAATAGGCCAAGGCTCCTTAGAAAGCCGTCAGCTGTGACACGGACCAACATACTACCCCCCGATGCCTAGAATTACCACACAGCCAGAGGCTGAGCTCACATCAGACCTTCAATGACTGCAGAAATAAATACAGAGAAACAGAAGTTACCAGTAAGTGCAGACAGACAGTGTTAATTCCCTTACCTTCGGAGGCCATAAAGCTGAAACAAATGACAGCAGTATTGATGCTAAGGCCATGTCCTAAGTCCCCTATATCTGGGTGGCCATGTTCCAAGCCCCCTACATCTGGTGGCATGTCCCAAGCCTCCTATATCTGGTGGCATGTCCCAAGCCTCCTATATCTGGGTGGCCATATCCCCAGTCCCCTATATCTGGGTGACCATGTCACAAGCCCCCTATATCTGGGTGACCATGTCACAAGCCCCCTATATCTGGGTGGCCATGTCCCCAGCCCCCTATATCTGGGTGGCCATGTCCTCAGCCCCCTATATCCTGGGTGGCCATGTCTTCAGACCCCTATATCTGGGTGGCCATGTCCCAAGCCCTCTATATCTGGGTGGCCATTTCCCCAGCCCCCTATATCTGGGTGGCCATTTCCTCAACCCCCTATATCTGGGTGACCATGTCCCCAGCCCCTTATATCCTGGGTGGCCATGTCTTCAGCCCCTTATATCTGGGTAGCCATATCACAAACCCCCTATATCTGGGTGGCCATGTCACTCGCTCACTACAACATTCTTTCTGGGACATGGCCCAGCTTCCATTTTGATTGCTGCCCACAGTAGAGGCCGCTGAATGGGAGTGTGGAATTGTCTCAAGAGTCCCTTCGCCTTGGTATGGGCAGGGGTTTCAGCCTGGGTTCTTCAAAATGTCCAGCCAGCTGAGTCCAGGAGTCAGATCAGTATTCTGGGATAGTAATCAGTGGAGGTGCAGTGAGCTTACCTCATCTACTGTAAGTGTTAAGTAGGATATGGAGAGGAGTACTTCACACCTGTTACTTCTCGTGCCCTGCCTTGAGCAGGTCACAGTGGTTTCCAGCTTGGGCAGGGCAGGGGCGTCAAGATGAAGCCATGCAGCTGACCTAGCCATCTTCCACCTGTAATCAAGCCAGCTGAACCGCTGACACTCAGCCATCGAGTCGAGAGCTTCTTCGATGCATGGGTCTGAGTATGATTCCCTGTGTAACTGACTCACACAAACCCATCCTTACTCCACACCTGGAAGGCACTGTCTATGGGCCTGCTGCTACCATCTCCTCTACTCGTTCCTCTGGATCCGTCATAAGGTTTCTCTAGGCTAGGCAGTGTAACACCTGTCAGCTGCGAGAAGCAGTCATTACAGGTCGCGCTGCCTCTTGCAGCAAACAGCAGCACTTCCTGCTGCCTCCACTGTCCTGCAAGAAGCCCTTCACACCTCTGCTGGCGGAGCTGCTCCGTTGTTTCTTCCTACTCCACGGAAGCGTTCGCCCAAGCTGTACTCGCTGACTCGGGGTCATGGCACCCTGCGACATAGCCTGTGTGATGTCACTGGCGTCGCTGCATTTTTTTTTTTTTGTTTACGCTGCAATGATTTAAAGAAAAAGCCACCGACGCACAGTTTCACTGTGGATTGTACTTGTGTCACTTTTTTTTTCAAATTTTCGTGCCATGTCATTAGGGCTCACCACAATATCCACATGTAAAAGCCCTTTCGGTGTGATTCACACAAGCCACTTCACAGGGAGACAGTGAGGGAGTGAATGTGGGCGGAGACAGGAGACTGGTATCTCCGCTGACTGTGGGAGTAGGGCAGAGTGTCTGAAGCGTGGATGCAGAGCCGAGAGAGTGACTCGCAGGTAGCGGAACAGCAGCCAACACAGTGGAAGTTTGTCCATTACAGGTTTTGTTATTTAAATCACCCTCTCTTTAAAGGACATACATGAGTGTAACTCAAAAGTCCCTGTTAGATAAGAAAGCAAATTTTTTTTTCTAGGGAAAGGGAGACGAAACTCTACATTTTTTTTTCAGAAGGAGAAGTGACATTACACTTGTAAATAAATGTTCCCCCGATGCTTTCTCTTTTCTCAACATGCCTCTGTTTCGTCATTTCAGTATTGCCTTACTTACATTTCCCTTATTGGTTAGTTTTTGTTGTGTATATTTTGTTGATGTACAAGAACAAGGCAATACCCACACTAGCTCAAATGTATTATTGTGACTGAGTTTTCTCAATCAGTCCTGCTAATAAGTAGTCACTTTTGTCGTATATTGATGAGCAGTTGGTAGGTATTTCCCCTGGAATAAATAATGCATTCAACTCTGCATGCACACAATTATAGAAACCGACATTCATTTTTAAATTCAGCAACACCTATAGGCTGACTAGTTCCGCTGGACTACTAGATGCTCGAAACAGAAGTGGTGACACCATAGAAGCATGGTCTGATACAATGGAAGGTCGCTTTCAGGCAGCTGGGCAGGAATTCAGTGTTATTATTGGTTGGTGCTGCTTCAGCTTAGCTCTGAATGTGGGACACAGGGATTTATATTAGAGGTTACTAGATCCAGTTCAGCCTCAGTAATTGCCACATTTCATTACCTCTTTTGATTTATTTCCATGAAGTGTCACCATAGTCTCCTGAAGATTTGTACTTAGTCCAAAAATTATTTAGGATTATACATAAAAAAACTGCCTGCTTTGGAGGTGGGGGATTCAATAGAACCATTTTATGCTTAATTATTTTCACTAAGGAAGCAAGAAACCGGGATAAAGTACAGGGTAATGGAGGCTATCACTGTACATGGGCATTCCTCCCTCTGTGACATTCTGAGGTTGGGTGACACTCAAACTGAGGAAGGAAGCAAGCGATGTGCTGGTGAGAGAGAGAGTCCTCACTTAAATCTACCATGACGCATTTGTTTTAAAACATATAGGAAGTACAGCGATCATAAGTCATGGATTAAGATAAGAAAATGAGGTTTACCTAACAGCTATATGTTTTATATGCAAATATACTGCTTTCTAGTAGGTGGTGTGTACTGTTGCAGCAATATCAAAGTTAGCTGTTTGTTCCTTGAAAGTTCTTGCAATGTGTAAACCCATGCATGCAATAATTTCCTATATATACATATTACATATAAGCCATACTTATTGAATGAAGAATGCGGTATTGGTGTGTCTTTTTGTGAGATAGCAAATAAAGTCGATAAACATTGACATGAGTAGTATAACATTAAGATCAGTTACCGGTACTCATTCTCTTAATATTTTATATACACAGATATACAGTATATATATATGATGAATGCACAGTATAAATGCATACTACAAGGAAAAGGAAAAAAATACCTAAGTTGTATATAGAGTAAATGTTGTTTTGTTAAGCCAACAGGACTAAACGACACAGGACTTTCAAAACGGGAAACTCTACAAGGGAAACGTAAAAAGAATAAACTGCACAAAAAGTAACAATAAGAAAACCGAAAGGGGAAGCCAAAAAGGGAAAACAGGGACAATGAAGTAAGAGGCATGTGGAAGGTTATTGGGTTTTCCACAATGGAGGCCGACCGAAAGCAAAAGGGTGAGGTGTTAGAGTCTAAAGGAAGCCGAGCAAATACGGATATGTGTCGCTCTTGTTAATATGCAAGTGTGTGTGGGCGGACCTGTGTTAGAATTGGCTGTAGTACAACAGACGGAGATTCTCTGCGATGAAGAATTTCGTATGTTCTTCCTCTCCTCGGCAGCCCCTCCCCATCCTTCGGTTTCCTTGTATAGCCGCTTAAGACATGACATCACTGGAGTTTCCAGTGGGCTCTACATATATACAACTATCTCCCAGTATGAGAGGAAACGCAAACTCCCTAAATTACACCGGCAAAAACAAACCGGAGCGAGTGTATACCTCTGTGAAAGGTCCGAGTTGTATACATTTGCCTATTTATTTATACTTATTTATTGGACTTCGGAGCTCAAAAGATCACTTGTTAAGCCAGGTACCATGCCAGTTTACTGCAAGACCACAGAAGACATAGAGAGTGGACAGCCGATGACCGCGGGGGACAAGTCATCGGGAAGCTGGTTTTGGAAGCTGTGCAGCCTGCTGTCTCTCTTGGCTGTATGCGCTGTCGTCGCGCTACTTTTCACTTGGCATATTCAGGTAAGACCACACACACTGAACATGTGTTATGAACAATGACGACGTTACGTGGGTATTGACAGTGTATTGACTATTGTGACAGCAGCTTTTCATGGAGTTACTGTATAGTTCAAGTTATTTTTTCCTGTAATATTTGTAAATATTGTAAAGCGCCGTACTTCTCTAAAGAGCCATTCTATATGTGAGCTGCACACACCCTGTTTGTTCGTTTCTATAATACTGATATGAACTTCCTGTTTGTTCCAACAGAAGCAAGAACAAAAACTGCCAGAAATACCAGCACCTTCACAAACTGGAGAGACTGGTTAGTTCCTAAACCTTGAAATTAATTATTGTAATTTTACTCTTGTATTTTTTTGGCGCTTTCTCTCTTCAACGGGAGTAAGCATTAGTTAATTGAAGCCTGACACCTTTCTTGAAATCCAGATAATAAAAGTCACAATTGGACTCATAGTTTATAATCCTCTATACCTCTGCAGATCACCAGCAAACCTTGAAGCAAATAGCTGGCAATGTAAAAGCTGGAATACACGTAGCAGGTAAGAGATGTTATTTGCACTGAGGTTTTGCAGCTCAGTGAATTCGATCAATATCCTGTAAAACAGTGACTGAGTTCAGCTCAGCATTTACATCTTGCTTAAGTATCTAGATAAAATTGCAAGGCAGACCTCGAAGCTGTAGTGCACACCTTTTTAAATAATAGGGAAGTGGCTCAAAACAGAAAGCTAGAGAGTCACTATAGACGAGACATTTCTTGTCTCTAGTCACTCGATGTGGTCTGGAGGGGGAGTTAGGGCTAGATACTGCGTGTTTTTTTTAATGAACTTTTATGAACGCTCACTTTTTCCTTCAGGATATGTGAATTCAGAATACAACAGCCAGTTGGAGTGGAGTGTCATGGATGGCCATTCCTTCTCCCAGGGGGGCCTCACTCTGAAAAACAACGAAATCGTCATCCCCTATACCGGGATGTATTTTGTGTACAGCCAGGCCTCATTCCGGGTCCAGTGTAGCGCCTCTGCTGACCCTCAGGACCCACTGAACCTGCCACTCAGTCACACGGTGATGCGCTACTCTGAGTCCTACGGTGAGGGGAAGACCCTGCTCAGCACCGTCAAGTCGCCGTGTGTCGGCATCTCTCGGGATTTTGACAGCAGTGATCGCGTCTTCAGCAGCATCTATCTGGGGGCCGGCTTCAAACTGCAACGCGGGGACCGCTTGTGGACAGAGACCAACCGGCTGGGCGACATCGACACCGATGAAGGCAAGACCTTCTTCGGCGTTTTCGCCCTCTGAGAACGGAAAGGAAGTGCGGCGATAAGGAGAGAAAGACGGACTTGTGAAGAAGAGGACCAGTTTTAACAAAGCGCACAAGAAAATGAATGTAATGCCAAAAACAAATTAGAAAGACAGTCAGAAATACGGGAATCAAAGAGGAGGAGGAAGCCAGACGGACTGATGAGATTATTTAGACACACCTGAACATTGTGTTATGCCAGAATTAGTAGTCAATATTTGACTGAGATATGGTACACTTGTTTTATGATAAAACACCAGCAATCTGATGGGGTGACATTTTCAAACTGTTTAACTATTATCTCTCTAGTCTCTACCTAGTGCTGTAAACTGCATTGGTTAGGGTATGTGTTCCACTGCCTGTCTTTAAACGTGGCTCTGGGTTATCCAAAGCTTTGTGCCCTGCTGTCTTCATCTATCAGTTTCCGTTGCTTCGTTTGGTACGTGATTCCGTATTTACCACTTGTGTACTAACTTACTATGATTTACTATAAAATCATTCATTGTGGTTTACACGGTACACAAGGAAAAAAGTAAAACAACTTATTGTTGTGAAAAGTAAGCTCTTTTTACCATATTTTAAATTATTTATTTTTATTTATGTATTTTTAACTATTTATTTTGTTGCATCACTTGTTCTGTATTTAAGTACTGCTGACTATCTGTCTATGCATACCTTGTTGAATGTATTTAATATTATTTATTCACTAATGTTATGAGACTTTATTGTTCTGTTATTATCGAAAACTGACTATTAAAATGTTGTCAACTTACAGCGCACGTGTGAGGCAGCTTGTTTCGGGACAATAGAAGAGAATGCGTGACATCAGGCCCGGCAGAGAATGGGGTTTTTCTTTGGGGAGATGTCCTTGTCTAGGGAATAGGTTTTGAGTAGGAATAAACGAGACTTAACACAAATATTTCAGTACAGAGTGACAAGAAAGCCAAATGGATAGGGAACGTTCATATAAAAGCAGAATCGGGGAAACTGATATAGTAAGACGTTTATCTAAAACACCAATCCATCACAACCACTTTCCCAGTCCAGGGTCAGCATAGAAAGAAGGGACGCAAGATCGGGGACGCCCTGGATACAAAGGGCACACTTATGTCAAATGAGACATATGCTAAATATACATGAATTAGTCATGGTGTAATACACATTTCATACGCTGAGAAAAAGCCGGTTTCAAAAGCAGAAGTGAATGGTAAACACTGCTGTGTAATTTTGTTCCAGATCATATTGGCATCATGCACACTACATCATCGGAAAGAAACATGTAGTCTTTTTTTGGGACATACATGTAAATATATTCATGTAAGCAAATGTTGATTTATAGTTTGTTTGTCCCGCACACATAAAGCCTACCAAATGTGTTGATGTTTATAAAATAATGGTAAATAAAATGAATCTGTTCTGCAATTAAAGTGCTCTCTGTGTTTGACATACGTATTTTAAAGTGGGAACTCCCCTGATGTTTTTTTTTCCTGAAGAGTGTGTGTCAAGGCCACAAAAAGGCGTAGGGGATTCCTACCAGCCATCAACCTCCCCCCTCGACCACCCCCACCCACCTCCTGTTTTTTTTCACTCAGGGAGGTGGTGATGAAGGCGACCTTGCATCGCTTTATGAGTCTTGTACTATCATGCTTGCTTTCACTGTGTTCTGATAAGAGAGTTACCAAGGATGCACAGCATAAACACTTTCATTCTAGCAATTTGTCAACATCAATAACCAAAATCAACCCAACTGTTTGCTAGCGTTTTCTTCTTGGGAATACTGATCAAACACCACAGTAATTTTATAACTATTCAGCTATAATTTTAGAGAAAACTGATTTTTTTTTCTGAAATAATAATACAAAATACTAAGACTTTTTAGGTTACCCTACAATAGATATAAATTTATAAGAAGCCAGCTCAAAATACAAAGTCACCAATGGCAATCTCAACCCTGCACTGACAATCTGTTATCTCAAGAACACATTTAGGTAACAGAAAGCATTGCAGAACGTTTCAGTAATTTATAGGTTTGGCCATAACAAGTGGCACTGAAGCGCATATTGTTCTCTGATGGCGCCATCTAGCGTCAAATAAATAAACAAATAAATAAATAAAATAAAATAAAATAAATAAAATCCAAATGATTAAATCCTTTTAGTAATTTGAAGAGTTAATGGTACAAATTACTTGAAAGAACTTTCCGTATATTTTCTGCTTTGTGAGCCATATATACTTTGAATGGTAAAATTGTTTTTATTAATGTCATACTGCTAATATTTAAAATATTTGTTGTTTGGAGCTATATGGTCTGATCTTTAAATTAAATATTACACAGAAATATAAAAGAGAAAAGAAACCCATTTGGAACATTTTTGAGTGAAAAACAGTTATGAGTTTATTGTCATTGTAATTATAATGTATTGCATTATAATTACAACTTAATTTTCAAACCTCATACTCTGATATTCAGCAAACACCGCAATAAATAGAAATATGCTCTATTTTCTACAGTTTCCCCTGATTACAGGAGAATGCAATCATGAATACGCAGGTAAACACATTTATATTCATATTTATAATTCTTATAATTATTCTTATAAATAATTTTACTATACGTACATATATTTATACAAGTCTCACCATTAACATTTTCCTGGCTCAAATCCATAAACACTAAATAAAGTTTCAAATGTAGATAATTATATTCCAGAGAAAATAAAATGGAAAATATACATTAATAGAAAAGATTTTCATTGATAAAAACCAGGCACATTTAAGTACGAAAGTCTTATTTAAAAATGTTACAAAAAACAACAAATTTGAAATACAGGGACTGCAGACAAAAAATGAAGCAGGTGATCAAATCTGGGCATATCAGCACATAGACATAAGTATTCCTTCAGGTTGGGAACATGCCGAAGTCTAGCTTAGCCTCAGCAGTTTTAGTTCCAGACTTATCAGAAGACTCCTACATTTGACATCTCCCGTGACAAGTTGTCACACGCCATTGATCATGTGTTAAAGGGACAATACAATAAGTATGACAACATCAGGATGATTACAACATGCATGTCTTCAGTTTTCTTCGTTTCGGCTCCATGAGCTTTAATGTATGCGCTTACAAATGCAAAGTGAGACACTGGTCCATGCAGATTGGGGTGGTGTGATGGAATAGTGCTCCATTTTTTAAAATAATTATTTGAAGATAAATGTAACTTTTCAGGAGGTCCCTGCAAATGCAAAGCATTCCCAAAACAGAAGCCAAGAAGCCAGATTTAGTGTCCCTATAGATTACCATGAAGCGCTGATTGGATTTGTATGGCTTGAGTATATGAATACGCCAGCGTTTTGACCTTCCGGTAACATTTCAGTCATCGCACCACCACTCTAGACGAATTACAGTTTATGTCATGCACGAGTCATAAATATTAAGGATGGTATTACAATAATAGATGGTCACATATAAAAACTGATGTGCTTTCAGCAACATCCCAGACTTTGCTATAATAAAGTAAGGAGGAAAGGGAGGGAGAGGCTCAGTTACACGTTGGTTTATCAGTCTACCTGAGACCTGGTTCGGCTGATCCTCCTTCTCCCAGGCTCTCCTCCTCCTTCTCATTCCCTCTCCACTCACTTGTAGAGTAGCTGCAGTCGACTGTTGTGGCAATGGTTACGGCTGACCTTGCTGTCGGATGAGTACGGGTATGAAGCCGGGAGAGAGTGGTTGTCAGAGGAAGGTAGGGGGTACCCAGGAGGGGGCAGAAGGGGCTTGGGGTCATTATGGGAGGATGCAGGCGGAGGCGTGCTGTGGTTCTGGTTTTGGCTGGACGGAGGTCTTCTGGAACGCAGAGCTTGTCTTTCTGCCAGCTGGTTCCGCAGCTCAGACACCCGCACTTCTTTCTGTGAGGGCAGTACAGAATTGTACAGCTTATTACTAACCAGATGGGGGCGCCTGAAGCCTATCGCAGGCAGCGTAGCACACAAGGCTGGGGGACATTCTGGGCGGGATGTTAGGATCACACTCACCGTCATCTACTATGGGCAATCTAGCAATGCCAATTAGCCTAACTGCAGGTCTTTGGACTGCAGGAAAGAAGCAGAGTATCCAGAGGAAACGCATGAAACATGTAAACTAGACACACACCACACACGGAGCAGGGGAGGGACTCGAACCCCCAGCCCTGGCAGTGTGACTCAAAAGCACAACCTACAGAGCCACCATGCCCACCCTGCAGCAATATATTAGGGTAAAATGTTGATTTTGAGGAAGGATCAATAATGACCTAAAACCCAATGATAAACCTTTCAAAAGCCAGAGCAAATTGCGATAAAATCATACCCCGTTCATAAATTTCCAGCTTTCTGGCTGCAAACATGTAAAGAGAAGCGTCCTCGAAAACAGGAGAGACGGTATGACAAAGGAAGAGTGAAAAAAGCGAGCAAAAAGAGGAGTGGGAGGAGAGTCTATACCTCCTGGATGATCTTCTGAAGCTCCCTGTTCTCCCGCTCCAGCTGCCGTGATTTCTCCTCGTCGTTGTTGTTTGTGGAAGAACCCGTTTTCATGGTGTCCTGCTGTTCAGACTGCCACTCTCCTCGAGTTATCAGCCTACGCATCTACAGCACGAGATTGACTGATCTAAACACACCGGCAAAGTGCATCGATACCATAATAATGGCTAATGCCATTATGCGGTTCAAGATCACACTCGCCCGGTAATAAACAAAATGCTATTGCACATTTTGCACATCTTCAGCTGAGTGAACACGAATTTCATAGCATGCTTATCTTCAGATCATCAGAAAAAGATTGACAAACACGTTATGGATCTTGCCTGCGTGCACAGCATAATGAAAACCACTTCTGTTGGTTGTAAGATCAAGGCCACTAAGCTGTGGCTGTACAGCCTCAGCAAGATAAGAAACTGAAGCAGACAAGAGAGGCCATGAAGGTTAGTTGTATTGTTCTGAATACTAGGGAGCAGAGAGATAGCGACTGCAAAGAGGGGATGAGTCGTTCATGTGCCAGACCTTGGGGATGAAGAGGACGACTAGAGTGATGTAGACAGAGAAGACGATGGCCAGCGAGGCGAAGGCAAATGACGCATCCTGTTGGGATGAGAGGATCATCGTCACCGGGGCGGTAATCATGCATAATACCTGGAATGGAAACGGGAGAGAAAGCTTAGCGGTGAGTACTCAGGCGCGGTGATTTCTCACAAATCAACACTGTCAGCAACAGATCTGAATAACATACAACAGTTATGTTCATCTTACTCATAAGCCAATACACTCACTAACCCAAAGGAAATTGGATGAAAACAGACAGAAATGTGATAATGTGATGCAAAATCTGGTTTTACATTAATGGAGTTTACACAATGCCGTATTAGTGGACTGTAGGCAGTGGACAGCGTAATCATCGAGGAACATTAGAGACCACAAGCCTCGCAGGTGGAGAACATCTTTCCAGTGTGATGAAAGTCATAAAAATAGGTCATAATTACGCGATTGAGATTTTGCAGTATCTTCTAGCCTTCCTTCATCTGAATAATTTGACGCAGATACATTTGAAGGCTATTATACTCCATGTGCTGCCACTAACAGGTCATTTAAAAGGTACCTTAAAGTGACAACGAAATGGCAGACAGAAAAAGAACTGACAGGAAACTCACAGCCACATTGTAGATGGCCATTCCCACAGCCCTGTGGTCGTTGATCTTTTCAGTGGAGATGGACTTGGTCTCATAGGCCAGGAATATCCCCAGTAGGAGCAACAAGCCCTTATAGCCATAGACTACTCCTATTGGATGGAGAAGAGAGAGTGAACGAGATGTACAGAGACATGTAAGTTGTGCACCACTGAGTGTATGAATGGTTTTACGAAGATGTATTAAATCTATTTTCCTAAGCAGTCTCTGTGCAATGATTATCATTTTTCAGAACCTGATGGCACATTGGAGTTAATTTTAAAGCTTGCTAAGCCGCTATGGCAACAGGAAATGAGAGAGAGAGAGAGAGAGAGAGAGAGAGCTTTTGGAAGTAAAAAGTAGGTTACCAAGCCACGTGTTCATCTTCTCAGAACTGCAGTGCTCTAGGAGAGGCTGGATGAGAACATCCAAGTCTCCTTTCGGGGCCTCCTTCGTGAACTTCTGCTCGGAGTGAGGGAGACATTTATGCAAGGGCAGAACATTGCAAACCTTCACAGTGTTCAGCCTGCAGCAATCAAGGTCTCTCCATTTGACGCCGCAGACACAGAATCACTCAACACTATCACTGTTCCACTGAAGTAGTACCACGGTCGGTCCTAAGTGGTACTATATATAAATCCTGACATCTTGAAAGTGAAGGAAAAAAGCATATCTAAAAATGTTAGCTGTTAAATGTTAGATGAGGACATTTATAGTTAACCCAAGATAAATAGTATAATTTACCTTGGGTTTGGGCAATAACTTCAAAACGAGAAATACTCACAATCTATCAAAGTGAATAATGCAGATCTGCTAAATGAGGCAGTACAGCGTCTCAGTTCAAAAGCTGAAATTAATTGTATGAATAATGTGCACTTTGCAAATGATGCAGAAAAAGTGCCCATATGCATTTTTCAGACGGATTCATTTGCATGGCAGGCATGCTTGCTGAGGACCCCGTTACCGGTGCTACAGTGTGGAAATCAGTGGTGCCTAATACTTGTTTTCAGCCCATATAAAGAGGGTATTACAGTGTTTCATTGATTTAATTGGAGGTAATTACAATAATATGATATAAACATATGCATCCATCCATCTTCTAACCGCTTATCCTGGGCAGGGTCACAGAATGTATTTGATATCATCATGGCAAATGATATCACAAGATCTAATCACAAATGGTGGACTAATAACTTGCACAATATTTTCCAACACAAAATGAGAACTGTCATTAAATGGGAATTAAAGGCAATTAATCTGTTTGACTCATGCTGCTAACAATTATACAGCGCTGTCACAAAGGTTTTATATGGATTCAGTTTCAAGGACACTGATTGAAAATATATTGCATTGTGCATTATAATATCATTATGATTATAACTGATTGCTCCCAGGTTTCGGTGCTGGCTCGGTTGTATTTAACTCATGTTCTTTGTGTGGTCATGTGGGTTCATCACACATTCTGTTAAGATGTACTGAAAGGCCTATATTTCCCTCAAGCATCTGTAAATGCTCTATGAAGTGTCCCGCACTTCGCAACCCAACCACGGGATGAAGCGCTTATTATGAAATGGAAGATGATCCCTCCCTAATATTCTAGAACCCACATTAGCATTCAAACACATACACGTTAACAAGGCATTTACAAAAAACATGAAAAATCAGAACACTTGTAAATCAATTAATGTGAGAATACAGGAAAGAAGTCAGAGATACTGGCGTCAGCGTACCTCGACTGTAATGTGTAATGGATCCACAATTTGCCAGATCATGAGTGATAAAACGTCTACGGCAAGCAACACGGCCACCGTAGCATACAGTTTCCAGGGCTCAAGGTGCTGCTGCAATGAAAAAGGACTGATAATCATCTCCATAACATTACAGTACAGGATGAGATTTCCAACGGTGCCCACAAGTGATACTGGAAATAGTCCATCGACGTTAGATTAGACTTTCAGGAGAGGGACAACACATACAAAATTCCACAGTTCTGTCACTTTCCTGGCTGTTCTAAGCACAAGACAACCTTCTGGAAAAGAAGTGTAGAGGATGGCTATGTGAACAGAGCCGAATGAAATCACTAGCCACTTCATTAGGTATAGCTGTTCAACTGTTTGTTAAAGCAAATATCTAATCAGCCAATCATGTGGCAGAAACTCAATGCATTTAGGCATGTAGCCATAGTCAAGAGGATCTGCTGAAGTTCTAAGCAAGCGTCATAATCAGGAAGAAAGGTGATTTAAGTGACTTTGAATGTGGCATGGTTGGTGCC
>JAACJT020000110.1:13310955-13357923 GCA_009936485.2 Gymnarchus niloticus | reverse complement strand
ACACAGACTCAAATGGTGTTACAGTGTGTACACAGACTCAAGGAGTGTCACAGTGTGTACACAGACTCAAATGGTGTTACAGTGTGTACACAGACTCAAGGAGTGTCACAGTGTGTACACAGACTCAAATGGTGTCACAGTGTGTACACAGACTCAAGGAGTGTCACAGTGTGTACACTGCTTCAAAGGGTGTCACAGTGTGTACACTGCTTCAAAGGGTGTCACAGTAGGGACACAGCCTCACATGAGAGAAACACTCCCCGATTCATTTGATGTGATACACTGCAATAATAAAGCATTAGATGGTGACAGTCATCTATATCTGTATTGTGTCCAGGGTTTCCTCATGCCCTGTGCTGCCTGAGACGGGCTCTATGTCCCCCATGCACCCCCATACTGTGATGGGACAAATTAGGCTTAAAAACCCATGGTGGATGGGAGTATCACCAGCATTGATTAGTAGTTTGGGATACTCCCACCCACCATGGATTTTGAAACCTCATTTAATACTAGCATTGACTGGTTAGTTCAGGATACTCCCACCCACCACAGATTTTGAAGCATCATTTATTCCACCACTAGTTTCCAGAGATCTTTTCATGCACTAAATAACTGAAAGCTTTTCTGAGCACTGCAATGAAATTTAAAAAACGGTCCCAGCAAATTCCATCATCAAATTACCTTCAGGTTTTTCACAGCTACAGCTGGATCAGTGAGGAAACTCTGCCTCACGCTAATCTCGATTCCAGCCTCTTTTACCCTCTGCTCCAGATCATCCAGAGTCTAAGAGAGTGAGAGGGAGAGGCAGAGAGAAACAGAGGTACAGATCCATAAATGGATGGATGGATGGATTGAGACTAAGCTGATAGCGTGCTGCAGGCAGCATACTCAATGCCATGCTGGCCATTAGAACAGCCTAACCACGTGAGATGGTCACTAACCGATGTGAAGACCTCAGTGGTCTGCTGGATGGTGGCAATCTTGGTCCACTTCCACTTCTGGAAGAGCTGCACACGGGTGGGATTGTGGAGCGTGGCTGACGGATGCGTGCGGAAAAAGGTGGGAAAGCGCTGGCGGTTAGAGAGCGCTGGGGAGCTGGAACCGTAGGACAACTGTGGGAAGGACAAAGCAAACGCCACTTGAGTGCATTATGGTTTTGAACTGCACCTTTGGAGAGTTTTTATCTACCATTTCCAACTACAAACGACCACTCTGGCTAATGATCTTTACCAGTCTGTGGATAGGGCAGACCTCGGCAAATGCATCCTCTAGGCTTACCTACCATACAGCCTGCAATTAGCATTACTCATTTTGTGGGATTTCACATTTTCCTAGATCCTGACAAAATTCTTGACTTTATGATATCTCTGCAAAGAAGATAACTGAACATACAAAGAGCGGGAACTGTGCGTCCAGTTTTTTTCCACAAATAAAAGCATCTCTTTTTAACCACATGAAGGACATGAGATGAGCAATTATTCATGAACGTTACAAAATTATCTTTGATCTGATCATTGATCTGGGCCATCAGATTTACTGTAAACACTGTCCCACCGACATATTTCTGAGTGACTGACGACCGCAGTGTGCTGGCAGTGCCTGACTCTGCCTGGGGACAAGAGTAAGTGTCAGGGTGGCACAGACACTTGAGAAAATCTGCGTCAAAGCTTTTTATTATCTACAATGTAACACCGCTTGAAGCCAATAAACCCCACAGCTGCCCCAGTTATGCCAGCTTTCGGAGTCCCAGATAAAGGCGAGCATGACAGATAAGGGAACACTTAATGCGGTCCTTTTTTAACTTGCAAATTTACACTAAATAAAACTGTACAATAATAGGAAATAGAACAGGACAAACATTGGGGGATTATGGGTATGCTGTAATAACTAGGCCTCCAGTCAGAAAATATCTAATAATGTAAAATGAGGGACGTATGCAAGGAGCACACCGAGTGGGAGACGGACGGACGACACGCTCACCACGATGAGATTCCACATCCGGGCCGCCTCTGCGACCAGCGTGGACACGGAGCTACAGCCGGGCATCAGGACGATCTTAATGGGCTCTGTGTAGAGCAGGTCGTAGAGCAGCTTTGTAGCCTCACCTGGATCACACTGACGGAAAGAGGAAGGCAGGCAGGTGAGGTGTGTGCGCACATGTGTTCCTGCATCCTTTTGTCCACTGCAGCTCCTTACAAACAGCGGAACAAGGGCACTGCATCGCTGTATCCCAGGGAGCTGGGATTAACGATGAAAGGCACTCCTTAACACCACCGACAACATGTACCTCCTCAACGCAGCACATTCAGCGCATTCCTTCAGAGTGAGATGACCTAAGAATTCGTGTGAGACGCCAACAGCAGCTGGAATCTGTGACTTCACATCCACAGCAGAGCTGAAAACCAAATCTACTGGCGAATTAACATAATTTGAGCAATCAAAAAGTGTTTATGTATGATCCTAGGCTATCTCTTACCTTCATGTAAAATACTGATAGGGACAGGTAAAACCATGAGGAACAAATGCATGTGACATAGATTTATAAATACCCACTTTTTGGTTTAAGGATAAACCTCAAGAGTAGCAACTAGTCCACAGCGCAAGTGCAAGTATTCTGAGATGATGAACTGAGAACGTGTCCAACTGGAACTTCACTGTATGGACAAAGGTATTGGGACACCTGCCTGTGCAATATCTTATTCAAAACCAAGGACATAAATAAGAAGTTGCTCCTCCTTTGCGTCCACTCTTTGACCATGGGATGGGCTTTACACTAGATGTCTGAATATCGTTGGTGGGATTTGCTGCCATTCAGCCATAACAGTATCAATATTGATGTTGGGTCATCGGGTCCCTTTCTGTTTGCATGATCTATGACATCACAAGCAAACTTTAGTTGTTTATAGAAGTTTTCACATCACAAGCACTTCACTTGCAGCTAACCAAGGTAGAAATTTGATACTGGCTTGTTGGGAAGGTGGCATCTTATGATGGTGCCATGCTGAAAGTCATTTATCTCTTCAGTATGACCTATTCTGCCAGCAGTGTTTGTTGCTGGAGATTGCATGGCTGTGTGTTTAATTATACACCTGTCTCAGCAATGAGTATGGCTTAATTACCCAAGTCCAAAAGTATGTGAACCCCCCCATTAACTGATGTCCCAATACTTTTGTCCATATAGTGTACAAAGAAGCTTTCTCTGTGCAAACAATCCACCTTAACTTACCTGGTTCATTAACTTAAAGTCATGTAAGCATCTCCTCCAACTGGCTTACTCTAAACATCTCAAAAATACCACAACCCAAGAGTCACATGATGAACTCTGCAACCCAGCCTGAATCTAACGCCATTGGCGCAGCCATCTTTTAAGACCTGAATCTATCTCGAGCCAACAGACAGAATCGTGGACGATGATTCACAGCAGGCCGGTGAACCGCACTTGCAAGTACCAAAAGCATTTCACCCGTAAACGATTCCACTCCAGAATCATTTAACAACAGAAATCCAATCCGGTTATGGTATCAGTTTCTGTAACATCTTTCCCTGGATTACCGGATATACACAAACTCCTATGTGCTGTTGATGGCATGTATGTCCATCATTTAGCGTCTACACACATAGAATACTGGCCATTAGCTCCCTTACCTGACAGTCGATGGAGTCATGAAATGTGAGTGCAAGTGCTGCTGAAAACTCTACAAATGTGTCACGCTCGATAACTGTCTTCAGCACAGACGTAAAAATCGTTTTGCTATACCAGGATCACCTTGGCTTATGGCTCACAGAGTAAATGGTCTTCAGAACTGTCTTTTCATGCTTTTATTGCTATTTTTTTTGTCCAAAGTGCTCAGAAAGTAAGTAAGTAACCTTTCTGGACAAAAATCAGAAAAAGCTCAAGTCATCTGCAAAAATGGTTGGATGGTAGATGGATTTTGGCCATGTCTGTAATTGGTTTTCCGATTTAAATTAAACCAGCGCTGCTGATTTAAGACATAATTAAAAATATATGTGACTGTGGTATGTGTCTCTCTAGCCCATCCCTGCTCTGTCACAGTAAATAATTGATCAAAGTTTGTTGACATCACTGATATAGCCATGGCAACAGAGAAGCATCTACACAGGCTTTGTGTCTCTCTATATGAAGAGCTGAGTTAACAGTCATAATAATAAAGGCACAGAAGACTCTAAGCCATTTACCCAAAGCTGATGTTAGACCATGCAAAAGCAACTGATGACATTTCCAATTTCCAAACTGTTTTATTCTATACGGGGGGGACTGAAGCCTATGCCAGCCAGCCCAGGACACGAGGCAGGGGGCACCCTGGATGGGGTGCCAACCCAACACAATGCATGTATTTGGACTGCGGAATGAAAGTGGAGTACCTAGAGGAAAAGTGTGAAGCATGGGGAGAACATGAAAACTCCATGCAGACAGAGCTGGAATCTGAGCCCACAACCGTGGTGGCATGAGAAGACTGCTAACCACTGAGCCACTGTGCCCCCTCCATGATATTTCTACTGAAAATAATGAACAAACTGGCATAAGACAAACTTGCAAGACATGTCAGCTGTGAAGAACTGTGAAAAGTCCTCTGTTTATTAACATGTTCTGTCATCCAACAGCAACTTGTTTGCAAACCATCACAGGTGAATGTAACAGTAATACAGATGGGGACTGGACAAATGCATAGCTACCAAGTTGGACTTTTCAAAGTTAAGCCACTCCCACTGCAATCCCATTGTACCTGACCAGAGCATCACGTTTCAATTCACATGAACTGTACATAAATGATTTCTATGTTATCGATAATTTGCTAAGTTAAAAAGGTAAATACATGTTTGTTTCAGCCGTAAATATCTTGGTAACTGTTGCCATGACAACTCCTCCCCTCCTTTGAAGTGGGGTTCCAATGCAGAACCATCTAAACCAATCAGAGAAAAGCTCGTCCCAAAAAAGCCACAATGCAGTTAACCGTTTCTTGTCTTGTATTGCATGCTTGCACTGCTGCTCTACACTGTGACTGCGTAGGAAGACAGAGGGGGGCGGAGTGCAAAAATGATGTATCTTTGGATAGAACTGAACTCAGTGTACAAGCTAGGAAAATAATGGTGGGAATGCCCTAGAAAGAGTAAAAGAGTGAACTCCACTTTTTTAGTAAGGTGTCGCCAAGCATTCTGCCACATTGTAAATTGTGCCACATATGGCACTGTGTTGATTAATCAATTACAGTCTGACCAATTAGAGCTTTTTCTCTGGAGATAAACGCATCATTTAATGATTTGGAAAACGTTGTGATATGTATAAATGCATCTGTGACAATCTGTTTGATTACAATGCAGACAAATCCAGTCTCTCCCTCCAGTGATAAAACAAATCGAGATAGAACGTTTAAGTTACATAAAGTTCCCAAACTGAGAAAATAACTACACACTATCAACACGCAAATTAGTATAACACAAAGATACCATAAGGTGCCTGGCATGCTAATGCAAGCACAATAACCATGTTTTTTAACATGTCTTGCATGGCACCTTCACTTATTAATATTCAACCTTAGTTAATTGGTTAATTGGCCGATTTTGGCTGGGATGTACAGCGCAAACGTCTTCAGAACTATTCTAAGTTGACATATATAGTTTGCAAACCAGAGGACTTACCATGCTGTCGTAGTATATCATCTCCAGTTCATAGTCCGGTAAAATATCAGTTCTTTTATTGACCAGCTCTAAAGCCATCTGAGCTGACGGGAGACATGCTTGCCCGCCCGGCCAGCCGCCGCTCATCGGGAACAAGGCTCCGATGTACAGCTTCTTCTTGCCTAAAGACGGGCATGACCAGGAGAGAAGAAGTAAACACATCGGAGCGAAGAGTCGACTGTGGCTGGTCCAAAAGCAGTGACCCCCCTTGAAAGACTGCCAAAGCATCGCCATCTTCTCAGCAAGCGTGTAGATGTCGGCAAATGGAAACAAGTAAGTTTCCTAAGTAAGGATCTGGGAGGCGTGACTGGCAATCTGTGACAGCCCTGTGTTGGTGGCGCAGACGTCTCAGTATAAATTAAAGCTATATTTATGCTGCATTTAAAGAAAATACATTTCTATTTACTGAACTGCTATCTAAAACTATTGTGGAATACTGTATAAAAACTTTACAAAATCTTCAAAAATGCTGCAGTAATTCGATCCGCTTTAGAAAATAAGTTGCCCAAATAATTCAGACGTACGCGAAATACCTTCGCGAATACAAATATTACTGTATTTTACAAACCTAGTAGCCTACATTTTTTATGATTCTTAGTGGGCATGGTCAGTGTTTGATAATACAAACATGTGTGTTCAACACGTGCTGCCTCGCGAACACGACTGTGCAAATAACAATCAAGCAAATAAGTAGCTATGCAGCTGTATTGATTATTGATTAGGTATGATCATATAGTGATCGACCGGAGGTTAGTGGAGAGGTACTAAAGATAAGAAGGTCAAGAAGGAAGAGTCACTCTTTCAGCGCAGGCGATAACATTGGAACGTGCAAAATAAACATCTTAGAGTAACTATCGGGTCTGAGTTCCAGCGGTTATTTAACTTTGTCATTTTTGCACGAGCTTTTCGTAAAACAAGTCGTCCAGAACGCGTATGCGGCTCCCGATTGACCATTTACGAATAACGATGCAATACCAATTGCTATGTTCAGTTAAAATTTCGTCACATCCATGGTAAACTGGGGTCTTGATAAACAATATTCTCCTGGCCGAAAAAAATAACAGGAAGATAATTAAAAGAGGACAGTTATGAATTACGACCCTGTCCCCCTGTACCGAGTATTCGACGACGGAACGATGGTGGTCTACCTGTCCTCTACATACTAATAATTAGTCTCATTATTTACTCCAGTCTGACCCGAAAATCACGTTGGAGCATCTTAAGTTGGAGATACAAAGCGAAACATTTCGTTTATTTTACGCACAACGATTTTAACTGTTAAGATAGTCTTACTTCGGATTCATATTAATTTTGCGCGCCGTGTTATATCGACATTTCACCGACGGAATAAAAAACAACATAAGGTCCTCACGGTATATGATCCGTAAATTCAGAATTGAAATATAAGCGATAATAAAGAGAAACACCCGAGAAATGTGAAAAACAAAATTATACGAATTTTTTTCGGTCACTGCAGCGGCGGCTGAAGGAGTGAGAGCTCTGGTGTTTGTGTGTGTGTGTGAATGTGAGAGAATAAGGGAGGGATGAGCGGTGAAGGGAGGGCGGAGAGAGAGGTTTGTTCTCTCTCTAACTCTCCGTTTCATAAACCTCTTTGAATCCGCAATTGTCTTTCCATCTCATTCTATTCACAGCCCCCCCCCTTTTCACAGTGAACTGCACCCAAACTCTAAACACTTCAGACCATAGCGCTGGCACAGTCGTAAATTCTTCTCCTGTTCCCCATTGGCGCCAAAAGTATCTTCAACAACATTTTTAAATCGATGAGCAAAGCGTGCTGTTGTTTAGATTACTGGAATTAGGACACCCTGTTTCTCAGGCCCACACTGCTTTTAGTCCTTTGCCCCCCCGCACATATGTGTATTGTTTTAATATGTACAGTTATCTGTGTTCCACATGTGTTCAGTGTGCTTAGAGAACACTTCGGCCCGACTTTTTTCTCCCACACCTTAAAGCTTTGATTTGTAGAAACTGTGAACGTTCTCATTTAACTGAAAGAGAAAGAGAATGTATGACTTTTAAATAGTAACTTAAGTTTTTTGGCCTTCCAGTGATAGCTTTCCATCTTAGTAATCATCGTCCATTTTTACAGTATTAATAGAGTTTGTTTTACATCTGACACCCAAAAAACAATGTGTTTTAGTTCCTCTTTCACACAGGTCAGTACATGACTATGCTGCATCATTTTCCATCTGGAAAAATGCCACCTGGCCTCTTCTGTTGAGAATACCCTGTGGAGCTGGCAGCTTCAATGCTGTCCTACATTTTGGACCAAATACAACAACATTACTCTTTTTGGAACTTTTTTTGTGTAGTTTCGATCATAATATACTGAAAATATGGAAATGAGTTGCGTTTACGCAAAATGTTTAATTTATGCAATTAACCATTGGACTGCAGCCATACAATCTTGGAGTATACCCCCATGGCATATTTTTGTCTCGTTGCCAAAGCCTCTCATATAGGCAAAGTCTTACTTCATCCCTTATTTAATCAATCGTCCTGTTTATGTGGAATACGCCATCTAACACATCATCTTCATTAGACTGTTTAACGAAGATGACACCTAAGACAGTGTGTACAATCCCAAGAATCATCTTGCTGCCTTCCTGATCTTTAGTGCCAGAGCACATGAGTAATGCAAAATATGAGAAAAGCCATTAGATGGTTTAAATGTGATACAATGAGCCGAAGCAGCATTATTTACCCGAAAAGCCGGCAATCGACGGCTGCAAAAAACATTTGACATGACAGCCATTTGCTGAATGAGGATAGTGCTTTTCCTCTTGAGGGCTTGAAGAGTCATCTGTGTAGTGAGGGGTCTTCAGTGAAATCCCAGGCTACAGGGTAGGGTTAGGGTAAGTCTCAACTGTCACACCACCTCCCCAAATATTAATGAACTGGAGCTTGGTATTCTACTGTTTCATTGTGAGATGCTGTCTGTCTCTTGAGGGCCCTCTCTGGAAGAGCCAGCTCAGAACTATGGAGAGCTGCTAAAGTACTTTTTCATGTCCTACAATCAACCAAACAGTTCACCTGGCCTTTGATTTTCCTGCAGGCAGTGAAACATCCATCACTGCGGGCCACTGAGAATTTGCCGTAAGCATGAATATGTGTTGGGTGTTTGGAGAGTCATACTGCTGTCACCACATGTTCCCTCTTCACCAGTGTTGTGAAGGATGACAGGAAGAATCATATTATAATTTTCCACCCTCTTGAAAATACTTTTGTCATATGCTTAATGTACCGCCAAATTCGCTATCTGCTTTGCGTGGTTTGTATATAATCGTGTTGTGATTTAGAGCCTGCGGACTGTCAACGCTACACATTTGAATCATTTACTATGTTCTCAATGAATGCCGAACTTTTAAGAGTCTAGCATTTCTTCCTCATTTTGCCACGAGTTAGTATTTGAATATAACATTTCTGGAGAACTGTCCCACTTTCTGTGCCTTTCAACAACTGCCTTCGATTCCCTCTTCCAAAGCCTTGATCAAATGAGTCGAGCCCAGACATTATTCCGTCTCATACTTTCATCACCGTGCATGAATTGCAGATGGGGCTTCTCTTTCAAACTGCCTTATAATTTTTGTACTGAGTAGATTATTAGCATGAATGTGGGCCATCTAGCCATTATTTGTCGGAAAAATGTAATACACGAAGAGGCCACATGAAAACCACATACAGTTCATCTTAAAATAATTATTTGTGTCAAGGCTATAAAGAGAGTTTTGCATATAAGCACTATGGTCCCCATTACAGTTTTCATTTCGGCATGCTGAACCCTTTTCTAATCTTACCATTCCTCCCCTCTTTTTATTTCCCTTTCAGATTCTCTGACGCTGCAATATTGCAATATGTTAATGTGCAGTGCAGTTTTAATCTCTGAGGCTGCCTCTCTGAGAGGCTCAAACCCACTCCGCGCAACTCCTTAGCTGCCTTTCCTGGGTCTAATGATGTAATACTTGCACAATAGAGTAAGATATCTGCATGATTAAATGTATGCACTATTTTTGTCCAAGACTTCTGGAAATTATATTACTTAAGGCTTCAGCTGTTCCAATTAAATACGTCATTAAAGACATAGCTGTCTGATTACCAAATAATTTTATTAAAATATTTTTTGTGTTTTTTGTTTGCCAGCTCCATTTAGGAGATAAGCAAAAAATAAGTTTATGTCTTTATCTAGTGCATAATATGACAGACACACAAATTATGAATACTTCTAAACAGCCTATGGCAGAGCTATGGGAAATATTTTCAAAATGAATTTTTACTTCACGTACATATATACACACACAGACAGCTGAAATGTGTCTTGTTTTTTTCCATTCTGCCTTCTGAGAGAATGTCAGAGGATCATTTCAGGCTGATCCGATGATGAGGCACTGGGAAGTGCGTAGAGAATGGGAGTCTGCTCAGTGGCAGAAGGACCCGCAGCACGTTTAAGATGGAGTCTGCCCACACACACATGCACGCACGCACACACACACTGGCTAAGTAGCCGTTCTCTTGCTGAGATTGCAGTAAGTGGGAGGTGATGCCACATCAAGAGGCTCGGCTTTCATGACGGCCTGCTGCACCAGGAGTTCGGGCAAAACACACGGTGTATGAAGAGAGACGTGGAGCGCCCAGTGTAAAAAGAGACATTCTGGGTCTCATGTAGTGTGTTAGCTGCGTACATCACACTCCAGAGGAAAACACTGGATAGACAATGGGTTATTGAATCCGCACAAACTGATTTTTCTTCCCTATTATACCTTAATACCAGTTTAAACAGGACATGTGTATAGTCTATTGCTAACACTCCATTACTGAATCTGAACTGCAAAGCTGACTGAGGCTGTTTAAAATTTACTTCGCTTAGCATATTTAATATACAGTAATGTTTTCTTTGTTTTGTACTAGTATACATATGAGCAATGAAAGATTGCATGAATATGGAGGCAGCTGTAGCAGCTAATCATGGCATTCATTAAGAAAGCTTGCCCATTTCGACTCAGTCCTATTTTTGGGCACATTATTTAAGCAGCCTCTGTGTGATACAGCTGTAATTCCCCAAGAATGGAGCAATTGTGTCTGTACTGCAAAACAAAACGTGTGCCGGTACAGTTGTAATTTTTCTTTTCTGCCTCTAAGATCTGTCCATTTTACTGCTGTAGCCAATTTCGCACAGGTAAAGGGGACAGATTGGACTCATGTTTCCTGCATAAAGGGGTCAGCAGAAAGTACCGTGCATAAAAATATGATAAGATGGCATTTTTCTCTTGCTCACTGAGAATATTACAGTGATAGATGCTTTCGACTTCTGTGCCAACGCTAGCTTAAAACAATGACCTCGGTCTTTAAATAATGGATGCTGTTGTGACATCTGCTGAGCCTGGGAATCCAGGCTTGTTAATTGAATCCAGACGTCCCATTCACAGCGGAGTCACAGAGATGCAGTGGGGTATATAAATGCTAATAATTATGAAGACAGCTGTACTAAAACTACGCTTCATCTTGGTTCCAGGAGATCAAGGGCCTGCTTTAAAGGCAGTGATGAAAATGTAAATTTCAATTCAGTGCTTACTTAGGGGACTTTTTTTCAATGCTCTTGAAATAATGTGCTATATTTTCTTCAGTATGTAAGTGTTAATACCACATGTGAGCAGCGACCATGGCAACTGGCTAGGGGTGGAATGTTGCAGCACCAGAACGTCACATGCTGAAAGTCACCTGAATAGGTCTTTCAACACAACGCCGGAAATGTGCGTCACACCATGTGAAGGCTGTTAAATATAGACACGGGACATCAATAGCACGTCGGCTGCTTCTGTAAATGTTTCACTGCCAGCCCCTAGCTTCCAGCGCACCTCGTTTTGAAAAGCGTCTTCCTCGCTACGGCACATGAGTCTGTCGTGCCGATTGGGAGCCGGCCCAGTGCACCAAACACCTAGGAATCGGGGAGAACGTAAACCCTGAGGGGATCGTTTTCTGAAGGGGTCGTCGCTGCTTCTGATGTTCCAGATAGTGGAAGAAAATAATTCATAGACGTGCCGTCCATGCATTAATTAAGCACAATTAATCCTAGCATGCTAACAGTGAAATTCCTTAGAATTATGCCTTTTGGATGTTGCGGAGGCAAAAATCAAGAGCTGGGAGGGAGGGTGAGGGACTGTAGGGACACATTTGGCAAGTACGTCAGTGACCAACACAGTTCAAGTTCTGTAGGACAGAGACACTTTCCCCAAGACTGCTGTGATATTACTGCATTAATTTCAAGGGCAGGGCAAACAGGACAGCAACCACAAATTACCTGCTTGCAAATATCAACCCAGCTGGTGGCCAGCCAGGATTTGTCAGACACGGCAGGACCTTACAGCTTGATCCCCAGTCAGACTGGAGCAGAAGAGAGCAGCCCACTTGCCGTACCTGGGAGTTCACATTTGTGAGTGTATTGGTGCAAAGAGGCAAAGTGACGGGCCACGCCTGAGCAGTGAAGAAACATGACGAGCATACACTCTGAAGAACTGTACAGCCATGCAAGCCTGGCTCTGCTAGCTAACGGTTCTGGTAATTACTTGGTACTCTGGAATGCATCTTTCTGACATGGTTTATGCTCACTCACTCCCTCAGCAAGCATCACTAATCAATACCTAGTGGTACTAAATGATGATTAGTGATAAATGCCACCTCGCATTGCTACGTTTCTTGCCTGTGTCGGGGGCTGTGATTCAGAATATGAAGGTGGCTATGGAATGGCTTAATGGACATAACTCTGATGTCATCTGTAAGCTACGGCCGTTTCTCCCACCAGATCTGAGCTCTGCTAAGCATTGATGGGACATTCAAAAGAATGACTGAGACAGCACTTTACAGCTCTCCAGCGAGATGTGAGTGGACCACCCCCCCCCCCTCCCCCCAGGTCTTGCTGCGTTTCTCCAGCTGTATCCATGACTGGCTGCAACACCCCACATTAGCCTGATTCATACACCATATGATGGTGGAGAGCTGCAGTTTCTTCAGCAGAAATGATTCTTTTTAATTAAGGATATTATTTACGTCTTGGAGATCAACTATGTTGCTGGAGACTCAGTTGTGCAGAAATTAAATCTAAAATTATCTAAAATACATATTGGGTTTATTATAATATATTTCTTGTTAAGTAATGCTTTCATTTGTATTGATATCCTTGTATTGATATCCTTTTTTTTGGCCAGCGTTTCCTTGTAACTAATTCACAAGGCCACGATATTACATTATGTTTTTAAGTACGGGATTTATTTATGTAAAATGAAGTATTGCCCCCATGTGGCAAGAAACAAACTACACTGTTTCCCTTAACTAAAAATTATAAGAAATTTCTATTAATGAGCCAGTCATTATGTGACACCCTTTCACAGGCTAGTGTGATGTAGTGCCTAATGGAAGTCATCCCACATACAGTGCTTCAGGAACCAGTGAGCTCACCTCAAACTTGCAATTACTCTGCATTCAGCTTCAATTCGCCTGAGCGAATTGTGACCCAGTGCTTCTGCCATCCTGCCAACATCTGGTCAAGTCCAGAGTGAGATGTGGACTTAACCACAGTGTCACCATTTAGCTCTGTGGTATCTTTTCATCATTGTTCTCCAGAATTTTCTCTCAACAAAAACCACCTCTCAAAGTTTAAAAGATGCTGTCTTTTGCTAAAAGTTACAAAGTACAAAAAAGAACACCAATACTTTTGTTAAACAGATTTTTTTTCCTTCCTGCCAAAGTAAAAATTCACCAAAAATGACTTCTTTTGTATGCTAGCTCTTAGCCCTGCCAATAATGCCAAACATAACCCAAGCTATAAACCTAACTCTAACAATAAACCCAATCCTAACTTTACGGCCATACCGAATCCTAGTATTAAACCCAGCTGTAACCCAACCCAAGACTTTAACCCTAATTTAACATCCAACTCTAATCTGACCACTAGCTCTAACATAAACCTTAACCCAAACCTTAATTCTAATATTAAGCCCCCTAAAAAAATCCTACTCCTAACCATAAATGCAAAGGCTAATCATAACCCTGGCCCTATCCCTAATGCCCAACCTAAACTCAATCATAACCCTAATGTCAGCCCTAATCTCAATCCCAGGTATAACCTTAATATAAACCCTAACACAATATTAACCATAAGGCTAAACCTATCCTTAAATATGCGTTCCCCATAATACTAACTCTGATGTCAACCCCAACCCTACCTTCAACCTTAATGTCAACCCTAACCCTAGCTTCAAATCTAATGTCAACCTTAATCCCAGGCCTAACACTAACCCTAAAACTGACCGTAGCGCCAAGCCTAAATCAAGTTCTAACCATATTGCCAACTCTAACCCTAATACTGTAAACTGTAACTCCAGGTGCAGATCTAGGCATGGGCAAGATGGGCAACCTCACTACATTTATTAAAGGCAATTTAGATATGCCAGTTAGATTAACTGCACATCTTTGGACTGCTGGAGGAAACCAAAGTAAACAGAGAACCCTGCTCAATTGTGGGATGAACATACAGACTCTACACACAAAGAGCAGAGGCAGGATTCAAACCCCAAACACAGAAATGTAAGGCAACACTGCTGCATACTGAGCCACCATAATACTATCTAATACTAATGCCAACCATATTTCTACACCTAATCATTCTAACTATACCCCTAACCCTAATGGTAACTTATCCCTAATGCCAGCCCTAACCTCACTACAACCCCAAACTTAGTCCTAACTCTAATATCAACACTAAGTATAATTTAAAATCACCCCTACCTAATCGTAGCCTAAAAATGACTCTAATATTAAACCTCAAATATAAATTTTGATTGTGATTTATGTACATATTTATTATATTTCTGGTGGATAATGAATATAAAATTTAGTCCTAAAAGTATAAAAACTTGGCATCTTATTGCCTTTATCCACCAAGCTGCTATAAAGTGTTAACACTTTTCAAAATGATGTTTTACTGACTTTGTTTTCCTAACCTAGGATATTGGGCCAAACGAGATTGGACGAATTCTCCTCCCGCTCTGTGCTTCTCTGTTTCATCTCCTCCAGTGCCTCATGCGAACATCACATGCCCACATGTCTTTGTGATTCAGACCCCTGGCCATATGAATAGAGCAGTCTGAACACCAATCCATTCTCATATCTGATTGTTCTTCTCTACAATTTTGATCACAGAAACCCACACCGAAATCCTTCTGTCTGGCGCGTTACTGATCATTTGTCATTTCACTTTGCGACTTTCATCTGTCCAGGAGCCATCTTGACCACACCATTAAATGGCCTTTTACTTTGCAAGCACTGCCTCTTCCCTGGCTCCTTATTTTTCTCCGTATGTCCTCTTTCCCTCACAGTATTAATCATCAGATCCTGCTGTCTTCACCAACACGACATTGTACATGGTGGCAATCTACACTGATAGATCCTTCTTGATATTCCTAACAGAAACATATCCATGACACGTTTCAGGACCTCTTTCACTGTCTACTAAACTGCAAGGAGCTATAAATGACTTTATTTAAAATTGTACCATGGCCTCTCTATTTCTGCAGAGGAACCTCATTCCCATACTCTCGAATCAAAACTCAGATGTTATCTCAAACCAGTAGTTCATTTTTTCCATCTGTACCATCACCACAGCTATGGAGTGTAAACATCCTCAAAAAAACAGAATTAAACCATGTTTTGGCATCCCATGCACTCAGTAGGTTGTAACCAGGCTATGCTAAGGGCTACTGTTGACATCACAGCACAATCTCTGTGACTTGTTTGGGTTCAGCTCTTCCTTTGGGACTAGTCTTTTGAAGACTCTTCTTTCATGCTGACTTCTTATTACAGAACAAGCTCCTGGAACTATAAGCATGACTCTCTCTCTTATTACAGGCTACAGATAGCATGTTAACGTCTTCAATGCAGCTTTTATGCTTAAGATACAGCTAGGAACAGAATCATGGTCATTATTTTCACTTTCTAAATCAATAATGCATTGCACAATCCATGTAAATATTGATAGCAAGTACATTCTTTATTTTTCCTTCAGACTTTTACTGTTAGTGTAATGCAGAGGATCCATCCATCTAACTAGGCATACATCCATCTTTACACTTGCCCTGGTGAAGATGATAGAAGTGTACATAATGTAACTTTAATATAAAAGACTCCGCCGTGTGCTTCGCAAAGGATAACAATGGGAACTCCCACACCATTTAGTACTCCTGACTGTCATTCCTCTGAAACAAAGGGGCTGATAGACAGACAGCCATTTACTATACTTTGTGCAGATTTCCTCCAGTCTGTAACTTCGAAGTCAGCTTAGAGCATGACAAAGTGAACGCAACCACAATAGCTTCAGCTTAGGGTTACTTATTTATGGTCTATAAATACAACCGAAACGTTTATGGCTTATGGATACAACCACCACCTTTCAGCTGGGGTACCATGGTGCTTCCTCCTGCTTTAAGAGGTTTTCAAAGTGGCCCTTCTGCACCAGACATATCTACGTACGTGCTCAGACGGGCAGTCGCTTCGGCCCATAGCTCTGTCAATTGTCAAGATGATGGATCGTACTGTAATGAAACTGCCAACCATGGGTAGTCAATGAAAGAGCTGAAAAATTTGATATTCCACTTAACTAATGTTATTCAGTACTTTACTTGCCACTTTGATTGTGGCAGACTTCTGCATCAACTTAATACTTCTCCAAAGAAAAGGTATTCCTTTCATTCCATCACATTTTCACTCCAGGCCTCCGGTTTTTGTTACGAAGACTTTCACTTTCTTCTGTCGTGACGGAAACGTGCCACGACGAACCAATGCATCCTCGTTCAGACAAGATGTATAGGGTCACATTCCAGCAAAGGTGCTGAGGTAACCCAAAATATTCAGAGTGAAGTGATGGAGTAAATAAAAAACTGAGCCAACACAGACTTAGCCAATGCTGTTCTAGGCATGCAAGCGGCACGTTTTATAAAGAGCATGGATTACCATAGCTGCTGCTTTGCTCTAGACAATTTAGCACACAACAATGAACTTAAAATGAGCATATAGATGAATTTCAAATCATGACCACAAAAGATATATTTTTAAACATTCAGATTTTTAATACACATGAACGGTAGAGCTCAATATTATTGCTATGCTTGTTTTCTGACATCTTTCACCAGAAGAATTTCAAATTTAAATATTATTATACAACATATGCGGTTTCTCAAAATATTTCTCAAAAGCAGTGTAAAAAACTGAACCGAGCGTTCCTGGGTCAGTTGTTTATTTGATAAAAGATACCCATCGACCCGATTACAACTTACAGTAGACTTGCCAATCATCAATACGCTGAATACATTTGTCCATATTCGTTTCAATCTTCATGCTGATCGGGTAATGTAATGCAACACTGCCTGAACTGGTCAGTCAAAGGTGAAAACAACAGCAGGGTGTTTAATTCAGTGAGTGTCAAATGAAAACAGACATCCATCAAGACGTACTTCCGTTGCCTAACAAAAGACTCCTTCATGCGAAGGGTCAGCACAGGTTTCTGTTTTCCCATAGAGTCGTAGTTTCCCGGGCTTTATCTCTCCACCAAACACCCACTCCATTTTGCTACGCCACAACGCTTGACTGTGGTTGTAACCATGACATAGGGAAGATGTGTCACTCTGTGGGCTGGGAGTCTGTGTCTGTGGCCAGCAGGGTAATTGTATCAATGCTGGACCCCTAACACTGAAAACTGCTCTAGGGGTGCTGAATAAACATTTGACTTTTCACCCCCAAGCTTCCCTCTCACCTGCATATGTGTGTTCCTAATTGGAGCACAAGCTGGGATTCATGAGAACCAAATAATACAAATGTCCCTGTACTTGTACAAATAGCAAAATAAACACATCGCCTTGGACTTAAAAAGCCAACAAGCATTAGATTTGCCATTGTTCCTGCCCATGCTGCTGCTGTAGGGTTGAAGCTGGCCAGTAAGACACACATCAGTTATCTCAATGGTAATTGAAATACCCTAATTTAAAGCCATTGTATTTCCCATAGCCACGCACACAGCTATTGAATATAAGCTGTGAGCAAGAATAACATGTTCAAGCTTTTCTGACAGCAGCAAATTAGGCTGAGTGAGTGTTACATACAGTAATTACTACAGCATATGGCTCGGGGAATAAGAGTTCAATTGTACCAGCTGAACTCTGCGCTTATTCCAACTGTAATTATTAAATTACAAGACATTGGCTTCCTACGTTCTTTAAGGTTAATACTGTGAGCATTATGGGAAGGCTAAAGTAGAAAAGGTGCTGAAATTAATAGCAACATTATGTCTCTACATATGTTTTTAGAAACGTAGACTTATATATTTGAAGCAACTGACATCTGCTGGTCGTGCTTAGTTATTGCAAGAGAACAGGCAACTGACTGCCCCATGTAAGGCATCAGTACAGTTATAAAAATGCACTGAGCTTACCTGAGTAATGTCGATCATCTTCGGAAAGGAGACAGGAGACGGGGAGCAAAAAGGTGGAGAAAGGGAGAAACAGAATATTACTTTCCCATGCTTTGACACAAAATGCTGAAAACAGTATTGTGTACTCACAGCCTGAAGTCACTGAATAGGAAAATCTGTACAGGAGCCCAGGATACCAACAAACAGTTTGCTGAAAAAAATAAGCGCTAATTTTGTGCAGATACCTCTACTGTCAGATGCACATACGGTGCAAACGGTAACTTAACTGTGGACTTAACAGCACAAACACACTTAGGTTAAAGGGAAACAAAGGTGCGAGAGCTTCAGAGATGCAAGTGATTTCCCTAATACAAAAATCTATGACCGATATGATGATCTGTAACCAGGACCTGAAATATTCAGGTCTCTTCTCAGCATTCAGTGCGCGGCTAAAAGTCCGAAGGAAGACCTCAGCGACTCGGGACAGCTGATGTGCACGGATGTGGCGGCAGAATACAGCAAGCAAGTGGCCCCAGGGAAAAGAAGTGAAAGACCGCCTGGCTGATGGGCTGCTGAAGCACATGCTTGCCGGGGAGTGTGTCGCAAAGATCCGGGCAGAGCTGGGCAAGCGGCACAGAGGTGTAGGGAGAGCATGACTCTGATTCCTCAGCCTCTGCAAGTTTGCGAAACATTACATACCGTTTTTGGTTGGAGAGGACTCCGGTGTCCCAAAACCATTTCCATCTTGGAAAAATAGAATCAAGAGGACTTGGAGTCCAGGCCTACCTGCCTGTAGAGACTTTGCCAATGGTCACTACCCATGACAGTCAATTATGAGGCTTCTAGATGCACACAACTCTCTCTACACCCCTCTACATGTCGTGCTAGAAAAGGACAAGGCTAGAAAATTAGGGAAACCCTCACCATCTGAGGTGACGGCTGTAAGAGAAAGCACAGGAATTAGTTGGGAATTGGCAGTCAGCACTCCAAAGACGTCATCTAGGGCTGGGTCTCGACCCATTGTGTCAAGAGAGGTTGGGACGATAGCTAAGTAGAAGCCAATGCATTTGGGAGGCTGTTGCGCATCCTGTTGTTCGCCCCCGATAATTACCCACTGCCACCTCTAGGGGGGGCCGACACACTGTTACATCGGCCCATTCCCAGCAGATAAAGCGTGCACCCACACCACACTGGAAATGAGTCTGTGAGACTTCACCCTAATGTAGGCATAGCTGTAGTCGCTGACACCAGCTGCCACAAAGCTTTTAGCTTAGTTATAATACAGGGCAGCATTACTGCTTTTTTCTCAAACCCATTGTTGAGGCCCTACTATGATTTTACTTAGCAAAAGTAAACAATGGAAATGATGGAAAAAAAATTTTCTTAAGTAAATGCTTCATTAATCTGTAAAATGCTGGAAGGCTGTTTGCAGTGCTAAGTGCAATGCACAAACTCTCAAAATACCTAATTATGATCAAATCAAACTCTGGGAACAAATGCATGAATTTTTCTAGCCCAAAACCAGAATGATCATGATGATATACTGGCCTGATGGTTACATTGGAAATGTTAATGCAACAGTGGATGGATGATGAGGTTTTCTATTGCATCATCTGATATATATCGATATTTCCAACAGATGCATTATGTGAGGATTGCCAGTGTGCAGAGGGACTTGCATTCACTCATGTCATTAGCACTGTCCACGGCAATCTCCTTAAGCACAATGCCTAAACCAGGCTCTTCCCACATTAGGCACAGTCCTTTCAGAATTTTTGGAGCAGACCGCTTTTATGCTTTTAGCAACCTGGATTTTTTTTTGTATTGTAATACACTCGTGACTGCTGGCTTTTTCTCTGTGCAATGGATGTTTTTCTGTTGCACTGCAGAGTCTATATGTCACACAGTCTATATGTCACACACACACACACTCACAGTGGCAGACAGGTTTGGGCGAATCCCACTTCCCCAGTTTGGTGCAGAGGGTGGAGTTTCTCCCCACCAGGTGGAAGCCCGACAGGCAGTTGTACTGCAGCACAGTGCCCTCCACCGGGGGTCCGGGGGGCCTCGCCACCACCTGCCCATTCTCCAAGGAGGTCCAAACCCGTGGACACAACATCACTGGACATGTGGGAAAGACAGGGAGTCAACATGTGAAGAGGAAGGGAGTCAGTGTGTGGAAAGAGACGGAGTCAGCACGTGGAAAGGGAGGGAGTTGACGTGTGAAAAAAGAGGGAGTTGGCGTGTGAAAAAAGAGGGAGTCAGCGTGTGGAAAGAGACGGAGTCAGCATGTGGAAAGAGAGGGTGTCAGCACGCGGAAAGAGAGGGAGTCAACATGTGGAAAGTGAGGGAGTCACTGTGTGGAAAGAGAGGCAGGGAGTCAGCGTGTGGAAAGAGAGGGAGTCAGCATGTGGAAAGGGAGGGAGTTGACGTGTGAAAAAAGAGGGAGTTGGCGTGTGAAAAAAGAGGGAGTCAGCCTGTGGAAAGAGACGGAGTCAGCATGTGGAAAGAGAGGGAGTCAGTGCATGGAAAAAGAGGGAGTCAGCATGTGGAAAGAGAGGGAGTCAACATGTGAAGAGGGAGGGAGTCAGTGTGTGGAAAGAGACGGAGTCAGCATGTGGAAAGAGAGGGAGTCAGCACGCGGAAAGAGAGGGAGTCAAAGTGTGGAGAGGGAGGGAGTCAGCATGTTGAAAGAGAGGGAGTCAGCGTGTAAAAAGAGAGGGAGTCAGCATGTGGTAAGAGAATCCTCCGCTCATGAGGCACATTTTTCGACAAAGATGAGCCAGAAAAATACAAAGAGAGGCAACGGCTGAAGCATTCTTATGATTTAATGATCCCTTGTGACACAACTCCCATACACGTAGTCGTAATTTACATAATTTATTATATCCACAATACCCTCTGGACTATAAATTGTTTACTAGCAGAGACTAAGCCAAACCAGAAAGCACATGCCATAAGGCAGTTGACTGCTGGCTGCTATGTTACTTAGAGAGTGCGAGATTTTACATTTTTACCTTGCGTAATTATTTAAAGCAAAAGACCGAAGGAGGCAGGTATGCACTCACAGCATTTGCTGCGCAGAGCCATGTCAGTCCAGGTGCCATTGGGGAGACACTTCCTGACCTTGGGGCCCACGATCACCCGATTCCCCCGACAGATGTACTCGATCTCATAGTCCACTGGGAGGATCTGCACACTACGGATCTACAGGGATGGGGGGGGCGGAGCTCAGAGCACAGCACAAGTGTCTTCTTCAGGTATTCATAGGAGCAGGGGCTTATGTGCTACAAGGAGACCAGCAAACCTTCCATTGGGAGAAGTCAGAATTCTTGCCACAGAATATCTCATTTTATTCCTTTATAGAGCACCATTGTCTATTATAGAAATAAACTGAAAACATAATGCTGTTATCTACCTACACAGATGGATATTTCATGAAGCAACTCACGAACTGTCAAACACAAAGACAGAGCAGCACTGCATTAATTTGTGCTGGAACTAGAAAAATCTAGCGTAATGTCCAGATCTTAAGGCACTCAGTCACTAACTATGATCAGCATCCATTCTTTAGGTTATTAATCACCTCAAGCACAAGTTAACGTCTCTGTGAACCTGTACTGGGTAAGATGTTGGAAGATGGATTGATTGACGGATTAATCTTACTTTCATTCGTGCACTCAAAAACTTATTTGACACGTTTGTTTAAAGTCCCTTTTTGAAGGACAATGACAACAAAAACATCCATGCAAGAAAATATATATTACTTTGTCTCTGAAAGCATTAGTGGTACAAAAGTGTGTTAATGAAGACATCAATAATTTTTCCACATAAAGAGCACTGGTGGAATGTAACAGCCATCCATCCATCCATCCATCCATCCATCCATCCATCCATTTGACCAATATTGGGTTGTGGGTGGAATGAAATGATCAAATACAAACATCATTTCTGAAGAATTGTACTAAATAAAAATAAACATTTCTGCCAGTTAATTTCAGAAAGGTACACGAAGTGCGAGATACATGTGAAACAAGAGATCAGTACTGATTCAGATCCTCGTCACTGCATCATCCACTGTCCTTCAAATTGTTTTTGGTAATAAAAGCAACATTAAAAGCACTGCAGTGGCAGCCCATTTTCTCCTCTGCTAATTTTAGTCAGTCACAACTGACAAATCAAATGTTTATACTTCAAAACAATTATAAATTGGAACGTGAATCATAATGGTGTCTAATTTTTCAGCTTAGCAGCAGGTAACAGTTTGTTTTCAATTATTTCAAAAATGGTCTAGATGTAAATTAGATTTAAACTTGAAAGGAAGAGAACAGGTTGAACAAAAAATGTCTCGTGAGATCAGAATTATTTTAATGGATTTCTCGGTACCTGCTCTTGTGTCAGGCCTCTGTAGCGAATTCCTCCATCCCTTGGAGGGCGAATTATAGCACAGCCTGGAAGAGGGAGGATTAGGCAACACATTATAAGATTGATATGCAAGGAAACAAATTTCCACCCACGGCATCCTTTTCCTGCAGAGAAGAGTTTTTCTAGATCCTGCAGGGACAGCTTGTTCATTTAATTATTCCTGACTTCAAATATTTATCACACGCAAACAAAACGGCGATATCAGAGAACAATAGCAAAGTGCATTTTGTGCGGCAGATCAGTGAAATTTGTATTTGACTGTGCTGACAAACCATCTTTCCGTAAGAAGACTGAGCTGGCTAACCAAATTCTACACAGATGGTTAACCGCTGTCACTGTGCAAATGTCCACGCATTTTAGACTCGGCAGATTTTATTAACCTGAACAAATCATGATGCTCATTGCCTTTGCGGGCCTTTTTTGGCAGGGCACTCATTTTTACCGTATTCACTTCACATAGGATTTGATTTCACACGTTTTCACGCTAACCAACTATTTGTTTACGGAAGGGCATCTGGTTAGTGTGCCGCATTAGCAATGCCGGTCCTGGACATTCATCCTGCAACCTTGCGGTCAAGCCCATTGCCTTCACTGCAGGGCTTTTTACTCTGGCTTTGGGTTTAAGACCACACTGGGATTACCCCCCGGGGGGGCCCTATCTTCAAGGTGGAGCGGTTCAATTTAACACCATCATCTGAAGCACCTGAGCGCAGTGTAATCTTTCATAGGCAGCGCTCTAGTAAGGCACAGCTGAAGCCTGGTGATGCCCAGCTACTATGATAAAGCAGAATATCTTCTTGGATGAGAATTATGAATGGCATATTCTGGGCGTGGTTCTGGAGGCCAAAACACACCGCATTGAAAATTAGGCCTTATGTACTAAGCTCATCACAGTTCTCTGCAAAGCACTGCTCTCTGCTTTTTTATGGTAGAGTGACTTCCATGTTGGTAAAATTTGAAAAATGCATGTTTGTTTTTGGAGAGACGCATGCAGCATAAGAAGGTGCACTTGCAGAAAGAACCAGATTCGGGCTCCACAAATGACCGCATTTTTTCATTGCTAGGCACTGAATAAATCCTCACTAGAGATTTACAGAAGGCTCTTCGCACACAAAGGGATGCAAACGCACACATGCATTTGACACACGCACATGCAAATTACCTCCAGTCGTCGAATTATGTACAGCCACAGTGAGAGAGGGCAGAACGAAGGGTATTAAAATAAGCAATGGCTGAGCCATTCCTCTATCTGCAGAGAGAGATGGACAAGCAAGCACCGGTTAATAAAGTTAATCGAGGACACAAGCCATTAAAGTCATTTACATGGCAGCATGGGGTGGCTTTTTTAATGATGACCCAAAAGACCTCACAGCCAGAGTGGTCCTGTCATCTTGTGTCAACAGTTCCTTCACCCACCAGGATACTCGGTCCACTCTTGTGCATGGTCCATGTGCACCCTGTCTACCAGTGCTATTTTGGTCACAGTTCAGCCTCCAGTGAGAATTAGCCACTTGTGTAAGGGAGTGCCAGAGAGCGCTCCGAACTGCGACGTTCTATGTAGCAGAGCATCCCGCTTGGAGACGAGGCGGACACCTGGCGCACCATATTGACGCACCATCTAACGTCAGTGCGTTGCACTGAGAGCGCAAGACGGCAGCCAAAATCAGCACAATGCCCCCTTGATACAACTCAAAGAACCCGTGATAACTCAAGTTATCAAAGATCTCTGAAAGAACACTACACTTACGATTGTTCTGAATAGGGAAATGAGATTGTTATGTAACAACAGTTGCGTAATATAATGCTAACTGCCTGTGATAGAGGTTTGGGTTATGACAAGTGAATATTGTGTTCTCTTACAAACATGACTGAAATGGCAAAAACAACAATTGCCCTGATACATTACAACCTACCATACCCACAGAATAAAATGAAATAACCATTTTCAATAACCACTAATCCAATTAGAATTCTGGTCATCAGGAGCCAACCCCAAGAAGAAGAGAACATAAGGCACAGTATATTGGGTCAACAGGGACAATTCATGCGTACGCTCAGAGTCTCACAGATGATCGTAAGCAGGAGAAGTGAATGTGATAAGGACTCTGGAGCATGGGGTGGGATTAAAACCTGCAACCTCAGGGCCATGAAAGCCAAATACCATCTGTTGAGTCACCCTGCCGGCCAAAATCTGGCATACACAGAAATGATCCATTCAAGCATTTTAATTATCTAAGACCCCAACCATTTCTCTCAGTGGTAAATTACAGAACTCAGGCAGGCAAAATATTTAGTTTCTTTTTCTGAATTCTTCGCAAAAAGCTTTCATTGTCATTTATGCATAGTGTGTATCTGGCTATTTTTGCAACAGTCAGCTCAAAGCAGAGAAAGAACGAGACAGATACTGCTTAATTCGGAGACCAAATGTAATTTCTTTGGAAGACATAGAACAGGACAGGCAAACAGGAATGAGATGACATCATCTAAAAGCTGATTGTACACACGGCCAAACCTGAACACGAAGCGAGTGTGTTGTGTAATGTCACTTGCATCCTGCAGGTGTCAGTATCAGCCCCTGCTTATCTGTGTGTAAGTGCACTCCCGGTGGTTGTACCGCTACTGAGCAGGAGAGCAGCAAAGAGGTAGTGTGCAGCAGGGCATGAAACCCTTGACTACGGTTCGTGGATTTGGGCTGCACTCTAGGGCAAAGGCGGCAGAATGTCTCTAAAACGAAGTGATGGGAACGCTGACACATGCTGACAAATGTGGAGAGCCACAGCAGGCTGTCGGGGTAGCCAGAGAAGGCACTGGGCGTGGGGCGTCAGCAGGCATGTTAGATTTGCTCAGCGGCAGTCTGGCACCGTTCCCCCGAAAGGGATTCCTCAAATTTTCCACGTCTGATGGAGGAAGTATCTCTTCAAGCCCTCTCACAAATTCGGAACTGGGGAGCGTGCCATCCCAATATACCTCCCTAACAAAGGAAAAACTGCAGTTCAGATGTGCATCACGCGTGAGGCCGTTCAAAACGAACACGTCACGCTTCGTTGGCATGATGGACCAGCGGAATAAATGCAACTAGGCCATGCCTGGAATATGCAGCCCACGTCAATTTCGAATGAATATTTTATTATAAGATGAGCTCCCTTGGGGAACTTCCATGCACTTTTGTGGCGTATGCTTGCAAACACATTTCAAGTATGTCGTGGGCACCTGGTCCTATTGTTCGGAGGCATGGTGGCCTCACTCCTCCATTGATGGGCATTCAGATGCCACCCCCAGCTCTGTGTGGAGGTTGCATGCTCTCCCACATTTGCATAAGATTAATTGGCATGCCTCAGTTTATCCTGAGTCCAGAAACATGCAGTTAGGTGAACTGGTGGCTCTAAAAAGCCCTTAATAGGTGAGTCGGTGCTCCATGATGGACTGGCAAGTTGCTGCCCTTGCATCTTGCACCAGAGAGCATTGTACATGCAAGTGACTATTCGAAACTTGCCCCTACATTAAAGCGCATGCTAAAACACATTATTGCACTCGAGTAATGGTGCAATACTCTCTTTCTCCTCTGGCTGCATGCAATCCTATTGGCACAATAGGAACTGACACAGCATTTGCCACCGAAGGAGCTGCCAAATATGCACCAACAATTAGCCTCTATTCAATGTCATCAAGGACCTTTTCCATTGTGCTGCTCGTAACACTGGACTGAAGGTGCAGTCCGCTCACAAGCACACACTGAAATCACAGCTCCACAGACATTTTTGACCAGTTCCCATACTTAGACTGACTTGTAAGTAAAAGTAAACTCAGAATCAAACTTGGGATATGTGCAATACACATCCTACACTCACATGGTTCCGATGGTGTCCGTGGTCTTGTGTTCTACATCTTGTGTTGTGTAAACATCTTCACTTGTATGTACAGTTTACTGTGAAATTCAGTCATGTTCAACAGTATCCTTGTTTTTTATCCTTATTTAGATGTAAACGCTGTTTTACGATCTATAATATTTCATTTTCTTAGCTTTATCAATATATTTTTACTATCCTTTTACATATTTATTTATTTTGTGCGTCTACTTTTGGTACATTTTGTATTTTTGTATTGCTTTGGATGTCACTAACAAGATACTTGTTGTGGTACCACAATGACAATAAAACTCATGGATGTTGAATCACTGAATGAAAACTGTATTTATGTATTTGTATTTTATAACTGGTATTAATGATCAAATAATTACATTAACAAACTGGAAAAGTATGATATTCAAAAAGTAAAGAACTACAATAGCAATGAGTTGTTGAAGGTTTGAATAGCTTGTCTTTTACAAATGATTTAATAAGACTACCAGGCCACATGGATCAGTGCTTGATTTAAAGACCGTGTATTTGCTACACTCGCGTAAAGTGTGGAGCGAAAACATTGCAATGAACACATTAGAGAGTACTGAGAATGTTTAGGGCATGGGTCACAAAGCAGTGATACAGGCACAACATGGAAAGACACTCTCACGCACACACACACACACACACACACACACACAATCACATACTGAACAATTCAGAGACACCATTTGCATACCTGCATGCTGCCTGGGATCACAACCTCCCCCATGACCCTGTGTTGGATAATCAGGTGAGGGATGAACAGATGGATGGATGGAGTGTCTCCAGACTTCCGTGTTTTTCCAAAGTGATACACAGTTCATAGAGCCATTCTCAGTTCTTTTTAAATACATTTTTGTTTCATTGATAACTTTGCTCGTCTACAGTGAATGCCTCTGGGAATCACCCCGCAAATTCACAGGACTCTAACACAGCTCGTTCACCCTCTGTTTATCATTTCTGACTGCAATTTTACATGCCCAGTAGTGACCTCGCTGATACTCTGACCCTTCCTTCCTGCATACCCATCTGACTACACACACACACACGAACCTCACAGTGAGACACATCACGTAACAGAAGGCACTTGCTTTCTCTGACAGAAATGAGAGCAGACAGTGCTGCCTAACGCAGTTGCCAGGCAACAACTTGCACCCCCCCATGCAGTTCTTCATTATCTTTCAGTCTGTTTTTTATATTTCCTATTCTTTGACCCTCCCCTACTTACTTTTCTCACTCCCGTCCACTCATTTTTCGACTTTCAGACCTTTTGATACTTCGGTCGTTTGGAGAATAACGTGATTCGTTCACATCATTTGCACTCATTCGTTAAAGACAACATTTGCATGTCACTCTAAAGCAATAAATTAAACACTAAAAAAATGTAATAAATAAGAGGCTAAAAGGCATAACCAATCAAAGCTAGACTGAACATAACTGGTGAATTTTCATAGCGCAGGTTTCAGTTACGAATCAAGCTGATCATAAGGAGCTATTTTAAAGTTTCTCATGTCTCAAAATGTTGTTTTAAGTAAGATAGGCAATTGGCTAGAGATGTTAGAGATGTGAGTGGGTCACACCAACATAGTGATGCTTTCTTTACCGCTGCTCAATAGTGAAGAAGATAAAGACTGTGAGGCATTTGGATATGTCAGTGTCATTAACCGTACTGCTGTTATGCCAATTGAGTGAATCATGTCTTAACTTTATTCCACTGATGTACACAGTCATACCATATAGTCCATTTACACTAAAGATAAAATATTAAATCATCCATCCACCTGGCTTCCAGAAATGCATAGCCAGTACAGGTTTAAGGTGAGGCTAAAGCCTTCGCCTGGAAGCAGGAGACAGCTGGAGTGGATTCCAGTCCATCACAGTGCACTAACACAAACACTGTCATGTACTCTGGGCAACTTAGAGATATCACTTCACCTAACTGCATGCTTTTGGTCTGTGGGAAGAAGCCCATGCACCCCATAGCCTCCACACTGAGCCGAAGGTGAGAATCAAAGCTGTAGCCACTGAGCTATCCACCAAACTACCGTATGCAAGGAGGATAACAAATATGACACAATAACAGAGGTATCCAATGGGAGGGAATCCTGACTTGACCATAGCATGCTGCCCTTCATTACTAGCAGGCACAGAAATCAAAGGCTACATACGGAAGGATACTGGTACAGTAAAGTTAAATGTAGCGACAACAGAGACTGCGGTCACGACAGAGACGATCCTGGCGACGAAGGAGTGACGCCCGGACGAGCGAGGAGCTGCATGTCTCCGGGGCCAGGTGTCTAAAAGAGGGAGGCACGGCGTTGAGCAGAGCGGGTGGCTACACAATCCCCCGCCACGCGTCCCTGGCAGCCAGCTCGCAGTGGGACCGTTTCCAATTTGTCTACAGCCATTTGAAGGCACCTGTGATTTTTGATCAGAAAGCCATGTTCCTCTCTATGCTGGCCTATTCGTACTAGTGAGGTGGCACTCGAAACATATTCCTGTACGTGGGTTTTTAAATTCGTTATTACAAATGGGTAGATAATGACATTGCAATTTATGCTCATTTTAGAAAAGGTTATGATTATTCTACCATGGCCTATACAAGCAGAAGGGGTCTGAAGATGGATGGATGGATGGATGGATGGATGGACGGACGGATGGATGGACGGACGGACGGATGGATGGACATAATTGTTCTATATTAATATGCCACGATATAATTCTTTCATAGAGAAAATAATGCTATTATTAATCGTACTGATTAAACCAGAACTGCTTCAATGTGTTGTAGAAGATCAAAGAAGTCCATAAACCCATGTGTACACGAGGGGATGGAGGCTGAGTGCTTCGGCAGTGCGTGATGCATGACATTAACAATGTAGTGGTAGTGCACTCATTAAGCAGGTGACAGTGAGACATCTGAAGGACAGACAATCTTGACGAGATTCCCTAATGTTCTTAGACGGCCTAAAAAGTAGATAGCGACAACAGCAGAATCGAAATATTCTCTCCTGCTATGTTCTATTGTGCATACATTAATGGTATAATAAAATACATCTATCATTGAATCACTTATCTAATACATGGTCACAGAGGGCCTGGAGCCTATGCCAGGGAGCAGAGTCACACCATGCACAGGATGACAGCCCTTTGCTGGGCAAACACTTAATTAGCAATTTACAGACACCAATATGCATGGTTTTTATGCTCGTGGATTAGGGGAGGAAACCTGCGTACCAACCCCACACGGCAAAAACGTGCACACACACTGGGGGTGAGAGATTCAAGTCCCCAAACTCCAGAAATGTGAGGCAACCGTACCACTGCAACACCTTGTCCAGGTTTATCAAGACTATATGCAGTGGGCCTTTCAAATTCAGCCGATTTGCTCTTGTTGATATTGTGAAGGGTTGCGGTTGTCGTGGGTTTGAAAGCCGAAAGAAGCGATAGAGAGAAAAGCATGCGGGTGGCGGTGTAAAATTCTGACATGATAACTGGTTTGTCCTGCAGTCAGCATAAATACACACCACCTGAGTGGTAACCTTGAATGTTTTAGGTTGATGGATATCTGAGCCAGCACCAGAACAACCTGCAGGGGAACTACATGTAGAACCCCCCCCAAAAAAAACCTCCCACACAACAGCTCATGACAAAACGGCAAATTTCCAGAAGGGCAACCATCACGAACCAACCACAGATCACACTGTCTTGTAACATTACAACAGCACAATTTTGTAGTACTGAGAATGTTTGCACGTACATGCAATACCATATCTGCCATAATTATTACTGCTTTATATGAAATCACTCATTCATCTTGCATCACATTCATGTACAGCTGCCCCGTAATAATAAAAATAGTAATGTGATCTGACTTTCATAAAGTCACCATCATGCATCACAACTGTCAGTTATCATGTATAATCTGTTACGTTAGCATTAACAGAACTTTTGACGGATTTAAAAAGTAGCTTGGGAATGTTACATTTTTAAAACTTTCCTGTTTGTTCCTGAAGTACTTTTGTGTCTAAAATAGTGTGGATGACACACTGATCAAGGGGGTGACACTTCTTAATATCAGATGCACAGCACAGTTCATTCATCAGCTCAAAGCTACTCAACGGATCATCAAAAGACCAGCGACAAGTTAGAACACCGCTGCACACATGACTGCCTATTTTAAGCGTAGCATAATTGCCCTATGCTACTTATTTGCCATTCCAGAGCCGGAGAGGGATCACATAAGTGGCCTATGCAATCATGGCAAGAATGGAGAGAACATGCCAGAGATGGACTTTAACAGGGAGATGGGGGATGGAGAAAAAGACACACTGATGCTGGAGGAGAGTTTGTTAGCACGACAGTACGATTTCAAAGCACACAGACGCAGAGGGTGAGACGGTCGCCCACTGGGAGACACTGATACATACTGAGGCACCCTGCTGTTCATTCCCATTTGGATCAAAAAGCAGCTTAAACCAGCTCGTAAGTGCCCCTATCAGTAAGTCGCCGTGCTGTTGTTTGGGCAACAGCTGTGGCCCTCGTCTTTGGGCAGGCTTCAAGCAAAGCTTTGACATCGGCACTGACTGAGACAACGAGGATTTCTTCACACAACTTCACAGATTTGTAGTAAGAACACACATCTGTGAATGAATAACAGTAGTGTTTTCATAGAGAGCACATGACCAGACAAGCATGCTAAGAGAGGCAAATATAATCATAATATAAATACATACAAACACAAAATGCAGCAAGCAGATATAAAAGAGTTAACATCTCAGTCATATCATATCTTACATTCAATCTCTCCATTTCTTAAAATGTTGTTACTGTATTTAGTTCCAGTTAAGATGCCCGAGCACATTCACTCACACTGTTGTTTCAGGACCATGGATAGAGTTAATGCCAGCTGCCACAGTTTGAGGAGTAATGCCACTAGAATGACCCCAATTAGGAAATTTCAGAATTGCGGGGGGGTGAGGGGAACAATATTAAGATGTTAAATATGCTTCTCTTACTTCAGCCTGTCCTGTGATTTAAAATCTGCCTGAAATGCCAAAGTTAATGAAAGGACTGCTATAATGTCGTTTGGAAATGCGCAAGCCATAATCACTTAATAGAATTTAATTTTGCTGAACTACTCGTGTGTGACAGACATAATCTCGACAGAAATGTACAATCAGTATAATGCATCGTACAAACAGACTGCAGTGCAAAAACAACAGTGAAGTTTTATTGTAGTGTCTGGTTAATGAAACGCTATCCATTCGCAGAGGTGCCAGTCCAGGAGGGCCAGCCTAAAACCGAAGCAGGTCTATCCCGACACGAAACAGCTGCACACTCACAGCTGGCAAAGGCAGCCAAACTATAACATGATATTAAGAAAAGGTCTTCACATATGATGGGAGATCATAAATCAGCTCACAATGGACAATATGGACAATAACTGGCAGACATTTCACACACTGCACGACGGCAAAGTTGAGGGGGCGGATGGGGGGTGGACATGGTGATGGTTAATATGTTAAAATTCAACTTACGGCACCGTTCAGTCACTTGTCCGTGGTGAGTTGGGAAAATGGTCAATTGGAAGGAAAAGCTAGCTACTTATACTATCTACACGCAACCGTGTCTGTGCAAGTGCGTATAAGTGTTTAAAGTCAAGATGCGGCTCAAACGAAATGTGTAAGCGAAGAATAAACAGCAGATCCAATTTAAAAAAGAAATCAAGACTATAAAATTATACAAATGTCACCAGATTTAGTTATAAAAATGTTGATAAAAATCATAAAAATCTGACGGACACCTAACATATTAGAACCAAATTTTAAAATATAGGCTGTCAAGATAAAAAAAAAAATCTGATATTAATTATAAATGAACAGTCTTCTGCTTACACTTAGCAGGTTTACAAACAAAATAAGATAACGTTACAGCTGACCGTGCTTCGGTCTAATATATTGCTCGATTTTACAGTATCATTTAAACAAACATACACATATAATCAAACCCGACGGCAAAATTAAATAATCGAATGCATTAATTTAAAATAAAAAGATCCGTTGCCATTAAATAGTAATTATTTCAGTGCGGACTAAACGACCGAAACGTTTGTACTTACTGACACTTAAGACGCCCGTTCAAAATATCATTATCCGTCGATTTCGACTCGTGGAAAAAAAAAAAAATAAGCAAATACCCTGTATTTGGCCAAACTGTGCTTTCGTGTAACCAGCGATTGTGGCAGTATGTCTGGCTGTGAGATTATTATGACTATTATAGCATGCCTCTGTTTCCCAAAACGGAATCGAGACGAGTATTATCAGTATATTTCCGTGCAGAGTCTAAATAGAAAAATACAGTAAATACAGACGTTTCTTCTATGGAGGACTAAGCATTCCCTCCCTCCTTTTTTCCTCCCTCGCTCTCTCACGACGTCACAGGGAGAGACACACTGAAGGTAACACAGCTGCGGCGGACTGTGTCCCTGCTTTGGGAGATGCCGCCGTTTTTTAACCGAGCAGCGACGCTCCCATTTCACCGCCCGGCACGCCGCTGTGCCGCGGTGATGGATTACCCCTAAGCTTCCCGTCATGTTCAGCAATTTGCTCGCTTAGTGATGGGGATAAGTCTGTACATCCCACTTTAAAAGTATACCTATCATTTTTTTTTTCTCTAACTATTTACCGAAAAGTGTTTAATTCTATTAAGCGACCAGAGTATTAAATGGGCGTGTGATAATCAAATACCGTCAACCGCGTTGCTGAACATCTGGTATTTCGGTCTATACGTGTTCTTTCTAATACTGATTCTACTCACTCGTCCGTATTTTATTTATCAGTAGCATTCTCCTTATTTCTCCTACCACTGGAGTCGATTATCAACTCCGCTCCGCCTCCTCCCCCCCACCTTAATTATTCATTCTTCTCGTTTATTATAAGGTTACTACATACTTTGTGTTCGTAGCACTTCTAAATAGCTGGATATCTGAACTCAAAGTATACCCGCTGCGTTCTATTTCGGAAAACCGCCTAATGATGCTGTTTATTTGGTTTTATCCTTTTATTTCCCTTTCATTTCTTTGCACCCCCCTTATATTGCTGTATATTCCCGTTCCCTTACTTTCCAAGAGCTGCTACGTATTTGCATTACTGCCCTCCGAGTATTTTTCCCTCCGATTTAACCCGTCGTGGGTTCCCTTGAGTGGTTGTCTGTTCACGTCACCACGTTAATTACCGTCGATTGATTGCAGTGAAAGCATTAATACAGCAGTGTTCACTGAACAGCATTGTAGTCACACAATAAAAGTTGTACAAATATTGTACTCCAGTTTCTGTGTTTGACAGTAGTATCCATTAGATGAGGTGAAACTATCTACTATGAGAAGTGAAACAAAAGGCAGTTAGTTCAATGTATACGTTATAAAAACAACTAAGTAGATCCTTTTATCCAAAGGAAAGGACAAAATTTGCCAGTGCACACAACTGCAGTTATATTTTTTTAACTGTGGTAGAACATGAGATATTCTCCTTGGACCAGAGCCTGCAAGCACTGACAAGCATGGTTGTCCTGCCTGCTGCCTCATCCACAGAAATCATCAGTACATATATTTCTCAATATGTGCTCTATTGTCCTCTCAGATACCATGCTGTTGACAGTGGACGTGGATGGGAGAAACACTTAGAAAACACTTTCATGAAACAGACCAAACACATATAGACACTTGTAAAATGTGTTTTTCATATCTTCAGTGTAATTTCACATAGGCATTTGGCTCTGTTTCGAAATCTGACATGGTGGACATCTCTGCCACAAAGTGAGAGAGGTTGTTTTTTTATATATAAATTTGTCACTGGTACTTAGCAATAAAAATTAGGCATGAGTCATCTTGTGAAGTGGTGCTAGCTGTAAGTTTATTACTAGGAATGTGGATGACTGATTCAGACTGATTCAGAACATGGAAGTGGATCTATAGCATATCATGTTTGAGCAAATATACACCGATGAGCCAAAATGTTATGACCACCCCACAGTAGTACAATTGGCTCTTACCATCAGCCAGAAGGCACACATATAAAAATACAAATGAGAAAGGGGATACAGAAGGACGGGTGCATGCTGATCAGAAACAGTTGTGCTGAACACTCCAGGCTCCTTATCCATTCTGGGGAACTAGGTCCGCCCTCCATGATGACTGGCCACCCAAATGGCATGGGATGGTTCCAGCACGATAATTCCCCTTGCCATGTTGCTAGAAGTGTCCACAAATAGTTTGAGGAGCACTACAGTGACTTCAGCTTACAAAAAAAAAATAGCCCTCTTGTAGGTGGCATAACCTACTTATGCCACCAATACTGCAGCTGTGCGGCAAGGCATTGATTCAGTGAAGCCTCTGAGCACTTCAACAAGGATGTTATACCATACTGACACCAGAGCTTCACGTAGAGCATCAGGAGTCCTCAGTGGGGATTCCAAACACCAAATGTGTCGGTCAAGGTAATCCCACATATGTTATGTAGGATTAACATCTGGCAAACATGGTGGACAGGACAGTAAGATGAAACCACTGTCAAGCAGATCAGACACAGAGAAATTACACACGACTTGTAGAAGTTGTATATTTAAAGTGCATTACCTTCCACTTGAAAACAAAACTTCAAGTCACACATCCATAGAATGGATGAATGAAAGAATGAATATAGAATTTCCACTTTCTAATAGTAAAATTTCTTTAATGCCTCCAGGCACCATTTATTAACAGCCTACCTGCTCATTTATATGACTTACTTATTTCTAACAATGTCCAATTTCACAGTAGTTCTGTGGCAGGACTATTCTATTACAATCTGAAAATAATCAGCTAAGCGTGCCTTTCTTCCAGTCTGGCACGGGACCATGTGACCCAGCTTTTGGACTGATTTGGTTTAACTCCTACTCTAAGCTTTCAGGCGGGTAATGGGAACTGGAAAAGTGGCTGCTTGGATCACCAGGACACGGTACTGGATTACGGTCAAGAAACGGTCAAGACACATTAGCATATATTTTGGAGGTACTGTTCAGAATGTGGAAAACAGAAAGGAGAAACGCGCTACTAGATAACACTGCTAATGACTTCATCTAGCATATTGTACAAATTATTAAATTCTCATATCAATGATGTCTGATGCTTAAACTCACATTGAACACACAATAGGATAAAGAACCACTAATGAAGGTAAGATGGGGTGAGAAATTTGACAATTAAGGCAAGGAATAAGTGAGAGCATGAGACTGGCAAATAGACAGCAAAGACAAGTATGCATCTGGATACTCTAGCAAACCATGCAATTTCATGAAATTACTGGAATATACTGAAAGAGCGCACATTGCATTTCGATCTTTGCAAGTCAGTCTGCCCTGAGAAGCTTGTCCTGAAAACCTTTCTGTTGCATGGTAACAGGCATGCTAGGTCACATTATTTATCGATTTAGCCAAGGACTGGAAACAAAGCACCTTCATTTACACATTCTCTTAAGATCAGCACGACACTCTTGATGAATTCTGGTACTTAATTTCTAAATAATTTACCCCACATCCGTTCACTTAATCTAAACCCTCTTGCAGGGGTATGTTCACAGGTACAATTTTAATGGTTATTCTTTTATCATAGGATATATGTACAAAATTATAATAAGCTTGAGTAATGTGCTCATCAGTGAGGCAGCAGTGCCCCTTACAGGTCTCTGACACCGTTAGCTGTTAGATTCTTGTCCCTTGACTGAACCTTCACTGAGCGAGCACTTGTGTTACCCTGGCAAAGGTGACCTCTTGACCAGTAAATTCCCCTGGCAGCCAGTGCCTACCAGAGAACTAGGTCCTCTTCTTATGGTCCAAAAATTAAACAGCATTAAAATACTATCTGCAACATAGGTCATCACAACTACTTTTTAAAAAAACCCTTAGTCTAAATCGGTTAAGCAGGACAAATATAAATAATATTTGGTTCAAGGAAAAATGCATATTTTGAATAGCTTTTTAACAAATTAATTTCTCACACTGAAGCATTTTTCAATATTCCATCACATCTTCTGACACTTTGTTTTATAACATGTCAGATTTTAGCAGGTTACCATGCAGCTTTAATGGCGTGGATTCAAACATATATAGCAACTGTTCATAAAGAATTAATAGACAATTTTTCCTCACTGGTGTTACCACTTTGAAGATTTCTTATATCGGCTTGTGGGATCAGTATAGAACTTATGCATGAACCTTATTCAACATTAAAAAACAAGAAAGAAAAACATACACAGCAAGTTTATTATCCGTTTCCTCCTGACATCGTTGCTTGAAAATGAGACACTGGAGCGGGTGGATTTTTTTGTTAGTAACCGGACGGACCTTAGAAACATCTTTCTTTTCGTCCTTATAAGGAAGCAGTCAATTAAGTGGACAAAGACTTTTGTGCAGACTGCCTGGAGGACAAATGTGGTGCTGTGCATCACTGAGATTATACTCTCTGACCTCAGCCCTTCCCAACAAGCACTGAAGTCATCTCCGGCGTTACAGCTCTCTTCTAATAATGCATCACAACCGACGACTACTCAGTAACCCACATCACGGACGGGAAATCTCTCTGTGTGCAAAGCATCTATAGAACCATTCGGATTACAACCCTGTGTAAATGAAACCACTATAGTTGCCCATCATCATGCTCTGCTTCCTTCTTGTCCCTTCCTTATCACCGGCCCCCTCATACCCACTTACATAATAATAAATATCTCTGTTTACATCCAGAGCCACGGGCTTTGCCTTACAAACTGACACTTCGATGGTGCTGTTTAACAAAACCCTGTTGTCTGATCTGCCCCGGCATCTCCATCTGCCTGCCCAGGAGCTCCTGCCTCGGAGGATCGGCCGTCCCTGTGCCACTTGCCCCGCCCCTATCTTTCACTATCCTGTCTCTCTCCTCTTCCTCCCCAGACAAGCTGACCACATCACTGACAAAATCCCCAAGGTGTTCCACCGAATCACATTTCTCCAAGTCAGAAGCGATGGTCTGCAGGCTGAGCACTGACAGGGTGTCTGAGCCGCCCCGCTCAGCTTCCAGTCTCTCCTTCCTCCCCCAGCCAGACTCCCTGTGTTTCTCCACCCACTCCCTGGTTTTCTCTGCGCTCCTCTTTCCATCAGCCCAGGTGGCCTGCATTGTCCCTCCTTCACAAGCTCCGCCCTCACTCACGGCTCCGAGGTCTGACTCCGCCCCAATGGGAGGACTCCTCCCAATAACCTTGGTTTTCCTCTTAGTGGCTCGGTTCCGCCCCCGCTGGGCGTGAATCTGCTCACTGATTTGCTCCAGGTTACGCAGGGCGACGGAATAGCGCATCTTCACCTTTGACACTCGCTCCTCTAACTGTAACACTTTAGACCTGTGCTCCTGTGAAAACAAAAATGGGAAGAGACAACAATAAATACCAAAAGAAATCACAAAGGGAAGTGCAGCAAAATGGTAGACACATCCATCCCTTCATCCATCCATCCATTCATGCATCTACTCATCCATTCATCTGTCAATGCCATATCTTTGACAGGGTCACAGAGAGACCTACAGCCGATCCCAGGCAGCACACAATCTCGCACGCCACACCACACACATGACTGACCCATCATGCCATCCTATAAATATCATATACTGAATTTATATGTAAAAATGTTGCCATCAGTTATACATTACTTATTATGCAGAATTTGTGATATCATCTGTGACAAAACATTTCTGGAATTAGTAAGCACTATATATCACATATTTTAGTCTTGAGTATCAATCGTGTTAAGTCTGGTAAGGTCTGATCCATCGCACAAATGTGCCGGAGGATTTGCATTTGATTACTGTGGATTTAGCAGTCGGGCGCCTTCTGGACCAGACCCAGCAAGTCGTGATGTGTTCCAATGGAAAAAGGCTGGTTCTAGGGGGGGCCCACGCTCATGCTGTACCTCCAGGATGTAGTTGAACTGAGCTTTGAGCTCAAAGTAGGGCTTGGACTTGACGATGACCCTTTTGAGAGCCTTCTGCAGGGTCTGCACCCGGGCCTCAGCGTCCTGGCACAACTGCGTGACCCGCTGGTGCTCCCGCTCACTGCGCAGCCGCTCCTCCTCTGCCTCATTCACCTGCCGGCGACAGGCATGACGGATGAGCGCCACCCGCTGGACAACAAGACGGTGGTGTCCCAATCCCCATCCATGAAACAGGGCCCTCACATCCCAACCTACAAAGGTTACCTAGTCACACGCGGAGATGACCCAATGCTGCTGACCTATAAAAAGGCATGGATATCAAACAGCCTGGCAGGGTCTGATATTTACAAAGAACAAACAACCCCAGAGTACATTTCATGGCATTCATTTTAGGCACTAACGTCTGTGGCCTGAAGCCTTATAGTCTCAACAGGATATTCCATCTACGTTCTAAGATGGAATGGTCCAATGCCCAGCAGTCTCCCACAAACCACTGGGCCGCACTCTCACCTTAGAGGTGGCGTGGTTCAGCATCTCCTGCCACGTGGGATCCAGCGTGTTCTTGTCGGCCTGGAGCCCCTGCTCAGCTACGTACACCATCTCCCTGGCCGCCGTGTGCATGGAGACAGCCCTCTCATAGCTCAGAGCTGCCTTCTGGGTCTCCTGCTGGGCCTACACAGATGACGGACGCAGGTCTCTGAGCGGTGATGAGTGCCGCGCGGCGCCGGGCACTGTTATACAGGCCCGTTAACAAGCACCGGCGATATCGAAGAAGCCAGGTGATGGCTGAGTGATACCCAGGAGAATTTCACAGGCCGGAATTATTATGAATATACCAGTGTGTCTATTTCACACTTTACATATAAACAGACAACAGGGCACTACTATAAATATGTATGTTCCCGTCCTACAGAATAGAAGGACCCCCAAAAGCTGATGTATACTATGGAATGAATTCAAAGATACTTCTCCAGGACAAAATGCAGCAATGCTATTCAAAAAGTCTTACGCTTTTGAATTTTTTGTGCAAGATTAGTTAAGTTACTTTTGTTTGTTTTTTGTTTCTTTTAAACTCCAAAAATAGCTTTTTGGCAAAAAGCTTGTAATTATCAGTCCCAAACCTGAGGAGTGCCAAAAAGAACACAGTATTCACTCGGCGTAGCATGTCAAGAAATGGAAAGTGTAACGAGGCCCTCGCTGTGCAAGAGCTTAACGGCCGTGCTTTTACGCTATTATACCCTACCTACGCAGCTTGCCCTAGAAATAGAGGAATTTCTCCATAAATGCTACAGAGCAGTAGCAAAACTCAACAAGGGAATTACCTATACAGCTCCCCCAGGCTCACCCACATCCCCCCCCCACTGGTCTGCTACGCCAAGCATCATGAAGAGTAATAATAAAATTCTTCAGTCACACTAAGAGTTCATCAAAGGTTCAATCCATCACATGACCCAAGTCTGCCCAGTTACAGTGTCCTAATTTTACCCCCCAACATCAGAAAACCGACTCTGCCCAGATGCACTGTTTTAACCTTTAACCTTCAACAGGAGGCAACAGCATGACACATTTTGGAAACGGGCCGGGGGACCAGGGTCAAGGCACAGCTAAGCACCTCTTTGGCCAGCCGACGAGCCTCATAGTACGGCCGGGCCTTCTCGATGCAAGTGCCAAGCTGGGAGCCTTGGGCGTTTAGCTTTCTGGCTGAGTCTGTGAGGATCCGCCTGTAGCCTGACCTTGCGTCCTGTGAGGGAGAAAAAGCAGACTGAGCGTCCACAGAAGAACCAACCTTTCTGGGCTGATCCCTTCTAAGAACTATCCCTTCCTGGGACCACAAAAGGTCATAATTAATACCACAGGACTAACAGATTACTACTGCATACAACTGAACACAAGGAAAGTGTGCTTGAACGTGGAAAAAAGCTTCCTAAAATAAATACTGAAATGTGCAATAAATGTGACAAGTTTTACAGTATCTTTCAATACCTTGTGCAACCAAGAAATACCATAAACTGGAGCAAACCAGTCTATCAGATTAGGCCTGGCCAAACGTTATTGTAAGTAAATGTTAGGCACAGCAGTATTTACTGTCAGGGAAAATGAGAAAGAAATATGTGGTGGAAACCTAACAATCAGTGTCATTCACCTTGGCAATTAGGAAAAATGTATAGTGCTGTGTACAGTATATATCTGATTTTTCATGTGTCATATTTATTTTTTATTTATTACTATTTTACACTGCAGTGTGCATTAAGAGCTAACACTGACTTAACATCACAATCTCAGCATAAAAATTGTTCTGAAATTACATTCTACTGATAATGAGATGTTTCAGAGTTTTCTTCCATAAGGTTCAGCATGAAACCAGCCGCTCATCTAAAAGGTTTTGCAAAGCATCTTTCTCTGTAAACTGCTTTCTCTGCAAGGTATTTTTTATAGTTTTCAATACCGGCCTCAGTTTTTTGAGCTGTCAGACAGCACATGCTGCTGTGCAGTACATATTAACCTTGTCAACTTGGCCAAAAGATAAGAGGAGAGTGAAATGGCCAGAAATGTGAACTTAATGGAGCCTGTCGTTAGAGTCCACAGGCTAACAAACAACCACAGGAATGCAAAAATATAGCAAGGCAAGGGCAAAGTCTGGCTTAGCATGGCTTAGAGCAGAAAGTGTCTAAGTAGCGCTAACTCAATACACATCGGTAACGATGTAGAGAACAGGCACACACCTTCACATGGACGCCCACACTAAGAAAAGGTCTCACTCACATCCAGCTGTAGCTCAAGTGTGTTAATTTCCTCACTGGCTTCATTAAGGTGTTCCAACTCCTCCTGCAAGGAAGTGACATAATTAGGAGTGACACGTACTCAACAAGCGTTTAATCCAGATTGACAGTGAAGTGCTGACCAGTCCCCTCCCATTGTTATGCTTCCATCAAGTTCAGTCTCAGTTTTACATTCTTTCTGAAGACCTTTCGAGAGGCCTGAGACCCCCAGCCTCTACTGGTTTGCCTGCTGAACCTACTAAAGTAGAATCTCAAATGTTCGACTTAAATGGAGCTGATGGGTGGTCAGATAAGTAAAAAAGTCAGATGATATGGAAATGAATTATCTTTTTGTAGTTCTTCTACCCTTCGCATGATCTTCGAACACGAGAGCACAGCACCATTTCCATTTCTTTTCCAGTCATCCAGCAAAAACTCTCCCAACAGGGCCAACACCAAGTACACTTGCAGTCTTCTGCACTGACTCTCCACGGTCCAGTCGTTTTAACGCTGCATGATTTTTCTACATTGAAACAACTACTTTTGCTCCTTCTTCACTCACCATAATGAAATGGGCTTAAAAAACAGTATTCTTGCACAAGACGTTCAACAGATGAACAGAGATATTACACCCATAGATGAAATAAAATAACTAGCAACAGTACCCTACATCGAATAACCCGGAATGTCAGATATTCGAAACTCTACTGTAATTGTGATACTTTAAGAAGTCCACAGAGCACTCACTCTGAAAGACTCCATCCTTGCAAAAACAAACCTCAGCCTAACTGCTCCACTTTCGATCCTGGGTGTTTTGCTCAATCCACAGTTTACCTAGTGAGCATTCAATTCTGCAAAACAAAGTCCATTTTCTCTCCTCAACAGAATGAATCAACTAAGCCGACCACCTGATAGTATGGATAGCTCTGACATGGATCTGAGTTTCAGACTTCTCCTGCCAAGCCTCTTGGAGCAGTTCAGTCCCCTATCCTTCATCCCTTCCTTTATGCACATCCCTAAAATTCAGCTTTAATCACACTTTTTATTTTTTATACCACTGTATGTGAATGTATGTGCCCTGCAAAGAACAAGCATCCTATCCAAGGTATACCCCAGCCTTCTGCTCTGTGCTGTCAGGGATAGGCTCCAAGACCTGCCATGCCACAGCCCTGGACAAACAGTTGGAAGATGGTTGGATGGATGGATGGATGGATGGATGGATGGATGGATGAGCTACACAGTGCAATGTGTAATAAATTTCAGATATGTTATTTTAGCATGTATGCCATCTTTCTCTCTTTCCCCATTTTGCACTAAATTCTGCTCCCAGACACATGCGCATTTTTTTCTCATCGCGGATAAGAAATCGGCAGCTGAGACATAACCTCAAAACAACCCTTTCAATCAGACTGCGACACTATGAGAGCCTGCAGATTCGCCACACTGACACCCTGTCAGGCTGCTGTGAACCGCCATACTGCTACTGATGTCAGCCTCACCCGGTGTCACGGCACCGATGTGGTCCATAACTTCGCTGTCTGTAGCATGAGACAGAACCACTCCATTCTCAATGAGAAGCTCTTTCTCCTGACCACGGCGGTGTCTTGTAATGGAAATAAAATTAGAGAAACAAACAAGACAATAGTGACATCCTGTGCAATTAGGCACCAATCACGTTGGCAATAAAATCTGTGCAATCATCCAGGTCAAAACAGAATGAGAAACTGTTTACTATCTAAAAACTATGACAGGAGCCTCCACCAGGATAAACCGTCTGAGTATGGAAGGATTGGTGGATGGATGAATGGATGTATGGTTGGTTGGATGGATGATAGTATTGTGATTTGTTAGTGTCACATCACATTAGAGGTGTTCCCTAAAACGCAAGCATTACATTAGCACAGACTGCACACAGGCAGAGGAAAAACAGACATTAGAAGACTTTACAGAGGGAAATGCTGACGCCCTGGGGAGCAAGAGAGATGTATGTTGAGCCCCGTCTTACAGTCATAGGACAGGCATTCCGTTAAAGCTATTAATAGCAGTGCCAGTATTATATTGGTGTATTTCGCACATTACATTTAACAGATTGTCAGCACATTCTGTATATTTATTTAACATACTAATGAATGATTATAGTTACGGTTTGTTTGGTATTTCTGTCTGGTTATCTGTTCACATTTCCCTCATGTATGAAAATTTACGGATCATTATACCTGAATTCTGGGATCTAATTCTTCTTCGTAACTGCTCTCCTCCTCTTCTTCCTCCTCCTCCTCTCGGGGATCCTCGTGGTGCCCACCACCATCTTGCGCATCCTTCTTCTCCCCAGCACCTGTGGTCGCTCCATCATGCCCTCCACACTTCGTTGCCACCTCCTCTCCCTCAGCCTCCCCACCAGGCGTCTCCTCTCGCCAGTCTGTTGATTCGGGGCTGCCGGAGCCGGCGGGGCTCCCACGGAAGCTTCCCAGCTCCATCCCAGGCCTTGCGACGCCCGTAAGGATGAACTAATATATAAAATGGAGGTGTAATGATGTTTCAGTATAATATTCCTTTAAAATAACTTAAGCATGCTAGCTAACAGTGATCCTCCTAGTATTTACAGCAGCCTAGATGGCCATCTTTCTGCAACACATGTCTTGTGTTAGCTAAATATTCTACCTGTCTCGTTAAAAAATAATATAACCGCGAAAATAAGAAGACTGACTGGATTGTTATATTTGTCATGAATTGTCCCCTTTATATTCCGCGTTTTACCGGCGCTCTTTTCCATCTCTCCCATCACTCCGATCCCTCCCACCCTTCCTTTCTTCCTCTCAACTGCTAAGCTCAGTCTGAAACATAAAGGACCATCGCCGACGAAAGGTAAATACAGAACGCGCGTGTTATCCTCCTATTTTTGGCTTCCACGGATGCCGTAGCTGCGACGAAACGCTCTTTAGCAGCGTAACAAATTCATTAGGGCGTAATTAATACAGTAGCCATGACCAGATACGCCAATCAGTACTAATCAAACGCCCAACTTCGACAGGAGTAGTTTATAACGAATATTTACTGAATATTGACTGACAGGCAGTATATCAAGAAACCACTCTCTTTAGTCCCAGCCAGTACTCTGCAGCATGCTCTAGAAGAGTTGGGGAAAATGAAAAATTAAAATGGCAGGAAAAAGGCAATTTGGGTGATGATATAACACTCAAAGATTATAGTAATGATTGTATAATACATAGTTTTGAACATATTGATGGACAATGGGAGAAACGCCTATATTTTCTCATAAAATAAGACATTTAAATTTTGTTTAATAAAGCACAACATATTTCAAAGCAGACACCACTAAATATATACTTGTAATTTTTTTTTTAACAAAACGTGAAGATGCACGATACTTAATGCCCTCTATTTATTGATACTGTATAAAAGGCCCTCGGACTCTTAGGATTGGGATGGAATCCTTTGGTTATTCTGACGTATTTGCTATAAACACATCAGAATAAACGCCTTCTTTGTGAATCACAAGGGTATATATTTAGTAATTAACAGGGTATGTGGAGGGGGTAAGTGTAATAATCAGTATTCCTTTGTATATTATCTGAAGTGTAATAGGAGAACTGGATTGGCGGGTGCTGTGCTTGAGTAAAGAAATAAAGATTCTCCAGGATCCGAGGCCTTAAGTGGTGTTCTCCCTGACACTCCAAGATACACAAAACTTAAATTAGAGTATTTCATTCACTGGACGTATTTAATGCACTTATCGTATACACTGAAATACATAAATATATAAATGAAAATATGTACATGAAATACAATGTAACTATTTACCAATGTTCTGTAATTAATAATTCTGAGTGATATAACTATTCATATGCTGCTTATATTGTATACATATTTTAATTGAAAGTACATGAAATGTAAATGCAATGATTAAGAAATTAGCACAGAAATTTCTTTGGCTTGTATCCTTTATTATTATGCCATGCCAGTAGCCATAAAAAGATGTACAAACATTTGTTGCAACAACAGCAGCAGATTACTGGGCATCTACAGAAAGAGGGGATTTGTGTAAGAAGTCAGGCTGTTGCCATGGAAAATAAACAGTGGCCAAAAATTTCTAACAAATCAAATTTTTCAGGAGTCTGTTTTTTCACTAGATAAACAAAGTAAGCAAATGATTTCACAAACATTTCACAAACATGTAAATGTGAAAAAGGTTGGATTCATAATTCATATATGAATTTTTGTCTGGTAATTGGTGTGTGTTTTGTATAAATAAAGTATACATGCAATTATGGCATTATGACCACAATTAAAACCATAGTTTAGTTCTTAAATGAAACAAGGTACACTTTGTGGCTTTCTTTTCTTTCTTTGCTTTTAAACACTTAGGAGAGCTTTACACATGCAAGACAAAATTTTAAATAAAATTCTGATAAATTTACTAAAGTTTCAACTCCTAGACTTCAAAAAACGTCATGAAATGCCTATAAGACCTGGTTTGGCTTGTACAAAGTTACAGGAGACATAAGCAATTACAAGCACTGGATGACTGTGATTTGTTCTGACAGGACATATTGGAACGCCAAAAAAAACTCATCTCCCAGTTCCTGGCATGGCTGAAGAGTAGTCATTCCATTAGCAGGCAGAGTTACTGCAATGTGATACATCACCATCCAAAGCAATCGTCAGCATCCCATAATGCATTCTTTCCTCCCTGGTGGGAGGGATGTCTCCTTGGATAACAGTACTTCAAATCACCAGGACTTAAGCTGTCATTTGGTGGTTTGAGAACCACAATGACAGGTTTATTCTGGAGTTTTTGCAGCTGTCTATAAGACATCAGAGCCATGGTTCCATTTGCCATTAAGCATGAATTTGTTAAGTCCGCTGGTGGTGAAGATTAAAAAATACATGGAGTGGCTGGAGAGTTTTGGAAACCAAAGCTGTGTTCTAGACATTTGACCAGATTTTGGAGAAGAAATTTGTATTACATTTTATTGCATTACTGTTTATCTACATATATTCTAATGTTAAACTGTGTTTTCTTTTCTGAAATATACCTTACTGGCCAAAAAGGCTCTTAAACATTTTCTCAGCCTGCCTATGACTTTTGCACAATACTGTACATACATACGTATTATTGATAGCACATAGGGTGAACTGTAAATTTGTTGGTTGGTCAAACACAGTGTATTTCAGGAATCTGATGTGATGCCATTTTAACTTTAACTTGTGAATTTAACCAGTTTATTAACTTTATGAGGTACTGAGGAGCCAAAAAGTTGCACTCCTAGTTGAGCTCCACAAATACAAGAGTATATTGAACGGTAAATGCAATTTCTGGGGTGAGATGAAAAAATATTTTGAGTTGTAAAGTGACAAACGTTGCCCATTATGAAGTCATAATTTTACATCAACATGAACATAAATTAAAGACAATCTTTGTCTGCATAAGACTGTTACACAGTACTACTGCATGTATGTACGTATATATGTATGTATGTATGTATTATTATTACCATTAGTATTATTATTACTATCTTTATCCCAGCTTGTAAAACAATTTCGCCATACACTTTTAAACAATTATTTTTTTTATCTTCATCAGGTAAATGGACTGCACCTTATCGAAAATGGCGCGTTACTGCCCCCTTCTGTATCGGAAAGTGAAGTACAAATGTTGAAGATGTCAACATTAAGCAAAATGATGAAAGGCACGTTAAGTCAACAACAGACAGACCGTTGA
>JAACJT020000110.1:13270019-13286656 GCA_009936485.2 Gymnarchus niloticus | reverse complement strand
GTCCACCTCATCTGCTTCTCTCAAGGTCTCGTCTTGTCTTTATTGGTGTCTGGCTCTGTTCACTCAAGGATTGTTGACGGTTTCTCTACATGTGTGTTGTCCTATCTCAGATGTGGAACTGAATACTTATTTTACTGCTGTGTGTCTTGCATATCTGATTGCTTACGGCCAACCCACTCTGAATATGTGAGATCTGAGGCTAAGTAAGGTTGGAATTGGATTGGAGACCACCTGGGAATATCAGGTGCTGTATGCTTAATGATGGACCTGACCGTAATTTACTCTCTGAATATACAGGTTTCATATGTCCTTCCCTGCTCTGTATAACGGTAGCATGCCCAAGGGTGTGGGCAGCCAGTTGACCTTGGACCCCCAGAGGTTTTTTTTTTTTTTCTTTCTTGTGCTGGGGAGTTTTTGGTTCCTCTCCATCATCTTCTGGACTTTTTCCATCAATGTACAGTGAAATTACCATACACTCCTGTTAAGTGCCTTTGGGTAACCGTGTTGTGAAAGGTACTGTTAAATTAACAAAATTGAATTGACTTGCACACGCTTAACTGGACTTTCTGTTCTCTGTGCCTCTCAGGTGGATTGATTTGTAGGGGTCTCCTGTCCGTTCTGTCTAACCACAACGTTCACTCATTCATCTCCCTTTCATCACCACAAGCTGGGCAGTACGGAGGTCAGTATTTTAAAAATTCATTAATGAACTTTCCAGTACTATGACAGACTGAGATAATCATTATGAGTTCACCCATTTTTATGCAGTATGTATTGTTTGGTTTAGAAGTTAAAAAAATCCTTAATCTGCCTACTGGTGTATACTTGCTTTTGTTTTTCAAACTATCTCCAGCATTGGAGCAATATACACTGAGCCAGAACATTAAAGCCACCCCCTAGTACAACAATTGACTCTTCCCTGCAGCTAGATAGCAGACCTATGAAGATACAAATGAGAACGGGGATGTGGAAGGACAGGATGTACAACAGTCATGTATATAGTTGATGTCTTGGCAAGAGTAATCATGACCCACATGTGGTTTTTTTTTTCTTTCAGAAACTGTGTACTTAAAGCACTGGAAATTCTTAAAATCACAAGTCTATCGGATATGCTATAGACGTGAGGGACAAAGGATCTCCATCTGCAATTACTGGAAAGGTAAGCGGTGCAGCAACAGTCGGAACTGGGAAGACGGAGGGAAGATTGCGCTGCTTGCTGGCTGTTAATGTGTTTATATCCCACCCAGACCCCCACCACCTGGACAAGTATCTAAAAAGCAGTAATTTTCTGGCTCTGCTGAACGGCGAGAGACTGAACAGTGAGATGGCAGGTAATGAACTACTGTCTCCTCCTGCAGATGTGCATGACATATGGTTAAATAAAATGGCAGCTAATGTGTCGGTGACACGGTGGCCTTAAGTCATTAGGGTCGTGGGTCCATGTGCCGAGTTTGCACTTCCCCCTTTTGTTTCTCCTCCAACAGTTCATAGCATACAGTTAAATCTGTGTCTCTAAATGTCCTGTGTGTGTGTGTGTGTGTGTGTGTGTGTGTGTGTGTGTGTGTGTGTGTGTGTGTGTGTGTGTGTGTGTGTGTGTGTGCACACGCGCCTGGTGACAAGCTGTCATCCCATCCAGAGTGTCCTCCTGCCCTGTGCTTCCTGGGATAGGCTTCCACCTCACCACAGCACTTCACTGAATGAGGGCTTATTGGAAAATGGAGGGAATTCTAACAGGACATGTTTAAAAAGTGAAACTGCATGATATACAAGTCTGATTCAAGTTCATAAGAATCAGGTTTATCAGTTTGCTTACTTGTAAATTTACAACAATTCACTGTAATATGGTATTTTAGTCACATTGTATAAATACAATTGGGTAAAAATTAGTTTCCATTTCTGTGGAACAGGGAGCATAAGTGCCCTGAACCAAGTATTTTCATTGCTTATAATTAAAATAAGTCCTGTTCAAGCTTTACAGTTTTACTCTTCTACATGTGATATGACAATGCAGGGGTATAAAATTGGTAATGTGCATTAGACTGAACGCGTAAGTATCAATATCAAGGGGCACTGTGGCTCAGTATTTCCTCATCTCTAGGGTTGGGGGTTCATCTCTTGCCCCCACTCTGGGTGTGTGTTCGTGTGTGGAGTTTGTATGTACGCTTCATGCTTCGTGGATTTCCTCCCACAGTTCAAAGACATGCAATCTAGGCTGATTTTACTGATTCTAAATTGTCTTGAATGTGAGAGTGCATGCATAACTGTGCCCTGCAATGGTTTAGCACCTTGTCCAGGGTGTCCTCCTCCTTGTGCCTCTTAAGCTGCCTGGGATAGGCTCCAGGTCCCCCCCCATGACCCTGTATAGGATGAAGTAGTTTAGAAAATGGATGTAATGCATCAATTGCTTTGACAAAAATAAACACAGTCCAACTGACAGTCTGGATATCTTTTGAATTAATGTGTCCATTGTGGATGGAAAGCAGTTGGCTGTCAAAGGCAGCACATGGGACACGTGCATGAAAGCATTCTTATTTAATTAAAATGCTTTTAAATAACAATCTTTGGTTCCATGTGTCTGGTTCAAGACTGCCATATCTTATGGCAGTGTGCTCAGTATAGTACACACTGTGACTATGAATGAGCTACAGTAATGTGCTGCAATATTGAATTAATCAGCATATGTGGCGTGTTTTGTACACGCTTAGCTTGGAAGACCAACTTCCTGCGCATTAAGAAACTGGTGCTGATTGGGGGACCTGATGATGGAGTGATTACACCATGGGAGTCCAGGTCAGGGAATTACTTTGCTCGTTAACTCTTTTTCACTTAATCTTTAAAATGTGTTGCCCATAGTTTTAAAATGTATCTTTCCCTTTCTTAATTACCATTGTGTCATTGATGCTTGCTGTCGATCACATGAATAAATGACTTGACACTCTTTCAACAGTCACTTTGGATTTTATGATGAGCATGAGCACATTATTGAAATGAAGGAACAAGAAGTGAGTTTGGTTTTTGGTGTTTTAGCATCATATAAATGTATAGACTTTAAAATATTGCACTGTCCTCCAACAAATAAACACACAGGTTTACGTGAAGGACACATTTGGCCTGAAGACAGTGGACACCCGTGGTGATCTGGTGACGTGTGTTTTCCCTGGGGTGCATCACACTAAATGGCACTCAGATGAGACTGTGTACCGAGCCTGCATTGAACAATGGCTTGTGTAGGGTTTCACTATTTAAACTTTGCATTATATTGCTATGTAAATGCAAAAGCGTTTTGCAAAATGCAAAAACTTAATGCAAGATCAGTGTTAGTTCAAAAATAATAGAAATGTCTAAAACCGTATTTGTTCATTTTCAGTGAATTCATCAGGTCCTTCTGTTCATTCCATTAAATGTTAGCTGATCAAAATAAAAATGACTTAATTTTGTATATCAGAGATTCTGAGGTAATGTAGCCTACTACTTTTAAACATGTGTCACTTCCATGGCTATTCGTATTGTGGGTTACTTCAGTGATCGACATGATAGTATTCAATGAAGGAAGGGTTAGAGTAAATGATTTCTGGCTAATGCATGGGGGAATTATGCCTGAGTTTGTTACATACACATCGCATGCTTAACTTTCTGCCTGACGGAATCGGAGTTAACGTGGACAGCTGATTATGTACCAAGGTCTTAGGTGTACCATATTTGTCCGCCACGGGACTCAAATGTGTAAGTGTAGTAAATTTAGCTTTACACAGGAATGGTTGCCAACAAAACACTCGTCACGGCTCCAAAAGTGTGAGTTTACGTATAACGTGGAGCGAAAGTGATGAAAAACAATTCCAGAACTTTGATTTGTGCCGTGAAGAAAATGAAAAACGTCATTGCTGACCAAAGGAATATTTTGCCAGAATGAAACGTTTTTAGATAAACTCACCAATGAATTAAAACGAGAACGAACCCAAAATTCTTAAATTAGAGTCATAACTGATATGTGCTTATGCTGTATCTGCCTCGCTAAATGTCGCTTTGGATAAAAGCGTCTACTAAATGGATAAAATGTAACACTGCACTTGTGGTTTTACTTCGCCATAGTTTCTCCAGAAATACATTTTCTCGGTTTTGGTTACGAATTCGTGTGCACACTGTATACACATTACATTTAACAGGTTGGCTCACATATTTCATTTCCTGTAACTTTTACAGCAAACTGGCTGTTCCGGAGCCGATATGAAGTCCTGTGTAGAAACACAGCCACATAAAACAGGTAGCGCTAGTGACGTCAGCAAGGTAGAGCGCTGCGCTGGCTGCGTGTCCTCAGTTCCTGGTCGAGTCTGTAAGAAACTTTAAATTTATACTTCATATTGTGTGTTGATTTCCTTGCTCTTTAACAAGTTTCAGAAATGTTGCTCCTCTCAGAGCAAACTGGACTTGGCGGTGTTCTGCATTATAACGTTAAGTTTCAAAGGTCATATTTCCGCGTTTTGGCAAGAGAGAAAAGCATGGAAGAGATTTGACCACCCTAATTTTAGATTCTGTCAGACGATCAAGATCTCGTGTGGCTTTTGATTAAAACCGCTTCGCATACAATCACTCCGGCTCACAGTACCCAGCGACGCTTTCGGATTGTGTTCTGGGAGAAAGGTGATTTATTTTGGCGAGAAAAATAATGGTGTGTAACAAGTTGCGGGCTGTGGGCGCATACGAAATTAGAATTGCTGCAGATGTGTTTTTTGAACTTCGCAGTCGAGCCGAGGTTTACTCCCCACTGTTTTCGAGTGACGTCTTTCACTTCAGGTCTTGGCGGCTTATCAATGCCGTGTTTCCTTCGGTAATCGCAGCCGGTGAACTGTATAAAACCAAAGTTTAGCACATGTAGTTAATGAAAAGACAACAAAAAACAAGATACAAGTGATATTGGGAATATAGAGGTGTTTCTATTCGGCTACAAGTTCATGGGTGTTGTATTTACGTAGTTTAGTCAAGGTCGCCCTGTGCCGCCCGAGCTGTCAGCCGATACCTTTCCACTGTAAACATAGACTCTCAGCAAATACTGCAGGCCACTGTCTCTAAAACACACTGCAGCTCTATGGGCTCTTTGAGCTTTCATTTGCTGCTCAGACAAAGAGGAGGATTATACCTTGGCTGTACGGAGACCGAAAGATGTATTACTACAATCAAACAGGCAACATATTCCAGAGATCTATTAATTTGGCTTTTTTAGAGTGCAGAAAGGTTTCCACCCAGAATAGTGTCCTTTCTGATTCCTCAGAACTTCACTGGTGCTCTTAGTTTGACCATGCTGGTTTGTTTGTACTTGTAATGATCTTTGTTTTGTACCTAAAGGATTTGTAATTATTTTGTTTTATAGTTATTTAATTCTATATACTGTGGAATTTTTCATGTTATAGCCAAGGATCAAGCCCCTTGGTTAAAGATTTATGGTCGTTCAAAGTATAATCCCTTGTTTCATTGTTTAATAAAATATATTCTTGCAAATCAATTCATGATTTTTCTTCAGAGATCTATTGCACTGTGATCACTATGACAACCAAGGACAAGGAAGAGGGGTGCCGAGTGTGTGGGGGGCCACTACTGGGCAACCAGCGGCGGTGGCTATTTGGGGGGCCGAACAAACGAGGCTTCCTGACCCCGTCTGATTGCATCAGCAAAAGCAGCCAGTCCAGGTCTGCACGTAGCAGCCCATGGGGTGAGGGAGAGTATAACTTTGACCAACATACAGCTGTCAACACTCAACATTAATAAAACTGGACTCAGCTCATCTGCTCACCGTGTTGTGTATATGCAGCAGTCATTGGCTTAAATTGGACTGTTTTTATGATATAGCATACTTTATGTGAGCCTGAGTAATGGGTAGATAATTCAATGCATTATGGCCAAATGATAACAGGGAAGTTATGGTAAGAGTAAATCTGAGGGGAAAATAAAGCTGAAATTGTTGGTCCCAGCTAATGACTTTTTAATCAGTAAATAAAATATACTTGGACTTTAAATGCCGTTTTTAAAAGTGAATGAATGGCGATCATGTTTGTGTAGGTAACATTTTGAATTCTATATAAATATACATTTAAAATATATAAAAAGTTTTTATAGGTTTTTTATTTGTTGACTTACATTTTTTGAGTGTACAATTTTTGAAAGTTACTCCATTACCCATGATTTACATATTAAGAGTAATAAATATACTCAGATAAAATGGGCAAGGTTTATGTTCTCATTTCATTTTTTTTCTTTTGTTTGATCAGGTAGTAGTCTGTCTTTGGGCTCTTCTCATTCACTCCCAAAGTCTCCATCTCACTCCTCCCCCTCCAAAGGAGTGGACTTGCTCACTGTCCTGATGCACATACTGAAGAAGCCTGTACCACGAGGCAGCAGACGGGGAGAGTTCTTGTGTGGGAAGTGTGTGTCGATTTTGGAGCGGGTGTTTAAGTTCGACACTGTCATCTCCCGAGTCAAAGTCTTATCTTCGGAGAGGCTGCAGAAGCTCGTACAGGAGAGGGACAAGCTAAAGCAGTGGGTGTATGGTGCTTATAGACAGCGTAATCTGCAGGAATGGGAGATGAATGGAAGCACCAGCGAGGAAGAGATTGAGGAAGAGGGTGGGAGAGAAGCAGGCAAAGATGCAGATGGCTATCCGAACATGCTAAAGGATAACATGGCTCTGTCTGCGTATGAATGTTGGTCAGAAAAATGGGGGTGCTGCCCTTATTTTCAGAGAACAGGCAAAAAATGCAAAAAGGGCAAAAACTGCTCGGGATGCAACTCCCTGAGGGTGTCCGACTCGGACTATGAATCGGTATGCGGGGTTCCCCGTTATCTCCCCTTTCAGCCCTTCTCCCCATTAGCCCTCTCTCGGGACAAGTCCCGCAGTATGCCTCTCCATTGGTCAAGGATTCCATCAGTCAGCTCCGATTCTGCATCGCTGGCTGGCTCCTGCCACTCTATCCAAGAGCCCTTTCTTTCACAATCTGTAAACTCCTTGATTTCTTTGGATGGCCCTGAACCTTTTGATTGGCCAGAGGAAGAGCAAGTAGACTTAGGGAATATTCTGAAGGAGTTAAAGGGCATAGCGGCAAGACCGGTCAATTCCCCGGTAGGCAGTCGGATTCCAATACGGGATCGGGGGAAGGATGGGTTGTGGGAATCGGCAGGACAAAGGTCAAGTTCTGTTGTGGTTAGGGCTCTGAGTTTTGGAGAGGGAGGAGATGGTGAAGACGTCATCAGTGAAGAGGCCAAAGATGTGTTGACTGAATTGACTGATGAGTTTCTTCCACTACACAAAGAGGTGAGAGGAAAGCCCAGAATTATTCAGGCCTGGTAAAGTTGAATATTAATTTGCAAATACCATTTAGGTATTTATGTACTGATGAATGCCATGCGGACATTTACACTCTACTACCTGAAGGGATTGATTTAAAAATATAACTGATATGTAGCTTATTTATATCACATCTCCTGATCTTGGTAGATCTAACAGAAAGTGTACAAATGCTTTAGTATTATTTATACATTGTGTTCAGCATGCTATTTTTTTACCAAACATTCTTTTCCTGTGTTGATCTCAGAAGCCTAAAGCCCAAATGCACAATGTAGTCAGGCATCTGCGAGGACAGCTGGATCAAGCTTTTGGACGTATCCGAACCCTTGAAGCAGAACTTAAGGCCAAAGACGGACACAAAGAGGATGATGCCAGTCAGCCGGAGGTGTCAGATATGGTGTGTAACAAACGGGGTAGAGAGATGAGAGAAGACTGTTGTTTATTCTTTTCTTTGTATATGTGCTTTGGAGGATGGTTATCTATCTCACTGTGTTCCTTTGTCTAACTGGTTTCTATTTTGATCTAACAATCATCTGGACTGCACTAATGATCTGCTGATCATATTGTTGGCCCAGTGTTTGCATTGGCACAGGAAATTTCAAGACTTTAAGCTGCCTTCTCAACATGTTCATTGTAACAACAAATTAGTGCCCTGTTTACCGAACACGCTAGCATTCAGCTCATTTAGTGCAGCCATTCCAAACCTGCTGCTGCATCACGCAAGCAGTGATAAAAAGTATGTTATCTTGTGCAATCAGTGGGTGTGCACATTCTATGCACGAAAAAGCATTCAATGAACACGCCATCCACTGGAATTTTCCTCTTCAGATGTCATTTGCCTGGAGACAGGGCGGTCCTTTTGAAGACAGCGTAGAGCTTCTCACTTGCAGAGTGTGGCACCTCTGCAGTAAACTAAATGAGAGGCAGTCCAGTGTTATTCCAGTGCTAGATAATTATACCATATATAATTATACCAATTATACTATGCATAGACAGGTATCTTGCATCATTTAAGAATTAAATATTTTACCCCTAAGTTATTCCATTTCTGCACAGTGATCAACTGCGTTTATGGGAGAGTGTTTCAACAGTAAGAGATTTAGATGGGAAGGATGTGATTACACAACTGTAATGTTTATGACAATGTGTATTGCTCTTTATCTGTTTGTACTTGCTTATCACTCTATATATATAAATTTTCATTTTCTGTTTACCTCTCCGGCCCTGCCTGCAAAATTTCAACAGTCTTGACCCCTGGCTTCACTTTTATATGAATGATGTATCCTGTCACAAAATAACAAATGTCTTTTAAACAGTGCTAATAATAGATTTAATATTTGAATGTATTAAAATCTGTTCATGTCTCCTTGTTTATTTTACATGTAAAGCATAACAGGAACAGACTGCTGTTACTAGTCAATGAACCGGAGATAGAAGTGACTGACACTATCAGAAGTGTCCAGATGTATTGACTTTAGGTCTTTTTTGCCTGGGATTGATGGGAATGCGGATACTTCATATCCTGACCTTCATATCACTTGGTGCTTACTGGACAGGCTCAGATGGCACAGGTGGACAGCTCAGACGTGCTGCTTCAGACGCTGGGGAACGCGCTGCACAGCAGAGAAAGAACCATCCAGGTGAGTGGGGGGGCGGCCGGACTGGGACTGGGACGGGGGGGTGGGCGGGGGTTGAGAGAATCTCAGACTGGCTTATCGTTCAAGCAGAAGATCCTACATTGTGGAAGGTGTGTGTCTAGAGTTGTAATAAGAGAAATAATCAAATATTAATATTCTTCATTTATTTATTAGTGTGCCCTAAGGTTGGGCCTCTATTATATATGCCCTTGTAATTTTTGTTCCATATTTATTTTTCATCCATTATTTCCTGACTGTGTATTTGACTATTTATATATAAACTTCAAGCATATGTTTATCATATTAGCAGGTAAAGGCAAACATTTTTTTCCCTTATTTTTCCCCTTCTTCATTGCTTTTCTTAAGTATCATGCTGGAAAAATAACTAATACATCAAACAGCCTGAGTGAGCTGTCTGTGCGTTTGTCAGATTTAGCTACAATAACTTCCCAGCCTGGGGACCCAAATACTTGGTCTCTCCCCAGGACTGCATGGCTTTGGTGAGAGTGCTGTGTGCACAGGTGGGAGGAGCTGAGGTGGAGGCTAAACTGATGGAAAAACTGACAGGCGTCCTGAAAAACACACGCACAGACACTAAGGTGTGGCCAGCGACGTCACTCTTTGTGAAGGCATTACGGGCTTATTTTTTATACCATTTGTGTAAACATTGTTTCAGTGAGGTATCAGTTTTACTTTTTCCTGACTTAACATCGTATTACCTGCATATTCTGTAACTCTACTAGCTGTTTCTGAAAATACGTGAATATTTTGCAGTTCTTCTAGTTAAATGGGTGGAGTAACTTTAAAGTAAATGTTAGCTGGGTTAAGCTGTGTGTGCTCATCCCCACAGAGGAAACATCACGGTGTGTTTATGTTTGCTAGCCGGTCTCCGTTTTGCATATACAATACGCTTTATGCCAACGTTCCCTCAGCGAGTTTCAGAGTCCGTGCTGTCGGAGCAGAGAGAGAAGCAGCAGGCGCTGGAGAGGGAGGTGGAGGTGCTGAGACAGGCCGCCAGGGAGAGGGAGAGGGACCTTGACATTCTGCGTTCAGTGCTCCAGTGTAATCAGGATATAATTCATGTGAGTTCCCATAATCCCCTAGCTCTCAGAATTCACCTTGTGCCATTTTAGATGTGTGGGTTTCCATATGTTTGCACTCCGCCCGGTTAAACAAGGCTCCCCCATTGTGTACGTCAGGAGCTGCGAGTGGAGCTCGGGGAGCGTGATCGAGCACTCGCGGAGGGTCAGCAGGAGAGGGAGGCCTGGAGGCAGAGGGACCAGGCCATGACTGCACTGCTGCAGGAGAAGGAGGCCGTGACGTGCTCCCTGAGTGAAGCGCTGGAGAGCGCCCTGCAGGATGTGCAGGTGCGACAAACTCGCAACGTTGCAGCATGCATGCAGAATAGAAAATTGCAAGATGACAATTACAAGATACATTCTTCATACATATAGTGCTGGACTTCAATGTGTGCAGTCTGCAATTACAGTGTGCAGGGGTCTGTACTGATGAGAAAGTAAACATTAAAACAATGTAAATGCTATGCTGTTATTGATTGTTGGTTATTGTAGACTAAAGGTAAGTGGAACTGTTAAGGAGTCGGATGGCACTAGGAAAGAAGCTGTATAGAAGCCTGTTGTTTTGGTGGATAGTCATCTGAGTCACCTGTCTGAGGGAAGTAGCTGAAACAGACCAAGTGCAGGATGTGTGGGGTCCTCCATAATCCTTTTGGCACGTTTAGTGGTGCGTTGAGTGTACGGTTGTTTGGTAAATGGCAGGGCAGAGCCACAGATCTTTGAGGCTTTGTTGTCAATTTGTTGGAGTCATTTCTTCATGAAGGAATCTGTTCCACTGTACCAATCTGTAATACAGCATGTCAGAATTCTGTCTATGATGGAGTAATAGAACTGTAGAAGGAGGTCTGACGCCCGAATTTCTTCAGTTGCCTGAGGAAATACAGTCTCTGGTTTACCTTCTTGATGAGGTGGTACAATTGATTTCCCATTTTAAGGAACTGCAGATGAAGGTGCCCAGAAATTTGAAAGAGTCCATTACTGTAATTTGGTGACCATTGATTTGGAGTGGAACTTTGGTGTTCCGTGAGTGCCTGAAGTCCACAGTGATGTCAGAGGTTTTGGATGCATTAAGCTGCAGGTCATTGTCACTGCACCAATTAACTGCTCGGTCCACCTCTGTGTGGTATTGTGTTTCGTTGTCAGTGATGATGACAATGATGGTGGTATCATCTGCACATTTGAGGCTTTTAATGGAGCTGTCCAGTTATATTAGTCCATTTCTGAGCAGAGAAATGATAATAGAAAGAAATTGTGATAATCTTCATTTACTAAATTCATTACAAAAGTTTTAATTTCCTTCTGTAGATATGAAATTTGGGTAAAAAATAAATATCAATAGTTGTTCTGTAAGTCATGTTCCTGATTTTATCCATTTAACTGAATTTCAGATCCTAAATGCTATGAATAATTGTTTGCTATTATTGAGTGATATTGCTCAATTATCTTAAATTTGTACTGTCATCATTTTATTACTTATGCTGTATTTCTCATCCCTGTAGGCTCTTTCAGACTCTGTGATTGGGCAGGGTTTGTCAGGTGGTGGGGCTGAGGGTGCGCTAGCCTCTCAGCTGAGAGAGAAAGGGACTATGCTTTCACGTTGTATAAAGGAAAGGGAGGAGCACAGCACCTCCATGTGGCGGGAGGTCACTCGGCTTACAACAACCTTACAGGAACTTCAGGTGAAGTGTCATTACATAAAATGCAGCCTTCCCGTCTTGTTAAGTAATAGCATAGAAGTACCTGGGGCAGGTCAGATTAAGAAAAGATGTTACTAAAGTGTTGTGTATTTGAGATTTTCAATAATAGTTATGAAGCCTAAAAGGGACATGAGAACTTCTAGTGTTAATCTAACTATTCCCCACTTACAAAACACTTAAACAGCTGTACAAAAGATACCAAAAGAACTGTAGTCCTCAGGACCAGTTTTGTGCTATCAAAACCTTAACTTTGTATTCTGTTTTCATAGCAATGTTTCTCAAATTAACATAACTTCATACACCAGGGTAGGAAACACACTGTCCAGTACAGACCAGCATAAACGTGTTCCTCCTCTCCAGACCCAGAGGGACGCCCACAGTCAGGTGGTATCCACACTGACGGCACAGCTCAGAGACGCCCAGAAGGAGCTGAGGGAGCGAGAGAAAGAGAACAAGGAGACATTGAGGCTGTGGCAGAGGGAGAAGGAGGACAAAACCAAGGAGGAGAGGGCGTTAAGAGAGAGCCTGGAAAAGAGGGATGAACTCATACAGGTACAGACAACATCAGGGCTGAGGGCTGGTGTTCAGTTGAATAAAGGACATCTACTCACACAGCCGCCAAAAACAGAAAAATATTGACCTGGTGAAAGAGGGCACTTGGAAATAAAAGGAAGAAGTGCTCAGGCCTCAAGGTTGTAGGAGAGAGTTCAACATTGGGGAGGGGGGGCCGTAACTGTACAGGAGATTTATTTTAATATCACAGGCCTATTTATTGGGGGGATGTGTCCCCCCATCCCACCTGGACCACATTTATGTACTGTAGAGTCCAATAGAGCTTTATTAGTAAATAGTTATCATCTGTAATGTCTGTCCTTCCATTATTTACTGTAAGCATCTTTGGGTCCTTGGAAAGCTTTATACAGTATAAATTCAATGTATTATTATTTAGGACTAATTGTGCATGCGGTAAGGTCAGAAGGTGATGTGTGCTGATTCTCCTTACGTGTTGCGAGCCAGCAGGTTCTCCTTGATTCAGAGGAACGAGATTGTCTGCTCACAGAATTGCAACAGAACGCTCTGGCCAAGCTGGAGCCCCGGACGGCCCTCAGACACACCCTCTGAATGAGCGTCTCTCCAGAGGAGCTGCAGCGAGAGGGGGGCAGTGACTGCAGCTCACTGCACCCAGAGATTCATGCCATGGACTCAGGATTGACCTTTAATGTGTTCTCATTTGTGTAATTCAGGAATGCATCTCTTTGTCAACAGCAGGAATCTCGGGGTAGTATGTCGGCTTCAGCGAAGACGACACGTAAGAAGGGGAACAAAAGACAACTGATTCCAAGGTGTGGGAGGACGCATGCATACATGCCTTTGGTTGTATTGGTTGTTTTGTCAGCAAATAATGAACACCTTCACTTTAACTGCTTAGTAAATGTGTAGAAGAGACCGTTCCGATGGTACGACGAAGTGGTTGTTTGATGACAGGTCAGCGAGGTGGTGCTGTTTTACCTCTGTAGAGGTAGATTATTTTCACATTCCTTAGTGTTTTTGCATTCTTTTATGTTTAAAGGTTTAATGTGTGGGACTTGTATGGTGCTGGTGCTGAGGTAGTGCAAGTTTCAGTGTACTCTTTACAAATTGAATATTCATCGATCACGGTTGAGATTATTTATCTTAATCCGTTAATTTGTATTATGTTTTGGAAGTTCAAGTGAGAGCAATGTTTTCAACAGAAGAAACCTTATTGATCTCATCACCACTTTTATTTAAGATATTTTCCTAAAGGGCAAGATAACTATGTGGAGGTTGTAGCAACTGGGGAAAAGCTGATTATTTTCTGCTTTTGTGCTTTTTTTTTTCTTGGAAAAATAAAAATCACTGCCAAAACCAAAAATTGAAGGATTTTCTTGCATGCATTTAACTGTTTATAGAAGCTGGACATGTATTATCCATTAACTACGAATAACTTTCACATGAGGATATTTAACCTGGCGGATTTATCCCGTCCTGAACACTTACTGCAAGTCATGTGAAATGAAATCGCGGGTCATCACATTACAAGGGACCTCGTTCATTTGTGTCACTGCCCACTCACCATCTGGACCATGTTTGTAGTCACTTTAGAGATTGTTGCTTTGGTGACAACGCTTTGACATTCGAGAGACACTGATCGAACTGGCAGCTGGACAGACGGACGCCATTTACTAAAAATGTACAGATTATAATAGCAGAGTTCCGTCGCCTACGTTTATTTCAGTGTAGAAATATCGTAGGATTTTTAAAAAGAAAAAATATTCAAGTTTTATTTTACGAAAAATCTATCGGTAAAGGCATGCCATCTACGAAATTTATTCAAAATTCATTCTAACGACATTCAAAACATTTTAGCAGAGATGAAATTATGCGAAAATATACTCGCAAGTGGGGGATCAATACCGTGATAGAGAAATTAAAAGCTACTCTTCGAAACAAGAATTTCATGAGTTCCGTTACCAAGCCAAGTTTGGTCTAAAATGCCAGCGACGACTCTCTCGCCGGCGTCGGTCGCTATCGGACCTCAGTCTTGGCGAAACGACACTATTCAGGGTATCCGCCAAGCTGAGCAGCTGGTGCGGACAGTGGGTGCAGCCAAGCCGAACTCAGGGCCGCGAACCTGCAGTGCCGGGGCTCAATTTATCTGCAGACGCGGAGACCGAAGACAGAGAGTCGCAAGTACGTGTCAAGATGAAACAAAAGATAAAATTACACCTTTATGTGCAGTGGTGAGTGGAGCTGTTTTTTATTGCTTATAGATTCCACCCTCTCTTTAAATTTACGGTTTGTAATACGTACAGTGGGTTTGGAAACATTGGGATGCTGCAGGGGTAAACGAGCTTGTCTTTGCCTTCCAGCGCCCGAGCTCCGCTCTTGTCCCATTTTTCAGCACCGTCTCCCCCCCGTCCTTGCGGGAGCGGTGCGTGAACATTGGTACAGGTGAAGCTGTTGGATACATGCGGTGTGTGAGGAGTGTGGAGGGACTGCTACGTGGACAGGCGGGCAAGGTGTGGCTGGAATGCAGAAAGCTAGAGCGGGACCGGGGGTATTTAGAGAGGATGCTGAGAACCCTCAGGAAGAACCTGATGGTCAACAGGAGAAGTGTGGAGGACAGGACATTGAGACCAGCCAATGCTGAGACTGTGAGTGGGCCAGTGTTGCTTCTGGAGAGTGTGCGCCCCATTTAATTTCAGCATGTTGAAATTAACAGCATTAGAATTGCAGTTAGTATTGTAGTATAACTGAAAACCAGATTATCCTGCATCAGATGTAGCAGTTCATAACACAAATTGGTGGACTGTCATTTATCGTCGTTCTTTTCAGGGCAGAGATGGAGCGGACAGCCTGCTGGATCATGAGCAAAGAGAGCTGACTGAGTTGAAAGCCCAGCTGGAGGGAACACTGAGAAACACACTGACACAGCTACAGGTGCCGATGATTAGCAACTCTGGCAAATATGGATGTCATGTTGTCGGTGTATTATGCAGGAATGAACTGTTTAACTATTAAATATGTGATTTTCAGTAAAATCTCAAAAAAGTCCACATTTGCTAAACTATATGTTAGATTACTGCTTGGTTTTATCATTTTCTCCGATTTATCACGGTCTTTTGAAGGCCCTGAAGCATTGTAGCAGGACATTACTAGAGTGTGCAAATGAGAGGTCAAGAGTTTTGGACTTCCTACCCCGCAGTGGGTCTCATTCTGCAGGGAGCTATCGTTCTCCTGGTAAAGTCCCACTAAAGCCCAGCTCAGCAGGCCCCTACACCCCCGGTAAGGTCCATATCAATTTTTTTGTTTCGGTTACTACATATGGATTAAACCACATCTTTTATATTTTGGGTTTTTTCTCGTTCTCCTCATTTAAGAATGCGAGCAAGTAATGGAATCGTCCTGTGCAGCTCTGAGCCAATCACAACTGCTCAGAAACCAAATTAGGCAAATGATATGCGAGTCTACAGCCAGGCAAAATGCAGCCCACCAGTCAGTAAATGAAGGTCTGATGAGGAAAATAACAGAGACAGTCTCTTTGAAGGTATGAAGTGAAGGGTCAGAAAAGAGGATCTGGATTACTTTACATTTATATTCCATTACAGTATTTGTAATATAACAGAGTTTCATATTGTTTCACAATTTAGTAGAAAATATACCTGATTTTATTTTAGTAAACCTGAATTTTTTTGGGGTGCCTGTTGGCCGTGATTGTAGTTACCTCATACTTTTACAACGTACCTTTAGAAGGATATAATGAAGAGCTATTTTTGAAACTTTGCATCACAGAAAAAGAAACAGTCACATTTTCCTTCTGGTTTTCAACTTTTTTAGCAACATCTCACAGTGAGCTCTGCAGCAACAAGGCATGCCATTAATCGTAAACAGAGGCAGCTGAACAGCGTCGAGCAAAGTCACGGCAGAGCGCTGGTCAGTGTGTGTTCAGTGTGTGTAAAGAAGGAAGACTCAGTACTGCCGGGTTCCAAACAGGATGTAACGCGCACAAAGACATCATACTGTGTGAAGAAGGCCAAGATGGTTCTGATTACTGTTTATGTTGTTTTGGTCAGGGCCCAGTATCCTGTAGAGATTTACAGTCCAGAGAAAGGTTGGACAGGCCTCTGGTTCAGCTGTACCAAAAACATCCTGCGAATCCTCTATCTGAGGCTATGCACCTTGAACAGGTAACTACATTTTGTTAGTTTAAGAGATACCATAATAACTTCACTGTCCTGTATGGCCATTAACGAAAATGACATTGGTTCACACCAAATATCACTTTTTAAAGTTCCTAGCATATCCATCTATCTGTAGGCCCATCCATCCATCCATCCATCCATCCATCCATCCATCCATCCATCCATCCATC
>JAACJT020000110.1:13224673-13268241 GCA_009936485.2 Gymnarchus niloticus | reverse complement strand
CTACGACCTGTCCGTCTTGGGTGGCCCTACATGGCTTAGCTCATAGTTTCACTGAACTACGCAAGCCCCTTCGCCACAACAAGGCAGTGATCCATTGAAGGGGCTATGAGAGCATAGAACATACTAAATTGATAACTCTATGCCCAAATTAGGTGGGGGAGAGAATTATAGATCTAGTCAACTGGGAGATAAAAAAACATTGCTCAAGACATAAGTCTTGAACGTTTCGTCAAGAGTCTAAAGCCATGTACTTGAACAACAGGCAATTTAATAAGCTATATAAAAGCCTTTATGTGTATCTATACACATTGTGACATCAAGAAAAGTGCATTTTTGGTTTAAATGACAATATCAGATCACATTTTGAACATCAAATAACAGAACCAGAATGCTTAGAACAGGGTGTATGTCTGTTGTGAGTCACTGAATGATATCTGTGGTTTGTACAAGGAAAAACCTACATTGAGACGTCATTTGCTCATAGAGAGCTGTGGCCATATTTTTAAATGTAGCATTAATATGCCAAGTGAATGACTATACTCCATAAAAACATTTGTCTTTAATTTTTCAAGACTAAAAAGTGTTGAACATAACCTTATTATGGTTAATTAGAAAGCAAACTACTAGTGATTTAGCAACCACATGACTTATCCCTCAAGTCCCAATGACAGCCTACATTTCTTATTTCTCCTTCACTGGATGCTCAGCCTAGGTGCACCTACGTCTTAAGTAGCTCCTTAACTGCTGTCTGCTTGTGATGTATCTGCCCTTGCTTTACATTGCTTTAGACAAAAGCATCTGCTAGAGAAATCAATGGCATGTAAATGTAAATAATTGATTTCCCCAGGTCAGTGTGAATTTACTCAGTCTTGATTTATTTGAAAGCCGTCATAACAGGACTTTGGGACGATTGTGTTAAAATGTGTAGAAAAGTGATATATGTTTAAATCTGAATGATTAGAGCAGGGATGAGAAACCTGGATATGCTGCATAGCATTTCCATCAATGGTTATACATAAAACCTTGTACTTTGAGATACAAAACAAAGACAAGAGTAATACCAAGCAAACATGAATAACTGGTTTTCACAGCACTCAGCCAGTCACAACATATGCTGTTTGTCTCCCTCGTAAGTTTATATACGAACATTTTACGTGGCAATTATGTATGCGGGTGTGGCATTGCATTGTTTTTAAATGCTGTCATTTATTGATATCAAAATCAAGTGTCCCTCAGATTGACAGATGATGTGTTTAGTCTTCAATCCTTTTAAAGACAGAAGAACACAGAGCCTGGACTATAAAAATGATTACCCCACAAATCTATATTTTTTCGTTTTCAAATATTTCATTTGTGATGGACAGAATCCGTAACACAATGGTTTCATACTTGTTAACTTTCATGTTCATTGCCTCGGCATCTCAGTGTTCCACCCCCCTTCTATACCTGAAGTTCCCCAAGTCACAAGACTCCAGGTCACTTGACAATCCTCACTCTGTACTTCTTTCAACATCTTTCATCAGGAAATTATCTTAATTTAATAAATGTTTTGTTGTCTGTTCCTCACTACATCCTTTTACCCTTTTTCTGGAGTTTTATGTGGTTTAGCTCATGGTAACACTGCTGGATATTCTTGTTATGGCTCTTTCATAAGCATAAGTGTCAGTAGAATACAGACACTGGTCACATGATCATTAGCTGAGAGGGAAAATCACAGCTGGGTCTCCGGGACTGAAGTTTCATGTCCCTTGTCTCACTTTGTCAGCTCTTCTTGTTCTTTTTGCAATAGTTATATGTGATCAAATAGCTTATAGAATGGATATTTTTAAATGCAGTATATGCAATATACTGTTTCATTTGACAGCTGAGGTGCTTGAAATAGTACTGCCTATGGACTCTGTGGTTCAACTGTGAGAATTTAACACTCACATGGGGAATTATACCTGAAGGAGTGTGATTGGGAAGGGTTTCCCCCAGGATCTAAAAGCGGAGTATTATTATTATTAGAATTATTATTAGAGTTCTTTTCAAGACATGGGTTATTTATAACATACGCCATATTCAAACAGGGTAATGTTTAAAACTGTACCTGGTACTGGAGCACCCTAGGCCAAAGGTCATAATCATGTCAACTGACTTGAGGCTGTGTGTTTTGGATTCTCAGTGAAGAGGGCGGAAGAACTATCAACCTAACACCATTTGGTTGTGAGTTGGAATTGGTGCATGGGGAGGAGGCCAGATGTATCGGGACGTCTCAGTGGAGCTGTCTGGGTTTGCTGGCAATGTCGTGGTGACCCTTCCGTGCAAGATGAATTCAGCTTATGCCAAAGAAAAAAACTTTTCACACAGACCGAATAAGGTAAGAGACATAGTCTGAATGGATTTTCTCCAAGGCTTCAATTATTGCAGCAGCTGAAAAAAGCTACAGCCAAAAGGTAGTTGGTGCCTGTTTATAGTGGTAACCCTAGGAACCATTTGATGCCTCAGAAGGGGGACACTTTGACTTACCTATTCCATGACTTACCTATTCCATGACCTATTCCATGATTCTATGACTTATACCTATTCCTATTACCTATCCCAGTCCCACTTTGACTTACTTATTCTAGCTCACCAGGAGGCAGTATTGGATATTTCTGGTTGATCAGAATCTCTGCAGCTAAAGACGCTATGGTAGCCAGAAGCCACCATGGTGGAAAAACTGCAAGGGTATGAAATCCATCCAGAGATCATGAAAGCATGGGATGCTGAGGTGATATGGTTGATATGCTATTTCAGTGTTGCATGGAAGGTAGATAAAGTACCTTTGGACTGGTAAAAAAATAAGTGGTGGTTCCTGTTTTATAATAACGAGGACCAAGGGGTATGTTGTAACTATAGGCTGATCATGCTTCTCAGCCTTCCTGGGAAAGCCGATACCAGGGTACGGAGAGGAGACTCCACCCGATGGTCAAGCCTAAATTTCAGAGATTACAGCCTGGTTGTGGGACAGTAGACCAACTCTTTTTACTCACACAGCTGGGTGAGGGTTCATGGGAATTTGTCAACACAGTCCACATGTGCTTTCTAAACATGGAGAAGGCCTTTAACTACACGCCCATGCACATAAAGTGGGTGGACGAGCAGGAATACGGGGTACCAGAGCCGCTACTGTGTGCTGTTCAGTTCCTGTATGAATGCAATAAGTCAGTGTCTGTTTATGAGTACAACTGGCCAAAATGGAGTTTCTCTACAGTGCTGCTGGGCTCACTTTCTGTGACAGAGTGAGGAGTTTGGCGATATGAAGGGACTTCAAAATGGAGTGACTGCACCCTCGGAATGAGAGGTGTCAGCCAAGGTAATTCAGGCATATTATAAACACGTCCAAGCACTGTTGTGGGCACATCTCCCTGAGCCGAGGTCCCAGGGAAGATCCAGGACATGCTGAAGGGATTATATCTTCCATGTGGCTTAGGAATGTCTGGGGATCCCCCAGGGTGATCTATTATCTGTAACCATGGAAAAAGATGCCTGGTCTCACCTACTCGTCATGACTCTCACCGGGAAAAGCAGCAGGAAGATGATGTTGATTCTCAAATGCTGAATGAATACACCAGAAAGTAACATGTTATCTTATCTTCTCTCCCAGCACAGTGGAAATGACTGGTAATTTAAATGTGTAGTCAGGCTGGGAATTTTGAACAAGTCTCACCATAGCTCCAGAATCTGCTGACGTGTATTTCTAACTGCTTGTCTCCCTTTTGCAGGAGACATCTGTGTTGTCTTGTATGAGATAAGATGTGTTCTCTCCTCCCTGTGTGGCCTGGCTATAGAGTTCACTTTACTTTCCTTAATGACTACTGCAACACAAACTTGTACAATGGAGACCAGTACTATGACAGTTTTCTGAACCAGTGCAATCCTCTTCTGCCTCTTTCCTTACTTAGTCGTTAATGAATCCAAAAACACCAGCTGATCAGGTACAAGAGATTTTACTTTTAAACCAACAGGACTTGCAGATGGCAGGCAAGAATTCAGAGACACAAAGCCGAAAATGTGCAGTACAAACAATGACGCATAAACAGAAAATGCATTGAGCCACCCTACCCAGTAAATACTATGCATGCCTCCATATACCATGAACCTGAGATTAAGGAACAAGCACAAGTTGTATCATGAATGTCTTTGAAATTACAAATGACATACACCCTGCTTAATAAAATTACTTTTCAATGTTTACTGTATTATTATTCAACAAATACGGATGGTAATGTTCACTTGCTTTCTATGAGACAAAATTTCACTGACAACCCATGATAATTTTTCATATGTTTCAGAATACCAAGAAATGCTCTGTTGATACATACAAACATGCCCTCTCACACGCATTAACTCTGTTATTTGACACAAAAAAAAGAATTGATCTAATGAGCAGAATTGTAACTTAATCCAATGCATTATTCAGAGATGTAGTCTTTGTGTGCACAAGAGGGTTTGCTCCTGTGTTATGTGGTGGGTTGTAGAGCCCCCATCTGGACATTATAAACAGAACAAAAAAAAATAAATTGGGTAACCAACTTAACAGCACAGTTTTGCAGGTCTTTAATTAAACTGGGTAAATGAATATTTCTCTCCCAAATTCACACTTCAGTGTGTGGTTAAAATATAAATACGTCCATTTATCTTCTGTATTTCTTATCCAGTACATGGTCACAGTTTATTTCAGATCTTTGATACATTAAAAAAAACATTGCAATAAAGCAGTTTAGGGTGGTGAAATGTTTCAAAATGATCTCCTTTAGTACTCAGATCAAGATGGGATAATCTGCAAAACATTTTAAATTTTATTTTACCAGCAACATGTTCTTCAAAAATTGCGTTTTGTTTTAGAGAATAGCATGTATTGGTATAGCTGAAATTGGTCACCCATCTCCCAACTGCTGGTCAGAGAAACTTGGAAGCTTATCCCAGGTGAAACCTGCAGGACACAGAGAGAATATGTAGACTTCACACACACACACACACACACACACACACACACACACACACACACACACACACACACACACACACACACACACAAACTTCAAAGCCTAATTATGCTACCCACTGAAACATCAAGCTGCCCATGGTGTGAATTGTGTTTCTAAAATGTGCCAAATGTCAAGCTGAAAAACGGCTGACTGAACATCACCCCTAGGAGCTCTGACAGCGCATGGGAATTATTTTAATTTGTTGGAGGTACAAAGCAATTAACGGAGTTTAATACTTATTTACATAGTTATATGGTCAAACATCTGCCAGCATTAAAGATGTTGTGGTGTTTACCCCTTGCATAAAAATAATACTCGAATGAAAATACCGTTTTCTATGACAATTCTTCTTTATGACATTAATTTATACCAAAATTCCATAGTCAATAGCACAGTATGTCAAAATATATACATTCAATAAAAGTTTGTAGGTGTATACAGATTGCCCAGATAAATATCATACAATAACGTTTCAACAACTACGTAATTTGTTGTGAACGTACCGATTTAGCCACTGTGGCTAAATAGCAGGACAAAAAGAAGTTAATTACGCAGAAATAGCGTGTGGCTAGCTAACTAGGATTTTTTTATAGCTAACTAGTTAGTCAGCTAGTTTAGGTCAACATACTATCAGGCCGCGGAGCCAAGCCAGACCTCGAACGTGAAATAAGGCCGTTTTAGCTTAGTTTGCTGCCTTAAGTGGCTCTCCATTTCATTAATTTGGTATTCTTTCACATTGTCCTCATAGTCATTAGCAAGTAAGGATGAATTACTAAGGTGAAAAAGTAAGTTATCAGCTCTAATGTAACTTCTAATTAAGCAGTTAACAAATGCTATTGAATTCGAGTAGTACGTAGTAAGTTGACGTAGCATACACTTTTATATTTATAGGAATTTTGTTTAGCGTCAGGAAGCTAAAATAATTTAAAAATATTTGTACAGTGATTTATATTAATAATTAATATAATGATTAGTTATTCGTAAGGACTCATAATCAGAACTTTGAACGTAATTCTACCGGTGGTATCGTAAGTACTTCAAAATGTCGTTTTTCGTCAAAACGATCTGTCTTTTCTATTTATGTTATTAATATTAATTGAGTATACGATTAAGAAATACATAATATTTAAAGCGGTCGTTCTTAAGGGTTTGCGCAAGTGGTATTCATCATCTAAATAATTTTACGTGTCATGATTGTGTTAGCTTTTCATTGTGTGAAAATGTAGGCTGCTTTGTACACAATTTAGACCCAATATCTTTATTAATTTAGCTATTTATAATTTTTTAAACTTATTGGTGTGAATGTCAGTTGGAAATTGGATTAAAATTCTTCAGTTATTTCAGCCGGTTAGAATTGAGTATGAAAAGGGGGGCAATTTGGTGGAACTGGTATTTTACAGCATTTTTAATATGGTTATCCTTTAAAAATTGTGCTTTAGTGTGACATGGCACAGACCATTGAGGGCAGAGAGAGAGGGAATGTGGAACTCAGGCCAAGTAGCCTTACGGAGGATGATGAAGAGGAATCCACTGAGGTGACACACACACACACACACACACACACACACACACACACACACACACACACACACACACACACACACATTCCTATTGTTACGAGGATTTCTCTTTTCTATTCAATAGGTTATGCATGACTTAAGCAAATCTCAGAAATGATAACAAAAATTTTTTGTTTATAATTATGTACATTGTGTGGATAGTTTATTCCACACCTCATACCCATCCAAGTGCTTTTTACAGTGTTTGCATACTTTAGATAGTTACATTAAAGGGGCGCCAGGCTGGTGTTTTATATATTTATTTTGAATGGTAAATGTGCAGTTTTGACTGTTAAATGTTTACTCAACTAGGGTGTGTGGCTTTGTGGATTAGGACAATGTGCCTGTGACCAGAAGCTTGCTGGCTCAAGTCTCAGAGTAACGATGTCACTATTGGACCCTTGAGTATAGCTTTTAACCTCAATTGCTACCAGGATGCTAGCTGACCCTGCACTCTGAAGCCAAAATCTGCTCTCACCGGAGAGCAAGATGGAATATGTGAAAATGTCCCATTTACCCCATGGTGGCATAGCACTATTCTGTTAATTTTAATGATGTGTAAAATAACTTGTGATACACCACAGACAAGAGTTGTGTGTCTGTTTTAATGTCTACGTCTGTCAGGTATACCTGAGTGTGCTGGTTCACCATGGGCAAGTGGGGCTCAGTTTTTATGACAGTAAGGAGTACACCTTACACTACATGATGGATACTATGGATGACCACAACCTGCAGCTTTTAGATAGAGGTACTCTACAGATTCACTGACATCACTGTCACATTGAATAATATTGTACATTCACTGAACACTTCTGTGAAGGCTGTATTGATATGTATTAGTTTACGCTCTGCGGTTCTGTTGGCTAGATTTCTGTGTAGGCTCTGAACGTTTTTCCACTTTCTCCTAGTTGTTCAGGAGGTCAGTCCTAGTGTTCTAATCACTAGTGTCAAGCAGGAGCACAGTCTTGCCAAGTTTATTAAGGCTGTTGGTGAGTTTGTACAAAGAGCTTTTCAATGCACCAACAATGCAGACAGGCCTTATAGTTTATCTGGTGATGTTTCAGGATCTTAACAATGTTAGACTTGATTTCCTGCCTGCCCATCAGAAGTCGCTTGTTTTGGTATTTCTGTGGTATTCACAGCTGTACAATGGAAGATAAATGACACATTACGGCATAATTTGGTAAAAAAAAAAAACAAGATTGTTTCCTGTGTCCAGCAAATTACTTCCAGTTGTGATTGACTGAATAATATTTGGCTCGTACAATACAGTAGTGGATCAGGCATGATATGTGATTTCTCTTCTTTTGTAAAATTGACAAAATTAAAATGAAGCTTGAAAGCAATGAGTTATTATTCTGTATCTTTGCAACACTGACAATACGTTAATCTTCTCTTTCTTAATTTTGCATTCACAGACAGAAGCCCATACAAAAAGCCAGAGGTTGTCTTGTATCCTAATGTTGATTTTGGTAAAGTATATCTGCACATGTATATTTTCCTGGTTGGTCATTGTAAAATTAAATCTATTGACATTGCAAGAAAAGTCAATAAAATCACAGTATAGTTTAACAAAAGGTTTGACAATATAGTTGTTATGGCATAATGTTATTGACATTTACAAGGTTCTAGAATTACTTTCCAAAGCAATGATGCAAATAGACAAGGGTCTGGTCAGATACTGTTCAGGTTCAAAGTGCTGATGTTTCTGCCCGTGATTGGGCCCTTTCTCCACTCCTCCAATCCCATCCAGGAGTGGAGGTGACCAAACAAAGGCTGCTGTCAGCCCACCTGCCCTTCCTCCCCTCCTCCATTACAGAGACAAAGAGAATCCCCTACCTGTCCTCCTGCATCCCCTTTGACTGCACCCTCATGGTGAGGGGGTCTTCTCCAGTGTCACTGAAATGATCATGAATAGATAATATTTATTTAATGTATTACATTCATAGTGCTTTATTCTAAAAATATCATTATGCAATAGCAACACAGAGCCTACATGCCATCTTTCTTTTTTAAAATATGAATTCTTTTTATGTACCATAATTGTTTAATGCTACTTGTTTTTCACAGATGTCTGATTGTGAAATTTAAATGTACTACTTTTTGTTCAAAACAACTTGGTAATTAAGAACACCAGCCTGTTACAGTATAATATGATTTATTGATTTACCAGATTGTCAAGTGAAACGTTTTCCTTTGCATTCGATATGGTGTCTCTGTGTATGTTGCATTATTCAGTATATTAATGAATGTGTAGCATAAGGCCATACTCGGTGCTGATGATGAACAAAGTGGACCGTTCTTCTTTACCGTACTCCTTCTCTCTCTAGACACGGTCTCTGGGGGCGCTGCTGAAGTGCCTGGACAGGCGTAGGGTTGGGGTCGAGCTTGAGGACAGCAGTGTGGGAGTCCCCATTTTTCAGTTCATCCCATACACCCTGTAATACTGCATCCCTCAGTTTTCAATATGTCTGTCTCTTTCTTGATATTTCTACCTGTTAGTGATCAGTGAGATGGTGCTTAGGTCCCTCTAGTCTCTATCATCATCTGGGTATCATACTGCCTTTCATTCTCTGTTATTATGTGCTTACTGCCTTACATTAAAGTCTCAGTGCATGTTTGTTACAATGTGTATTGTAGGCCAGTGTGTTAGAGTCTCTGATATCATACATTTTACTCTATTTGCTAACAGGAAAGACGTGGTATTTGTAGACAGAGATACGTACAGGTCAGTCATTTTCATTGATTTCTACTATGCTGTTACTGATGTTTTAATCCAAAGTGGCTTAGAATTTCTGCAGCTGGATAGATACCTGGACCATGTCAGGTTATGTTTCTTCATCAATGTTCTCATCAAGATTGCATCTAGGAGTAGATCTGGACCTTGGTCCAATCCCATGTGCTTACCCGCTATAACTCCTCATTCAACTTAGTGGAGGGCTTCATCTTCCAGTGGACTTCCTGCTAAGCTGTTTACTTTAGGAGTCACTTCTGTAGCATGTAACCTGAGATGTCCTTCCCATCTGTACCTTTACTTCCACTTCTTTGATATATTGGTTAAATATTGACTTTTGGACAACCTGAGGATGATGCACACAATTCTAACTGTCGCACAATCTTAGTGTGCTTCAGATCTTTAAATCGGAGCTGCACCCCTCGGTGTACAAGCTGCAGTCAGGAGAGAAGGAGGGACTCAGTCTCTATGGTAAGACAGGCCTTCGGTGCCTGTGCACGCTCAGAATGTTCTTAACCCTTAATCACCGCAAGCTTAATCATCATGAGGGGTTTTCATCATAGTTAGCTAAAGGGCATAGTATTACAAAGTGTGGCAAGTCCACTTTGATAGACTAAACTTTATCAGATTGCTGTACATTATTTGTGTCACATGCTGTATACTGGTACACATGCCATATATGTATATGACATGTATTTGTGTATATATGTATGTAAACGACTACATATCTGTTTTTGCCTATGATTATATTTAAGATGAACAAATGTATAAATGTATGTGTGCTTTAGGGATTTTAAACCGCTGCAGATCCACGTTTGGGTCCAGGCTGCTGCGGTGAGTCCCTTTAAGTAATTTCAGTCAAAGTGAAGGTCCATACAATACAAAAACTGAGAATAAAGTTAAAATAACAGTGGAATACATGCGTGGAGGTCACTGGGCACTGCCAGTGACTGCTTGGTTCGGTCCAAATGACACAGGTGGCAGGCTGACTAAATCTGTTAATGAATGGCAGCGGGAAATCATCAACACTGTGGGTTTTGGAAGTCTCACTTCTCTCATCAGTACATGGTGAACAGTGAGAAGTTCCACAATCACCTACTTTAGCTGTACCACCTGTGGTCTGGGGATACAGGACACGATGCCCGCTCTCTCAGTCCCTGCTGTAGCTGTACCACCTGTGGTCTGGGGATACAGGGCAGGATGCCCACTCTCTCAGTCCCTGCTGTAGCTGTACCACCTGTGGTTTGGGGATACAGGACACGATGCCCGCTCTCTCAGTCCCTGCTGTAGCTGTACCACCTGTGGTCTGGGGATACAGGATACGATGCCCGCTCTCTCAATCCCTGCTGTAGCTGTACCACCTGTGGTCTGGGGATACAGAACACGATGCTCACTCTTTCAATCCCTGCTGTAGCTGTACCATCTGTGGTCTGGGGCCCCTGTCTCTCAACTCTGCTGTCCAGTTCAAACACATGATGTTCAGGTGACTGAAAATTGCCCTGACTGTCCAGCTGTCCCTGATTTAATCCACCAAACGATATTTGATAACTGAAGATGGCTGGATGGATGTTGGTTCCCACCTGCTCTCCTCCTCCTCACCTTTCCCCCTCTCTGGATTCATCTCTACTTCTTTGTTTCCAGCCAGTGGTTCCTGCGGCCCACCCGGGACTTGAGCGTGCTGACCAGGAGGCAGCAAGTAGTGCGCTTTTTCACCTCCCCACGCAATGCCGACACGCTCAGCACGCTGCAGGGCTGCCTGCGCAATGTCCGGAGCATCCCGGTAACACGGAGTGCGGGTTGCGGTGTTGAACCTGAGTTTCTTTAAGGTCATAGCCAGTAATCTGTGTGATTCATGGCTTAGTGTCCAGTTAACAATACCACTCGCTTCTTTTCTGAGGTCGAAAGAGCATTCAGTTTATGTTACTTCTGAGATGGATGCACGTGTTGTGTATCAAACATTACCCTGGTACAAAAATGTTCTGGGATCTATTTTCTAAAGCATGTAACTTACAGGAAATATCAGTAATTAATATATTGACAGCATTTCTCTACCTCATGTTTTTATTACATTAAAATATAGGAAATTTAGTATAAATTTGAAATGGTGTTCTGCTACGTTAGCATTCAGGTAGGCATACATACTTATTCCCTCGTGAGTTCATTTTAAGACAATAAACAATACTGTGACTTTAAGTTTAATGTCAGTTTAATGACAGTACTTGATATGTAAGGCCTTGTTATGAATTCCTGTAAGAGTTATATCATTTATCTAAGCAGATGTTTGTTTGTATGCTTTCAGACGTTATTGCACAGAATGTCCCTGTCTCACACTAAAGTCAGTGACTGGCAGTGCCTCTACAAGGTATGATGGAGATTAAATGAATCATCAGTGCAGCAAATATGCTGTTGATAATTATTGCATTATATTGCCTATAAAATTCTGCCTTATTCATTCACAATATGCTCTTTATATAGCATATACACAGATATGTATGTGTGCGAGGTGTATATATAGATTGTGTACATACTATGTTACTGTTTTGCTGTGTATTGTGTATATTGTCCCTCTGCAGACGGTTTACAGCGCAGTGTGTATTAGAGACACAGTCCAGGCACTGCCGCAGTCTGTTCAGCTGTTCCGGGAGATCAGTGAGAGCTTCACTGATGATTTATACTACATTGCTTCCCTTATTAGCAAAGTGGTGAGTGCTGACATGGCTCTGTACAAGTCGATGAAGCTTTCAAAAGCCCTGAGAGATTACAGCCTCTTTTAGCCAAAATTGTAGTATCTTATTGATATTTATCCCTGATAATTGTGTTACCGTTTATGTTTTTATCTAACTGTTTTCTGACATTGTTTTTAAAACTTGCATGCCCATAGGTGGACTTTGAAGGCAGTCTGGCAGAAAATCGTTTCACCGTCAAACCTAACGTAGACCCTGAAATTGATGAAAGTAAGACTTGACCTGACAGTCAGACGTGAGCTTTGGTTTTGGTGTTTCGGTGTTAAAAAATAGGCAAAAGCAGCAGCGGATCACAGGGAACCACATAGTGAAAGACATATAGCAGCATGACAAATGACTGTAAGTGACGTGACTCTACTTCTTCGTTGTGCTCGTGGCCAGAGAAGAGAAGGATGAACGGGCTGTCGGACTTCCTGACTGAAGTTGCTCGCAAAGAGTTGGAAAACCTGGACTCACGCATCCCCTCCTGCAGTGTCATCTACATCCCTCTGGTCAGGAGTTCATCGTTTGTCTATCTGTCTGCATGTGCTTTTATCGCTCTGCGGCGGTGGTTTTATAAGATGAACCTTGGTTTCCCTCCCCCACAGATTGGGTTCCTGCTTTCTGTCCCTCGATTACCCAGCATGGTTGAAAAAGAGGACTTTGAGATTGAAGGACTTGATTTTATGGTAAGAAAACTAATCTATGTAATATCTTGTACCTTCCCACTTCTGGCCTGTCTGAAATTTACAGGATCATATATCATGATCAACTTTTCTTGCTGTCTTTCTCCCAGTTGCACTTAAGCAGCCATCAGAATGTTTGATAGAATGCTTAAAGAGATTGACCAATATAATCCTGGACCGTTATCTTTCTTCCTGGGGATTAGTTCTTGTCAGAGCATCGTCTGCACTACCGCAGTGAGAAGACCAAAGAGCTGGATGGAATGCTGGGGGACCTGCACTGTGACATCAGAGGTGTCCATTTGTGTGTCGGTGTCTTTATTTTCCCTCCGCTTCAGTCAGACTGTCTGTGCTCTGTCTGTCTCCCTCCATGTGACCTCAGTGTTGGTGGTCTATATCGTGCCCCATCTTCCTTCCTATCAGACATGGAGACGGCAGTGATGACCCAGCTGCAGGCCACGGTGCTTCAGCGCAGTGGCTGCCTCTACGTGGTGCTGCAGCTGAGCGCGGAGCTGGACTGTCTGATGGCCCTGGCCCAGGCCTCTCAGGAGTATAGTTATAGCTCTCCATCGCTGTCTCCTCACTGCCGTTTGTCTCTCAGACAGGCCAGGTAAAGCCTCTGCTTATCATTTGGTTGGGGGGGGGGGTTAGTGTGAAGTCACGTGTACCAGCTTCGTGGCTCTTCCTCTTTGTGACTCACAGGCACCCCCTACTGGAGCTGTGCTCCCCCATATTTGTTCCCAATCCCCTGTCCAGCTCAGAGAAGGAGGGCAAGGTGAAGGTCCTCACTGGACCCAACTCTTCAGGGAAGAGCATTTACCTCAAACAGGCAAGGCAAACGGCAACAACATGCTTAGTCAGATGAAGACCACTCATACTGTCTTTAGAGTCTTATTATTTCCCATAAACAGTGGTTATTTTTTTTGGCTGTAACTTACATTATATATTTATATACACTCAGTGGCCACTTTATTAGGTACATCTGCTTATTAACGCAAAGTCTACTGTCATAAACAGCAAATTATGTGCCTGCAAGTAAATATATTCAAAATGCAGATAGGATCAAGCGATTAATTTACAGTGCAGCTAAACAGAACTGCAAGAAGCGGTGATCTAAGCGGTTTTAAACACGGTGTAATTGCTCTTGCCAGACCTGCTGGTTTCGTCCATGATAGACACAGAGACCCTCCTGGGTTTTTCATACACTACGTTGTCTAGATTTTACTGAGAACGGTGCATTTTGGCAATGAGCAGAGTCAGGAGCATTTTTCTGTTTGCAAACACCTTTACAATGAGAGAGGTGAGAGGTGAATGGCTAGACTTTTTAAAATGAACAGGAAGACTCCTCGTGCAAGTATAACAGCTCAGGATAACAGTGGTGTGCAGAAAGGCTTCTCTGAATGCAGAACTCATCTACCCCTAAAGTGGCTGTGGAGATAAAAAGGGAGTTGAACCTGGTACTGCAAAGGTGTATCTATTAATGTGGCCACAAAGCAGATGCTGTACATTTTATATCTGATAGGTTGGCCTGATTGTCTTCATGGCACTGATTGGGTCCGATGTGCCAGCGAAAGAAGCAGAGGTCGGCTTGGTGGACTGCATCTTCACACGGATGCAAAGCCGTGAATCTGTGTCCATCGGGATGAGCACCTTCATGATCGACATAAATCAGGTGAGTCTTAGTGAGTACAGTCACACTCATGGCTGTACGTTGAATTGAGTTTTTCAGTTATTGATATCGTACAGTTGAATTGATATTGCAGTTATCATTGGTCAGTTATCTGGGGTGACTTTTATTTAGTTAGGCATACATCAGTGTTAAATACAGTGGAATACTCCAAATCACCTGGTACTGATACCACATTGGTTCCTTTACGTGCCATAAATTATATGCATTTCTAAATAGTGTAAACCCAGTCTTAATTCATTCACCATTGTTAGAATAAACAGTTTGATATCACAGCTGTTCTACTCATTAAGGCTTTCTTTTTAAACTAATTTTGATGACATTTTCTCAGGCTGTGGTCTCTTCAGAATCTCTGACAATGCCTCAACCTTTCTCTCTCTTTCCATCTCCCCCTAAATCCCTGCCTCTGATCCACTCTGCATTCCTCTATCCTTCAATCCTTCTCTTCTATTCTGCCTCCCTCCCCTTAATCCTTCCCTTCCATTCTCCCTCATTCACTCTGATCCACTCTGCCTCCCTCTATCCCTTAATCCCTCTCTTCCATTCTCCCTCCCACCCACCGATTCACTCTCCATCCCTTTCTCCCTTAATCCCTCCCTTCCACCCTCTCTCTCTCCCCCTCCCGCCTTCAGATGGCTTATGCTCTGAACAACAGCACAGGTGACTCTCTGGTTCTGATTGATGAATTTGGCAAAGGGACCAACACAGTAAGTCAGACCTGTGTAAGAGATTGAAGGAGAAAGGGGCAGCTGGGTGTTGAGGAGGGAGAGTGAAGCTCTGTGGGTGGAGTCACTGACTGCATGTTTGTTTTGAATCCAGGTAGATGGCCTGTCCCTCTTGGCATCCTGTCTCAACTTCTGGCTAAGGAAACCTCCAGCTCAGTGTCCACACATCTTATTGGCCACCAACTTTCACAGCCTGGTTCAGCTAGGCCTGCTACCACTATCTCCTCAGCTTTCCTTGCTTGTATGAACCAGTGCATTTCTGGTTGTTAAGCTTGTCCCAGCATTTAAAAGTACCATTGCACCAGATGCCTTTTCAGTGCATGGTGGCCTCACACTTCCAGGATTATGGCTTCCTTTCCTAGCCCCAGTTCTGCATGTGCTGTTTGCATGCTCTCTCCATGTCAGTGTAGGTTTCCCCCCCACAGTCCAAAGATGTCAGTTAAACTGGCTTCTTTAAATGGCCCTTTGATAAGCAATGAAGGTTTGGAATTGCAGATGGATTAAAAACTCAGATTTTTGCAGTGCTAAAACATCCATTTACATAATTCTTAGTATCTGTGAGTATCACTTAAACCTTAAAACATTTGTGTATGCCCTGATTAGACCCTGGAAACTGCTATAGATGGAGAAGAGGTGGTCTTTCTCTACCAGCTGAAGGAAGGTATTTGCCAATTCAGTTATGCTGCCAATATTGCTACTGTGGCTGGCCTGCCACAGTCTGTGGTACAGAGAGGGGTGGAGGTAAGCAAGCATGTGGCTTCTCCGACATAATCATGATATAGCATTGAAATGCTTTCGACAAACTCATTCTTCATAAAGAGTGAAGTACAGATCTCTGATTGCAGGTATCAGCGCTGTATCAGACAGGCAAGCCTATTAAACGCATTGATCAACCATCAATGAATGAGCAGACTAGAAGGTAAGTTTAAATAAATGTATCAATTAAGTCATTCAACCCATTAAAAGGTATTTCACCATATTCAGGGCAGAGTTAAGGCACCAGGTGAATGAATCAGAAAAGCCACACCCTAAGAACTGCACTGACATGTTCATTTCAAGCTGAGCAGCATTGCCCAGTAAGTCAGCACCTCTCTCCCCTTTAGGTATTGGAGTATTGTGGAAAGGTTCCTCAGCCTAGATCTGGATGACTCATCAGTGGACCTGCAGTCATACATGAAGGAACTGTTACCCTCAGTTAGTGAGGGGCTGTAAGATATGTGTACATCACTCTGTCACCCATAAGCATGAAGGCAGCCTTGTCAGGAAGTTTACATAACTGAGGGACATCTTGTGTCAAATAACCTTGTACTCCTGCAAACTAAGCAGTCTTGAAGACCTTTACTTTGATATGGAGGGGGAATGTTGCTCTGAGGTAGAGCCACTACAGCATTCAAATTATACTAGTCAGTTCTTTAGCAATGACACCTTTTTCCACAAGGTGTTCAGTGTACCCATTAATTGAAGTCAGCCTTGCTTATTCAGTTCTTGCCCATTTAATGCATGTAGTCAAATTCACAGTGAAGTTCTGTAACCCCTCATTTCCAGAGCTTAGAGTCAGAAATGGTACCCGTCACCTACAGCTCATTTGAATAGCAAAACATGGAGAATACAGTCAAGCACTACCAAGAGTGTCAAGTTACTATCTTCAGGCTGTACATCAATATACAAGTTACTACAAACTTCCATTTCTCAGGCAAATTCATACCAAACTGCAGGAACACAAGATGATACAGTCCCATTACAATAGTAAAAGGCAATGTTTGTTTAGAAAAGGGCTCCTACCAACCATAGAGTAGCCAAAACAATCAGGAGAGACAGGGGAGCCTCCTGTGAGAGGCTAGGGGTAGTGTTGCATAGATCTGTGGCACAGCAGGTTTTGTTGACATAGTAGAGAGTATTGTTTGAGAAGAAGTCCACAGTGAACACTTTGTTGCAGTCTTCAGATGTCAGACAGCCCTTCATCACAAGATCAATTACATGAGCTAAAAGAAAGAGGGTTCATGTCAGCAACATGCATAGCCAGGCCCCACACACGCTGCATTAATCTTACCAGCTTTCCCAATTCCACTGAAACACTGGTCTCCTGGATGGCATGTGGACTTGGTGGTGATACACATGTCCCAGAAGCCAAGGTCACACTTGTAGCATTCCAGTGCATGGCCTAGAAAGAGGGACTCAATTGAGAGAAGGTCAACTAATCCAGCAGATTGGTATGCTAATTTGTAGGTAGTGTTTGGAATCATTAATGTGCAACTATCAGTCTTGTTACTACAAGATTACTTTGTGCACCCAAGCACAATGTTGATTGGGTGCAAGTACTCATCCAGACCCTGCAAGTAGAAGCCAGTTAGCATAGCAGCTCAAGCAAAATTACAGGGGGGGGACCCCCACTAGGACAGACATGCATTTTTTTTTTTTTTTTTAAGTCACTTAAAATTCTACTTTCTGAGAAGGGCATGTAGAAATTAGGTTAGTACAGCTTAAACATAATTTAGAAATTGACAAGTCATTCCATACTTTGTAATGCTGTGGTACATTAGTTCAGAAATACTACAAGGCTGGTTTTGTGCAGCAACTTAAAAACCACCCTACTACCATTGTATAGCACAGCTTCCATAAAAACTACAGAAACAAACCATTAAACTTACCCAATGCAATAAGCACAGCTGCACCCAGTATACCAACCAGTCTATTCATTTTCTGCCTCTTTCCAAACTTTCTCAAAGGAGAGAAGGCTCTGCTCAACTTTTATAAAGGAACAAATACTACTACTCTAATCAATTAAGGAAATAAAGATTGCTAACAGCTGGGGCAAATATCCCTCATCCCAGAGATCATTAGTTCATCAATGAGCGGGTGAAAATAATAGAAACAACATTTTGCTAGGAGATCTCAAGCATGCATGTTTTCCTTTTCTAAATTCAAAGATGAAACATTGCATTCAATTATATTCTTTCAATAAGATAATTTGTGCTGATTCACTCTGACAACACTTCATATATTGGGCAAATACCTGTTTATAATCATAAATGTTTTTTCAAATTTCTGGACTCTGGGTTCATTTTGGTTCCAGTGTAGCCTCTGTTTCTGTCATTGTTCACTAGGGAGAGTACCTTCTTAATGTTCAGTAATTTTGACCAACAGTTAGAAAATTGTGAAGGCGGCTGTTGTGAAGGAATTAGTGATCAGAAGTGTCTGTCCATCTGTTTTCTAACCACTTATCCTGGTCAGGGTCATGAGCCTATCCCAGACAGCAAAGGGCATAAGGTAAGGTACATCCTGGACAAGATGCCAGTCCATCTCAGGGCACATGCATGTATGTGCACACACACTCTACTGGAAGTGTAGTCACCAGTTAGCCTAATTGCACATATTTGGACTGTGGACTCACCCAACACAGGGAGAGCATGAAAACTCCCCACACACAGAGCTGAGGTGGGATTTGAACCTTGGAGGTGTGTGCCACAGAGCCACCCTGTCTGGTAGCCACTTATCTTAATTTCATCCATCCTCTGTTCTATTGCAAGGTTGTCATTATCCAAATTTATTTCAGTATTCAGATGTATTCATAGTGGTAATACAGTAACATCACTCCACAACTAACGAGCTCTTACCTTGTTCAAACCATAACAGTTTTTCTGTTGGCTCCTTGTTGTTTTAAGACCAATAAGACAGTAGTAGATAAAGAAGTATGATTACAGGATTTTTTTGTGCAAAGATGAAGACCATAATGACTCCTTCAATAAAACAACACAATTGTAATGAATACATATATAGCTATTTAATAAGGACTAGATAATAATAATCAGTACTTTATTAATCCCCGTAGGGAAATTCTTTCCATGCTTTCCTGTCTTGCTCTCCAAGTTGAGAGCCAAGGGTCAGTGCACTGGCAGCCAATGTCTGGCGCCCTTGGAGCAATTCAAGTTATGGGCTTTGCTCAAGAGCCAAACGGCGATATGAACACTTGCTGGCTGCAGGACTGATGATGTCAAAGCAAGGCAAAGTTTTCTGATCAGAAAGAAACCTGTGGCATGCAAAGCTGAGAGGATGAAACCTTTCATGCACTATAGGAGAGGTGAACAAGAGTTTTATATATAAAGGAATATTGCAATAAATAGATGGGTTACCCCAAGGCATTGTAGCATATTTTCAGGTATTGTTTATTATAATTTCTCAGCTTTGAAGAGAAATTAATGCACCTTAACTGGTGCCTTCAATATTTCAGAGGGAACTGTAGGATATCAAACAAATGTAAAGGACACAAACTAAAAGATGTCCCAAAGCTTAGAGAGATGTAGCAAAGAAAGTAATAAAGAACATTAAATAATGTGAGGAGGGGGGTGCAAAAAGACATAGGAAATGAACGATCACTGACCATAACAACTGAAAATCAATTTATTGCGAATTCTGAATCCTGGTCACCATTACACAATGGGGGGAATAACCAACAACTTTGTATGCAGCATTACAATAGTAAAACATTAAAAAGGTACTCTCGCAAGTGAAAAAATGACACAGAAATAGAGGTCACACTAGAACCACATACGAAGAGCATTCATATGAAGTTTACTCATTTCTTTACTTTGTTTCCAAACATATTTTACATTGATTAAACCAGAAAATGCAAGAGTAGTGAAAGCTCCCAATGAGGAGGTACAAACAGTACAGTGAAGTTAAGCCAGTGTACAGCACAGTCCGGTGACCCTAAATCACTCCGATTTTCTCCGTAGTCGTGGGAGGAAACATAAGATGGTCAGTCCTTCAGCAGGACAGGAAGTCTCCTCACTTTACCATTTTGGCATTAGGCTAAAAAACCACTAAGTTTACAAATATGTTTTTACATTAGACGTTCTATGTAAAAATTTAAATGCCTCAACTAAGACTGCATTCCTGTACGATGTTTCTATGTAAATTAAAGTTTGAAATTTTTCCTTTCAACAGATAAAAATCGGAAAGGACAGTATAAGCAGAGGTAAACTTGGGACAGAGGATATACAGGCATCTACTTAGCCCACACGGTGCCATTTACTCCACGCTACTGTTTTTACAGTCAAACACATAAGAAATCTCTAACTTACTGGTGATTGCATGTGTATTTATACATACATCTGAGTGGGTGTATTCACATGTAAATGTCCAATACCTAGACAATCTGAACCATAAAATATACACTATCAAAGCAGGCATCAGCATGGTCGCTTTACCCGCCACTTCCTCCAGGTGTCTTTAGCGAATGGCCTTGACGGGGCTCTTGAAGCTGGAAGCTGCCTGCAGCTGCAGCTGATAAGCCATGGGGTGGATCTTGAATCCATAAAGCCTAAGAGGAAGAGAGCAGTGTCAAGCAGGAGCCTTCACGAGGGTAATGGAGACCATGATAAACCAGCGCAGAATGGGAAACCAACTAGCAAATAGCATGTGACGTCAAGCTGTGTTGAAGTTTACAAAAATGACCATCTGAACCATCAGCTGATATACTGCTGGAAACCCACACATGTATTTTTATAACTGTTCAGACTGCCTCTGAACTAACAGAACATAAAGGCTCCATATAAAAACATTCCTGTAAAATGTCAAATGGAAGCCAGAACATGACATTGAATCTCATTTCTCTGAACTAAATTGCAGACAAACAAGGGAGCTTTGCTGATAATACAGAAATACTGGCAGGGTTTAAGTTTCAAAATAATTTCAAAGAAAGCCTTAAAAACAGGAATGAAAAAATAAAAATAAACCAACTGTTAATGGGTCTATCATATACATTGTAGCTAAACACTTCTGCACAGTATTTCTATTACTGAGGTTATTGGTAAAGCCTATAATTTCACCTGGGCACAAACTGGTTGGCCGGTCGTTTGGGCCGATACTCTGGATGCACCATGAAGAGCATGTGGGGGAATCCCGTCCCGAAGTAGGCCCCATCAGTATGGTGGTGTCGGGATGACTTGGGGGTGTACACATCCATGCACTTGGGACAATATAACTTCACCATGGCTTCCCCAGGGATATCCGAGAGCCCTGAAGGAATGGGGTAGAGTTCATGTAATACCTTGACACAACCATGCATAACTGCTGCTGTGATGGCTGATCAGGAGTCGGTCAGCCACCCAATACTACTATCCACCATTCCTCTTCAATGGAGACAATTCTTTTTCCATCTCCATTCAATATACTGAATGTTAAACATATCTTACAGTGGTAAGTGGTATTTCTAATTTAACTGGCAGGCAAACTGTCACTGACTTGTAGAGCTAAAGCCCTCCTTCTGCAACAGATACAGAACAAAAAATGTTAGACTCACCAATGGGCAGCATTGGCTGGTTCTCACAGTAAACTCTGGGACAGTAGCCAAAATCTCCCTGTTGGTACTTCTCCAACTTAGGGAGACAGAAAAGGCAGTGTTTCATCAGATTTCAGAAAATTAAGCAATCACCTCTTATGCAGATCAAGAGGGCCATTTTAAGACTCATTTAGTTTATTGCATCATAACTGAGACTCTCCAACCTTCAGTGCCTTGTAATTAAACTAACCACAACAAGTGTATTTTTTTTTTTTTTTTTTTAAACTAAGCTTACTAACCATGTGGATTTCCGTACAATTGAAAGCAGCAAAGGATTTAAATCTTATTTCTGGCTACTTAAACAAGGAAATCGAGGTCTACACTCTAAGCAACTGGAAAATAGCCAGGTGTATCAGGCACATTATTAATTATAGTAAAGGCATACCACTAATTCCCAAAGGCAATCAAATTACAATTTGACAAAAATATGAATGAAGCAGAGGCAGAAAATAATGCATGTAGGATCCATTGTACCATCTGAGCAATGCCTCTGTTCGTGAGTATGTAGCGTGCGTGGATGAGTCCATACAGCATTTCAGCTGCTTGCTCAATCAGGTCACTTTGATTGGGATTGTCCTCCAGCTCCTCATCTGAAAGGGACAGATAAGACCTTGAACACATAATGGCATAAAACTTCTCACAGAATCACAGTCAACAGAGAACTGGACAGTGTTAAGCATGCATCTTGCTAACATGCGACAGAACTGCTCTTTAGAAAACGGTCCGGATAAGTAACTAGCATACTTGTCTATTTTTCCCCACACATTACATGCAATTACATTAGCAGAGAAAGAAAACTGACAAGGCCTTAGCTTTAAATGGCTTTTCTGTCACCACTGCAGTAACTTGCATAAAACTTGACGATACAGCAGCATTTCATTACATAAGAAAAAGTCAGTGCGTGTAAACAGTATCACACAAACCAGGTTCAAGGTCCAGAATCATGTCCAAAGCTTGGCGGTAATGTGGGACTTGCTCATTAAGCCCCGTCAGGTTAAATTTGTCTTGGATGTAGTCTTCATCTACCTGACCGAAGGAAAACGTCAAATGCCAAGTTGTTAAAAACACAGCAAGCCAGAACAACTAAAAATGGCATGAGCATAACCAAAACAATACTACTAATTTGGTTAATGAAAAAACTCTGTCCTTCCACACACCCTCAAACCACTTATCCAATACAGAGCTGCGTGACTGGGTGTCTATACCAGGCTGCACAGGGTGTAAAACTGGGGAACACCCTGGACTGGATGTCAGTCCAATAAGCGGGCACAAACACACACTATGGACGATTTAGAAATGCCAATTAACGGCATATCTTTTGACTGTGGGAAGCAACCAAAGTATGTGGAGAAAACTTGTGACACAGAAAACATGCAATCTCCACACACACACTGAGTGGAGGCAGGATTTCAACCCTCAACTCTGGAGGTATGAGGTGACAGTGCTACCCACTGAATCATCATACATGGATTTGTTCCAATGGGAAGTAACTTCAAAGGATGGTTAGTCAGCTTTTAAGATGCTGCATGAAATTGAAGTCATGCTAACAAAGAGCATTTAATGAGGGACAAAGGAAGCGTGGACATTGCACATATCATCACCAACTGTGAGCATCGGCCAATAGCTCCTATTGATGAGCTTAACATCCAGTCTGTGTGTTCCAAAAAGTCTAACCCCAAATGTCTTTAAGCATACTGACCTCACAGAAGAACTCATTACCTCTCAAGCCACAGAACCAGGAGATCCAGGACACTTCTTCTGAACTGCTCATCTTGGGATCAGCAATAACCTACTCTGTGGATGAGAAGAACAACAACGCATAAGTAAAGGGAAAAATGGCTGAGAACGGACAGCGTTTATGATCAGAACCGATGAGTATGAAGACATAATACACATACAGAAGTTTTCTTCCAAATGAACGTATTAACTTGATGAGAATAAAACCACAAAATGTGCTCTGAATTTGAGCTCAGGGTTATTTACTGGTACAAATATACTGTAGCGCAGGAGATGTAACATTTTACTAAAATAAATACCAAAGCGTACCTGCTTAAAACTTTAAATTACAGCTGAATCGTAACCACTGAGTTCACCTAAACCTTTATTACATTCACCAACATACTAGATCATAATTATACATCTGTCAATCGGACCAAAGAAACCACGACCGAGTCTGCAGTCCGGGAATGAACAATAATCGGCTACGTTTGCTGAGCATATATACCTGCAAAGGGGGAGAGAGGGGCTACACAAAGCGGGCAGAAACACACATGAGCCTAGCACTAATCAATCCTGGGCCAGAAGACATCCATGCCAATATCTGCCAGCAAATACAGCTCTTCAGGTTTACACAAAACAGGCCGTCGAGGTTGGGTAACAGCGTGATTCAGTAAAATACCAATTTTTCACTTTAGCTTGGACATAGTAGAACGTCTAGGCCGCAAAAACACCACACATGAAATACCGGGAGTCCATTTCTGTCAAACAGGGTACCACAAGCAATACCATAGCCGCAACTAATTATCCGAAATAACAATACAGAATCGCCATTCTCTTACCCCTTTAACGTTAGTAAGTCTTTAACACCACGTAGGTATGCCCAGCGTAGCTGTTTTACAGGGCTTAATGAGTAAATAACACACAACCTTCCTTCCGATGCCCCGCAGAAAGGATTCCTAAAGTTCCAAAAACCGGATCACGTACGCAACGTGATGACGTCAAAACTCTGAGCCAGCAAGCGCGACAAAGATCATTCGATTTAACAGGACCCGCAATTCTTGGAATGTTTCTTATTAGGTCGACGTAACATCAAAAACACTTAAAAGACCTTCATATTTTGTATTAATAACATTAAACGTCTGTCAGTGTAATACATACCGACATAAAAAGTAAATAAATCTTGTAACACATGATTTACTTGTATATGTTATGCTGCCACTACTGTATAGGAGTGTGGAGTAACAAAAATGGGTCTGCTTTAACAGCCATACTCCATTCAACCGTCTTCTAACTGCCGATCCTGGCATGAAAGCCCAGTTAGGGACTGGCATACTTTCTAGCCAGTACACAAGCTTGTGATCCTTGCTTCCAGGAGGAGGATCTGGATCATCAAGACCCTGGATACTTGCTTATAAGTGACCTTAACATTAAAGATAATCCAGTTTTATCTTTTTCATGGCTCACCATGTACAGGACAGTGAAACTTACAAAACTAGCACATTCAGCAGATGGTTGCATGTAATGCATGTGCTCTGCTGTTCATTTTATCCAATATTATACAGCACAATGGCTCATCCTGTATATGTCCTCTAAGAACACCAATGTAAATATTTGCAGACCTAAAACATGAAACCAAATGATCACATGTATGGTTAGACATCTGCATTTTATTTTATTGTAGGAAACCAAACTTTATGTTCATATACATTTCACAGTTTTTCGTGAATATTTCAAATGGAACATGATCATATTCATGAAGTTTATTGTTACATTTGTTGCCAGTGAATCTTTGTCTGCATTTGTATTTATTGCATCACCAAATGAGATTTAAAAATGTTTTTTTTTTTTTTTTTAAACTCTATTAAGCTGAACAGGTTGTCTTCATACAATCTGTGTTGTTTTTAAGGAAGGTCAGAAAATGTCTTGCGTGGAGGTGGTCCAGTTTCCTTACACTCTTGTTCTTTTGCTTTGTCCTCAAACATTAAGATTCTGTCAGTGAATACAAGGAAAACGATTTTAGAGAAACACCTGTGGATTCGTTTCACCATATTTCATTGTTAAAACAACTGACATGCTTGCAGAATTCATTCCAGACTCACAGTCTGAGTATGGCATTCCTCTTGCCCAGCATCATCATCAGAAAGTCTGTGTAGCTGATGGTGTCTCGTGAGGCTCCCCCCACCACCTCCGAGATCATTTTCTTGAGCTCCAGGTGAGTCTTGGCTACACCCAGCTTCTCCAACATGCGTTTCAGTCCCATCATGTCTTGTTAAAAATGGAGAAAAGATATATATAACTGACAGAATAATTAAGCAAAAAATATGCCTGAAGTCTGGATCAAATCAAATGTTACCATGTTATAATCTAAAAAGAACAAGTTACCCAAATCTGTTGTGTGTTGGTACAAATGCACAGAATTTGATGATAGTTTTATTGACATATAAGTAAACTGTAAATAAACAATTTATACTGTATTAGAAAGTGGCACACAACAATTTCTTGTTATATCTAAATATGTATTTGAAAAAATGTAACAAGAAAGTGTAGTTAGAAAAAAAAACTGGGGGGATGAGGCATACATACATTAATACAACTATAATTTACTGTTAATTACTGTTACCTATATCTCCTCCGTCATTTAGATCAAACTCCATGTACTTATCTGAAAAGTTAACAAACATGTTATAACAACACATACACTGATATATTAACACATTAAATTTCTCTCTACCTGTCATACAAAGGAATTAAATCCTAAAATGGTAAGTAAACCCAGAATCATCTAACTGTTTCCCATGCCAGAAATGGGGCTGCTGATATACCTTTGAGAACTTTACAAATGGCTAACAGATGGAACAATGGTCAAGATCATGGATGAATGAACGGAAGTCCAGGGTGTAGGAAATTTGATCATGAAATTTTTCCGTAATAAGAGTGAAAAAATCTTTTTCATTATATTATATAAAAGTACTGCAATCACTTTAATTTGCCTCAGAATCAGTCTGTAACTTACTTTTAAAGGATTCCAGTTTTGAGCTTAGGTCTTCCACTTCAACATATTTGGGATCACTAAGAAATGACTTAAAGGGCACAGGAAAGAAATTTTACAGCAACAAAGACTTTTAACTTAGCAATACATTATTCTGTAGTGGGTTGTCCACAGTTAACTTAAGCTGTCTATATTAAACTGTCTGCTCAGAGACTACATCCAATTCAATATGCCTATAACCACATGACTGCAGCTCACATTTAGACTGAACTATCTTCACACCATTTATGATGTGACCAGTGCACCATTTCAGGCTCCATGCATAGCTGCTAATTTAACGACATTCACTAGAGTGATGGTCCTTATTCAATGGCTGCTCATTCAGGTACATTATCACATGCATATGTGGCATGGGTGGATGATACGGACTAACCTCATTAATTGCGTTCAGCTTTTCTTCTTGCTTGGATTTCAGAAATCCAAAAGCTTTTCCACCTTTAAGAAAATCAAATCATGCCTTTGAGGAACATCTCAGTATGCATCAATTACCATCCAGAAACTAGGCAATGCAGCAACAGAGCATCAGAAGTTTGTGGTCAGTACCCTTGAAAATGAATGTGGGTTTTGTTATTTTGAAAAACTTCCTGTTATATTCCACCTTTGCATTTATGGTTGTATATCCTGGCATTTCACTAGAACCTGTGAGAGGATCTCCTAAATGCCAAGAAAGGAATTCAGGACATTGTTGGGATTCCAGAGATCCTCCTTCAGGCATGTGTGTAGGTACAGTATGTAATGACAATACTTCGGAGTCAAAGCTAATTTATCCTTTCATCTTCTAATAACCTTCTTGGGGTTGGGTACCTGGAACTTATCCTAAGCAGCATATAGGGCACAAGGCTTGGGTACATACATCACAGACATACAATTTAGACATTCCATTAAGGATAGCTGCATGTCTTTGGGCCATGAGAGGAAACCTGTAAGACATGGGGAGAACATACAGACTCCACACACAGAGTGGAGGTAGGATTTGAACCCCAAACCTGGAGGTGTGACGCCACAGTGCTAACCACAGAGACATCCCTCAAAGTTTGTTTATTTTCTATTTAAATAAAAAGGATCAGAAAAACATTACTTTGTGTGTCATTAAATAGTTAAATGTCATAGACATGCACATATGCTTAATAAAATGAAACCACGGAGAATCAGAAACATAGACTGAACAAAAATGCCTCACTGGTACAGAGGTACCAAAAAATACACGTCAGCATTTCTCTACATAAGGGTGCCATAATATGCTGAATTAGGGGGATTAGAATCTCAAATGCTTTAATCTGTGCAGAATCCCCAAAGTATCACTCTGCCATTTAGAGATCCCATTACTGATATATTACGTGTTCTACACCATAAAGATAGTGCTTATATTACTAATGTTTATGTATGGGAGCTATCAAATGTCAATGTGTGTATATTTTCCCTTACTGCATGGCACGTAAATAACAATAATCTCCATTAACTTATTCTAATATTGAAAAAGAAGCGTTATACACACATGCACACAAGAGACATAGAATAAGGAAACAGAAATTAGGAAATAACAGCCATATTAAAGAAAATGCAATTAAACAAAATTTACCCTGTTTATCTTTGTCCATGTCTGTCTTTGCTGAAAAGCCTCAAACAGAGGAACGTAAGAGAAAGATAGGCTGGGTTAAAAACTTATAGTGAGAATACCTCTGTTATGTGTGGACACTGACAGCAAGATAGAGGAAGTGATAAGATGTGAGTGTGTGTGTGTGTGGTCGGTAGTCAGGGCTCCCCTCCTACTGTTAGAGCAGTCATTTAGCAGAAACATGAGAATGATATAAGCAGTCTCCACAAACATATATTCAAATAACGCATACACAGGCACTAATTTACAGGAAAAATACAAGAGCAAACGCAGGCTTTCAAAAGGCTCTTTTGGAGGACATGTGCAAATTTTAAACTTTGTGAGGATCTGGTTCAACACTTCCTCATTCATAGAGGAAGTAATGAAATGTGATATTAAAAGTTCAAAATACTTTATTAATTTTTGTTGTGGAAGGTAACTGCCTTTTATGTCCACAGTCATTGTGTGAATGAGTTATTTTTTATTTTAAACAAAGCTGATTTAATATTATAATATTTAAACAAAAATTTTATATCACACTTTTTTGAGGCAATAATAGCAATCAAGTGCTTTCTATAGCCCTGAATGGGACTTCTACAACTCTGTCCTGGTAGTTTGGCTCTTTCAGTGTTAACTAGAACATTTTATTAATTACATGTATTACTATGCCATATGTAAAAAGTCTTCACCGTAATTGCAAAACATATGAATTCCTGCTCAACGTTAAGAGATTTCTACCTATTATGCGATGTTGATGGGACTTCTATTTTGATACCACTGTACTCCTTTCTTGGTATATAATGGTTGGTGTACAGTGAACACGTGCAATAAATTGATAGAAGAATCAAACCCCTTGCATGGAAGTATAACCTCATGATCAAAGGGAAAATACAATTTTTTTTAAGTCCAGGCTGAAGGTGAACAAGACAATATCTTTACTTAATGAATTAGCTACAACAACAACAACAAACCTTGGTTTTCAAAAGAAGCCCAGTTCTAGTGATGCATGAAAAACACTGCATTCATAAATAGGGAAGCAGAAGAATAGAAAGCAACAAAATATAAACTATGTACTGCAACAAGGGAGCAAAAACAAACTGTACCCACAAAATGGAGGTGAAAGGCAAGGCAGACGCTATAATGGTATGAAACAGCCTCCAAAGGATGACAAACTACAACAAAACTGCTGCTTCTCCTCATGAGGATGGCCCAGAACTCCTAAATCAATTGAATGACTTTCATACACAATTCAACACCACACAGACATCACTACCTCCTGGGTCACCACCTCCCCCAGTCCCTACTTTTGTTGTTTCCATTGGTATGAACTGCAACAAAAGAAAAGCTGCTGGTCCTGAACTATGTGAACTGTGCTGTACTCAGCCACTGTGCCTCCCTGTCTACACAGCTATCTTAAACCACTCCCTCCACCTGTGAAAGTGCCAAAATGCCTTAAAATGGCTAGTATAATTCCAATAGCAAGGTTCAAGGTTCAAGGTTAATTTATTTCTCATTCCTTTATGTATTTGCATACATAAAAAAACAAAACAAAACGCTGTTTCTCCCAGTACAAATAGTTAACAAATACAATGAATATAAATAAAGAACTAGAACATATAACCAATAATTATAGGTTAATAACATACCACATGTAACAAAAAGCAGCACATCTTAATCAAAGTGCAATTAAGCAGACCATTCATTGTAAGGTGCCAATTTAGACCATTGACAATTCAGTTGTTTGGTGTTGTGGGCATGTTAGTGGGAGGGGCCACAATCCATTGATGATTCTCACAGCTTGTGGGAAAAAGCTGTTCAGCATCCTGCTGGATCTGGCATGTATGTATGTGTACCTCCTACCTGAAGGCAGGAGGGAAAACAGACAGTGAGATGGGTGATGAGGGTCTCTAATTATCTTAGTAACTCTGCTGATGCAGCGCTGATGAAAAATCTCCACCAGGAAGGGAAGAGGGGTACCAATAATCCTGCTGGCTGTTTTCAATATCTGGTCGAGTCGGTGACGTTTAGACGCTGTGCTGTTTCCAAACCAGGAAGTGAGGCCATAGATGAGCATGCTTTCAGTGGTGCCCCTGTAAAAGGTGGTGAGGTTTGTGGTAGAGAGGCTTGCCCTTCTGAGTCTGCAGAGTGGGTGGAGTCCCTGTTGGGCTTTTTTCACAATGACCAAGGTGTTGGTGGTGAAGGTCAGATTATCCACTAGGTACATGCCCAGGAACTTCACATTACTGACCATCTCCACAACAGAGCCATCAATGGTCAGTGGCGTGTGATGACGATGCCTGCTGTCCCTTCTGAAGTCAATTACCAACTCCTTGGTTTTGCCAACATTTAGGGATAGGTTATGGGACCTGCACCACTCTGATAATCTCTTCACCTCCATCCTGTAGGCAGACTCATCATTGTTGGTAATGAGACCCACCACCGTCGTGTCGTCAGCAAACTTAATTATATGGTTGGAATTGAATCTGGCAGTACAGTCATGAGTAAACAGAGTGAACAACAGGGGGCTCAAAATGCAACCCTGGGGTGAACCTGTGCTCACCAGAATTGTTCCTAATGTATGGCTGCCAACCCTGACTGACTACTGTCTCTGTGACAGGAAGTTGAGGACCCAGTTGCAGGTGCCAGCATCCACACCCAGCAACCTCAGCTTTTCCACCAGCTGTTGTGGAATTATGGTGTTAAACGCTGAGCTGAAATCAATGAAGAGGAGCCTGGCATAGGTGTTCTTCCTCTCCAGATGTGACAGGGCGAGGTGAAGTGTGGTGGAGATTGCGTCCTCTGTGGACCGGTTGGCTCTGTATGCAAACTGAAGAGGATCCAAGTTTACAGGAAGGCGGGCCTTGATGTGCTTCATGACAAGCCGCAAAATCCTCTAATCACAGCTGTCTCAATGATTACCGACTTGTTGCCCTAACATTGCAGGCCTCGATGGTATTCGAGTGTATTGTTCTATCCCACCTCAAAGCCAGCACTTCCACTCTTCTCGACCCACTTCAGAATGTTATCGCCTTAACAGGTCCGTGGAGGACACCATCAATCATGCACTCCATTAAATTTTGCAACACCTAGAGACACCCAATACTTATTCAGGTGTGCTTTTCATGGACTTCAATTCAGTTTTCAGTACTGTCAACACCCCTCACACTTGTCACCAAACTAATGGAGATGGGCATCAATACTGATGTCTGCTACTGGACTTCCTATCCTGCCACAGTCAGTCTGTCAAGCTTAACAATTTAATGACATTTTGCATTCAGAGCTCAGGTTTAGTCAGTGTCCCTTGAGAAGTTGAATTTAAGGGCCTTGTTCAAAGGCCCAATGGCAATATCTAATTACTCTGCCAGTCATGGGATTCAAACCCGCTATCTACCAGATATAGGTACAGAGGCCCAACCTCCTGAGGTACACATCAGCCCCATGAGTACAAGTTTTTGTGTTAACATGGGTTATCTTTGAAGATGATCATGTACTTTGAAATTTCATATTAAATTTGATGTTAGAGGGGCTCTGAATGCAGTGCATTTTGTACTTTGGCCTTTAGGTCTAGTAGGTTATTGAATTGAAGAAAGTGCTTTAACTTCTGTTTTTGGTGTGAAATCTTAATATTGGACACATTTATAATTTGAATGGACATATCATAAGAGGTTCCTTGTATGTTTTCGTTAGCTCTTACGGTATATGGTATGCTACGGCATACAACTACTTAATCCCAAAGATCAGAATATAAAACCTGTCCTGCATTTCTGCTCAGTTCCGGTGTTTTTTAAATTCGCCGATTGAGAGTATGATTCAGTAATTTCTCAGTTTTTAAACAAGAGGCAGTTTGATGGGTTAACTGAAAATTTAATTCAAAATGAAAGCTGACATACTGAAAGAAAGAACTGAGAACTGTGTCAGGAAATGAATCCCAGGACCAGACTGCCTGAATACAACTCTGACAGCAGATCTGAACATGAACTCATACCTGAATTTTCTAACATCTTTTTATTTTCTACTGATACTCATCCTTCTTTCTGAGTGTGACTGTAAGTACATAAAATGCCTTTATACAATTATATTTGGAGTAAGCTATAATTATTGTGTTCTGGAGTAGGGATTATGCACCTGTGTATAGCATAAATATACTGTATTCAGTTTAGTAAACTGCAGTGCCTGTTTTTCACGAGAAATGTTGTTCAATACTGTACTGCCACTGGATGAAAATGCTAAAAACGAAAGGATTTGTAGTGGCTTTACACAAGTTACCTTACAGAAAGCAGACAGTCTGCAAATAGGATCTGAAGGCACCCTTGTGAGTTTTGTAATATGTAAAACTGAAGTGTTCCTGTTATATCCCACCTTAGCACCTAAAACAAAATGTATGCATGTTAAAATGCATGTATTCAATTGTCATGCAAACAGGGAGGCTTTCCATCTGGAAATTCAACTCAGTAGGTCCTCAAGAGATTTTCTATTCAAAGTGTGTGTATTGGTACATTATAGCTATCAGTTGGTACTAATTAGTTTTTTATTCAAATGAAAAGAACCAGACAAAGATTACTTTGAATATCTTCAAACTGTCATAGCTGAAATTCTAAAAAGTCAAAAATATCTTTCTTAAAAAATAGCTTACTGAAATATTGAAGGTAACACCACCTCAATCCTTCCAGCTTCTTCGCCCCTGACACTGAATAGCTTTATAGCATTCATAAAATGTTATGCTGAGCTCTAATTTATGCAGTCAGATATGTAGTACTTTAGCATAGTACGATACCTACATCCGTGATGACTGTGCTCGAGCATTGTAACATTGCAAAAAATTTGAGAAAGCATCCTTATTTCTGTTCTGTTCTCTTAATTAAGGTGAGCTTTCCTGCACAGAGAGTCAGGAACAGGTGATAACCTGTACTTTGGGGGGTGTTGCAGAACTGCCCTGTTTCTTACCAAATCTCCAAGGAAAAGACAACTGCTTCAGAACAGAATGGCTAAAATACACACCAGCAAGTGCCAAGCCCAAAATTATCCTGCGTCGGTCGCTTTTATGTTCATTGCCTAATTACAGCTGGCAAACCGACAGCTTGAAGGCAGGGAATCTATCTCTCACCCTGAAGAATGTGAATAAGACTGACTCTGGGCTTTACAGCTGTGTCGTCTGGGCAGGATGGGAATGTGTGATGGCCACAAATGTCACCTTAAAGGTCAAAGGTGAGAGAATTTCATTAATGGCTGCCTTTTGTTCATTTGTTACGATTCGAGTCAAATTGTGTGTTATGTTATCCAAGCTAAGTGCTAGTTCTTGTTAGCATTTAGTCCAGTTTTCTCTCACTTTATTGTATCATCACCTAGAGCACTGCTCATCTAATCAGGAAAATGTACCTTTTTTCTTTTTATTAAGAATGTCTGGCTTTACCACCTGTCACAGCACAACCCAGCAGCACTGTTATTCTGCCTTGCCGTTTACAAAATACATCAAAAGACACCCAGAGTGTGCAGGTCACCTGGAAACTGGTCCAGGGAAACAAGCAAAGTCCTCTCCTCCAATACCCTCCGTCATCAAAAATGAGTTCACAGATTCCCAGATCTATGAATTTTTTGGTGGATCCCAGGTCAGGAGATGCATCACTGAAGATGTCAAATGTAACACACAGCGATACTAACTGGTACAGATGTGAGTGGGTCGTGGGGGGAAGCGCTTGGTGCTATGAAGTCAGGCTTGACGTCAAAGGTTAGTGTTAGATTTGATTTGTGTTTTGGCAAAATAATGTCTGTGCTGCACAGTATAACGATAAAATAATGATGTGCATACTTGGACAAACATAGCCAATACTCACATTGGTATTATGTACAAAACTGCACTGTTGTTAGTCCAGATCGAATGTTTGGTCCTGTCAGAAGTCCTTATCTCAGAACTAAAATATCTTCCATTTCTTTGGAGCCCACAGATTTTGGATCGGAAGAGAATACATTTCAGCCATCTACTGTGACAGTTAAGCAAAGTATACACAAGTCATTGAACTCCTTAACAATATGGCAGACTGAAATTATTGAATGTCTTATCATTTATTAAATATTTGCTCTGCCAGGCTAATCGGAATTGCTATTGATTATCTGAGGATATTTAATTATATTTTTGTACCATTTGTTATGTGTGAACCATGAATGAACGTATTGAAAGCAGTTACTGCATCATTGTTCACTTCCACAGATGTCACGGATGAGCAAAACAGCAGTCAAAGCACAGACAGTTGGACCACAGTGGGCGTGGCATCGTTTTTGGTGCTCATGTTCTTCTTCATGACATTAGTGGGATTGACAATCTATGTTAAACGGTGCAGATCAGCCCCCGTCGCAATTGCTGGTAATGCATCAGAGAACTGATTTGATTTTTTCATTTTGTGTTGGTTGTCATCATTTGAGACAAACTCTAAGATAGAGTATTGTTTTTAGGTCCAAATATCTAAACCATCCCAGCTCTAAAATTGTCCTATAAGATTAGGTGGACATAAAGCTTTCTATAGTCTGGCTTTTTGTCAATAGAGTTCTGTGTAATTGAGGAGAGAAACTGACCTAATTTAAATAAAATAAGTGTTAGTTAATTAGTAAAAACCTGAAATGGTAACAAGCTCTGCAATGTTAATTCTCACCTGCCACCCTAAACATGATGTGGCCAGCTGTGGTATTGCAACCACAACTGCAAGCTTTGCAATGCAAGCATTCAAAGTTTTTGACATGAACATGAGTAAAAATGTCACACTTTCACAATGGAGAATCTCTTCTATCCCCACAGAAAACGATGTTCATTCGGAGAGTTATTACTCGAATGTAGAATTTCAGAATTCAGGTGAGCTCATTGCAGTGGTCAGTGTTCTTTGGAGTACCCAAAATGGAAAATTCACAATCCCACAAAATACACTGAAAATAATGGCAAAGCTGTCCATACACTGACCGCCGGCTGGAAGACCTACTAGTAGACTTATGAAGGAATCGTCAAAGTCATGTCGTACTGAAATTTATATGCCATTTACATTTGTCTACATGCTGAATCCTGCAATGTGACTGAAATTAAACTGAAGAGTGAAATAATTCACATCAACTGTGAATGTCTGTAATCTATTGCAAAACAAGTTAATTCAATCAAGTTTAGCTGCAAGTTATTCCTTCTGTCAGAACCATCCAACAATCCATCTTTCAACCACTTACCCAGCACAATCACAAATGTCAGAATCATGCTTATTTTAATAAGATTTTATAACATATATGCAATTACTGAAATTATATAGTTTTATCTCCTTTTCAGTGCATGTATTGCATACTTTTTACACCACGATTCGTGCCGTAGACCACAGCTCCTGCGGTAGGTCTCAAAAAATGTCATATCCAGTCAACGCACTGCACAGTTGCACAAATGACGTGACAATATTTAATGGCAATAACACTGGTTTTTGTAAGGAAAATAGCTGCTACACACAATCCATATTAAAATTAAGATGAAATTCCTTATTTTCATATGACATTGCCACATGTCTGATTGCTTAAACTGATCTCTTAACAGATGAGTCAACTTGAAGACTTACAGGAAGACTTCTGATGTCTGGGCGGCCATTCTAAAGGTTTTGAAGAAAGTCAAAACGATATAATCGTAATATTGTAAAAACACTTTATAATCAAAATATGTTGTACTTAAAGTTCACCTTATACCTGTTAAAATAAAAATCTACCCAACTGACTGCCTTTTTCAGTGTCTTAGTAATGGTGAATACCATCATTAAAACTTAACCTCAAGTCTACAATTAAAGTAAATGAGCGTTATAGAATAGTAAATAGAACATTTCACTCTTCATTTTATGTTTATCTGATGAGCATAATACAAATGTCAGTTTTGTGTTGTCTGTTTAATGTGAATTCTCTCTGCTAATCACACAGTTTTTCTTCTTTAACGTTTGAAAAAAATATCAGGAACTTCTCAGTTCTCATTTTTGGTACATATTGTGTGCAGAAAGTGAAAAATGCACACAAACCCTTACAGTGGAACTTCTGTACTTTGACAATACATAATTGGTATTATAAAATGATTGATTAACTGATGTACGGATGCAGTTTTTGTCTTGTTTTATATCAGACAGCACTCACCCTTCAGTGTGTGCTGTGGAAGGATTGTAAGTGCTAAAACGAAAACTGTATCATTAAGCTCTGAGAACTGACAGTTCAGTCTGCATTGCTGTAATGCTCTTACCTGGCAGGGGTCCATCATGATTCACCTAAATGTCACCCTATTGCCCAGTGTTGTGACATGAGACTGAAACCTGCGGACCACTGAAACGAGGGCAAAGTCCCCAATGATCTCCAGCAACCACGTTCTCTGAACTTAAGTGACATAGAGAGAAAAACACATACTCAAATAGGACACCTTTTCATGGGTACAGTCATCATAAAAGTTTGCAGAGAATTGCCTGTTTGCCCAGAAAAGAGTACGGCAGGCAAACATACACTGTACTTCATGCGATAAAATACGCTACACACAGTAAACAAATATTAAGATTTGATGACCTTTGAAAAGATTAAGAAAAGTCACATTTCACAAATGAGTAAACATAATCACCCTTAAGGGCTTTAAGAGAGAATGAGGGCGATCTCATTTGACTTTTGTTTTTCAGTGTATCTGCTGAGGGCATACAGTTTCATTCAGCTGACCATGACGAGTACTTCTTCCCCTTTGGTCAGCTGACACTTCCATTTTCTGTTGCCGTCTCCCTATTGAATTTCACATTCAGTGTGGCAGGAAGACTTGTTGGAGATCTGGTACGGCCTCCATCAGCCAACTGAGATTTACCCCATTATAGTAGCAGAAAACTGGTGAAAAGTTGTGTTTGGATCCAAAACATATTTGCTGAAATGCCCTTATCTATTGAACCATTGAATGTAAGTATAGCTGAGGACCACAACAAAGTAATATCATTTCTGCAATTAGACAATCTATCCATACTTATATATTCAAACCGCTTACCATGGTCAGAGTCACTAGGGGGCCTGGGGCCTATCCCAGGCAGTATAGGGCACACCCTGGATGGGGTGCCAACCCATCACAGGGCACAGTCACGCACACACACTCCAGGCAACAGTGCTAACCACTGACCCACCGTGCCCCCCTAAATTGCAAATATTTTTTAAAATAATATTTATAATAGCTTATATGTAAGGATTTCTATGCTGCTGACATTTAAGTAGATCATACGGTTCACGCTGTTAGGTCTGTGATCCTGTCTTCATGGGTATTTCATCCATCACCATCTCTGTTGAGGTTACCCATGAACAGTGTGAGTCCAGGCTACTGGCTCTCCCCTTTACTACCCACCATTGCCTTCCCAGTCCAGACCTTGCCTTCATGAAGTAAATCCCTCCCATTTCTGGCCAGTTAATTTCTTGGCAGGACCTGTTGGAACTTTTTCCCTCGATGTAGAACCATTTGTCTCTGAACTAAAAAAATGAACCTTTGTCCCATTCGGAAAGCATCACACAAAGCAAGGAGTGCAACACTATTTCTGAGCCCTTCTTAGCATGCTGGGTGAGTCATAAATTCATTGTATTGCTCTTTAAGTGGGTGATAATCTTTAATTCAGCAGTATAAATAGACCAGACATTACACCATATTAGCACTACCCCCCTCCAGAAAAAAAACAAATTACCAGATAATAGAAACAAATTCTGTTTGAAACAGAATTGATGCAAAAAAACGAAAAAACAGCAATCCGTTTTCATTAATATCCCAGTTTTATCTTTTATATCAATGTGAGCTTTCTTGGATTTTTACATTGCATCAATTCTTTCTCAAAAAATCCCTAAACTACACTTGTGAATAGCATAACATTTGTCACACGTGAGTAGTTTCAACATTTTCCAGCCCATACCATTCAAAGGGCTCCTCTAATTGATAGAGCTCTGACATAAAAGTCACTTCTCATTTTAGCAGTGTTGGAACGTTGTAGTGCTTGAACCATTCATAGCTGATGATAAAACTTTTAATACGTCATAATATACCCAGGGTATGAAAAGGGGATGCGTTGACCATTTTACAATCATAGCACAGGCACTGATGCCTGGAAGCTGCTCTGAAATGTGCTGGATGTATTTAATTCACTTCTGCTAACAAGAAGAATGCATGCTCTCTAGGTTTATGCAGTAGTTTAACAGGTACAATGGGATTCAGGCAAATTTGATCAGGAAACAGAATAAGATTTTGGGTGGCTTAATATAATTCTGAGGGAAACCTTTCTGTGTCGTTGGCTTCTTAAGTGATTAAAGAAAGGTCTTGTGTCCCTTTTTGATTTGATGCTGGAGACTGGTGACATATTTGAAATTGAGGAATTTGGTGGACAATTTCTGCACTCAAGTATGTTTGCACAGTATGTGTGCTAATGTTTAACGGACAGATTGTGTTTATGTGTTAAGATGTCACTGCACTGTATTTTTAGTAACTTCCCCTGACCGAAGTTTCCCGTGTCCTAGTGAAACTAAAACAGAGAACTGCGAATGCTGAAAAATTCGTGAGATCGCAATTCCTTTACTGAACACTTCAAGCAATTTTTTTCATACATATATATTGGTACTATTAATATCTCTTCTTCTGCTTTAAGTATTTCTTACCATAGATAGCAGCTGTGTTATTACCAAACATCAGTGATTGTTTTTTTTTTTCCGTGATAAACATACACCCTCACACTTTAAAAATAAACGATATGTCCCCTTTTATGCACTATGTACAATTCAATATATGAAAAATTGAATTCTAGGTGAGAGACAGAGACTGAGAGGCAGGAGGAAGTGAAGAAATAACTAAGATTTCATGTTCATATTCTGTAGACCATCACGACTCAGGAAGAAAGACACAATAAAGTAAGACGAGAAAGGACTTTTGACAAACAGTTTGAGGAAAGAGGGAGCTGAGGGAGTCTCCCACATCTGGGACAGCATTCTCGCACCCTGATGGTAAAATAGCTCTCACTAGCAGACTAGCGACAGAGAGCAGCAGGCGGTAGAAGAGCGGTCGAATTTCAGCATAAATTTTGGGCATTTAAGTGTATACTCCTTCTTACAGTAGTTTTGAATGACAAAAGAACACGAAATACCAGGATACTTGGTATGTAAAAGGCTATATTATGGACTGAAATTATTATGTTCTTCTTTGTTTTATTATAATGTTCTTGATATATTTAAAAGCTATAGTGGAATTTATATCTGAAAATAGTTTTGCTCAATCAGTTTTAAAAACTGTTATTAATGATTATATTGTGTGCATGACACAGAGCTTTAGGCCTGCTGTCAAAGAAATATTTACTAAGAATTGTACGTGTCACTATAGGGCAACAGCCTTACAGATTCATTTCTTACACAAAAAAAAAACAAATTACAGTTTTTACATGTTATTGTAGCCTATAGAACAAGATACCTCTTCATGTTTGGGTCTCAGTAACTGTGCTTATAAACTAGTATAGAAATTGTCAAGCTGAACATGTGACACTTATAAGCAGATAAATGTATTTTCACGTTAACTCATTGGTACATGTCAAGAGTCATTAATGCAACAGATAGCATTGATAACAAAAGGTTTCCTTTAACACAAGCTCTAGCTAGGTGCCTAATAGCTAGTAGAGCTCTACATCGCGATAGCCATGCTAAAAATTTGTTATATAAGACAGCCATGTGAAATAGAGACATAGCCATAATTCTTCCTTGGCCCTCTACTACCTTGTGTTCCTATGAACTATTGATATTTCTGAATTGTTTACATATTTTTAATATTTTCACTAAGGTTGTTGTCATTATTCAAGAATGGAAGATGGCATTAGAGCAGCTAATGAAATACCGGAATGTGAAGTCCACGTAGCAATACCTCATCTTCACTTTTCAAAAAAGAGTGGAGAAGTTCCTCAGTGGACAAACGGTAACGTTGATAGTCTTGGTGAAACTGTGAGAGGTCATGCTCCCCATGTTAGCTGTATCATGATGTGGTGACTGGTGGTCAAGCTATTACCCACAATGCAATGCTCTCTCCTTCTCTTGTTCTCTCACTCTCCCTTTTAGGACAGTGTGTCTTAGCAGTGCCCACTTCCTGCAAACTGTGTCTCAAGTTTGACATACCCAAATGCAGAACTCTGCTGGAAAGGCACGGCTTTAATGTCAGTTGCAAATCTTTCATTCTGCAGTTACATGGTCCTCGTTGTCCAGTTGTCATGTGTTCTATTTCACTTTTATGTGCAAAAATATTAAGTTAGTTCCAGATAAAAGTGAGAGTATTTGATTTTGAGAATTTGAGAACTCTTGCTAAAAAGGTAATTTCTGATAATCCAGACATCAACAATATAGGACAAAAGCATAGTCCTTGCCTTTTATAAATGTAAACAAACTATCAACTAGTCACTGCATTATTAGACTGCAAACTCATAAATAGCCAAGTCACTTTTGTTCAGTTTTTTATATCATGCTGGTTTTGTGATTTACACTTCCAGATTCCTGTTGAAGATTTCGACAGGCCTCTTCAAGTTGCCCTGGGCCCCTCCTCAGTCAGAAGATACCTCTTATTCTACTCCTTCATCTTTCACGTCTTCCTTGCTATGGTGAGAGTCAGAAACCAGTCGATGTATCTTGAGGGTGACTAATTTTTGGAGAAGTTTTAAATACTAAACACTAGACATGGGCAGAGGGGGAAGGCTGGGGGTGCCCAAACACCTGAAGTGCCCCAACAAAATGCTCCCCCAGTCACTCATCTCATTCTAAACTCTGCCCCCCAGTCACCAACCCCCATGGAACCCCCCCATGGTTGCTCATATCACTCACCAGCCCCACCCCAGTTGCTTGCTTATCTAGTAACATTGGTCATTTAAGTTTTGCAGCTTCATTAATTCCAATTTTGAGGATACAAACCTGTGACACATTTAAAGAAACTTGGTGTCGCGTTTTTACCTCAAAACCTCTCTGCACAGCCCTACTAAACCCACTCATAAAACACCTGGAAACTGAGTATAAAACTTACAAAAATTTTTAGAAATATGTATAATATAATGTGTTAATGTGTGTTACGTATTTAAAAATGGTGTGGCTGCTTTTATACAAGTGTATTAACAGTCCGTATTATGGCTGTCTGTCGCTCTCACAGGTTGTGTATATTGCAGTGTGGTGTGGGCTTTACTCCACTATCCATCTCTACCTTAAGCTGGATCGTAAAGGTTTTTGGCTGCTCTGTGCCTCAGTCAGCCTGGCCTCCATCTTCTTCACGTCTACGATTATGATCATTCTCAATCACAGCAACAAGCAGGTAAACCTGTAGCATCACCCAGACACTGAACCCAGTGTTAAGTCTCTCACACCACCAAACACTGCACCAGTGTTAAACCTCTGGCACCAGCCAAACACTGCATTCAGTGTTCCACTCCCATTAGTGTGCTGGACAATATATATTCAGATTTTTCTTAGACCTTTGGAGACACAAATACATATTTCTGGATTTACTGAAATCACAATGTGTGAACATGTAAGAAAACTGAAGGATATATAGTGGAGGCTTTCTATTTCTTTTTACATGTTAATGACAAATTCCCATAAAAATTAATGATAAATTACAAATTGCTGAAACTATGTACAGACACACCCTGACTTATGTAAGTGAACCGTTCTGTAACATCTTACGCCGGTCAAACACATGAGAAAAACATACCAGTAATATAATGCTGCATCTTGAGCAGAAAAAAGCTGCATTGTACACTCTGACATTATAACACAGTACTCTACTGGCCTCAAATTCTAGTAGTATTCTGGCACACATAATGCTACATTACAGAACAGTGGATGATGTTGTGTTAACGCTATGCATTAAACATTGTGTATGTCAGATATTCATACGTAAGGACAAATTTACATAAGTTGGTTTTACACAAGTCAGAGTATGTCTGTTTATAATAGACATATGCATACATATATAAATAAATCCCAACTTTCTGATGCTCAGATATGTTGTACTTCTGTGGCATTTGGCAACAATTGGGTGAAGTGTCTTCCTGCCGCTGTCAGTGAACTCTGACTTGTGACCACTGCTCCTTTTTACCAAAGTAGTTTGTGTTTGACATAAGCTGTCATGATTTTTGAGAATGTTCCCCTTAAAACATTAAGCAATTTTGCAATTTTTGTGACCAGTGTGCCCGCAACTCAGGCACTGACTCTTTAGCATCTTTGGAACGGTCTTGCTTACCTCATACTGCTTTAACTTACATATCAAAGTGCCAAATGTCATACCTCTTTTACAGCTGACATGTACTGCTAATTCAAATTCAGCTTCACAGGACAGACCTTTGTAGCTGCATTTATAGTGGTGCTTTGTTTACTGGAAAATTAAAGTCCTGTTGAAAATGGCGTTGCCATTGTTTTCATCCAAATGAGTTCAGAACCAGCAATCTCGAGTGGTGTGGGCTGTGACAGCACAACCCGATGAGCCACTATACTTCTCCCTTCAGAGAGTCGTCAACCTGAACATTAAATAAAATAAGAGTAACACAAGTTTTGTGAAGTATCCAGTTATATCTTTGCAGTGTGTAGACGCTGTTTCCCTTTTCTTTTAGATAAACATTAACACTGACGTTAGGCTGATCCAAGTGAATGAGAGGCTGTGGAAGCACAGGTTACTGGTGGGCCTGGATGACTCAGCTGGTCTCTGTGCTGGGACTTCACGAGAATCCTTTAAAAACCTTTAAAGTCTTAGTATTTCATGTAGGGTGGCATGGTAGCTAACTGAGTAGCACTATTGCCTCATACCACCGGCTGTGGGTTAGGAGAACATCTCAATGTATCTCTAAACTGGCCACAGTGTGCACCCTATGAGGGAGTAGCGTGCCGTTGGAATGTTCTGCTGTCTCATGCCCTGTGATGCCTGGGATAGACTACAGGCTCCCTGTGACCCTTTAATGGATAAGAGGTTGGAAGATGGAATTTTTCACGTTGACATAAAACATGTATTTAATTCCAGAATGTTTAAACTTTTCTCTCTTCATTGCTAGCCTTAACTCCCTCTTCTCAGCTGTGCTTTCTTTTCTGCGATCTGTCGTCATGCCTAACCAGGCTGACAAGCCTTTTGGAGGAGATGAAAATAGCTGGGGCAGACCTTCAGGTTTGTGTGTGTATTTACCTGTTTGTTCAATTCTTGTTGACTATATGAAACTAAAAATAAATGGGATGAAGAAACACCTTCAGAATAACTGCGAGAAGATATTTCTAAGATATCAATTCAAGGTTTTCAGACTGGTAACTGGATTGTACAGTTCGGGGAATGAGTGGGTCAGGATGGTGAACAGATGTACAAAGAGACATGAGGCATTCAAACCAGGTTCAAACAAAGGAAACAACAAAAACAAATAACAAATGTCAAAATTACAATTTGAGGTGAAAAATGCTTGCTCAACAGGACTGAAAAACTACCAACATTCCAGTTACTTAGGAATAAAAACAAAGATCAGAAAAGTTGTTGTAATTATATATACAAAACTAAAGACAGAAGACAGGCGATAACATATAACACCTGACTTCCTCCATACAAGGACCCGTTTCCCTCCAAACCCACCCAATAATGGTCTTCTCTGATCAGGGATTAACTGGCCTGTATGAATTATGGCCCCCTTCAATGGCTCACTGCCTTGTCGTGGCGAAGGGGCTTGCGTAGTTCAGTGAAACTATGAGCTAAGCCGTGTAGGGCCACCCAAGAC
>JAACJT020000110.1:13154036-13189357 GCA_009936485.2 Gymnarchus niloticus | reverse complement strand
CAGAAGGTCCAGAAACAGAAACAGCAGGGTTACTCAGCACGTGCTAATTATAAACATAACTACACATGGCTGTTTTTTAATATTGGAGAATTATGCTGTCACCTAAAGAGTCACCAGCTGCAGAGGCGACAAAGTGAAGCAATTTTTTTTTATTACTGGATTCATCAAACAAGTCACCACTCACTTGCCTTTCAGCACCAGTCTTGGTCAAAGTGATGTTCAATGCGCATGGAACATTTTCAAGTAATAAATGATGCAGACTACATACATCAGACGCACAGATCGCCCTGACAAGCGGAATCCTGCACGAAGACCGGTGACAGCGGTGCCCTGTTCAGAGTGACGGCAGGGGTGGATCCTGGATGGAGCATGGCGAGGAGAGGGCGCACTGGACCAAGGAGGGTCTGAGGAGTTCAGCACATACTGCTCTAGGCATCGTTAATGTTTAGCCAGGGAAAGTGATTAATGATGAAAAGGCACCAGGGGGACTCTTACCTAGGGCATCAAACTGAACAGAAACAGCCCTGTAATAACACAGTAGAATAAACAGCAGGTCATACTCTATCATCATCACTCACTTGCTGTTTGTTGTTGTGATACGTTTTGTGCTATTTAATGTTATAATAACACAGTAGAATAAACAACAGGTCATACTGTATCATCATCGCTCACTTGCTGTTTGTTGTTGTGATACGTTTTGTGTTATTTAATGTTATAATAACACAGTAGAATAAACAGCAGGTCATACTCTATCATCATCATTTACTCGCTGTTTGCTGTTGATACGTTTTGTGTTATTGAATGTTGTTTATTGTTTGTGCTATTAGTTGTCTGGTGTTAATGCCTGCATTGCTGTTCATGTTGTATTTATTGTCTGATGCTGATACTCATTGCTATTAGGTGACAGTCGGCAGGAGGCATGAAAGTAAGTGTCTCATTTTGCTAAGTATGTAGGACAATTAACTCTGGCTGTGTGACTTAGGTAACATGTAACAGATCATTGTTGTTATTACAACATGTCAGCCAGGCTGGGAAAAAAGCATCAACTGAATTTCATGTAACCAAAATGCCAGTGTCATTTTCAGCTATTTGTGATTTTTCACAAAGCCTTTATTTATAGTTACAAAGTAATGCTCCTACAGTGTACTTTATTTAAAGTTAATTTTCCATGACAGTTTGAAGAAACTTTTTGATTTCTCCATCACAAACAGAATTCCACCATGTGTCAGTAGGGAAGGTAAGTGTGAGTTGTGCTGAGTGGTATATGACCTGGGAATGCATGTACCTGTGGCTGACTTTATAAGGTCACGTAGAATTGATCAGGAATACAATCCGGTAAAAGCCAAGAAGACCACTCCAGTGGTACAACCACCATCACAAGAACTTTTTAATATCACTGATGGACTGATCTGAAATGCCACCTGCACAAGGAGTGAAGTACGTTCTAGTAGTAGATGTTTTCTAAGTTGGTGGAGGCAAACGGCTATAAAAAGAGTGACGACATGACTGTAGGTAAACGATTACTGACTTTGTTGCAAGGTTCTCAAGTTATCAAGGACCACGTTTTACTAGCAAATTGATTCCAGAGGTTTGTAGAGTGTTACAAACTGATCAGAGATTGCATTGTCTGTACCATCCACGATTAGTAGAAGAAATAAACTTACACAGGCTGGATGATGATTTGATCCAGTACTGTTGGCAGCTTTTCGTCTGTATAAGTGATATTCATCAAGCCCTCGCAGATCCTGCTGCTGCTGTCTTTTACCATTCTTTCCATCCGGGTGATTTTGTTTCCATTAGAGTTTACAGGAGAATGAGCACTTTGCAGCCACGATGGGAAGGCTATTCCTAACTACAAGAACAGCCAAGAAGTGCCAGGAGAAGTCAAAATGAATACGTACAAGTCATCATCACTGAGCTCAGGAACCCAAGTTTGGCGTCCAGGAGCCTAACATCAGGGAGGACTCAGACCCCCATCTGGTTGTTCCTGTGACCCTAATTACAGAACTGTCTGTTCTTGTTGCAGTATGTCATGGCTGCTGTTTTGGTCATGTTATCAGTACACAGACTAACAGATTACCTCCACATATACTAGGCTTACATTAGTGTCACATTATTGCTGCTACCATGTTGTCATGATCATCATACGAACGACTGTGGCCAGACCATCATCATCGTCGTGTTCACTGTACAGTTACTCGCCTAAATCACGGTATAAACGCCTATCTTGCTTTGTCTTTGCAGTCTGAATGTTCAAATGCAAATGGTAGCTGTTGGATATGTTCATACGTACCCCATTCCTCATTTATGGTGTTTCCACTTTCCAATTCCATTTACTGAAACTGAGACATTAACATGGGCCAATGCTACTAAAGAAAATATTTCTTATGTTGATTAGTAAACAAGGGCTAGGTATATGAGAGCTCATAACTGCAATGGTGGTTCTTCTGTTAGTATTGGTAAACTGTGTATCACTCATGTACCCCATATAGGGAAAGGCAGGTGTGCAGGAGATAGTATCTGTACCTTTATATTAGGGTCATTTTAGGGTCATTTATGCTAGCCAGACTGGCTGTGGTTGCTTCTATTTTCCCATCTGCTTCCGTTCTGTTTTTTTGAGAGACCACTCTTAAATGTGTGGATACCTCTGCACTTCCACAATCCACTGTCTGTGGATCACGACGGAGCACGGAAAAGTGAAGGATTAATTAGGCTAAAGAAGGCATCTGTTTCCTGTTTCCTGGGAGTTGTTTCCTTTGAGAAGCAGGAAAGATGCTAAACCGAGGCAAACTCCACACCAAGCGCACTAAGCACAGAGCTTGCTTGCTCATTCCGTCAAAATGTACAGTATGTTCTACTAAATGTAGTTGCAGTTGCAACCGTGTCTCCATCGTCACATTGTTTATTGTTAGCTTGCTTGCTGAGTCCCTCGTGTTGCTCACCAATGCACATTTAACTGCTCCATTGTTGAATGAACAAAAATTTGCTTTTACTGTAACTGTTTGAGACTGTTAGGTATCCGCGGTAGTTTGACGAACCTTGTTGATTTCCCTTACAACAGCTACTGACTATTAAACGTATACCAAAAAGAAAAAAATGACGGACTCCCTAAAACCATTTTTAGTTAATATTGTACCGGCATGGGCTGGCGCCATGTTGAACTGGGGATTGTGGGTAGTCTTTGATGTTTTCTCAGCATGTGTTTCTGTCATTGTGTTGGGCTCGGTGTTTATGTGTGAGGCTGCTTGTGTGGTTGCTTTGAGTAAAGGGACTTGCAGTATCTGTCCAACTCAGCATGCAACTTGGCATTGTGTTTTCACCCCAAACTCAGTGAACTCGAGAAATTTATTCAGAGTGCTGTTGTACGTAATATAATGTTTGCCAAAAATGTATCTGTTGATAAACTCAATGTCTGTTAGGTCAACTGAGCTGTACCGGCATTCCCAATGCATATGATAGAAATAACCGCCTAATGAAAATTCAAAGAAATTTGCATTAATATACTTAATTTCGTACTTAATACTTCACTGCTTTCTGTACAAAACCGTCAGCAATCAAGTTCAAAATCTGAATTTGAGTCCACTCCAAAATCTACAGTGACACAAATGATTGAGATATAAACAAATTAAAATAAAGGCCTTTTCCATTGCAGGTTATACAGTTTTATAGTGCATTTAGGGAAATAAAGATCCGCTCTCTGATAATATATTATCATATCACCTACATCATAAAATGAGTCAATTATTGTCCCCCGCGACCTAGTTTGAAATAAACGAACGAACTTTACTAAACTGAAACAAGGAGCAAACTCAAAAATTCTATACGTATATGTTTATACTGACAGTAGGATATGTACAAATGAAAATAGTGGGCTATATCGCTAGCAAATAAGACTACGAGCAGCAGCTTGTCTCACGAAATCACTCACCAAAATACGCATGGGACCAACATCGAAATGCTCCGATGTCAAAACGCTGTCAATGAAAAAGAGGTCCCGCCCCCCCCGACAGTTCCTCCAATCATCATGCAGCGGTCCAGCATCCTGGCCAGCCCACTGCCCCATTTACTCCCAGAGAAGCTGAGCTTTCCTGGAAATGACATTTTGAAGCATTTGTCCAATAAACGTCTAGCTTTGCTAGACTGAAAATACAGCATGTTCTGAAGTGCCATTGAAGTCCAGAGAAGCTGACCTTCAATGGGGTTTAATGAATTGTGCTACCATGGGAATGTATGGAAAAAAAAAATCACGTTAGACGACCTGCAAGAAATGATTGCTCATTCTGAATTAACTAACCATGAAGTTGAACACATTTTAGCACGCTCTTTGTAATAGCAATGTAAATACAATAGTACATTTTTGATGAATTTTTTTCATGACATTTTAGAGGAGGCGGAGCTTCCCAGTCGCCTCTGCTCAGAACTCGGGTAAAGATAGAGTTTTACAGCTTTTGGGTGTTTGGTGACAGTTTTGCACACATACAGTCCTGAGGCTGATTTAAACCCACAACCTTCAAAAGAAAATTCAATTCAATATTATTTAAATAGTACCTTTAACAAGGAGTATTGTCACAAAGTGCTTCATGTAATCCTGGGCCCAAGTCCTGGGCCAGAGAGTAAGCCAAAGGTGACAGTGGCAAGGAAAAACTACCTCAGGAGGAAGACACTTTGGGAAAATCCAGACTCAAGGGGGAAGCCCACCCTCCTCTGGCTGACACCAGGCAAGACAAGTTCATGATGTTCATTAACAGAATATGAACATCAGTGAGGTAGAACAGTCATGTGGACTACAGTGTTTTGGAGTCACACAATTGAGTTGAAGTATAGGTTTGGTGGCTCAGATCACAGCAAGTCAGTCAGGATGGAAATAAAATGCAGAAAGAGATGAAACAGTTTTGCATAAAATCAGGGTTAGATCTAAAAAAAGACTTGCAACCTGCAGGTACAAGGCTAGGATTCTGCACTTAAGAGAATTATATATCTATATTTATTACAACATTAAAAATTAATGCTCATTTAAAAATGTCACCAATCTTTAATATAATATCACAGAGATAATCATTACCACCTTCTCCTATTTTCTACTTCAATTTACAGCACCATTAGCAGTTTGTAGAGTGAAAAGGAACAACTTGCTGATCGCACAGACGTGAGAGATGGTGCATGTTAGTCTACAGTACATCCATCCTGCGTTGGCCTGGGTGCCAAACACTGACTGGGAGACCTGAAAGGAATTGGGCAACTTGCGCTTGGAGAGTCTTTCAAACTAACTATTATGGTGAATGAAAAATTCCTACAGTAAGAGCACCATACAAAACAGTAGTAAAATAGGAGTTAAGAAACAAGCAGTTGGGCAGCATCATATCGTGTTTGTGGGTTCGATTCCTCTCCCTGGCTCTGCATGAATTTGCATGTTCTTTATATTCTTACAAAGTTCATCAAACAGGAAAACAATCTGTAGTTAACATAGGGATTGGCTCCAGACTCACAGCAACCTTGAAACGGATAAACAGTTATGGGATATGCGAGATGCATAGATGGGGTATCTGCTCTGGTCCTTTTGGGCGATTCACAGTCACTGCTGCCCTCTAGTGCAGTGTTTCTCACCCGCTTGGCCATAGCCCATAGTTGGGCCAAGATCGCCATCTAGTGTTCTGCAGATCAATCGACAGTATGTGAGATTAAAAACACTATGTGGACACAATTATTGGGACACACCTCTTAATCACTGAATTCAGGTGTTCCATTCAGACTCATTGCCACAGGTGTATATAATCAAGCACTTAGGCATGCAGTCTGCATTTACAAACATTTGTTAAATAATGGGTCATTCTGAAGAGCTAAATTCAATTGCGGTACTGTCATAAGATGCCATCTTTACAATGTCAGTTTGTGAAATTTCTTCCTTGTTAGATATTCCACAGTCATCTGTAAGTGGTATTATCACAAAGTGGACGCGTTTAGGAACAACAAAAACTCAGACACAAAGTGGCAGACCACGTAAATTTACAGAGCGGGGTCACCGAGTGCTGAGGCGCAAATCGCCAACGCTCTGTTGACCAACTCCATATTGATGCCTAAGGATTTGGAACAGCAGCATGGTGGCTAAGTGGTTGGCATGTCTGCCTCACAGCAAGAAGGTTCTGGGTTTGGTCCTCGCTGCCGACAGGGGCCTTTCTGTGCAGAGTTTACATGTTCTCCCCGTGCCTGTGTGGGTTTCCTCCCACTTTCCAAAGACATGCAGGATAGGCCGGTCGGCTACTCTAAATTGCCCATAGGTGTGAGTGTATATGGGTTTTTGTCCTTGTGTGTTGGCCCTGTGGTGGATTGGTGATCTGCCCAGGGTGTACCCTGCCTTTTGCCCAAAGTCAGCTGGGATTGGCTCCAGCTTCCCCGCAACCCTTACAAGATAAGCAGCTAAAGAAGATGGATGGATGGATGGATGGGTGGATGGATTGATTTAGAATGGGATATCATAAATGTTCCTGTAGGTGTAATGGCCAGGTGCCCCAATACTTTTGTCCATATAGTGTAGATGGGCCTTGAGGTTGAAAAGGTGAGGATCCATTCTTACGGACAATACCAATGTCCAGAGCTAACACAACAGAAGAATTTAGCTGTGAACAAATACAGAACAATAAACCAGAATGTTAAATGACTTTATATACTACATGTCTATTCAATCTAATAACATTAAAAATGATCAGAATAACAACTTCCCATCCCCAGCCGGATACCAAGTTGCACAGACTAAAATTCCCACGACCAAGGTAAGTGGTTAAAAGATACATGGATGGATTGATAAATAAAAAGCCAAACGAACAAGATGCCAAGTGAGAGGATTTTGAGTACAGTGTGTACTTCTGCTTCAAGAACTACCAGTAGAACGGTGAATAGTGAGAATTTTGTTAGTTTAGTCAATCAGTCCATCCATGTTGGGGTAACTGAAGGGCCTTGAGCCCATCCAAGCAGCCCAGGGCACAATGATGGGGTAAATACTGGACAGGAGCTTTCTAAACAAACAAAACTCAGGGAAGTTTATAGTTTTTGTTTTACTCCTTCTCCAAGTTGAGAGCCAAGGGTCAGTGTGCAGGACCAGCTGGTGTCCAGCACCCCTGGAGCAAGTGGGTTTAAGGACCTTGGCTCTAGGGCCTAGCAGTGACATGGACACTTTTGCCAGTTGCAGGATTTGAACCTGCACCCCTCTGATGAGCACAGACATAACCTACAGAGCCACATCACCTCCCACGACTGTGTCTGATAGACCATCTCTGGGAAAGATTCTCTAGTGTACATCTAAAAGACACAAACATACACTCAAAAATGTGCTTAAACAATTCTTTTTAATATATACACAATATTCAAATGAAAGGCATGTTTGAGACTGATCATGTTGAACCAGAAGTCTGACCAGGTCACCTCTGATGTTGCCTCAAACTGTTCAACTATAAAATTAACCAAGATTACACACATGATGTTGGGAAAGAGGCAGGTAATAAAAAAAGAGGGCAATCTTGCGTGTAGAAACATGCTCATAACCTGTACAGCAGCAAAAATATGTACAATATGTTTAATGTGACCAGTATCTGCATTCTACTAGATTCCAGCAGTAGCCCAAGTCTCATTCACGTCCTCCTCTGCAAAAGTTCAAGCTCAGTACTTCAACAACAGAGAAACAGCAAATCTGCACCACTGTTAACTGAGCAGGCAGGAAGATGTAAGCACCAGGCTCAGTTACCATACAGTTGGACCCATTTGTTTTACTTTATCTTCTGAATAAGACTTGGACACAGTACCGTACCAAACACGGTGTTGACAAATTCCCTATAGTAGATGAAACCCCTCAGTCATGCTGGTAAGAGAGGCAAGGGATTTAACATTCTGACTTGCACTTCTTAACAAGGACAGAGCCCAAGGCAGTGGGAAGCTTATCAAGTAAGGCGGCATTCATGTGTCTAACACCACCGAGCTAAAGACTAACATCACCCTGGAGGGGAGGAAAGAGGAAAAAAAATAATCCAAATGTCACTCGTAAAAAAGTCAGCAAAGAAAAAGTCCATCTCAACATCCTTTCATTCATTACTGTCCCTCCTTGGGGATTTCCTTAAAATGTTTCTTTATAAAAGAAAGATTGTAATATATACATATATCTATACATATATTTACACAGCATGGCAAAAATGGAATGGGTCTATCTATTTCAGTTTCTTCAGCCAGACTTTGAGACAGCCCCTCGATCCTGCTTGCCCACTAGAGGTCAGCGTCTGTCACCCCTCCTTTGGTTCGGGTCAGTGCCATAGGGAGGGAGGTGCTGGACCCTCACCTTCTGTCCCTGGTCTCCAGCTGCTGGCTCCCATCATGGTCTGGCCCAATCAGCTTTCTGCAGAACCAAACTCTGCAAGACGCAGCCTCTACTGCCACAGCTCTCTAACATGATTGTTTCAGCCTGAGTCAGAGTCACTGGTGTCAGACGAGGAGGAGGAGGAGGATGATGAGGAAGAATCTGAGCTTGAGCTGCTGGCACTGAGACGTGACACCATGGCGTTGGGTTCCACTCCGCTGGGCTTCTCTGCTGAGAGGCAAAGTTATCACCAGTTAGACATGTTCAAAATCCTTAGCATCAAGGCTGAGAGTTTGGTGGTGGCAGGAGGTATGATCTCTGCCTCCCTCTCAATGCTCATGTCCAGCCAGTTCCAGCACGTGAGGGCCTTACCTTTGGTCTTCTGTGGCTTCTTGGTGGAGTTAAGCTGCCCACTGACATCCTGCAGCCTCCTCTCCAGCTCCATCTTCTTCTCCAAGGCCAGCTCCTCCCTTGACTTCCCAATGCCCACCTTCCTTACTACTACACCACAAGGAGACATGCATTCAGATTCACGTTTCCTATAGGCTGGAAGTAATGTTTGCCAAAGCACAATGTTTGTTTTCAATTATCAATATAAAATCTAGTCACATGACAAACATACACAGCTCTAAATAAACAAGACTGCCAAAATTGATCTGGTTGGAGAAATGAACAGTGAAGATGGTTTTACTGCTGTACACTAATTGGACCTTCCAAACATTCAGACGTTAGAGGGTCTGTAGGACCTGGACACCTGTACACAGTTCCTTACCATAGGGCTTGCGGGGCTTCTTGCGAAGGCAGGTCACAACGTAGCGCTCGAGCTCCCTCAGGGTGGATGGCTTCAGGGTCTCGAAGTCGATCTCGATCTCCTCGGGGTTGGAGTCGCGCAGCGAGGGCTCGCGGGACTGGATGATGTGTACGACTCGGCCCAGCTTCTCACCCGGCAGCTTGTTGATGTCCAAGCTCAGCTGCCGCTTCTCGTCGTAGCTCATGGGCCGCCCCTCCTCCTCTTCCTCCGAGTCATAGTGTGGGAGCAGGGAGGATGGTGGCGTGGGCACTACGTGGGATGCCCCTGATGATGACTTGGACTTCTTTGAAGGCCTTCAAAAAAAGAAATAATATAAAGGATTAACTTCAGTGACTGTAACTGTAAATGAATCCTGCAAAAGTCAGCAGACGTACCACCAAGTATATCAGCAATGTTTTCTGCCCCACTAAAGGCAGAAAATGTTGGATCACAGCTGCTCCCATTAAGGATGCCTCTCATTCAGATGCAGATGCTATAGAGTCAGCCAGACCAGGCTACTGTTTATGAACTACCATAGTTCACCATTTAAGACTCAGATCCTCTCAAAGACTGGACTTGGGATTCAGCACCACCACAGGCAACTGGACTCTCAGTGGTAGACCTGGCAGGATCTGATCATCAAAAATGGTAAGTCAGCCTGGAGGAGGAGGACAGACTCCTGGAAGTGTAGCACTACGACAATGAAGACTCCCTTAACGTCAGCAAGACTAATGAGCCGGTCATTGATTTCAGGAAGCAGATCACTGGCGGGGAAGCTGTGGAGCAGATTTAAGTTCCTGGAAGTCACCATCACATAACCTCACACGATCACAGCAAGCAGGCATGCAGAAGTCTAACTGATGCTTGAGGGAGGAACAGATGACCCTCGTCAGTCTCTACAGATCCATGATGGAATCCATCCTTATTGAGTTCATTAGTGCTGTAAATGTTTGCCCCTGATATCCTATGGTTTTGTATATTTTTCACAATGAACGGTCTATGATATTTACACAAAATGTAACATTAGACGAAGGGAACCTGGGGGCAAACAATACACGTTTTAAATTATTCTTTACTGGAGGAACCAAGCCATGTGACACTCCTACACTCTTTGGAAAAGTAATGATGTTGCTGACAAACTGCAGGCATGTGAGAAAAGATGTGACATTAAGTGCCTGTGCCAATAAACTTGAACTTAATGTTGAAAGACATGATAAAACTAAAGTAAGAAATGAGTGGAGGATAAAAGGCCAGGCTTGTTTATCCTAAGATCTGCTGAAGAACATGAGATTCTGAATGAAATCTAGGTGAGGGCTACTTTAGGTCAGAACAATACGTTTTTACACAAAAAAACTGAGTTTCCATGAAGTGTGGCACAAGCTCAGCCCTTAAATCTGTCAAGTGAACGTGTGAAACCTTTTATCATCATTTACATTTTAAGCATCCAAAGGAGCAAGGCAAGGTGAGGAAAATGACCTTCTTCCATCTTCTCATATTACAGCAGAGTCAAGCCATTCACAGGTCCGGATTCAAGAGATCCCCCTATCATCAGCTAGCCTACTGTGCCATCCCTCCGCTGCATGTGTCCTCCCTGACCAGCTTGCTGTCTTCTGAGCCACAGAACATGCTCTTCAATCCTGATCAACTAACTGCATCCTCCAATAAACTGTTGTCCTCCTGACAGTTCTACAACATTGTTGTTTCATATTTGTATTGACACACTTGTCCTGATCAGTGCCGGCCAGAGGAGGATGGGTTTCCCCCTTGAGTCTGGTTCTCCCCAAGGTTTCTTCCTCCTGAGGGAGTTTTTCCTTTCCACTGTCACTGTTGGCTTACTCTCTGGAGACCCTGAGCCCGGGACTATGTAAAGCGCTTTGTGACAGTGCTCTTTGTTAAAGGTGCTATATAAATAAAATTAAACTGAATGGCAAAATCAGTAGCATGCAGGTAGGAGCACTGAGGCAGCCAATCAGGGAGCCGTAACTCACTTGTTTTTGCTGCTCTTTTTGCTAGCCCCCTTCTTGCCCTGGGTGGAGGTAGGGGCAGCTCTGCTGGACTTCGCTTTAGAGACCTTCGCAGGTCTGTCCCCGTAATCCCCAGCAGAGCTGTGGCCCACCCTGTGCTTCTCTGGCTTCCGCTTCTTCTTCCTCTCTTTCTTCTCCCTCTTCTTCTTGGGCTTAGCGATGGGGCCCTGGGAAAGGGCTGCCAGCTGCTCGTGCACCGCCCTCAGCTGTCAGGGAGGAGGAATGGAGAAGTTAAATATGGAGAACTACCCAAGAGAAGATGATGTCATCAGTCATGGTGACAAAACAGAAATTAGAACAGTTTTTTAATAACAGGCAAACTATGTTTGTGGTTATCGCTATATACACATCAACATGAAAACACACACACACACATTTTCCTGGAATGTAAACTACACCCCAGATTACTCTCAATACTAATCACTCCTAAATTTCTAATATGTTGTGCATATAAAAATGCAGTCAATAAGGCAGTCTAACGCAAGCCAGAGCCCCTCAGCAAATTACAGAGCTAATATCTGTGCAAGAACCACCCACAGCATGCCAGGGCGCACGAGCGAGCTCACATCATGATGGAAGAAGCCGGACGGACGGATGTGCAGGTGTGTGTGTGTGTGCGCGCGCGCGCGTGACAGGGCACACGGACGGAGGCCGGCAGTCTACCTGAGTACACACCTGGTCCTGCAGCTCGGCCAGCCGCTGCGCCCTCTCCTCCTCGCTGTCTGAGCTGGGGCTACTCTCGCTCTCGCTGCTGAGCTCGCTCTCTGAAGAGGAGGACGACGAGGAGGATGATGATGAGGAAGACGAGGAGGATGAGGAAGAGGAGTGCCCTCCCAACAGCCCGACTCCTCCCCCCATGGACAGAGGGGTGGTCTCTTCCGCCGGCTCGTCTGGCATTTTGGCAAAGCGGAACTCGAACACGTCCTGAAGCAGGAAGGAGCAGAGGGCAGGTGAGTGTCCTGGACTACAGACAGACAGGTACAGTGACAGGGCAGAGGGGTCCGGACCTTCAGAGGGAGCACAGGGCAGGGGAGGCCCTGGGAGGGATGAAAGTACATCACTGGGCACACGCTCCTACACACGTACACACATTCATACTCACGCTCCTACACAAACACACGTTTATATGCACTCTCCTACACAGAGGACACAAGTAATTTAGATGCACAGATTCATTTAACGGCATATTTGGACTGCGGGAAACAAGCAAACTCCACACCCAAACAGCGACCGTCACACGTCCCAAAACACAAACACTGACAATCTCCACAGGATTTCCCCCACTCCAGCCAGGCTGGGCTCCGCCACATGATAGGAAGACTGACTCTACCTGGAGCTTACGAGCCATGGCCACCACGTCATGGTCGGGGGGGTTGTACTTGTAGCAGTTGGAGTACATAAGCCTGACGTCGGCCGCGAACTGCTGGGCGTCCCGGTACTCCCGGCAGTCCATCTTCCTCTGTACCGGAGACAGAGGGACACGCATGGTCCGGTCGGCACGGTGCGGCCCACCGCGACACGGCCCCCCAAGAGGGGAGGAAGTCCCACCCACCTTGATGGTGCTCAGGTCCATGGGGTGCTTGATGATTTCGTGGTAGTCGTGCAGGCCCAGGGCCGAGGCGTCCACGGGCTTGTAGAAGGGCCAGGCGTAGGCAGCATGCTTCTTGGAGAGCAGCTCCTTCAGCACGCCGCTGCAGTAGCGCAGCTGCTGGCTCAGCTTGCCACGCCGCGACGGCTGGTGCTGCAGCGAGTCGGGCAGATCTTTCCGCGGTGGCTTGATGGGCCTCCCGCCCTCCCGGCGCCGCGCCGGCGTCCTGCCCACTCCTGGCTGCAGAAGGACCGGCCCGGGCTTGGACTCCACGCCCACGGCAGCCATGCCCATGCCCTTCCCCATGCCGCCCACTCGGACCGCGGGAGTCAGGGCGATGGTGGTGGGCGTGGTGGTGTCAGCTTTACGCTTGACTCCCTTCTTCTGGGGAGGAAAAAGGGGTTTATTCTGCTAAAGCCTGGGTGCTTACTGTAAAGCCATCAACACAGGGGCTACAGACCGACAAACGACAGCCAGTGAACATGTAGTCGTTTACTGTCTTAAGCCACATCTGAAGTTAATTTAAAAAAAGAAAAAATAGGTAATATTTACCCTTTATTTAGAGTCAGTTTGGTTAGAAATGTAACAAACATGGCTTTTAAAATGAATGATTAGAGCTAGAAATAAGGAATCAAGGTGATGCCTCCACTAAGAGTCTCATCAGACAGACACTGCCGACTTGGGGCTCACCTTGGCGGTGGGCTGCGTCGGAGGGAGTCCCAGCAATGCAGGAGAGCTGAGGGGTGTCAGGGGCAGACTCTTGGCCAGCAGGGTCTGCGGGGGGGAGGACAGGAGCGAGTCGGGGGTGTCGGGAGTGGGTGGTGAGTACTGGGTCAGGGAGGACACCGCTGGAACCTGGTGGGCTGTTGTCACTCCCCCCAGGACTGAAAGAGAGAAATGGCCCCAGTCACATGTTCAGTCTCTAAGAGGGTACTGTGAAACCCCCACCCTGTTCTTAAAGGAAGGAGGAAAAATTATGAAATAAGGAAAATTTTTATTACATGACAGGAAACGTTCATGAATTGATGCAAATTTGGTGAGTTTTTAGTAAATGTATATATGGACCCACCCCTGTGAGAATTGTCACGTTAGTGTGGTGGAGGAGTTTGCATGCCTTAATGGTCCACAGAGCTCTGGTAGAGGTGGTGAGAGAACCTGTCAAGCTGAGAGAGGCCATCTGGGCAATAGTCACATGAAGGTGTCCTGAGACAGCCGAAAAGGTACTGATAGGTCAGAAAGGGTGCACTAAAGGCAGTCATGGAGAACAAAGGCTGTGCATGGGAGGAGTTTGGAGAGGCCATGGAGAAAGACTATCAGATGGCCCCAAAGATGATTCCTACTCCTGTTCCGGACTTTCACAGGACAGGATACAAAAGCACAGCCTTGGCTGGAAGGGCATCTGGTATGGAGGGCAAAAGGTGTCATCCCTGCTATTTGCAGATGATGTCTAACCAAGCTGTCCGGCACGCTCTTGAAAGTTTCAGTGCTGAATGTAAAGCAGCAGGAATGAGAAATCAGCTATGGTACTCTCCCAGAAAAGAGTGGATTGCTTCTTTCAAGTGAAGGAGAAGAGTCTGCCCTTAGTAAAGGAGTTTAAGAGCCTTGGGATCTTGTTCAAGAGTGATAGTGAGAGGGAATGTGTGATTCACAGGTGGTTCGGTCTGGTGACTGCAGTCATGCAAGCACTGAGGAGGTCTGACGTTTTGAAGGAAGTTAAGTCATAAGATTGTGTTCCTATCCTCACATAGGGTCGGGAGCTTTGGGTAATGACCAAATGAATGAGATTGCAGGGACAAGCAACCAAAATGAGGTTTCTCTGCAGGGTTGCTGAACGCTGCTGACCAGGTGAGAAGTTCAGACATCTGGACGGACCTCGAAATAGAGCCGCTGCTCCTTCAGATTGAGAGGAGCCAGATGAGGATGTCACCTGCACGGCTCCCAAGGGAGTTTTTCTCTGAACACCACACTATTTCAAGGCTCTGGGGATGACCCAACTGGAATGGGAACATATGGGGATCCCCCAAAATGAGCTTGAGTCTGTGGCCATAAACAGAGAAGTTTGGTCTGACCTGCTCAGCAAACTACCACTACAACCCTCACCAGGAGAAGTGGCAAGATGATGACGATGATGATATATCAATCCATATCTTACAACTGTTTATAAACTATAGGATCACAGCAGCTTATCCAAGGAAGCATGAGGCAGGGGACAAACCGGACAGGAAGCCAGTGTTTCGCAAGGCACACATACATGCACTCAGACTGCATGTGTTTGGACTGTGCAAGGAAACCAAAGTACCCTGAGGAAACCCACGCAGGTGCTACACTGTAAGCCGCCATGCCAAAGGTATGATAAACTATAACTACACAGCATAAAACATATCACTTGTACCTTGAAGGCTGCATGGTGGCTCCGAAGGTAGAGCAACTGCCTCATACCTCCACACAGTGGTGTGGGTAACCTGGGTTCCTCCCGCAGTCCTAGTCATAAACTTACGTTAACTGGTGTCTCTTATGTGCGTAAATTAATGATGACAAATATTGTTTCGTGTTTTACGAGATTACTCAAAATGCCAAGCAAGTGGCTCCCGACACCCCCAAAAACCTGCTTTAACTGAGTCAAAACATAAATACTGCCCATACAGTGTGATGTTTGTGTGTATATGATCCGTGCTAAACTGGTATCCCAACCAGGATGTACCCCAGCCTTGTGCCCTATGCTGCCTGGGATAGGCTCCAGGTCCACATCGCAATCTGGACCAGGATACATGGTTAGAAGACTGATGGACGAATGTAGCCTTATTCACAGATCTACCACCAGAAAGATACTAAGGCACTTCTTCCATCCCAGGTGACACACAGCCCTAGGGGCAAGACTGGACTTTCTCCCCAACTCACGAGCAGCCTTGCGACCTTTTCCAGCCTTTCCTGACTTTCCTGGTCTGCTCCGTGGCATTGGCGGGGGCAATTCTATCTCCTCTTGGGGCATTTGGGCTACTTTCTGCAGGAACACCTTCTCCAAGGACTGTGCCATTAGCACAATATCATCGGTGGGCTGTGAAATAAAGAGGGGGGGGAGAGACACTCTTGGTTCCCATGGAATCTGAACTGTGGGTGGGTGCAAGGAGGGACAGACAGTAGGCTGGTGGATGGCGCCCCCCTGGAGGATGAGAACATACCTTGTTGTAGATGTAGCAATTAGTGAACATGGTGTTGAAGTCCTGAATGCATTCGCTGGCACTGCGGTAGTAGTTGTTCTCTAACCTCTTCCTAATGGTTCCCATGTCCATCGGCTGCTTGATGATCTTGTGGTAATCCTGAAAGCGGAAACAGAGGAATTGTTCCCATGTGTTCCTGAAACCTATGACCACACAGAGGTTACGGCTGGCTTTCCACTACCCAGTCAAACACCAAAACACACTCCACCCCACACCCCTTAGGACCACTCGTCACTGGCTCTATCCGCACCTCAAATCACCATTTCTGGCCCTAAGGGGTCCTATGATTCATAGAGGCAAACAGCACTGCCACAGTACTAAGTAAGGCTATTCACTGATAATATAGACACCTGTAGTAATCAAATATTACATGAAATTGCTAACAAACTCTGAAAAATGTTGAATAGTAACAAAAAAAATTCTTCCTGGGATGAGTTCAGGTTTACTGGAAAAGCAGTCATGAAAGCTAGATGGATGGAAATCTACTAGCACCAACGTCCAGTATTTGTAAATTGCAAATCCTTCAGGTCGTAAAAAGCTACATTCATATTGAGTGAAGCTGTTTCTTGGGGAGTCGTGGGTAATGTGGTAGAACGTCAGGGTCTGCTCACCGGCAGGTTGAGTCGCACGGCATCCACCGGCTCGTGGAAAGGCCAGGCGAAGTGGTGCCTCCACAGGACCTTTACCATGGCCTTCTGCAGGAACTGCAGCTGGTTGGTTTGCCGGCCCTGCCGAGTGGGATCCTTCACAGGTGGCCTGGGCGGTGCCAGCACAGAAGGCGGGGCGTGGGGGAGCGTCGGGCTCTCGAAACCCTCGAACAGCAACGATGGCTTGCGGATTCGCTTGCCGGGGCCGCACGCAGCTTGTTCCATCCCGCTGTTTCCCAGCAACCCCAGAGCCCCGCCCACAGAGCTGCTGCCATCTGACACCAGCCTGAGGCATAGATGGGACAGAAAGGGGAAATGGGGGCAGGAATGTAAGGAAGACGCGCAAAAAAAGAAGGAAATCGTACATCACAGCATTTTAGCTAGTATGCTCATATCAGAATATAAATGAACATCATTTTCCAAAATACATTAACAAAAACATAGTACAAAATTTACATGTACAGACTTAAGTCTTTTCATATTCACTGAACACAAATGAAGAAATATTCCCGAAATAACTTTCCTCACAGCTATAAAACGACTGTGTGACACGTAAACCGGGGGAAGGTGTACAGCAGTAGCTATGAAGTACAGTATACACTCAAGCCTTAAATCCTCCTACCACCAAAGGGAAAGGATACTGAAGCCTCAAGACAGTCTGTAACACCATCAGGTATACACTGCGGTTGAGAACAAGAGCAATCATCAGAATGTTGTGAGTTTAAGTCCCAGGGGAGTCCAGCTGCTGTGCCCCTGGCTAACACGTTTTTACCTATACTACTGAGTTTTGAACAAAGGTCCAGCAAATAAATGCAAACCTCTACGTCTCTGACAAATTCTAAGATAGAATGATAATCACAAAAAAAGATGCACTTCCAAAAAGTGGATCTGGATGACGCAAGTACAAACCCAGGCCATGCAGCCACCTACAACATGATCACACGAGACGGCAGACACCAGAGTGGGGAGCAAAAGCACCGGGCAAAAGCAGCCGTGTGCAGACTGATAACAGGAGCAGTATTAGTATGACAGCACCTGTCCCAAACTGAGAAAAGCCACCCTCACCCCATAGCTGTCAACCCACTGACACACTAACAATGCCAACGAGCCAGCCGCATCCCTTGTACATGAGCAGGTTATCACCGTCCTAAACCTGAGGGGACTGTGGCCACTGTGAAACAGTTTTAAGGCTTTGCACTCTTCCCAGCTGCTTGGGTGCAAAATAGTGGAAAGTAACCATTATGGACTCATACAAGTCAAACAACACCAGTTACATGCTAGCCTATCCACTAGAAAATTATAATTTTACCTGCAACTTCCCTTTTCAAGTTGACCCATGGCTTCACCTCATTTTCCCCCCAATCACCTGCAACACCTACTTCCTTTGACAGCAAGTGCTATCAGTATAGGATCACTACACACAAACAGTGACAATGGCCACCGAGAGCTCTAACCTTTCCACTCTCCAAAACAGGACACACTGTCCACCCAAATATTTAGGCATAGTTACTGTACAGCTATGTCAAGCAATGCTTTCAAACTGGACACAATTTAGCAACACAGCCACTACATTTTATATTCCTGGAAGTAATTTTCAAAAAGTTCTTCCAGAAAAAATTTCCAAGTACAAAGCATTTGTGAGTTTGTTCTATTTAACACATCAACTGAAATCTTAGTCCAAAGAAAGGAACTTTTGCTTGGTCCACTGATTCAGGTCAGATCTAGATGGGACTAACAGCATGAAACTAACATATAAACATGGTGTGAACAGCCACACTGATCAACCAACCAACCACAGATTAATGGAGGAAATTATTCGATCTACAACTGTGATGATTAAAACTGTCACCAGTATTAAATCTGGAAGACGGCATAAACAACTACATTCCAGAACTACTGCAGAAGGATTATTTGCTGTTATGCTGGGGTTCAGGTTTGACTGTGCACCTTACCTGATCAAAATACTGGTAGGGGTTATGGATTTTGATAAGGATAAAACTGTTGCATAAAGCACCTCAAAAGGCTTTGACATTCAGGTTTAATTATGGGCAGAACTTTATTTTACTTTGATGCGAAGTACGATGCTTTTAAAGATACATTTGTAAAGGCTTTCAGTAATAGAACACGCAGACATCTTTAATGACATTTTTATTGTTGAGTGAAAATGTAACATACAGGCTACAAAATGTACAAAAAAAATGAAAATTTGCAATTAAGTTCATATGCAACTGTAAATAATCACATTGACAATACATAAATAACATTGGGATTAGACAACCTGTTCCGTATTGGCTAAATCCAGCTATTTATTTGTGGACATACAATGTTTTTGAATGCATCACATTGCTTAAAAAAAAAAAGTTCATTAAAAATCACTGCCCAAGCTTCTCGAGAACAGTGAAGTATCGAAATGCTACAGAGTTTAAACCAATTCAAGTGACTAAGGGTATGACTGAAGCTCTGGCAGTAACAGGACTCGGAGCAGGAACTGCTGGCTCCTCAAGTAAAGGTCACTCGGTACACCAGCGTTTCAACAGCCTGGCCATTTTAAAAACAAGCACCATATATCAGCATACATTACCCATGACGTAAAGTACACACACCTGGCCCACGTGTACAATGACAACTCAAGATTAAGGCCAACTTCACTACAGACAACATCCTCAGAGCTGGCCGATCGCATCGGGTGATGCCGACAGCCTCACCTCACAGACGAGCCGCCGTCAGACCGACACGGTTGTGACGTGTAATAACGGACAGACACCTCACTAAGTGAAGGTGTACAACCTGAAGGAACCCCGAGCATTTTAAACGGGGACCATAGCTGCCTCCGTACCGGTGGGCTGAACGTATGTCAACAACGTGGCCAAATCATCGGATCACACAGACATGCTGATCTGGCGTGGGGATGCCTACAGGGCCTCCCATTTACCATGGGATCATCTCACAGTCCATTACTGAATCTATAATCATAACAGTGCACCTGTCACTAAGGCCGTCCGGCCAACGCGGCATACGGACACGGGGACCTCGCTCGGCGGAGTTCTCCATTCCTACCGAGCCTGTCGAGGCAGGCGATCGGAACGGCATCCCCATCTCCGCCATACGCAACAACCGCAGCCGCCGAACCGGCAAATAACCACCGTAGTCAGAAGGAAAATGGCGGCGACTCGACACAGGCGATTCAAAACAGTCCTGCAGACGGAGCCTCCTGCCGTCAGAGCCACACTGAACGGACACTGCAACGGTAGCGGCAATGATGCTTCATCCAAGAATCACGATGTATTTAGGAAGCCTGCCATTTTTACACCGGGCTTCGGACATTTGCAGCATCTAGACACCAACCAAGATCCAAGGTGAAATAATATACTCCAAAGTCGTTAATATCCATGAAGAGCGCAAGGCTACCTCGATAGGTCCGAGTTATACCTGTCAAAGGACGGGTTTAAGGCCGTCTCCATCAGGATGGATCCGGATCCTGAGTAAAATCCGATCTCTCTCAGTTGCCTCTCTCCCTCTATCCGACTCTTCCTTCCTGGGCTCCTCCTGAATATTAGCGAAATGGCGCCGCTCTGTCACCGCCCAAAGCCTTATATACCTGACTATTTCACTGCTGCATGGTTTCCGCCACGTGTCAGAGATCCCAGAAATGTAATAGGCCAAATAAACCGTCGATCAAGAAAACCACACCTAAACTTCGCCTAGCACCACCCACATCAATTCTTGCCATGCCAATTCGTGTATCATTTGTCCATCAAACAAAAGAACCATTGTCAACCAGACCCGTCGACCTCGTGAATAACGTTGTCACGTCATGCGCGCCCTTCAGAGTTCCCGCCCCTAGAAAATGAGTTACGTCATCGTGCTAAAATAACCACATTGGCTGATTCAAGCACGGACGTACAGATCAAACAGAAAGCAGGCTGAAGGCTGCTCAACTGTCCAGGCACACGTTGTACTGTTTAAGGAATTGTCTCCCAAAGCTAGTCGCCATATTTGTTTCTAACAACGCAAACATTTTTGACGAATTAGACCACACTGGAGTCCCTAATCGCCATTCTCTGACTCTCATTGTATTAGCCTAGAAAATACTGCAATATTCAAATCTGAAGCGTAAATTAATACATACTGGCTCCAGACACAATGTTAAATCTGTTCATACGTAGCCAGCATTATCCGTTCACTTTGGTGCACTAAATTCAGTTCCTTCCAGTAGGCAACAATAACATTTAAGTAAGGTCGAAATACCCACACATAACGGATATTCACATTAAACAACGTAACTGGAGCGGCCATTATATTGCAACATACCAAGCCACAGGACTTAGGGATGTTAAAAGAACACGCATTTCCATTAAACGCCAAGCAGATGGTTTATAAGACTCAAAACAACAACTTTCGTGTAAAACACAAGTCACGTTTCTGACAGCTAAACGATTCACTGTTAAACCAACTGCGACGCGCAGCCCATCCCCCACCACACCCGAGCGTCGTCTATCAATGCATACCAGAAACTTGATAACTTTTTCCGAACACCTTCATAAATTCATGTTGCTTTTGTTTAAAAATTAAAACACGCATATACAATATATACGTAAAACTGCTCAGCATTTCACATTTGCTGGTTTAAGTTATTACTGATTCCAGAACAGCAGATGGATTCGCAAATATGAATTACTTTTAATTATCCTTCTGTGGAATCCCCACTTTTGTTTTCTCGAGGTCTTCTATCACTTTTCTCCAAAGCATATCCCTCCAACATGTCGGCCAGGTCCTTCCTCCAGCGAAGCCGAGGGGGAGGGCTGGGGGGGGGGGTAAGGCTCTGGTCACGTGACCCGCTCGCGGCTAAACTGATTTCTCTGTCAAATAAACAATAGAAAGAAAGAAATACGCTGACTGTTCCTTAAATCTTGCATCTGAGAACCCTCGACATGCTGCATCCGGAATTCAGGAGTTGTTTTAACTATAACCGCCGAATGCTGGTGTTTCTCATCTCCCGACGTAACAGCCGGACTGTGATGGGATGACAGTATCACATGATGGGGCAGCTGATTATACATCTCTGTGGAATATTTACACTCACGCCGCAATGACTGCATGCGAAAATGAACGAGATCTCTAACTATTACGTAGTGCCACTCAGCTAAAAGATGGTTTATTCTAGCGTTAACAGCGCTGGATCGCCGCAGGCCTCTTGAGGACATTTCTCTCTTATCTACGGCATAGAGAAACAGTTGTTATAATTTCAAGGGAAGATGCTGACGCACTCTTAATACGTTTCTGAAACCAACGAACGTAAAAACGCAGAATATTATTTACTTTTTTAAAGTAGTCTCATAAAATCTGAGATATTTTAACTGAACATAAAATTTAAAAAGACCTCCAGTTAATCACTGGATTGTTAGTTTATGTTGTATCATAACTCAACCAAAGGATGTTAGATTGTGCTTATACAAATTCAATTTAAACATATGCTGTGTCTCCTTAATACGGACAGACGTATGATACGTAGCCAGCAGGTGGCATGGTGGTTAAAGCACGGGCTTGTTTGAAACTTTAAGGTAGCCATGTGACCAATACTCCCTTTCTGTTGTTAAACTGGTACTCCAGGAAAATATCTTGGTACGACTATAATATTAACAATAGTAATATGTCCATGGGTTGCACAGTACTGCAAAATGACTAACATTTAAAATGTATTGAAACATTTACCATCGTGAACTAAATTTATCCGAGTAGTAGTAGGTTATGACAGTAAAATTTATAGCGTGTGGAAAAATACTTTTATAATGCTTGCATAATCTATAATATGTACATCTTATTAAGCCATATATTAAAGCAAGAGTTATTCGCGATTACTAAATCAGAAATTATGCAAATACCAGTTTTGAGAAATGTTATTAGACGAATGGAATACTTTACCTGGTCACTAGATGGCAGAAAAGATACAGTCTAAACTCAGTAACTTATTCATTTATTACAGTCTATTTTTTCCGTGATTTCCGGCTAAATGGCATATTTCATCCTTATAGCTCATTCATTCATGTCTGTGAGACATCTGTACTTGCTGAAAGGAGATGTACATGTGGCATTTGCTCAGCGGCAGGCTAAATGCTAGGAACACATTGGTGTTCATACTGGTTCATACACTTCACTTTAATCATTATGTACAGTACACCATTTACTTTGCCGAAAAAATGCAGATCATATAAGAAACGAGACTACTTGCCCTTGAAAACGCTGAAGTTAGTCAAAAGGAATAAAGACTCTAATCGGTTTTATCATCACCTATAAAAACCAGCGACCTTCAAATCACTTTCCCTGGCCAGGGTTGAGGGACCTGGAGCCCATCACAGGCCGCAAACCCTGGAGGAGACGCCAGTTCAAGGCAGATTTCCTACATGACCGGGGGTGGCAATCGAGACACCCAGATTTGGAGATCTGAGGCAACAGAGCCATCCAGAGAGACACCGTGTCCTTTCTTGTAAACCAGTTCTTTCTTTCATTTGAACTAATCGAATTAATGGCTGTGGAGTATTTTACAATTTAGTGTGATGTCTGTAATTAACAACATTCATTCACATTGTTCATCGGACGATACATATGCAATAGAGTTTCGCCTCTTCAAAGCATTTTGCTTTCGGTGGAAAATGTGAAAGCAAAAGTGAGCTTAAAGAAACTCAGGGACTTCCCAGGATTTTCCCAGTCTAGTGCACCCTGTTGTTTTTATTACAGCAGCCATAAAAACATGATCCAAATGACACCTATAAAGGAACCAATATCAATATTTGATTAGTACAGCCAAGTGAACATCATATCACACAAACACGACCCCAGTTTCATTCCTCATCACATACATTGAGCTCACTTTCCTATAAAGTTTACTTAAGGTTTTAATTTTAGTTCTCAGAGTGTTAGCCACACGAAATGAACTGGTGAATACTTTACAAAAATATGGTGCATATAAAAAGATGTCAAAGAAACATTCATAAAAGCACAAACTGGTATACTTTTATTTCCATATAATGTGGAAACATACATTGGGACATTTTATGTGTCATTCACTGGAGTACTGGTAACCAAGAAATATGGCTGACCATCCAAAATTTTCTCTTGTTTATTAGTTGGAAATCTGCCTGGGAATGTAGGAGTCAAAATAAATAGTCTGGAAATAAACTATTTTTCAAATGTGCTACATTACCATTACAGTGAATCATTTTCTCCCAGTTTTTTGAAAAATAAATAGCAGAACACCACAGTGGTAAAACAAAGCAACAACAAAATTTACAAAAACAATTTACAAATTTTGATCCTGGAAAAGGGTGAGGTTGGGTTTTCAGCACAGGCATACTGTACAGTTACATAGGGATGGTACACACGTCTAGACAAACTTTCAGGCAAGCTGTACATATCCATACTTCTTACACATTATAAATGAAGCAGTTGTTTGCAATTGTTTTAGTTACCTACCAAATTTTAAGCCAAACCTACACCCCTGGTTTGAAGTAAAGACAGATTAATTGTTCTGGACCAGCTCCAAGATATTAGGGAGCCTAATGATGATGGGGTTAAACATCTGACTGAAGCAAAGGGGGAGGGGCTAAAATTGAGAGGGGAAAAAAAGACTTCAGCAAAATGACTATTTTGAAGTTTCTTAAAGGGCCAAACACTACTTTGTTTTTATTTCATTAAACGTATTGTTGACTTATCACATGCATAGCATCCACCAAAAAAGAAAAAGTAAAATTCAGTAAGGTGCAGTGCCACTCCAAGTTTTACCTTCAATACTCTATTGCATTTACTTATAATCTTGAATAATGAGAAAACTGCAAAGGTGTGTTTAAAAAATGTCATTTAGGTCCCCAATCCCCGTTTCTTTCAAAAACTATGTTAATTAATCAGGACATTATGGGCATGTGGCATCATTAAGTAGCAGGCGTGGATTCCGTAATGAGAAGAATGAGATGCCGAAATTCTGTGTTAAGCAGTCTCTCCGTCTGGCTGATTCTCTGCACTGCGCTGGAATGCAGTGTTTTGCTTCTGCACCAGCTGTGCGTAGGCCCCACCTTTCTTAAGCAACTTGTCATGGGTGCCTTCCTCTTGGACTTCACCTCCACTCAGGAAGACAATGTGATTGGCCTTCTCCACGGTGCTCAGCTTGTGTGCGATCAGCAATATTGAGCAGTGGTTCAAAGTCATCAGAGCCTGGTGCACCTGGATGAGCACATTTCAATTCAATTCATTTTTATAGTGCCTTTCACAACACGCCTGCCCCAACGCACTTATCAAAAGTGTATGGTAGTTACAATATATACTGATGAAAGGAAAATCACAGAAGACAACAATGGGTATTACAGAGAAAATTAACATCAATAAATTGTCAAAAATAAAAAATAAAAAAATTGAAAGAAATTAAGATGGCCAAGTGATTACTAAATTATGAAAATATACTTGTGGTGATACAGAGAGGAAACTTTTAAATAAGGATGACTGCCTAACAGCACAGAAAAATAATTCAATTATGTATTTAGACAAACAAAGGTATGAAGATCACATTGAGGGTAAGAATAGATTAAGTAGTAAGAGCTTTTCAAAGGCCATGAAACAAACGGTCCAGATAAACAATCAACTGTCATGTTCCCATCATGTTTAGGACACACTTAATGTGGGATCCATTTGTGATTTTGTGATTTGCTAAGGTAATGTGGAAATTCAGTTTGCAGAGAGAGGCATTTTTAGTATACCAAGTCATTGGCAGAAATGTCGTGAAAGAATGAAGCGGTGTTAAATTAAAATAAAAAAAGCTTTGCATATATATGACATAAAGCAGAAAAATGATAAGAAGCACTCAAATTAAGAGTAATGCATGGAATCATCAGAATGCTGGCACATACTCACCAGATGCTCACTTTCTGTGTCCAGGGAGCTGGTGGCATCATCCAGCACCAGGATCCGCGGTTGTCGAATCAGGGCCCTGGCAATGGCGATGCGCTGCTTCTGTCCCCCGGACACCTGGCCTCCTTTCTCCCCAGCATCTGAGACAAGCAGCAGGTGGGGAATTCGTATGAATGGAATGGCACACCTCATGCAGGCAGCATCATAAATACACTTTAAAGAGCATGTACTAATTGACACGTGACCAAACACGGCTAAAAGCATATCTATGCTGAGTCACACATATAGTATGGTACACAAAGAATCAATGTAGTGAAACCAGTTTCTTCAAAATCAAAATTAAGGGAGAACAAGCAATCAACAAATGTAAATGTCGATTAAAATGTAACATTAAGATTCATAACTTGCAAGTGACTTTTGCCAAACAGTGTGTCAGCCGCATGCCAGAGATCCACAGACAGTACCCTCCAGACCCACCAGTGTCATATCCTTTCGGCAGTTCACAGATGAACTTGTGTGCATTGGCAAGTTTAGCTGCTCTGACAACTTCATCCTCAATGGCATTCTCACGACCATATTTAATGTTTTCTTTCACAGAGCGGGCAAACAGTACTGGTTCTTGACACACCACGGCAATCTGGAAAGAGGATATTTGAAGATATTCAAGGGTACCAACTGAGTGGGGGGGGGGTCTCTGAACATCCCAATTAACACTTGCATGTAGAAAAAGCTTAACTGAAAGGATTTTAATTGTACTTGTCAGTTTTAAAATTTGACAGAATTGGTAACATATCAAATACCTATAGCAGATAGAAAGACTAAACATTTCATTTACATGTCTGTTTAAAACCACATTAACTGAGTGAATCAACTGTGTAAAACTAAATTGTGGAATATCTTTGGTATCGCAGGATAAAATATATATAGTGTTCATTATTTACAAATTCCTAAGTTTCCTTGTTTATAGCCCTCTAACAAATAACTAAAGGACTGATTAAATATAATTAAAAAACTACACAGTCAATATTTTGACTAATAATGCTTCACTCATTAACAAGTAATGCATTTTTTTTTTTTTTTTTTTTTTTAAGTTTAATGCAGTTACAAATTAGAGCAGGTTTTCACTGAATGCATTCCATTACATGCTTTGAACTGTCTGATGCTTTCAGCAATTATTTCAGTCAAGCCTAATTAAGAGATGGACAGAAAACCACCTTCTGCAAGGACTGGGACTAACAAACGCTGTACCCAAGCACACGGTACAGTGTGCACAGGCTATGTGAACACACACGCAGCCTCCAAGTAAGAAGTCAGTTTTCCTGGTACTTCTTGGCTTCTCCTGTCTTGTCCATATGTAAGCAGACTGTACAAAAGTCATACAAGTACTGCAATGGTCCTAAAAGTAAATCACTAAGACTTTCAACACTGTTTCCTCAGAAGGCAATTTAATTCTTCCAAAAAAAAAAGTATGCTCATCGATCCAGCTATTTTGTCTCAAATTCAAATGAAGTTTTAGTGGCTGACATGCAAAGTCCACCAACATTGTCTGAAAGGCATAACAAACGCAAATCGGGAGCAAATGTAGAATTAAGTGTCAAAATATGTACCGAATAATCAAAATAACACTGTGTGGTGCAGTACCACCATGCCACTTTCAGTGATCACTGTGAAAACCAGTTACCTTGTCATGCAGATACTGGTTCTGATAGCTGTACAAAGGCTGCCCATCCAGCAGGATCTCCCCCTCCTGCGGCTGGTAGAACCTCTCCAGGAGACTCACACAGGTGCTCTTTCCTGCACCCGAAGGCCCAACCAGAGCAGTTATCTGTCCAGGTCTCAGCTTTAGAGAGAAGCCCTGAGGGAGAGATGATCACAGTCCTTGTTAGGGGAACCCGAGACATATACCAATTAACGAATAAAGCTGGATAGTAAAGCGCAGCTTAACAGTTTCTGCTTCCACACACCTTGAGCACATGGGTGTCAGGCCTACTTGGGTAGGCAAAGGTGACATTTCTTATCTCTAGATTTCCATTTAGGTTCTCGGGAGCCAGAGACCCCTCAGGGGGAACCTGGGGCTGCCTGTCCATGTATTCAAAGATCTTCTCAGAGGCCCCAATAGCTTTCTTCACATGGGGATAATATGACATCAAGGCCTGAAAGACAAATCCAGAGGGTAAAATAAGTAAGTTATTCTTTGTTTATTACAAACTTCTCCTTTTTCCCCAACACAGAAACAAATTAATCCTTAGCTTCATGAAGCTTATGCAAGGCTAACAGACTATGGTGGCCAGCATTAGATAAAGCCTCTAAAAGAAAAGTGACACTACTATGCAGTACCTCAATAGCAGAGCTGAACTGCAGTTCATAGAGGACAAAGGACACCAGGTCACCACTGCTGACATCCTTCCCTGTGACCAGGCGTCCACCATAGTACAGAATGCTGACCTTCAGAGCCAAAGTAGATAACTGTGGGGGGGGGGGGGAGCTTTATTCCCACACACCTAATGTCTGAATTACAATGCTTGCTTGAGTCTGGTAGTGTTAAGAGATAACCTGTATCCAGAAGTCTAGGCAGACAGACTCACGCTGTTGGTCCAGGTAGAGGCTGCATAAGCCACCGCTTCTATTTTGTTTAGGGAGTAGGTTTCCTCCAGCCTCTTCCTGTATCGCTCTGTCTCACCGTCTTCATTGGCAAAGCTCCGCACCGTCTTTATGGAGGAAAAGGTCTCCATGGCAACATCATTTGCCCGGGCAAGTGACTCCTGCACCTTTACAGACAAAGACTAACAGAAAAACAGAACATCGTGAACATCAGGGATAGGCCTTGCACCTTAAGTACAGAGAGAAAGAAAGAAAGATATGGAAACATTCTTAAACTAGAATGTACTGAAACTGTTCATGTCAGTTATGGACAATCTGCACGGTGAATACGTTTAAACACAGCTCGGTCCTGAGTCTCTGAGCTGCTTAAAGCTTACCTGGTAGAACTTTCCGGAGATCTCGGGAATGACCAGGATGACGGGCAGCCCCAGCACAGTGAAGATGGACAATTTCCAGGACAGCCGGAGCATGAAGACGAAAAGGAAGATGACACGCGTGAAGTACCACATGAGGAGACTGAGCTTCTCACTCAGAGACTCGCTCATCGTGTTGGTGTCCGTGGTGATGTGCGACACGATGTCACCTCGAAGACAACACAAGGGTTCACTTTTACTCCAGGAGTGAACAATACATCCCACGTTTATTCACTGACACGAGCAATTAACATCCAAGTGCTCAATTTATTACGCATAGCAGCAGAAATCCCAAAATGCTCTTATAACAATACCTGCAGTTTTCAGTCTGTGCTTCTAAGTAATGGACACTGTGGTTCTGCACATTAAAATTATGACTACACTGTGCATTATAGGGGCAGACATAAAAAAAAAAAATACGCTCTCTCACCAGTATGTGCCGTATCAAAGAAGGCAATCTCCTGTTTGAGCACAGACCTGAAGACCTGGCCCTGAATGAAGGTGTGGATGCGGCTCATGGTGATGTTGTAGATGAGATCACACACGAACTCGCAAACGGCGCTGTGGGAGATGAATGCAGATAGAACTGCTGTCAGGACACAATCGAAATCACGGGCAACATCCTGGCTGTCTGCTGTGAGCAGCTCACCTCATGACGGTGATGAGTGACATGACAGTGATGGCGTGGGTGAAGGCCTCCGGCTCGTCCTCGTTCATGATCCAATCTGTCATTCGGCCAGTGTAGTATGGGATGGCCATCTCACCTGAAGGCACCGACAATCTCTTACCAATCCTCACCTCTACAGCTGTAACATACCACCACTGTACCACTCGATCACTGTAAAACGGTATTTCCCTTTATTAAAACACGTACAAGTTACCATAATAATGCAATTACTTTGATCTCATACGAAATAAAAACCTAAATACATTTTAAGAGAGAACAGCTATCTCCACACACTGTACAGCATGAGGTTCTGTCGCAGGATACAAGTCAGAATAACGGAACCTGCATGCAGAACCACGCTAGGGTAACACTAGCAAAAACATTACATTTACCAACATAATATGGCAGGTTGGCCACAGGATAACACAAGAGGCGATCGTCGTCAAATTTACCCAAGGAGGAGACAGTCACAAGAAAGATGACGGCCACACACTGCTTGATGTATGGGGTCACGTATCCCAGCAGCCTCTGCAGGGACGCTGCATTTTTTTGCGGCGGCCCCTTTGCGGTCTTGGAGAAGAGAGATGGTATGTATCGTTGCCAAAGAAGGAGAGACACAGCCATGACTGCATACCCCTGTATTATCTGGTAAAACAAAAACAGCAAATTTTACCTATCGATAAATAAGGTCGTGACCAATCATCAGTAAAAACGTGAATAAATCTGCACAAGACTGCATATGGTATTAACACTGTATGAGGTGGCCGCACACACCCCTTGCCAGGAATGCCATCCCCAAAGCAGCTCCAGCGTTGGCCATCCGCAGGCCTTCAGTAAGGTGACGTAGGCTGGGGAGAGGAAGCTGAGCACCACCAGGGTCTGCCTCCCCTCTGCCCCTTTCAGCCACTGCGAGCAGCCAGGAGATAGGGTGAAGGAGAGCAGAAGGATGGCACGCAGCAGTCCGTTCCCCCACAGAGTGAGGAGGGGGTGGAGGACAAGGAGGTGGGAGAGCTGGACCCAGTGAATCACTCGTAGGGCAAGTACATCCATGCACAGGCACAGTAACGGAGAGAAAGCCATCTTCTGCATCCTGTATCAACTGAGACAGAAACAGAGAGCAAGAAGGAAACATAACCACAGAGGCAATGTGCAGAATGTATCCATCACCAAGAAGCGCATATATAACACGTAATAACCTGAGCAACAAGACACAGCAGATATTAGATTACAACCATCCACGTTTTACTGCTTATCCTGGTCAGGGTCACAGATGAATCTGCCAGCATAGAGCACGAGTCAGTGGTACACTCTGGGTGAGGGGTCAGACCACTCCACAGTGTGTGTGTGTGCGCGTGCGTGCATGTACACACACACACACACACTTGCACTTCTAACCGTGTGGGGATCTTGAATTCATTATTATGCATGGAACGGTTATGACCAACCCTACCCTTAACCATAAGTAGCCATACAAAATACAAGACTTTTGGCTTTTTGATTGCATTCACAGATTTTTATAAAATTGAGTTTTCCCTTGTGGGGACACCACAATTGTCACCACAAAGTAGAAATGTCAGCCTCCTGGCTACATTTTGTTCCCACAACATAAATTGAACACACACGCACACACACTCATAGACACTCAGACTACAGGCAATTCAGAGACGCTAATTAGCTAAACTGCACACCTCTGGACTGTAAAGGAAAAGCCACACTACACGGGGAGGACATGTCAACTCCACACACTGGGGCAGACCTGTGTGGGGCGACACTGCCGCCCGTACTTCGACGTGATATCGAAGTAACACTCACTTTAGAGGAGTTGGCATCGACGAGCCACTCGCTCATCACTTCACGTTTTATTTCTCAATACTTCCACACATTTCGGGATATCCAGTCTCCTACCCAGACCAGCTCCGGAGCAGTCACTCGGTGACCCGGAGCCTGTTCTGGCCCGTTCCCCCACAAGGTGTGTGTTAAGCAGCCCCTCCTCCGTTCGCTCCCGTAAACTACATAATCCCCCCATTTTACCTCCATCTGTTCGTAGTTCGGAGGCTCGTTTAATAACACGTATTATAATAAAGATCACGGCGAACCACATTCGAACGAAATCGACGCTCCGTATCTTTCGCTTTCACTTAAAAAACTGAAACTGGAATTCTTTTTCTTATATCGTCGTCGTCACGAATGTTTTATTCTTCGCGTTTAAAGGAGATGTAGTCATATAATACGTATTATCACAAAGTTTAACGTCACCGTGGACCGTTTAACGACGTACCGCTCGCGGCTTCTTCAGTTCTGCACGGACGGAGCGAACCCCACACGACGCCGGCTGTAATTTCTGATCCAGTAAATGAAGTCCTCTAATTTAGAGAGCTGCACTCGCGGGTAATCCCCGGAAGAAGCGGCCGCTGTGGAGATGCAAGCAAACTGGAGCGCTGGATAAATAAAAACGCCTGCGAATGAAAGTGAAACTTGTGTGAGCCTGGGGGCAGGCCATAGCAGGCTGGAAGGCCGAGTTTCTGTTTGCGTAGATTATTAAAAAAAAAAAAAAAACCACTTAACAATATACGTAATTGATTATGATAATGCGGGATAATTTCAATAATTGTACGTACCACTGCATGTAGACTTTGTAAAAGCATCATTTATTTAAGCGGTTCACCATGCGAAAGTGCGCCATCTTGCGGATGTTTTAATCAGAAGCACGGTGTCGCTGCATGAGCCTTTCTCAGAAAGCACATGGTATGGGGCAAGGCAGGTATTGGTGCTGGTGCCAGTCCATCACAGTACACTCGCACACCCATGCTCTAGAGACACCAATTCATAACGGAAACATTGTTTAAGATAAATTCAAGTGGTCTATTTATATACATTAAATATATGAAATGTATATGTGCTACATTTTTTATTCTCATGTACCCTCATAAACACGTTTTTATGTTAAACTGGTTAAATAGTTATTTAATGAGAAGAGTGTAATTATTTTTAAAAATTGCCAGGATTAAACAGTTTTTATCGAACAAAGAAAGTATTGAACAGAGTAAGCTAAAGCACTGAACCAGCTAATTCCACCAATTAATTCACCTGTGCTTCCTAGCTACATTAGAAATGTGTTTAATGACAAAACTGTTGATGTGTTGAAAACTTATTTCACAATTAATACATAGTAACAATTAAGAACTATTAAACACAAGCACATCTCCCTACACACACATTCACACAGCTGAATATCCTTATTCATGCACATTCCCGTTTCACACTCAGGGGTCACTACCAATGTCAACACATGGTTCTTTACAAACTGGTCTTTGACTTAAACTTTTGACTTCCTGTTTCTTGGCAGAATGTTCCCCACTTTCAATTCTTGTGTCTTGTCAAGATAAATGCCCTAAATGACCTAAGTATGCAGGCTGTTGTTTCCAGCACTCAGCTGGAATCACTATCAGTGAAGAGGCTACAAATCCTGTAAAACTGATTAGGTCATTGCAAGAGCAACTCTGTGTGATTACATGCCAGTGGAATTACATATAAATGCATTCATTATTTAATGCTGATAAAGCCCAGATTTGTAGGTAGATGACTGATGTTACAAAAAACTGAAATAAAACAGCATTACATGTGCCAAGTAAACATAATGGCACAGATACACACGGAATTATTTAGATAGTCTAAGCATATACAGGCAACACGTATTAGCTCACACATTTAAACATACATTCCCACATGAAACTTGCTGCAGCTCTCAGACATATAAAGGACACACATTCTCACCCACCCTGTTCCTATTCTTTTCCACACAGTGGCAGGAAGTTGTCCAGATATCCGCTGTGCTTCTGAAAAAGAAAAAGAGAGCAGTTGGTCGGGGGGGGGTCACAAGGGGTAGCTGAAAGCAGTTTTCAAACTGTCCCATAACATAGGGACAGATTTGATCAGAGGAGACTCACAGAGCCATGAACAGACAGACGGGTTAGCAGAGGTGTCAGAGGGGCGAAAGGGTAGGACAAGAGAACCCCAAGCATATTTTACAACTAGGCTCTACAGAATTCTGTATTAAAGGCGTCAGATATACAGGGGACCACTGGCCATTCTCCCACCTTATGAGCCATGGACATCCTGGTGTTAGCTATTTCAGTGACCCTGCTTCTCTGGAGTTTTAGCCGACCATCCCAAGGTAAGTCTCCATCACCTTGCTGTTGTGATGTTTCCAGAACCAGTTAAAAACCAAGCAGAAGACAGACTGCAGTTAGTAATGCATGGAAAATCATGGGGTGGGACTGCAGCCAACTAGATGTTCTGAATAATGTAATAGAACCATCTACTCTAAATGTTTCTATTAGAAACTGCATATTACATACTCATATACGTTTTCCAGCAACATGGAAGACTAATTTTGATAAAATGCACAGCATCATGTCTTTCAAGTGCTTAGTAGTGGACGTACTCTGAAAAGAAAGATGATTTGTGATGTGTACAAGTTAGTGTTTCCAACCTAATTTTGGTTTGTGCTACCTTTAATTATTATACAAGTCTAATGTATCAGGTTTAAATCCTGTCCGGCTGTTTTTTGTGTCTAACTTCATTGTTCCTCACACACCTGCCAGCCCTATTGTAAAGCCCACACTAAAACTTATAGTCCTTGTCCACTCCCACCCCTTCCATTTCCTGTCTCTATCTGCCTCTCCTAGAACCTTCCTGTTTATCTCAGGTTTCCTTTTTCAGTTTCCTGTACAGTTTGTGCCAAGAGTATTTTTAATGATTGGAATGGAAACATCTGTACAACTGTGTAAAATCAGATTCTTATAAATAATATGTTTTTGGGTTATTTCCATGCAAACACTGAATGTGTAGTCAAAAACACTCATTTCAACATCTGTTGTTTGCCAGAGGTAAACAAGTTCTGACCTCACGATATGGGCAGCTTCATTTTTGTAAGGCCTGTTTTTATTTGTTTATTGCACCTATGTGCAATAAATTGACAACCAAATCATCCAAAGGAAGTCTAACAGAGACAGCAGTGCTTTACACGGATTCACCAAAACTCTTTTTCACATTCAGCATTGTTAAACAGTCAATTAACATACGTTATGGGCCCAAAACGCTTCTGCTGAAAGACCATATTACTTGGAATAGTTCAGAGTGAAAGAAGAGAAGGTGGATGGAGTCAATCACAACAACCATAAACATGCCATTGGAAAGCCAAAACACAAAAACCATATACAGTACATTTGGTAGAAATGCCATTTATATGGTTACCAGTAGTCAACATTGACACTGGCAGTGCCATAATGATGATTATAATAATACCTATTGAGAAGAATACTCCTGGGCCAATTGGAAATTTTTCTGCACATACCCGAAGGATTGTTTTTAAGGTTTGAGTATGTTTGATTGGTGGATTGACTAGCATAACCATCACTCTTGTCTGTCTTCTCACAGGGGTGAATCCAGGTGACATCTGGGCCCAGTGTCCCCACACCTTCTGTAAGGACAAGTTTGCAGATAGATCCTGTGAAAAGGAGTGCTTCACACCTGAGTGCCTGCAAGATGGATTTGACTGCCTGACTGGACAGAAATCCTGCGAGTAAGTGTATACTTTCAGACAGTCAAGCGATCCTGCCATTGCAAGGCCTCGTTTCATCACAGTATATGTGCTATAATTAAAAAGATCTTGTGATACCTCTGACTGCAGAATAAAAAAAGCTTGCGAATGTGAAATGTACAAGCATCTGCAGGGAATTCTGTAGCAGCCACCAATAAGTCATGAGTTCAACATGGTTTGGATGAACTGGGCTGCAAATTAGGGCAAGGCCAAGATGAGCCTTTTCAGTAGCAGGCCATACGCAGGACTGTCCTATTGCTCCACATCTCCGGGGTTGGGGGTTCGAGACCTTCACTCTGCATTTCCGTGTTCTCTTCATGTCGTGTAGGTTTGCTCCCCAAGTCCAAAGACATACGAGCAGATTTTCTGGCCTCTCAAAATGACCTGCAGTGTATAATTGCACATGCTGTGTGAGGGACTGGCATTCTGTCTCAGGTGTACCCCTGCCTGGTGCCAGGTGACCCTGACCAGGATAAGCAGTTAGAAAAAGGATGGATGGATGGATGGATGGATGGATGGATGGATGGATGGATGGATG
>JAACJT020000110.1:13129605-13153936 GCA_009936485.2 Gymnarchus niloticus | reverse complement strand
CCCTGACCAGGATAAGCAGTTAGAAAAAGGATGGATGGATGGATGGATGGATGGATGGATGGATGGATGGATGGATGAAGGTGCCCCATAACATTTGGTAGCCTAGTGTGTATTAAATTGAGAAAATATTTTCACGGACTCAATTACAATGTGATACTGTCAACTACTGATCCTATAAATGCCTAACACAAAGTGTCATAGAAGTGTCTGTTGGGTCTTTAGCATGATATAGACGTGTGTCTCTTGACATTAGATTGTGGCTTTAATTTAGTGGTTCCTGTACTCTCTTCTTCATCTCCCTCAGGTCCAGTTATAAAGCTTACTGCAGAGATCATTATGCCAACTCCCACTGTGAGTTGGGGTGCAACACTGGACCCTGTGGCTGGGACGGGAGCGACTGTGTCCAACACGACAGCCACAGCTGGGCTAAGGGCACTTTGATCATTCATACAAAAATCCCACCCAAGGACGTACCAGAGCAGAATGTATCCCTTCTCTGGGATCTCAGCACCATCCTCCAAAGCACACTAAGGCTACGTGGAGTGGTACCTTTCGACAACAGTCGGCACCTCTTTGCCCTGGACGTCCATGAGTTAGCAGATCTCTTAATCAAGGCGTCCACACACAACAGCAATGGGTAAATTATTATTACTAATGTTTTTTTTTGGTAATAATTTGAGTGTACACACCTTTTAAATATGATGACATGGGAAAACAGCAGTATTTCAAAGTACATGTTATATTTTTGATGGTAAATATGTAAATAAGTAGCCAGGGGCTGAGTGGTTATCTCTGTGTGTAGAGTGCGTATGTTTTTCTAACGTGGCACAGGTTTCCTCCCACTGTCAAAAGACTTAGAGTTAATTAGCATCTTTAAATTGCTCATTAACTATGACTGTGCTTATGTATGCTTTAGCCTCACGTCTGCAACTTCCTGTCATTTGTTTCAGTTGCGTATGATCCTTTGACCACATCTCATCCACACATTTTCTCTCCCTGTCTAATAGCTCGCTGCTCTTCCTCCAAGTGGACAATAGGCCGTGCTCTACTTCCCCTTCCACCTGCTTCCCCTTAGCCACCCAAGCCGCCAACTTCCTGTGGGCTATGAGGGCATCCGGGCACTTGTCACGTTTCTCGCAAGTGCTTGAAGTGCGTGGAGTGTCAGAGGAACTGGGCTACAGAGAGAAGGACAGAGGTAATCAGGACGGTAATGTGCTCAATCCCTTTGCTGTGAATGTAATCCACAAATTTGTATGTGTCCGCTGAGAGTGAACAACCTTCTGCTCATTCTTTGCTCATATCTTATTTGTGCATGTCCCACGAGCCTGACCAGGACAAGCAGTAAGAAGATGAATGTAATGCAGTATGTCAATGTGTTATCTTTCCAGTTCATCTTTGGTTGCATGTGTGTATTGCTTTTCCTGAACCCAAAGCATTGTAGATTTTTTGTTGGATTATTTATCTACTATTTAGCAACATTATGTAGCACCCAGCTGATGTTTGGTATCCATTTTGGGCTAGAATGTCTTAAGGATAATTTAATGAGCTTGAACAAAACTTTTGTCAGGGCACAGTGATTGGCAAGTCTATCCATTAGATAAGTGTCATGAAGCTCTATAATAATCACAGTGTATCATGATCTCCTTTTAAAGTCTCTGAATATCTGAATGATTGAGCCCACTGCAGCACGCTGTCCCGATGTGCTGGCATTTTTTCTTAATGACACAACATCGCCCCCTACTTGTCCTCCAGCACCACGTCCTCCAGCAAATTTGTGGTTCTTACATGTTCCCAATATCAGTTATAAAACCAAGACCAAACCTGCTTAACTTCACATGTAGTATCTTATAACTGCATATGTCCACATAGAACACATGCATTCGAACACTTTTCAAGTCGTGAATAACCATCACTGTGTTGAACGTTCCTAAACTGTCAGAGATATTTTTTGATGGAATGATGGGTACTGGAAAAAAAACTAGGCTATTATGCACACGTCTGTCATTCTAACCCAAGAGAGTGATGTTATTATTTTTTGTTTAAATCTCTGTGTACAAATGTGACTTTTTGTCTCTTTTCGAATCCCAGGTCCCCCATCATGGTTATGGGCTGCCGTCGGAGTGACGGCGGGCTTCGTGCTGGCTCTGGCCCTGCTGGCGACCTTGGCAGTCAGCCGGATTCGGAGGCAGAGGCGGAAGAGGAAGGAAGGGGAGAAGGTGAGGAACATATCTACTGTGACTGACCTGAACCACGAGAGCGTCCCGTGGACCACGCACACTCCACACAGAGGAGAGAGAGCGAAAAGGGACAAGGAGAAGGAGAGGAACGGAATGAAGAAGAAGAAGAAAAAAGCAAAAGAGACAGGCAAGCGGCGTAGCGAACCACTGGGAGAGGACACCATTCGGCTACGGTGAGATGAGGACCGGCAGAAACGGAGAGGAATGATGATAGAAAGAAAAGGGTTGTTAAATTTAACACGCCTTCAAGGTTTGATAGATTCCATGAAAGAGATAAAAGGTGTACATTATTCCACTCTGCTGCCAAAATTGTTTGCCATAATTTTGTTCTGCAGATTTGTTGTTTTTACCTAAGAATGTAGATTTAAAATGCACAAGACGAAAAGCGGAGGTTATTATTCGAACTGACAGTATGACAGCTCAATGTTGTGTTGACAGAACTCAATTCTGGAGGAACGCAGTAGAAGGCCACACAAGGATAACATTAATCGGATTAACATCTTATTTTGTTCCATATACTGTACAAAAAGACGCTGAGATAAGTTACATAATAAAAAGTCTTTGCAGTGTGTATAGCAAGAAGACATTGATCTTCTTCCCTTTTAAAAAAAAAATGGCCCCAGGCCTCTTAAAAAGGATTTGGATATTGGAAGTGATACAGACATCACTCAGAGCTCCATGGAGGACGTCAGCTTGAGACCTTTACAGCGACAAGATAATTCCATTCGTGACCATCGACCTCAAGAGCAGAAGAACTTCCGGGTCACTAACAGCAGCATGCAGTCCCCTGGCCAAGGTACCAAAATTATTTATTCACTACCCTGACTTGTGTGACCTGCAACAGTTTCAAGTGCGTTTCCTGTGCATGGCTTGATTGTGTATTTTATTTTCCTGATTTGATTTTATTATTTGTAAGTCAATACAGAATATCTAAATGCAAAAATTAGCAGTTAAAGTAAATATCTCTTTCTGGATTTTTTCAGTTATGTCTAGAGGATGGGAAAGAAACCTGAACTCGCCACAAAGCAGGACACCCAACAATGTTAGTCTGCTTTCTCACTTTTGAGTCATTTTCTGGGCTTGATGGTATAGAACTTGAATTTTTCTGAGACAATTAAGATTTATTTGAATGAAGTTACTTTGGTTGACTTCCTGCCTTTGTATATTTCGATTGGTGTTTATAGGGATAAGGTGGGATGTTCTGTTATCCAACGCATCTTCTATGTAGCATTGCATGTTTGTATGTTTTAGTCCACTCCGGTTCAGTGGTGCGGTCCAGATGGATCCGTGGTCCTGATTCGTGCAGTCAGAAGTGGACTGGACCGGGTGGTCCTGGAGCTGCTCAGAGCTGGAGTGCCAGTCAACAACACAGATCACGCTGGTACTGAGCTTTTTTAACGCCATTTTCTACAGTTTCGAAACTGCTATGCAGGGCTGGGCCGCTGGCCCAAACAAGGCTCCCGTTAAAGAACGAAAGGGAGGGAGCCTGAAATCATGGAGACGAGCAGAGCACGGTGTCGCACAGATCAAACCTCAGCGAGCCACGTTATTCCAGATGAAATGATCCTTTTTAATAAAAAATAATCAGTTTAATGATGCCATATAAAATGTTGGTCGGTGTTTCCCCATATTTCAGTTACGGTTATCCTAAAGTTTTCTTAATGTCTTAAAACTGGAAGGTAGGTTGTCAGTGTATAACCTGTTCTGCCTCTCTCTGGTTCTCCCCACTCACCACCCTGTCTGTCTTTCACTGGCCCCTCTTCCTCACTCCAGCACCTCTCCTCTCCTCCTCTGATTCAGAATAGAGTTAATGTGCTTTAGTCCAGTCAGATTGGATGTTTTGTTTTCACTTCCTTTGCTTCCTATAACTTTCTCTCACTCTCAATCCCCGGTCTTTCCCTCACTCCTTCTCCTGCCCTCACTCATCCCTCCTTCTCTCTCTCTCTCTTGCTTTCACCCTGTGCTAAACGACTGCTGTCACACTTTCTCTTGCTGAGCTGCTTAGCTTTGGCCTTACCCTTCCTGCTCCCCACCGCTCACTCTGTCAGACCTCCACCTTTCCAGCCTCTCCATATTTTCCCTCTTTGGTCTCTGCACTTCTCTTTTACTTAATCCCACCCTGTTTTATTTTTTGCCCCCCCTCCACTTTCGACCCATTCTCTCCACCAGGGAGATCTGCCCTTCACTGGGCATGCTCAGTTAACGACCTCATCCTTGCTCAGACCCTCGTTCGCTATGGTGCAGCAATAGACTTACAGGATTACAAGGTACTAGAAATAAAAATACAAAGTTATTGTTTGATATAAGGGGATTAAAGAACGTGTGCTTCTTTAAGAAAACTATTTAAATGATGGAAATCATAGATAATGTCATTTTTTCAGAGTATGAACCCAAGCATCTTTGTCCTTTCCTACCAGGGCGAGACTCCTCTGTTTCTGTCTGCACGCCATGGCTGCTATGATACTGCCAGGTTTCTCCTACTCCAAGGAGCCAATCAAGATTTGGCTGACTGGCATGGCCGACGCCCACTTGATGTTGCCCATGAGGGATTTCATCAACAGGTTGTAGAGCTTCTGTTGGCCCACAGACCTCAAAGAGCCGCTACACAGATGACTTCAGCCAATGACATGTCATGGAATGACCATGCCATCCCACAAAATCAATGGGCTGCTAATCCTGGCCTTCCAGGAAGAAGTGCATCCTTTTCTGGGGTCATAGGTTACCGGGAGACACCACTGCATCATTCAAGGTGATGTGATATAAAATGTATATAGTGAATTCTGATGATATTTGTGTTTTCCCTCCTTATAATTTATTGAGTTTCAGAAAAATGAAGTGGGTAAAAGTCTTTCTGGTTTCAGTGTACAATATTTTGTTTCTCTTTATAGCAATTGGTCAAAGAACAGAGGGCGTTGTACCTCCTCTCAGCAACGGCGTGCCCAGCCAAACCAATCAGCTACAGCGCTGGTATCTCCCAGAGTTCTTGGTGGCTCATCTCGTCCCATTAGCACGCTACAAGAGGTAACCTCAGAAGCCGAAGACGAGGATGGCGAAAGAACACAGGAAGCTGCCCGAGCAGTCACGCCCCATTTCCTGCACTCCCAGCCTGCACCCAGGCAGCGGTCCTTCTCATGCACTCAGCACGCCTTTCAGCGCCGCTCAGCTAACATGCAGTCAGAGAATTCCCTGCCAGTGAAGGCAGCCAATGACAGATCTGAAAAAGTGATTCCAGTCACCGTCGCTGATGCTGCAAGGCAACCAGAGGCCAAGAAGGTAGTTGACCTCTCTGCTAAGGTCCAGCCTGACTTTGAGACTGTACGTGGTCGAAACTGCCATCAAAAAGTGCAGGATGAGAGGATGAACTCCAGCCAAAAATCTGATTCTGAGCCTCCTGCCCAAACAGCCCTGTGAGACTCACTGGACACTGGGTGCAGGATAAAAACTCTTACACTCCTTTAATCCTTTAATGTCGAGCATTGTATGTTATCAGGGCAGCTTAATATCTGAAACCTAAGCTTTGACTTTGTCAATAAATGTTGTGTTTATTATTGAAAAAGTTCAGCTGTAAAGCACATTACGTAGTACTGTACATTTTTCTTCCATGCTTCATTTCTGTTTTTCTGTGAGAACTGTTTAGTTCAAAATCTTATTAAATCCACAGTAGCAATGGCACACAGTAAGCTAACAGTATATTGTTATAAAAGTACGTATGTGCAAAGCAATTTATCATTTATATCAGAAAGAATGTATTTAGGAACTGGTTACAACACACCAAGTGTGTTATAGAAAGGATGAACGTTTCTAAAGTCTTAGCCAAGTTGTTCTTAAAGGACTGGAAACCTTGTCATTGGCTTCCAACACTACCTAAACCTGGCTTAACACCAGCTTTGACTACTACTGTGGATCGTTCTGTCCGCTGTAGATTCAGGGCCTTTATCAAATGATAAGATCGATGTGGTATCTTTGTTCTCATTATCAAGCATCAGTATTCCTTTACTCTTAACTTTCATCGGTGCCTCAGAATGCAAAGGAAACCGTTAAAAGATAAAGACAGTTGCAGCATGGTATGAACCCACAGCGACGCAGGTTTTTATAATTGACGGATTGAGGCCAGATGTATATGGTTAAAAGCCTTCTGTTTACGTTGTACATCTATAATAAATGTTATTTGTATGACTTGTGGATAGTAGAGATTCACTGCCTTGTAACTGTTGACTGTCTTTTTCCTTCTAACGAAGTTTGTTGTTATTTTATTGAAAAGTACAGAACTACCACCCCCTTCAGGAGGCTGTTATTGACAGATTAATGTGCCTTAAAAGGGAAGCATTTCACAATTACTCAGTCATGCAGCCAAAAATTAATCATTTAATAAAACAAATTGTTGTTTCAAGGCATTCATTAAATGACCGAAAGCTTCATTTGTGTGTAATTTTTGCATTTTAGATAAGAAAACGCTACAAGGCAAACATTAAGTACTACACATTTTGTGCAAAAATTTAAGTGGAAAACAATTTTTTTGCATGTAGTGTTTGTTTTCCAAAAAATGAAAGTACACCGTGTTTTTGCCCTACAAATCCATTTTCATGTCACTGACAACTCAGTTTTAGATCAGTTTGTAAATCCACCAATACAGGAACTTTAGTGTGTACAGACAGTCTTTATTGCAAAAGAGGTAGAGAATACAGGTGTTTCACTGTACAGAAAAGACAGCACTCTTGTAATACACTCACTCAAAATGTAAATATAGACAAGACACACTCACCTCATTCAAATAATACACACACACGCACACGCACACAAGCTCTGTAGAAAAAAAAAAGGTGAAACAAGCACAAACAACAACAATCTTTGGATTTATCTATTGCCACCTCGTCCTTATACTGTACTTCCACCTATATCTGAGCTAGAAAAAAAAGAAGTTAAAATACTCATAATAACATAGCAGTAATAGCAGTGATAATGCAGCTTCCCCATATCCCCCTCTCTCTCACCCAGCTCTCATACCGTAGTAACAAGTAGGTAAAGTAGATAACGTGGTGGAAAGCCCGCAGTCCCAATACTAAACCTCACACACACACACACCTCACACACTCATACAAACAGGAACAGAATGGTCTACACTAATGATCGTTTAGAAAAAGAAAACAAAAAACAAAATAAAATATGCTAACTGGGTGAAAGGGAGAATGGGGTGGGTGGGGGCTCAAATCCTGTCCCCCTTTCCTCAGCGCAGACGCACCCCCTTTCGTCGCCCCAGCAGGACCTCGCCACAGAAGACCGGGCCTTCAGTTGGAGTTCTCCGAGCGGTCGCTGCCGGGGGATGTGACCGAGGGGGGCGAGCCCGGCTCCTGCCAACTACCGTTAGTCTGAAAGGCAGAAAACGACACAATTAATACCTACAATCAGCACCTCATGTGTCTCCATCCAAATGCACCAGGGACGAGCATCAACATGGAGAACATGTAACCAGCAAGGACAATCTGATTTTAGTGCAGACCGGCCACCCAAACAAGACATTTACAGCTAAGAGGCAAAGCAAGACACTGAACATGTAAATTATTCACTGGAAGCGTGTTTACCAAAGCAGAGGAGAGCACACGTGCTAACCTCCAGGGTCAGATCAACACATCAACGCAATGGACACCCTCCCTTGCCATTTAGTCGCTACATTAGAGCACTTCGCTTCTGCTGTGTGTGGAGTTTGCGTCTTCTCTCTGAGTCTCACAGGTTTCCTCCCGCAGTTCAAAGACGTGCACTTAGATGAACAGGCATCGCCAAGTTACCCAGAGTGTATGATTTTGTGTGTGTGCCCTGCGATGGACTGCCATTCCATACGTGGTGTACCACAGTCGTGTACCCTATGCTGCCTGAGATACCCTCCAGGCCCCCAGCTACCCTGACCAGGATAAGCAGTAAGAAGATGGGGTGCTCTCCCAAATCTTCAACTGCAATTAAACATAATTCAGCAAACTTGTGGCGCCAAACTATTTCTGCTCTTACTTCTGCCACAGGATAGTTTATGAAGACAATAAGTACAAGCATGCAATGTTAATATTCCATAAATACCCAACTCTTTTTAATAAAGACTTTTCAAACAAGTTAGATATTCTTAAAAGTATTTTTCGCATTGACCCTTCTGCCTCCAGGTTGTGAATCTGAACAAGGAAAGAAAGCGATTCTCACCCGGCTCTCCCTGGGGCTGTAGAGTCTCTCCGAGAAACGGGACTGGGACACAGAATCCTGACAGACACGTGGGATGTGAGAGTGAGCAGTTATACACAAAGACCTTAACATCCCAAATCACAACGAACAAAGCATGCGAGACCGCAAAGTGAAATTACTAAAACGCCACCAACTGATGATTAACTGCAACGGTTACCTGGCCTCCCATGTGGTAGGGCGTCTGCTCTCCATTCATTGGAGGAACTCCCAAAAACAGGTCAGCTGACCCAGAAAGAGAGAAGGACCCCGAGCCTGTAAATGCAGGGGTTTGGGGGGTGGAGGTTGGCATACCCAAAACAGGACTACATGCTCGTTTTTAACTTGACTACTTGTGTGTTTCTATGAATAAAAGTAGTTTAATATAAATTGTATACCAAGTGTCTAAAACTCCAGAATCTGGATTTTCAAATTAGTGGTACAGCCAAAGTGAGATTTTTCATTTTATAAAAGAATGTAGCAGTGGTGGGGTGGTGTGGGAAGTACACCATCTCACCGGTAGAGTTGGGGGTCTGTGGAGATTCCTCGCTCTGCGTGGCCCCGATGGCCGTTTTCATGGCGTAGAGGTTGGCCTCCTCCTGGAACTTCCCGATGTTTTTCTTGTAGCGGATTCGCTTGTTGCCAAACCAGTTAGACACCTGCGGGGCAGACAGTCAGTGTGAGCGGTGGGAAAAACAGACAGGCGATGCGAGTGCCAAAATTTATCGTCGATGCGGATTAACGAGTGGCAAGTCAGGAGAGAGACGCTGGGACAAGCTGTTACTCAGTGAGTCAGTTCACAGCGTTAAACGGGTGGTTTCATTTAGAGAGAAAACAAACATTTCAAGAGAGCGGATGAGAAAAGGAAAACGAGAGTTTAAAATATTAACGTGGAACAAAAAATAGTTACACTGATGCTTCGTAGAAGATAACCTCAGGATGACAGAAAAGAGAAATGTTCATTGAAATACGTAAAAAAGAGACCAAATCTGTTCCAGCAGGTTTTCACTTTACACCCGCATTTATGGAACAACAGAGATCAGTCTAATTTAGCCATTTCTCTCAACACCGACGCCATTAGTGGTGAAAAGATTAGAATCACCGGCTCATGGGCTGTCCATCAGAACCCAGAACTTACATTTTAGAGAATCAGTGGAGACACAGATAGGAGCCTGAAGTGCCCTTTAATGTCAGGTACCTGAGATACTGTGATGCCACACTGCTTGGCCAGTTCTTCCTTGGCTTCTTCGCTGGGGTAGGGGTTTGAGAGGTGGGAGTAAAAGTACTCGTTCAGGACTTCTGTCGCCTGCTTGCTGAAATTACGCCGCTTGCGTCTGTTTAAAAATCGAAAGAATGAAACTCGACATGAAGAGGCGAACGCCTAAAAGTGTCATACGTGTGGTGAAGGACGAAGGCCTTCTCAAACGCGCGGCCTCCGACCTGGCGTCCAGGAAGCGGGAGCGCAGGATCATGACGGCCTCACAGGTGCTCTGCTTCAGCTGCGTCTGGATGGAGCTGAACTTGCGGTGGATGATGGCCACCATGCGCTCGATCTCGCGGGGGGACACAGGCCGTGTGCGCGACTGCTCCCGCAGCAGATTCATCACGTGGGTGGTGAACTCGCTGCACGCCTGCGACAGAGACAGAGAGAGAGAGAGAGGGGCTGGTAAGAATTGCAGAGACCAGAGAAGCCTGCAATATAGACTGATGCTTTTTTTAAAGAAACGAACATACTTTCACAAAGGCAAATCTGAGTAAGCGTCTGCTTGAGAGTTATTCGACTTCCTGACATGCGTTTAGCTGCAACCTAAGGCTTCAATCATAGCTGCATGTTAAAAACTAACTGCTGTATGGCATTATCAAGTGCAGTTGAATTTAGGGCTGCGGAGCTGGGCTAACGTTGCTATTTATGGTACCACAAGTACAATGCGACATGGACAGCATGTGCTGTACAAACACAATGGCTTAACACTACATCATAAATCATTTTACCTGTCATTTTCAAAGCAGGTCACTCTCAGATTCAAAGCTGCTTCCACCACCATTTATTTATAAAAAGGTATAGTGACTGATTTTACATAAATAGTGATAACTGCTTAGCACCGCACTAATTAAGAACTATAGCAGTAGACCATGCTCTCAAAACAATGGCCTCCAATCAACATAATTATATTTAATTTAAAGCCATTATTGGTCAGCTGATTTGGCATATGGCCTTTAAATGTACCCTGAGTTAATGCCTGCAATGACTATACCTGGAACAGCACACTAAACATCAGCTAAGAGAGAGACTACGCTTAGGGAGCATGGCTCTGCCAGCTCTAAATGAGTTTTTAACGAGCAAATTGGATTAATTACTGTAATTAAATGAGCCTGACTCCTGTCCTTAGCCTTAGCACACAGGGCTCATAAAAACTAAATGTGCAGGGCCTGTGAGCTTCATTTTCATAGATATACACGACCCAGTGAACTTTGCTGAGAAATTTATAAAGGTCTTCTTGTGGTTTGTACATCCAAATGACTTTTTTTTTTTTTTTTTTTAAACACAAACTGCTGTGACCCTGCTTGGTGCCCTATGTTGCTTGAGGTAGGTTGCAGGCCCCAGGCTCCCCTGCGACCATCTACTAGACTGGTGGTTGGACGATGGATGGATGGATGGATGGATAAAATGATGGACTGCAGGAAACTAGGCAAGTTCTAGCACCAGGGCAAAGACCACTAGACACCTGCTCATATTTCTCCAGCTCAGTGTGGTAGATGGTCCGAATCTGACTGAGCTTGCTCTTGTAGTCCGAATGCTCCAGCGAACTGTCTGGTGACATCCCGCCCGAACTGGTCGCGGCGGAAACGGCAGCCGCTGCTCCGCCCCCTTTCTCTGGCCCCGCGACGCCTTCTGCCAGCAGCATGTTGTCCAACCGCACGAGCTGTGGGTCCTGTGGTTCCTCCTCCTGAGTGCTACGCATCGACAGGCCTGGGATAAAGGAATGTCTATCAGTCACAGCTGGCCAGTCAGAACTTGAAATGATTACATCACACACGGGGCATAATCGTAAGAAATAAACAATGACTTTCTGTACAAAAATGCAGTCTCAAACATAAATCGCTGATTACAGAAGCTGTTGTAACCCTAGGAAAACCACTGCAAACAATCACTTTATTTCACCATTTACACTATTACAGCAATTTAGTTGTTATTGCCTTGTATTACATATTTAAGTGGTTGGGAATAAGAAAAGCCTAAGGATAAAAAAAAAAAAATCTTAAAAACAGTATATCTAAACAGCCTTGCTGACCTCAATTATTTCACAAGGGATATACAAGTGTCATCTTTATGACCCGGTAAATCAGATAATTTGTCTGCCTACAACTAGTATTTTTCTCAAGGCGATCAACAAACACTGCATTCTGAAGATTTGTCTTGATCCAGAAAGAAGAAAAAAATCATATACTGTACAGCTGTGCATGTAATGGCAGTCATGGCCCATTTTAGCCATATCAGTACAGATATAGACTAATGGAGAATCACATTTATACTCAATTTACAGTGTGGAAATCTTAGCAAAGCATCTTGCTGTCAGCAGCATAGTTGATAGTTTCCTGCTAAAATGAACGCCAATAAAACTCCAACTGGAAGATTTTAAAATTAAACAGCTAATTCAGGATATACTGTATAAAAGCTGTGTTTTGAGTCATGTACCCAGTATCTGGCTGAAGTGTTTGGTCCTTTGAGTTTTATTTTTTTAAGCCTTCATGTCATGTGCTAACATTTCCCACACCACAAGTAGAAAATGAGTTTGTTATAATTAAGAAAAGCCAAGTATTGTTTGTAAACGTATTGCAGCCAGTGACTTTTATTGTTGGACTGATGACTGTGGCTTGCAGGCTTCCCAGGCGGATCCTCCATGAAAATGGCGACGCGCCGAGCCGGATAGCTGAGCCCCGGCGGCCAAGCGGCCAGGCGGCCTGACCCTCACGGCAGCGCCTTTTAAGACCTTCCACATCATTACAGCGACTTCACTTCACCGTGCCGACATAACAGCCAAGCAATGGGTGTTACTTTCAAAACATCTTTATTAGGAAGGCGCCGTGAGCGGCTGAACAAACATGGCGGACGCGGCTTCAGCTGCCCATCCGCCACTCGGGCTCCTCCACGGCCTGAGCAGAGGCAATTAATGCCAACTTTTAAAGCAATTAGCAAATTGATCTCCTCGCAGCAAAAAAAGAAAGAAAATAATAAAACTCACCAGTTTTCTCTTTGATCTCACATAATACGCTGAACAAAGCCGGTTTCATTCGATGACAATTCAAGGCGTGTTTTCTGGCGAGTGGAGAACAAACATTAACATTACTATAACGTTATTAAAACGTCAACATAGCGTTCTGGGCACACTTTACATGTTACGTTAATATGGATTTGAGAAGCGGGATGAGGGACGACTTTCTGCTCGGGGCAGGCTTCGATCCACACACTGTATGTGGCTGGGGGAGCCGGACAAGGCTGACCCCCGGGGCGGCTCTCCCGGCGTCCTGACAGCCGTGCCATCTCGGCTACGACGCTGCCGCGGAGCCGCTGGCCACAGAGCTGCCGGGGAGCTACCACCAAAGTTCCCCCAAGTTAAAGCTAACCGATCCCCGCTGGCTAGCTGGAGAGACACGGCACCAGCTACTGGCAGCAGCCCTTTCGAGCGGCGCTGCTTCCCCACGTTTTGCTGATGCTTTTTTTCGGTTCGAGCGAGTCGTGCTGAAAGCCTGCCCGTGGTTACAGGAGGAAAGGTGACGAATAAACATGTCAGCGAGCGACGCGGGGACCCCCCGCTTGTTTACTCGCCGAGAAGTGGTCCGGCTATCCGGCTACGGGCATGCTAGCCGGCTAGCCGTGCTCCAGACCCCATACACACAGCTGAATAACTTTAATAAAAGGCAGGTCGTTTAATAAATACAAGGATAAGAGGCAGCACGTCTCAAAGCCGTCGGCTTTCACCTGGAGGTTGCACAGCGCTACACAATAGCTACACACCCGTTTGCAACAATGTAAACTTGCGCCAACTTATAATAGTGGGCGATGTGCCAAACCGTAGCACGAACACCGTGAAAGCGCCGTCGACTTAAATACAGAAAAATGTCTGACTTTGCTTGCGCCTCGTCCAGGCTCTGGTCCGTGATGGTCATTATTTGCTGCAAAATGTCCCCAATGTCCCTGCGGCTTTCCAGTCCGTTTTCCGATGGGTCGAGGCCCGGCTCTCCGTCGGCGCGGTGCACCGAGCTCAGCGGCTGCAGCCCGGGGTGAGCGCTCAAGCCGAGGCCCCGTCCGGCAGGCCCGTTCCCCGTCAGCGGTTGCTGTTGCAGCATTGTGCGCTGTAGCTACACTCCGTGTGGCAGTGTGTTTTCACACGTACCCCTAGAAAGTTACACACAGCAAGGTCCCCTAGCGATTTCCAGAGAAATGACGGCACAGGCTACGGCCTTCTTGGCAATTAATGGGGGGAATCAATCCGTTCAATCAATCCCATTTCCTCCCCGATCTATATATATAATGCATAGGGGAGTAAATATAAATGTATAATTTATGAGTGTACATAATTACGTTAGTCATCATAACTATGAATACTTTAATATGCGATTTAAATGAAAAACTGTTCTATATCTCGCATATATTTTGCCATATATAATATATTTTTCATTATTTAAAATAATTACCAATTTATTATACTTTGCTTTGCATATGTGTTCTAGCCAACCGATTCACCTAATTAGCTAAAATGACTGAAAAGGCTAAAGTTACCTTACTGTGTGTGCAGGGATGGACGATTTGTTCATCTGGAAGTTTCACATTCGTTTTCCTTCTGTGAATGCTGTTATCCTGCAATGTGCCATGTCTGATTCACTAATATACATATTAATAATACATTTCATATCGTGCTATGTCATTTCGTTGATCCATTCAACTTTTGCAACAGTTAGATTTTATTTCAGTGAAATTTTAATTTTGGACCTCCGGTTTGTTGAGGTAGTGTCAGCCTCATTCCACATACAGACTATTAATATTTGTCAGTTTTCTAAAACTGTTTTCTTGAACTCTACATTCTTAGACCTAGATTATGTAATTATCCTTTCTGGTGTTTTCCCAAGGATGTTCACCTTATGAATGCCTTGGATATAATATTGTTCTAGTTTTAGCTTTGATTCTTGGGTGTATGATTTTTTCTTCTTATTGATTTCGTTTGTTTTAATGTGATAAAACATACCTAACCTTGGTGGCTAATTCTGAAACCGGTATTTCAACCAAATTGGTTCAATGCAACATACAAAGAAACTGTAGACCCTGCAAGGAATCAGTGCCCTGGTCCTGCGTTGTGGGTCCGATAGCTCAGTGGTTCTTGTATTTGTGGTCAACAATCAGCAGTTATAAATGCTTCTTTTCCTGATTTCCTGATAAATCAGATTGTTTGTTTAGGAAGGATTTGTGTTTAAGAGGATATTAATCTTTCCATTCTAGCTTTCTGTACTATTTCTTGTCTTTGAGGACCTTCCTATGGAAAAAAAATAGCAATAGCTTACATAAAAAGTATAATATACAGTATATTGTTGAACTGAGATAGAAAATTCAAGTGAATATGACAATACTGTGACTGAATTGTTAAGGAGTTGTTTATTGCATAGATTTTTTTGATTGGCCCCTGGAGGTAGCATGGACACTCTCTTCTGCTTTGGTAAATACACTCCCAGTGAATAATTTACATTTTAATTAAGGAGCTTTTCTACTAGCTGGCCGGTGATTTAATGGTATGATCAAGTGTATTCTCTCCTCTGTGTTCATTTAATGTGTTCTGCTCTGGACGATGATTTAGATAGTCAGTTGGTATAAAATGTGTTTATTTTTTATGTGTGACATACAGTATTTCATGACATATTTCATTAAATAACAAGGATCCCAGGCAAGCAATTGCCTGCCTTGGTCTTGTGGTTAGGATTACCGTACTTACAAGTAATGAGTGTAGGATGCCAAATCCTGGATTTATTTCTTTGTTGTGTTTTTGTGTATTTTAATATGCCCACAATCTACCTACTGTTTTACTGGAATGGCACTAATAATAATTTAAGACCACATGGAGTCTACATGTTATGAGGTGCAAGGCAAAAATTCTAGCCACCCTTAAAATGTGGCATCTCCACAGTGTAGTCTGTCTTGCACAAAAACTTCCTTGGAGAAGAGACTAACAAGATAAACAATTATGTAAAAAATGAGAGGAAAGCTCACAAAGCAAAAACCGTATTTCTAGGTTTCCACAGATGTGTACATGCCTTCACAAACGTTAAATGAACTGCACATCCTTGGGCTTTTTTGGGAATTACAATGAATTAACATTAGCTAATACCTGACCTCTGGATAAACAATAAAGAAATAAGTCTTCAAAATACAAGGGAAATTAGATTGTAGAACAGCTATGTCCTCAAGTTCCGGACGTGATTATATCTGAGTCTCATAAAAGTCATGTGGTGGTATTTAGAGCTGAAATGTCTTTATTTTAACATCTTTTCCTCTTTAAAAAAAATTTAGTCTTAATATTATGAAAACCAGCTTAAAATGCTTAGGCAAACATCTCTCCCCGGAGTGCTTCTGCTTCTTTCATTCTGTCTACTTCTCCTTCAGCAGCAAGTCAACAGGAAGTCAATAAAACCGCAGATTCAGTCGCACAAACTCACTGCAAGTGTTGCAACTACTTTGCAGACTGGATGCTAATGGTTTAATTAATTTTCCTCTGAGATACTTTTGGACAAATAAGTATTGGTGTGTCAACAAAATGGGTCATAGTTAGTTGCATGTATTCTGGTATAAAAATATGTATAAAAAAAGAACTGTTACTTTCATCTCCCATGGTATAGTACCTTATGTAATAAACTCGTTATACTTCACCTTCCAAAGAATTCTTCTTGAACGTGGGCGTAAAATGAAATAAGGAAAATCAAGACACTACCAACTGCTGCTAATGGCAACATATTGTATAACAATGAACAGCCAGCAATCATATGTAGCACAGCTGAGGTTTGTTGTCTTATTTGTTTATCACAGTGTCCTCTCATTGCATGGTTTAGCTTCACGCTCCTGAACACTGGTGAAATTTTTGAGCTGGCATAACACCCATGCTGCTTTACCTCATCAGTGCACTTGCACTGTCTGTGTGGGATGAACATGCATTTCAAAGACGAAGAAAGGGGGGTGGGGGGGGGGGTAAGAGAGAGGAACAGGAAGAGAATGATGCAGTCAGGGCCAGAGTGAAGTTCGCATTCCGTCTGAGTCAATCCTCATTACAATTTATCAGAATCCTTATTTGTCTTTTAATGTTAATGTCGTGTCTGACGAGCGAGTTATGCCACCTTCGTTAGGTGTCAGTTTGAGGAGGTGATGCCTAACAAAGTGGACAAAGAAAAGGATACAGGTAAGAAAGAGTGATGGTGACATGAAGGAAGCGAAGAAGGCATAAGGGAGGCTTGGACAGATGGGCTCCATTACACTTTACTGCTCTGTAAGAATGTCAGACTGATGTTTTTATATAAGGCAAAACTGCAGTTTATTGGTGATTCTGTTCTGTTCCACAATAGCTTTTGGGTGACTGGCAATACTAAAGCAGCACTGAACAGGCCTGCAGTGTCCTGCACTGTGTTGAATTTGTGGAGTCATTTGTGTAGTCGTGGGCCTCGTTATGTCAATCAAATTTTATTTATATGTTCGTTTCATTTCTCAATGAGTTGAAAACATAATCTGATTAGATGTGATAAGATCGGTTGTTTTGTAGCACTGGATTTTAGGTAGAATAATACATTGTTTTAATAAAACCGTTGACATTCCACCTGTGAAATGCACACACGTAGAGCATTTAATAATATTATTAGTTTGCCAAAAGAGTCAAACGGGGTATGCTACAGGAAATAGATTTGCATATTTAAGTTTACGAGCTTGTTTTCTTTTCACTAATTCACTAATGACTGACATTTCTTCCCATCAGCTTCATGGTACTGGTCTGACTGATATTGAGGTCAATGGAAGTGAGTTTTGAAGGTCTTGGTGTTCAACATGAAGATGGAGGAGTGGAGCAGCTTGAGCCTCTTTTCATTTATGAGGAAGGGGATGAGATAAAGAGCGGAGCAGACAGGAGAGATAGTGGCAGCAGACTGTCTGCTTTACGAGAAAACAGCGGAGAAGCTTCTGAAGTAGGCAAAGATGTGGAAGAAAAGGTTGGAGAAGGTGAAGCTGGTCACACAGAGGCAGAGGATTTCAGAGATGAGACACAGAGAGAAAATGAGAACCAGAAAGCGACCAACAGAAAAGAGACAGAACTATCTGAAGAATGGAATTTGGAGGGAGGCAGAAACGATCAAGTGTCAGATGAGAGAGTGACAGACATGTTGGAAGGGCAAAGTAGCACAGCTGTGGTAACAGAAGCAGAGCATGGAGCAGAAAAGCAAAGTGGAGCATGTTCTGAAAAAGAGGGGGCGGCCAAAAATGTGGAAAAGGGTGAGGATGAGTTAAAAACCGGTCCAGGAGTACAGCTTCCAGTTAAACCATCTTCTGAGCTGAGACCACGAGACAGACTGAATCCCCAGGATGCACAGAAACAGGTAAGACTTCAGCCCTTGAGTTTGTTTCACTGTTTGAATTTTTGGCACTCATCCATGAGAGCTTGCAAAGATGATATTAGTATGAAGTCTGAATTCCATTCTTGTGTAAATAAATCAGTACATCAGTGAGAGAATAAAAGTAAAACATGCTTTAATATATGATTTGTTGAATTTGGATTTAAGGAGATAGGAATGAGGGAGAAGAGGATGTTCCTGTTGCAATGCAGGAGAAAACTCTGTCTCTAGGGAAGCAGCAACTTAACATGGAAGGAGATCAATGGAGGCAGTGGGTGGAGTTCACTATAGCAGGCTTGATGTACTGCAGTTGAATGACTACGTGGACAATAGGAGAAGAGGCAGAACTAAGAAGGAGGGATGATAGGCAGTAGGAGACAGAGCAGAAAGCAAGGCATGGCTTTTTCAGGGTAATTCGAGCACATTTCGTGTACCCTTCCATGTATGCATCTGCTTATCGCAGTGGTCCAGGGACCTCCCCAGGAAGTAAGAGGTGGCAGGGTGGGTAGGGTTAGGATAGGAGACAGGAAGTGAACTGGCAAAATTCATTTTCTCATCCTCACAGTACATTATTTACACTTTTCAACTTTAGAACTCAGGGGTGGGATTGTAAATATAAATATGACAACTATAAGTCTAGGTGATAATTTGTAGATTACCACATATTGTGGATCATAACTATATAGAAGTGCATATATTCTAGACGATAACTTTACTGAGTGTCATGCTAAAATCCTCGATTCATTATGTTGTCTTTAGCCTTTATTATTTATTACTTTATTATTAGATTTGGTTAATTATTTAGTAATTGATCATCCATTCATTAATCCTATAGCCTTTTATCCCATACAGGGTCACAGAGCATTTAGTTATTACTTATAAATGTGCAAACGTTTGTACTCCAATCTACAAAAAGTGTTACCGAAATATTTGTTTCTTAAACAGTACTACACCTGCTGCTATGATCTAATTTAAGCAAGAGTTAATCTAATTTTACAGTTACATTACAAGCATCTCAGCTTGAAGATCTGCCCAAAACATAAATCCTGGAATGTATCTGGTTGGAATTAAACAAAAGCAATGGTGCAGGTTTTATGTTCACAATTTTCTCAAGGTATCTGCAAACGGAGCACTGAAATGTGGGTGACGACAAAAATAAGGCAGCGTCTTATCTGCATAGAAGCTGAGAATCAGCCCCAAATCCTGCTGTCTCCCTCTTATAAATATGTTAATTATTCTGTGATATTTAGCACTTCATAAGCGATCCTTTCTGGTGCCACTGTACCTCTTGTGCTTTTAAAACTTTCCTCTCAGGTCCGCAGGTTAACTCCTGACTTTCCAGACTCTCTGTACGAACTGCTGTGCTCGCTTCAGGAAGGAAGGAGGCTGAATGATCAACGCTGCTCCTTTGGATTGGACAGGAGGTGTCATTCAGAACCAAGCACCCCTGTCCTTCGCCACAAAGGTAAGAGGGACACAGTATGTAAACACCGAGAAGTGGGTGCCCAATGTGGGCTTTGTCGTACATATTTGCTGATTTTTTTATGATCTTAAAATTGATGACTGGACTGGGATAAGTCTCTACAAAACACAAATAAAATAAGAATTGGGAAAAATATTTTTATGGTTAATTTTTCAGACTCTTTACAGATGCAGTGGTATTTAAATGAAATTAAAGTATAAATGATGGCAATTAATAATCTTCAACTAAGGTTCTGTGACCCCTTGGAGGTTCGCAAAGCTGTTGCAGGAGTTCTGCAGAATCATTTTAGAAAACTTGCAGAATGCATTGTTGGTACTCTTGTGCATTCTGTCATTCTGTGTAACCCATGTTTTTAAGGATCAAATAATTAGCACATTTCTTGCCCCTGCTTTTTAATTCTTTTCTCAAAGTTTTAAATGTTTTTCTTTAAGCTGCAGTGGTAGGCACAGTTGGTTGCACTATTGTTGCCTCCAGGGTTGAGGATTCGAATCATGTGTGTGTGGAGTTTGCATGTTCCTGTGTCTGGCGGGCTTCTTTTCTCTGGATACTCCGGTGTCTTCCTGTAGTCCCAAGTCATGAGAGTGTGCTATTTGGAGTCTGTAAATTGTGCCCTGTATGGACTGGAATACCAGCGTATATGTGACCTGTGATAGACTGACATGCCATCCAGCGTGAACCCCAGCCTTGAACCCTATGCTGTCTGAGATACATCCCCCCAATCCCAGCAAGCCTGATCAGGATAAGATATGTTAGTGGTCGGGGGTCCCTGGCTCAGGTCTGTTTTCATTTGGTGGTCCCCAGTTTAAAAACAGTTTACTCCTGTTTTTGCACAATAAGAATCCAAGCACTAAGAGATATTAACTGGTCTGGCTAATAATTCATTTAAAGATGTCTAAATAACTCCTTTCATTGTTTTAATGGTTTTAGACAGAATGCACAGGCATTGGTTTTAATAAGATTTAGAGATTGTTAGTAAACCATGCTGGAATAAGCACTACTTGGCCAATCAGCTCTGTGGATTAGTTTTTCATAATATGTTGTACACAGTATTAGATGATAAAGGAACTGAGCGGTTGCACTCAGTTTCCAAATAATTATTGTGACACAAGGTTCCTGAGGTAAAACAACCAAAAACAATCCACAGTTCTCTGCTAGATACCACCTTATTACTGCCTTTCCTACATGTAAATGGGACTATGTCTCCAAAATAGCTGAGCACTTAAGTTGAACTAATTCCAGCTCTTCCGTCTCCCCAGTGGTTTTCTCCTCAATGACATCACTCCAAAAGGAGGAGTTCTTTGAGCTATTGGCTACCTCCCAAGGCCGTCGGCTTGATGACCAGAGGGCAGAACTACATGACATTCCACCGGCACCAGCACTTACCCGGAACAAATTCAGTCAAAGGAAGTTCAGCCTGAAGAATCCGGCGTTAAAGGAAGTACCAGCCAAACCAACTCCAAAGGAAGACCTGTACAATATGATTCTAACCTCTCAAGTAATTTTCAGCCGTCATTTTTCTTAAATAAACTGGAGTCATTCATGTTATGTATATGTAAATGATTAATTTTCAGTACCAAAGAACAGGCCTTGACATACAGTCATCATCATCATCCTCTTTTGGCTGCTCCCGTCAGGGGTCGCTACAGCGGACCAGCATTCTCCATGTCCTCCACATCCCACTCTGTCGCACCAACCACCTGCATGTCCTCTCTCACCACATCCATAAACCTCCTCTTTAGCCTTCCTCTTTTCCTCTTGCCTGGCAGTTCCATCCTCAGCATCCTTCTCCAAATATACCCATCATCTCTCCTCTGCACATGTCTAAACCAACGCAATCTCGCCTCTCTGGCTTTGTCTCCAAATCTGAGCTGACCCTCTAATATACTCATTCCTAATCCTGTCCATTCTCGTCACACCCAGTGCAAATCTTAACATCTTTAACTCTGCCACCTCCAGCTCTGCCTCCTGTCTTTTCGTCAGTACCACCGTCTCCAGGCCATATAACATGGCTGGCTTCACTACCGTCTTGTAGACCTTCCCTTTCACTCTTACTGGTACCTGTCTGTTGCAAATCACCCCTGACACTTTTCTCCACCCACTCCACCCTGCCTGAACTCTCTTCTTCACCTCTTTTCCACACTCCCTGTTACTCTGAACTGTTGACCCCAAGTATTTAAACTATTCCGCCTTTGCCAGCTCTACTTCCTGCATCCTCACCATTCCGCTGTCCTCCTTCTCATTCACGCACGTATTCTGTAGGCCTTGACACATGGTAATATCACAATAAAACAAAAAACTTACAGCATAATATTTTATATGCAAAGCCATCTGCAAGATTTTTTTTATTATTGTGAAAAGAAGTGAAGGAACCTAAGGCAAGCAATCACAGCTATAGATTATGTAGTTTTAATTTCCTGAAATATGTTACTTTCAAAAGCGCAGAAAGGTACCCTATAATGGGCCATACCTCCCTAAAGATGTCAAGAGGTAATGCATTTATGACAAAAGCGTAGTATTAAAGAAAAGACAGAATATGTACACTGTTTCTACAAAAATTTAACCTTTTTATTTTGCAGTAACTTTGTTGATCCTGTACCAATTTTGATGATTTTTAGCTGAACGGCTGTGAGCCAGTGTGAAAGCTAACGGACGACATTTTAAACACATGCTCTAACTGGATGACCTGTTTTCTCAGTGTTTTGACTTGACTGTCACCTGTCTTTGCTGTCTGATTTTGATGTTTATCATTGTGACCATTAGTCAGATTTGTTACTTGTGTCATAAGATACAGTAAGAGTACATAAAACAGGTGGTGGGAATTAAAATACACGTTTTGTTAGTTTTTTTAAAGGTGTGTTTCTGCCAAAAATGTTCAAAATCGGCTCAGGATCAACAAACTTATTGCAAAAATAAGAAGGCTTTCGTGATTTTTTTTTTTTTTTAAACACAGTGTACACTGTTTCGTGTCCAGTACTTTGAATTAGCCTGTGGTGGGGTAACCAATTTCACTCTTTTGGGTCACAATCCTTCTTCCCTTTCAGGCCCAAGGGAGGCTAGAGGACCAGCGGAGTGCTGCTCCTGGGCCCATGGATGATGAGGACTTCTTCTCCCTGTTGCTGAAGGTCCAAGGAGGACGGATGGACGAACAGAGGACTGAGCTGCCTGTAACACTCAAAGACTGAGGATCAGAGTAAATGGCAGCGGAAGGGGGCAATACAGCAAACCAGTTGTCTCACCCCAGGTTGAGCTTCTCAGTGAGATCAGCCTTTTTCCATGGACTCATAGCTGCCAGTCCATGACTGCTTGAGTTTCTCATCCAAGTTTGTGATATGTATGTACTGTTGAGATAAAAATTAGTAGCAAGAGGACTTGGTACATCGAAGTGCATTTGCACAGTTTCACATATATATTAAATATAATTCTTCACTTTTCAATGCATATGCGCCATTGTTTACGAGAGCGTGCCAGTGTGAGCGTGTGCTTGTGCAGTCTAGGTTTTGATGAATGTCAACAAGTTATTTATACTAAAATACAGTAAAAAGGTAACTTGGCTTCAAACCACGTTTCAGATGTAAATTATTTAGAGGCGCATAACCGTCAGTGTCATATAATTTAAAGGCTTTGAGTGTTACTTTTCTGAGTAAACATTAAATAAAACAAGATCCAAAGAGGACCTTATGGTGTGAATGCTGTCATGCAGCAACACTATCATGCAGTGCAGCTTTTGTAAGAAATGTCAATAAAGTGATCATTTGTGGTGACTATAAAGCCAGATTGCTTACTAGCAGTTACTGTCTCAACAATCCAGCCTAAACATACTCATCTGTTTACAGAAGTGTTATGTACTATATTACAAGTCATTAAACAACACTGCTTTCACATGTTGCTTATTTCCCACTCATAACATCAAAATCATATTTGAAAGAGTAATACTTGAAGTATATTCAGGAATATACCAAATGGAAACATGCTGTCAAAACGTATACTTTCATCCTTTCTCTCTGTGCACTGGCAAAGGAAATTCATGTTCAGCCTTTTTGAAGGGCAGTTGGGTCACCTGACAGTGCTCTGACTTTGAATGGATGTACAGTGGATGGAAAAAGAATACTTCTTCAACAATTTTCACGTTATGATAAAATGATGACTGCAACGCAGGACCCAAGTGTGGAGAGAGGAGGTCTTTTAACTGGGAAGCAAGCCCATGGTCCGACAGGCAGGGGTCAAACCAAGAATGACAGAAGAAGCAAACACACCAGGGAGATCCAAAGTCGTTGTCATTGGCAGGCAGAGGTCAGGATCCAAAGGGCAGGCAGAATAGTAAACAAGTTACAATCGTAAGACGAAGAACCGGAATTGATAAATGGGCAGGAGTCAAAAAAACAGGTAGGTGATTATCATTCAGGGGGGGGCGCTCCATATAGTAATGAATACACACCCAATACCTTGCAACCAGTAGTACGGTTGCGAGGCCATTTATCATCCTTTTGAAACTGACCCAGGTGTTAGTACTCGGAGGAGGACAATCAGGGATACTCTGGGTGTAGCGGGTGGGTTGTGGGTGTGACAGTTAACCTAAAGCCTGGAGTTAAAATGCAAATGCATGTATTTATTTTAATAAAAATATGAAAAAAATACTTCTAAAAATCTCTTACATTAATTAAAAATAAACAAAAGCTATAGCTGTGTTTGATAATTGTGCACCTCTTGTAATGTAGCATCACATGAACTATCACAGAAATAATCAATGTCCTTCAAGATCACATGTTATCTTAACTATTCG
>JAACJT020000110.1:13063335-13129505 GCA_009936485.2 Gymnarchus niloticus | reverse complement strand
TATCCCAGAAGTTTAATTGACTTGATGCTATACTCTGATTAAAAAGTGTTCCTTTAATTTTTTTGAGCAGTGTACTTATTAAATGAAGATGTTTTAGTGTTGCAATTTAGACACTTGTTTTTTTTCAAATTAAAATGCTTTTACTACAACTACATATATGGATTTGTTGTGTGCTTTGGATCAGGGCAATATAAGGCCTTTTAAACCCATTCAAAATGCAAATTTTTGGAGGGGGTGTATTCCTTCACTATCCACTGTATATGATTACGCTAATAGCCTAAAGTGTAGTCTTTCAAAACAAAGGGCTTGGAAGTGCATTTGAATTGCCACAGAATACCTCGGAGAATCAAAGTAAGCTAAACTGTCTTCCAGTTATTTAAATGCTGATGGCAACAAAGCGTGCTTAGCATTTTAACATATTACAACTCCTACCCACATATTCACTTCCTCAAAAGAGCAGGTGCTGAGCACCCCATATATTTCAGCTATAAAATGCTGACTCTTATCATATAGGTTCCCCTATGCTATATCATATGCCTATAGTAGGACCGGGCAATGGGCCACAGGTTGTGGAATAAGCCCGACTACCACCTGATGTGGTAGCTGTCATCCATCAAGGCCAAGCACTGACCTTTCACATGGGGAGAGAAACAGGAACTGTCCGCTGCAATGCAACAACAGTACCAAAACTACCACCTATAGAAAAATCGACAAGAGCCTGACTAATGTCTATCATTCACTGCGGAGGACAGATCTGAACGTCACACACCTACATATTTTTATGTTAACGATATTACATTTTTTGTAATTGTGCCAAACAAAACAAAAGTAAGCCAGTAAATGGTTTAATCATATTTAAAACAAAGAAATTTTCGCTATACATTATCAACAATATTTCTTGAAGGTTATTTCAGTTTCTTTGCTGCAGGCTAGTTGGGGCACGACGTACGCAGCGTGACGTTTCTACACAGGTGAACTTGGTGCATAGCTTATTTGAAATGTGCACTTTTTCCTTTTAGGGAAAGGGACCCAGGGGTAACAATACAGCGCCAATACTGTACTCCATTACCCCACGGAGCTGGTAGCAATACAGCGCCAATACTGTACTCCATTACCTCACGGAGCTGGTAGCAATACAGCGCCAATACTGTACTCCATTACCCCACGGAGCTGGTAGCAATACAGCGCCAATACTGTACTCCATTACCTCACGGAGCTGAGTCAAAGCGGCCTGCGCTCCACTCCGCCCATTAATATCGCCACTTTAGGAAAGTGATCCATTCAGCTAGTTTCAAGTCTGGGAGAAGAGGGGGTTCCTCAGCTAAAGCAGCTCGGATAAGATCTGGAGGACAGACGGCGAGGGACTCGAGTTTACAAGTAAGCAGGCATTTGGGGTTTTACCGAACTCGAAGTCATTTTCCGTTTTGCTTTAGTTGGTAAAGCATGTTATGCTTAGAAAGGCTTGACAGCACGAAAGTTCAACAACAGTATTAGCAGGATTTTTTAAAAGTTGCGTATGTAAAGCATTTTACTTTCTGTTTTAATTTAGTTTTTTATAGAATTAACTATAGCCGCTTCTAACGTTTGATCACATAACCCTTTGAATTCGTTACGTATTTGTTAAAATGGTATCAAAGAGTACTACGCAAAGTGTACATGTTTGTTTGAGATGAGCACTTGATTGTGTTAAATTACTTTTTAGCATCTAACTTGTATCTGTTATCTTTTTCAGATCATGCTTTTGTTCGGCTGTCTCCTACTTTTTTACCAGATAGGAGACGCAACATTGTCGCCTATCTCCTGCTACAATGACAAAGGAGAATCCACTGACTGGTGAGCAAAAACACGGAAAAGTCGCTAACTTAATCGAACGCTAGTTTTTTAAATCTTTTATATGCTTATCTGGCAAACCAGACAGGAAATTGCATATACCGCTCTATTTTAAAGCAAGAAACCTTTCCTCGAATTTACTGTGTTTTTGTGGCTTTACCCTATGTTTAATCCAGATCAGAAGCTTCTCAGGTACTTGAGATTAGAGCACTATCAACTTTACAGAAGCACTTTCTCCTAATGTCATGTATTTTTCAAGTTATGTGATGTCTAATCCACTAGGGTAGAGTGTAACAACAGTCTACAGAAATTACATCCAGAATCTGCAGTCATGCGTCTTGGGTACAGCGTGCTAATATTGTGAACTTGTCCCATCTCAGGTTCTACCTCTACAAGCTTCCTCACCTGTTTCACAAGCAGCATGACGATGGGTTAGCATACCTACTGATGGACACGGGAAGTGATGGATGGACAGATGGAGCCGTTTTGGTGAATGACAGCGCGGGAGCTCTGGGGAGGACCATGGGCCAGCTTTATGAACAGAGAGAGGTCTGTATTTCTGATTCGTGCTGCATAGATTTACGTTGTATATGCAGAGATGATCTTCATGTTTAACAGTGTTTGCTGTCACTCTGTCTTAAAAGCTTTCAGATCCTCTGGTTTCTTTCAGACAAATAAGCAGAGTGTTGCAATCGGCATACATGTGACTTTGTGGGCTTTATTCAGCAACTAAATGTCTTTGGGTTTCCTTGTGTTTTTACAGTTTTGGAACTTAATGTAACCTCTACACATCCGAGACGTTCTTCAAGATTCAACTCCCAAATGAAGAGTCATTAGAAGTGTGCTGTTGTAATTACAGTTATAACAAAAGCAAATAAAAAGAACAGCTTGCTGTCTATTGGTGTGTAGATGTAGGCTTTCCTTCCCGTAAATAAACAGTGCATGCAAATGTAATGAAATACATTTTGAGCATGAACAGCATTTAAACTCTTTTAGAATAATGCACATTCATAATCTTCATATTTCAGTGGAGTGTTTTAGGCTATTACTTTTTTTTTTTTTGGACCGTTGTGCTGATTCTTTGCGGGAATGTTACAGGTTCATATCCCAGGGATGAAAGCTACCTGCAGTCTCTTTCTGAAATGTTCAGGTTGGCTAAATGGGACATGATGTATGTGTGTTTCTTGGGTAACTTGCAGATTGGTGACATTGCATATATACTCTACAATGACCAGAAACCTGGAGGCAAGGGATTGTTTCACCAAGTGGAGCAAGAGAAAGGTCACACTAAAGGTAGCATGCTGTCTGAAAGTTATTTCTCTGACTAATTGGAATCATAAATAATTTATTAATATAGCAGAATGATTGGTATTTAGACAAGTATGTGTTTGTCTATGATTATGTCTTGACATAAAAAGCATGAAAAGTTCCATGTTTTTGTGTGCCAGGTTGCTGTGGCCCAAAATGCTCAACGGTGACACCTTGTGGTCACATCATGTTTCTAGTAATTATGTTCATAATTTTTTCCATAGGTAAAAAGACATTGGAATACTTATTTTTTTCCAGTCCTAATTGCAAATATCAGTGGGTGGAACTTTATAATGCTTTATTAGTCTTTAATTGCTGATGCATTTTCAGAAGTAAAATGACTACTTGTTTTTTTTGATTTGCAAAGGTGTTGTTCTGTTGGATAAGACCCAAGGATTCTGGCTGGTCCATAGTACACCTCATTTTCCACTTGTCAAGGAAGCGGGCACATTTGAATACCCAGAAACAGGGGAGAAGAATGGACAGAACTTCATCTGTGTCACTTATCCATTCGAGACATTTGAGACTATTGGTGAGTATGTGATATGATACGGATAACAGTCTAAAGCTAGCCTTGAAATGAATCTTTTTGAGTAATACCCTAAACTTTTTAAATCATGCATCTATTATTGTTCTGTTAAGAATAAAAGATGACATTAATGGCCAGGAAGGTAGTAACAGTGAGGGTTTTATGTGCTACCTCTTTAATGGAGTTGACAGCCCAAATACCTGGTTCTGTTGCCATAGCGATTGTGAAAGGAACCCTTGTGTTGTGTGTGCTTGCATGAGTTTGTGCAAAATACCTACAAACAAGTTGGTTTTGGATAAGAATGGCTGGCCTGTTGGGATAATTATGCAGCAACATCCAAAACAGGACCAGAAGGGTCCCACTCTGAGTGTGATGAGGGTGGCCGGACATGCAGAAGGAAGCTGAAACAGACAGCTTTTCTCTAAACACCATGTGTAAAAGGAACATGGAAGCCTAACTTCAGCATGAGGCAATGAATGAGCATGTCCTCTTTTTAAAGGAACATGGAGGCCTAACTTCAGCATGAGGCAATGAATGAGCATGTCCTCCATTTAAGGTAGTGGGATACAGAACTGCAGCCATCAAGAGGATTTTTAAAAGTTTATTTTGATATAAAATCACAAAGATAGTAAAGATGATGGCCACGATGGCAAAGAGCTTTAAAATTGTAAGGAAATAGGCTGATAGTTAAAGGTATAGTAGCTCTTTAGTGAAAATGGTCAATCTGTCTTCAGGATAGATGCCTCTCATTGCATTATTAAGCTACCACTTATTAGGACTAAACAGTGGATTTATAGACAAGGCTGCGTAGTGCAATTGTGTACAGGGCATTCAGTTCTGTACTTTTTATTAAATTCTTAATTTGTATTTTATAGGTCAGCAGTTGGCAATCAACGAGCCTCTCATCTATGACTGCAACGTGCCTGACTCCCTGGCTTCATCCCTGCCTTCGATGACAGAGCTCTGTGAGAGGAGCCAGAGTGCCAGGGCAAACACCAGTACAGCCCACTCCGGGCACCTGTCTCAAATGCCATCCAATCGTAGTGTGCCTCTCACCTCCCTGGGCGGCACCGAATTCATAAGCTTTGCAAAAGGTGCATCGTTTGAACAGGGTGAGTCCCGAGATCTTCACGGAGGAATATAATCTATGCTTATGATACACCTAAAAAAACAGTTTATCATTGGAGGAATTCAGATAAAACAAATGCACAGTTCTCCTGTGGTGATACAGAAAGCCCAACTCTCTGGTCACCATCACGTTCTCTTCTAACACTGCTGCCAAGACAAGCTGTGATAAATAACTGCCAAAATGGGTCTGTTGATCTGTAAAAAACAAGGGTGGTCTTCCGGTATGCATGCACTTAGGGACGGCCCCCAAGGATCTGCTTTCCTCTGCGACGTGTGCCGTAAGAGATATTAATGCAACTGTTAATATGGTCCATTTGTGGCTGCATCAGTTTAGCTAAAATGTTCCTTAAGGCTGCTACTCATCAGAAGTAGCCTAAATATCAGTGGAACACGTCTGTGATTTAGCTGAGAAATAACGCCGACCTCAGAACAGTTTATGTATCTGGGTAATATTGTGAAATTTTTGTACATTTTGCTTGGTTATCTGACACTTTTGTATGAAGCGGTTTACAACTTTACCCACTTATGTGGAGGGTTATTTTGTTACTCAGTGTGTTTAAACTGAAGTAAGTTTGCTATGATGTTTTTCAGAATATTGCATAGCTTCCAGTGATCCAGACTGTAATTTCCACCTCCTGCAGATCTCTATCACTCTTGGGTGGCCCCGATGCTCAAGTCCGATTTGCTGGTGCAGTTCTGGCGCCTGTCGACTGGAGTCTTGCCCTCAGATTGTTCTGAAGGCTGGAAAGTTCTGGATGTGAAGACGCTGTCTCTGGGAACGGCGGAGGAGTATAGTTCAAGCAAGGACCACTCGAAGTGGGCCGTCAGTGACGCGGACAGTTCCGGGAGCTGGATCTGCGTGGGCGACATCAACCGGAACGAGGCAGAGGAGAAGAGAGGGGGTGGGACGGTGTGCCAGCACAACGGCAAAGTGTGGAAGGCCTACAGGGCGGCGGTAGTGGACTACTACCCTTGTTCTGACTGACGTGTTGGGACGGAAGGGAGGTGTGGTCAGGAGAGTTTAGTGTATATCTGTGTCATTTCTGAGTTGTTAAGCATGTAGTTAGTATAATGACATGATTTTTAGAGATGTCTATGCTACTAATCCAATCATTGCGACCAATGAAAATAAGGTGTGTGCACTAAAATGTAAGTCCAATGAACTTGATTGTTAGGAGGTCCGTCTGTGGGCTGCTTAAGCTTTCAGAAGGAGGCATTATTGTCTCCAGGCTTACCGTTAGTTTGGCTTTACATTGGCAAAAGCCATTAACTCATTAATGACAGGATCTTCAGCTGAGCAGAACACACCTCCAGTAACAATGGATAATAAACAGAAGGAGCCACGGAACATGAATTTGTGATTATTCTTATGTACAGAGTGATGAGAGAGCTCTGGTTAAATGGCTTTGAATCAGCTGTGCCAGCCTAATGGCCAGTCACTGCAGAGTTCTTCAATGAAAGGAGAGCAGAGTTAAAGGTGATGGACATCGGACGCTTCATGTTTGAACTGTAATCACCTGTAAAACACCTGTAATCTGGCTGCTAAATCATATTTGGGCGGTACCTTTAATTTTCAGATTTGTCAACTTGCCATGCTTGTGCCATAGTAGAGTATTGTGATCATGTTTTAGTGTTTGCAGCTTTTCACAAAAGCTGTGCTTCAGGGGAGTAGAGCATCCTGCATTTTATATTGTATTTTCTTCAGTATCAGGAGGGAAATGTTACAGGGTAGTGCAGAGTTAACACTGAAGAAGGAGGCAGTTTATCCTGAGAGATATTAGCTTTCCAACTCAATTTTATGTGCACCTGCTGTTGAAATGACTCTTTTGTTTCTGTTATAATTGAAAGCGGTTAAGCATATTTAGAGAAAGAGGTGATGTTGCTGGAACATCAGAATGCAGTCCTGGAGTGTTGGACAAAAGCCCCACCTTCTCATTTTGTGCATGGTGTCACGCTGGGGTGACAGCCGATGAGGAGGAGCAAGACAACCGCCTGGACTGGTTATGATTTGACGCTGGCCCTCAAATGTGGCCTTTCATGTAGGTGGTAAGATCAGAGGCATGACCTAGTCTCCTTGTTGATGTTGCAGTGCAGCATGGGACTTTACAATTTCCTTCATTCTCTGACAGCATCTAGCCCAGTTTGTGATACTGTATGTGGGACAGAGCATATTTGTCTTTATTGGCACTATAGTAATAAAACTTTAATTGAATTTACAGCAGAACTGTCCTTTTGTTTGCCAGATACATTTTTTTGTTAAATGTATGTTTAATACACGTCCGTCCATCTTCTTGCCCAGTCATGGTAATGGTGAGCCTGGAGCCTATCCCAGAGAACACAGGGCCCAAGGCAGGGGTACACCCTGAAAGGGATGCCAGTCCATCACAGGGCACAAGGCAGGGGTACACCCTGAAAGGGATGCCAGTCCATCACAGGGCACAGGGCTGGGGTACGCCCTGAAAGGGATGCCAGTCCATCACAGGGCACAGGGCTGGGGTACGCCCTGAATGGGATGCCAGCCCATCACATTGCACAAGGCAGGGGTACACCCTGAATGGGATGCCAGCCCATCACAGGGCACAGGGCTGGGGTACGCCCTGAATGGGATGCCAGTCCATCACAGGGCTGGGGTACGCCCTGAATGGGATGCCAGTCCATCACAGGGCACAGGGCTGGGGTACACCCTGAATGGGATGCCAGCCCATCACATTGCACAAGGCAGGGGTACACCCTGAATGGGATGCCAGTCCATCATAGGGCACAGGGCTGGGGTACGCCCTGAATGGGATGCCAGTCCATCACAGGGCACAGGGCTGGGGTACGCCCTGAATGGGATGCCAGTCCACCGCAGGGCACTTGTATAATGTGTCATATTGTACTGTGGCACCATTTTGATAGACTGTTATTTTTCTGCAGATGCGAAGTGCTTTCACGTGTGTTAATGACACGTTTGAAAGACCTTGAGTTATCACCTCAGCCACAGGTGAGCTGACGGGAGCTGACACGGTGTGGGTGCGAGGCATTCTCTGGGAAGTTATGAGTTTACAGCCCCAAGGTTGTGCAGACCCAAAGAGGGACATTTTCAAACTAAAGTCACAAAAAGATGACCACCCCAATGGGTAATGCTCAGTTCTTGTTCCTGTTCAACACTAAAAATGATGACGTAGGGCATGACCAGGCTTACCTTACAACCTAATGACATTTGAATTCTTGTTTCACCAGTTTTAAACTCGAATGAGATTACAGCTACTTTTTAGTATGCAAAATGAAAAGCAAATGAAAATAACTTATTTTTTTGTATGCAGACTTTTTGCATATGTAGTATTTAGTTTTTTTCTATGTTGTTCAATAGGCTTTTCTTGCTGTCATAATGCTTTTTGTGGCAATAATGTGGAACAGGGCTTCCAAATCCCTTCTGCTGCTTTTGTGAGATGGGTATTGTTGAACTGACTGGGCTGTAAATGGTGTGGAATGTCTGGGCTAGAAGATAGCATGTCAGCTGTCATACACTTCAGCCAGTTACTCAGGCCAAATCATTCCAGATATCCAGCCATGTAAAGGTTGAAAATAACATAATAATTTGTGTAAAAATGTCAGCTGGGCAACTAAAGGTGAACATTCTGTTTTTGTAGATGGCTGCTGTAATGCAAATTTCATTCCAATAGATGTGATTATGTAGTGATGGCCTGCTTCTCGCAGAGCTTTCCTGCCATGAACGTCATCAACATGTCACATGTCTCGCAGGTGATGTCAGCCTCTGGAAATTGAGGGAAGCCATGCTCCCTGCAGGTGGCAGCCAATGGGATTCAGAGGCTTGAGGCATCGTTTAGTCAAAGAGCGAAAACCTAATACCACAATTGGGTGAACATAAAATCAGAAAAATTACCATTCCAGTGTGTACAGTACTTGATGTATGCACTGAGAAATAAGTTTGTTCTCTTTAGAAGTCATATGCCTTTATTTTGGCTGCGTGACACTTCTCCAGTAAGGATGGCAGACAGAATCACGTAACACAGGCACTGGATTAAAGAATAGGGTGCTTTTAGTCTCATAAGGAAGGAAGGAAAACATAATGACTGCCTTTTCAGCTTCAGGATGAGAGAAGAACACAGGAAAAGAGACTGGGTTTTAGTGAGGGAAACGTGGGTGAAGGACTGAGCATGGGGGTCAGTCCATGCATTCTGGGATTGAGTGGGAATACAGAAGCTGGGACAGTCCCATGCTGTATAGGATAGGCCCCAGATCTCCACTACCCTGAGCAGAAACTTACAGACTTTAAAACATCCTTTTGGCAAACTGTTGTATATTTATTAACCAAAAACTATGTTGCAAAATCGACACCTGCTTATTTATACAAACAGGCTGCTTTTACAGACAGCAAATCGCGACGGAAGCTGATCACACATGCAGTATGCAGAGAGGATGATGATGCCCTGTTACTGTGGGGATGAGCATCTGAGCAGCTAAGACATGATTTAAGTGATTGGTTGTTGATGCCAGACATGGTGGTTCCGGCCCGACTGGGATTTCCATACACTACAGTGTCTAAAGTTTACAGAGAATGGTGTGATAAACAAAAACATCCAGTCAGGTGCATTTCTGTGGGAGAAGACATCTCGTTAATGAGGCATATCAGAGGAGAATGGCCAGACTTGTTAACGCTAACAAGAAGGCCACAAGTGCAAAAATAACAGCTCAGTATGACAGTCACTCAGAAAGGCTAATGAACCCCTGAAGAGGTCCTGGGTACAAAACTGGATCCAACCTGGAACTGCATACATGCAGGCACTTGAAGGGCAAATAATTCTACAGATATTTGGCAAAAAAGTTGGACCCATTTTCAGTTATCAATTTTTTTGCCTTATATGAAAGGGTTATCATGTTTACTAATAGTGGACGTAATAAACAAGTATAAACATTTATAATGAGACGTATATGGGCTCTGAAAAACAGCATTGGCTTTGTGCTTGTAAATCATATACAAATGTAATTTCCCATTTTGATTTGTATTCATACTAAGAAATGACGATCCCGTATGGTATTCTGTAGAGCGTAATTTAACGTGTACGCGCTGGCTGCAGACCCATCCTGTCTGTAGTGTTCCTCTGCCTTGTGCTCTGTGGTTCCTGGGATAGGCTTCAAATCCTCCACGGCCCTGTCCTGGATACATGGGTAAGGATTTCAGATGGATGGATTATGCTAGCATGTAAACATAATATCCCAACCAGAAATGTCAGGAAACATTATTTATTACATAATGCAGGTAACATGTAGTGAACGATTACTACACCAGATACATGCAGAAACGATAACATAACAGACACACACACACACACATTCAGAGAGAGTGGGAGATTTGCCATGGTTGGCTAAGTAAAAAGTGGGACTGTGGATTCTATACGACAGAGTCTAAAAAAGGCAGCATGTATTTCTCTAGCACCCTCTGGCAGAGTATAATTATATATAATACATATATTGTAGTTCATGCACTCTCTAAAGAGTACACTGTGAGGCACTTGTAGGCTATGAGCGTAAGGTAATGCCCTTGAGAGTCAGCCAACCTGCCGCACCGACGGCCCACATCTAGGGTCTTGTGCCTCTCGCTTTCCTCAAAACAGAAGTGTCAACAGCACTGCTGTCGGCCGGCCAGCGACGCGTGCGATTGCACACGTGCCACTCGTGCCCCGGTCATGCCCACTGGGTTGCACTATTAGGACATTGGTTTACATGCGTGCCGCTGCGATAGAAGTTAGAAGTCATCCGTGTTATCTCACACGGGGATAGCGTCTTTATGGATAACGGCCCTAAAGCCTGGCTCTCCTTACAGAGTTTCAGCTAAGCAATGGATTTACGAAGGGTGTCCTCCGTTTGATACAAATGAAATGTGAGAAGCGCATCCCATCTGCTGTGAACAGGCATCACAGGCTATGTACAGGGTCATCACCATATGTACAGCATAGATCTGTTCATACATGTGCCATTGATTTTGATTGTGCATGTAAACAATGAAGTTCATGTACACATTATATTGTACTTTGAAAGTACAAAAAATTTCACCTAGTTCTTCTAGTATAACAATTGGAAAAGGACTGATTTTTGACCTTCTGTTTCGTATTGAAACTTACAGTATTGATACATGTGATGTTTCAAGAGATACTGTAGAAATTGCTGTTGTCCATCTGACTGTTCTGCCTCATTGTTGTTCACTATATTGCATTAGTGAACTTCTCCTGCCCAGTGCCTGGCCAGAAAAGAATGGGATTCCCCCTTGAGTCTGATTCCTGCCAAGGTTTCTTCTTCCTTAAGGAGTTTTTCCTTGCCACTGTTGCCTTTGGCTTACTCTCTGGGGACCTAGGGCGCAGGACTATGTAAAGCGTTTTGTGACAATGCTTTTTGTTGAAGGGGCCATGTAAATAACATGAAATTGAAGTGAAAAAAATTATTTTAGTATTTTTTTGAAGAATATGTATGCTTTGCCAATCAGGAATGGCCAATTCATCCCATTGTAGACCCCCCCCAAAAGACAGAATACAAAAATACAATGACACACCTCTGATGTGTGTGATGTCAGACACTAAACACCGTAACACACCAGGACAGGAGGACGCAATCCCACCTGCAGTTGCCGAAATGACAGCAGACATAGCAACAGACCGAGGTGCCCGGCAGCCTCACCCAGCACACAGCTCAGTTATGCCTTTACAGGGGCTCGTCCTGACAGAGGTCTAAACCAGCACTGTTACTGGGATTCTGTACTTATCTAGGAGAAGTTAAATCAACGTTGTCCAAAACAACAGAACAACAGTACTCCAAAACATAATCTGTATATTTTGCAATGCTAACCCACTAAATATGCCACAAATCTATTATAACAGCAACTTTTAATAAACCAAAGATCTTTTTTTTTAACCAAAGAGGTGCTTTTGGTCAATTCTGTACAATGTATCAGTGTGGGTTACTCCAGCTGGCTCTACTCTGCAAGCAGAAAGGAAATGTAACAAGTTTCCATTTCATGTTAAGATGTTTCACAAAATGTAAACACATTTTAGAGGTTCTCAATACGTTAAAAAATACACATTTTACATTGATAAATACATATACAGATCTGAAAACATGAATATAAAATAAAAACCATAGTGTATTGCAATGTACCAAAAATAAATTGCTCTTTATTCCTCGGAATTACACTCAGCTACTTTGTTTCGGTAATGACATCCCTCGTTATTTCAGCTTGACGTCATGATGAAACAGAAATGATTTATGACTTTATGATATATTGTTTACATTCACGGTACTGCACACGGAGGCCAGGCGTACTGAACACCGCATGCAAAAGGGGATGTCGCAGTAATTAACATGCTGGGAGGCCTGTGGCTGTGCCTTCGTTTACATAAACAGCCAGCTATTACACACTCGTATCTTACAGGGTTACCTCGGGATTTTAAACTTTGAATCATGAGGTCAGTTGGCATCAGTGTGTACAGGTCTTCCAGGACTACGCGTGTCAGTTATTCATCACCATCCACCTGTCAGTGATCCTGAAATGCTCACTGCCATTTCCACTTCACAACAGACTGGTGCTGCTGGACATCCAGTCAGTATCCATGCAATTACACAAAAGCACAGAATGAATGATGTTAATTCTGCACCTTTTACCCATAATCGATTGCCTACGCTTTTACATAAGCAGTAATATGAATGATTTTATGAAGTGCAAAACATTTGTGCCCATATGAGGCATGTACTGCTCTCATACTCTGGTCAAGAGTTTTCTCAATTAGCCAGGAGTTCATGCCTAAAACTAAAGGTCCCCCTTTGAGGTAGACAGAGGAGCCCTTAATAAGTTAAAGCTTAAGACAGGATAAGATGACCTGGTGACATGTTGATATCTAGCACTTACCCCTGTCCAGGACAATGCTTGCATAGTACATAGATGGTTTTCTCATCACTGAGGTTGCATTGTCATTGAAACTATCAGGTAAATTTTGTGTTAACAAGCTGAACATAATATTGATAGCTCCTAGTCCCTGTTAGTGTCATGTCTGATGAAGCACTGCATTTAGGAAAGCTTACGTAGAAGCTCAAAAAATATCAGTGTCAGCTTTTAGCTAGGTCAGCACAAAATGACACTCATCGGAAATCCTTTTCCTCCCGTTATGACTGCATCCACTTTGAAGCACCCAAACGTGTGGAGACACCGGACGGAATGTGCTGGGAGAGGCAGAGGAGAAGCGTCAAAAAAGTGTCCTTACGAGCCTCCGCCCCTTAGCTTTAATCCGGGGGAAGGTGGCGCTGGTCTCACCGCCCGGTGATGGAGAGCCGAGGGGGGAGCTCCCTCCCCGCCTCCTTAACAGGAAGTCCATGCTGGATGAGGTCATGGCATAGAAGACGTTTCCTGCGGGAGGCATTTTCAGCTCTGGTGGGCACAAAGAGACAACTTATGATGGATGAGAGTCAGGATATCAATCATGGAGAATGCAACGGAAACTAAATGTCGAACAAATGAGACTGACCAAATATTACATCACAATGTGTGGTAAATTAAACTGTAAGCTTGCGGCCCACAGTATTCCCAGAAACACCCGTGTTTGGGTCCAGCAATGAAGTGACCTGTCTCTACCTTTTCCGTCAGGCTGCAGCTGGATCAATTCGTATTTGGATGCCTGTTTTGGATCCTGGTTGTGCTTCTCTAATGCATTGCCGATTACAGATGGCGTCTTGTCATTGCTTGTCACCTGAAAGAACAGAGAATGGCAATAAAACTGCCAGCGGTCTGATTTCTCTTTAAATAACATACGGCCGAGTGTTTAAAAAATACGGAAAAATCCTGCCGTCTGTTTGAATACCTCATGGCTGAATTTTTACAGACGTGCCAGGCTCATTCTGAGCTCCTTCCATGCATTTTCCATCCTAAATTTAGCTTCTCAATTACATTCTTTCTCATTAAAAGGTTTCAGTTCAATCACGATCGTGTCACGAATGCCAGTCAGTACCATTATACTGCGATACAAATTTCCGTCTTGCAAATCCATGCGGATGCGAATGATCCGCATGTCAGGCCTGGCTTCCTGGCTTTTGCTGGTGGGCGTGTTTCCGCAGGAGACGGATCGACGGTGCGATTTGATGCTGCTGACTGGTGTCGGCGTGGCAGAAGCAGGATCGGTCGGAGGGGGGGAGGAGTCGACATCCAGACAGGAAACAGAAGGTGATTTCATGTGCTGAAATATAAAGAGTGATAAAGGTTCCTGAACCCTGTAAAGAATAACAACGTGAGCCAGAGCATTATATCTTCCTCGGGGGAGACACGTTCACTAAGCAGCTGGTGTAATTTAAAACTCAGATTAGACATAATTGATTTGATACCTTGGCAAGTTTCGACAGTAGGTGATTGACAGGGTGGAAGTCAAAGACGCCTTCGTTCTCTAGAGATGGGATGGCCACCGATGGAATACTGAGAGGGAGACAGAGATGAGTGATACAATGTATTGAAACAACCATGCATGTGATTATTCGGGCTGGGTTACAATTTAATTCAATTCCATTTACTGCACCCTACCCAAACACAGATGCCTAAGAGCACTTATATACTTTTATAAATACACAGCATCTGCACAATACAGAAAAAAACAGAAGACAGCAGAGGATAGGGGAAAAACCACTTCGAGTAGACCGGGGGGGGGGTCCAAAGTCAACTTGTAGTCTCGTTCTCAAGAGCGGGTTAGAACCTGCCTACCTCAACATTACACTCATAAATATAGTGAAATATTCTCTCAGTTTCCTTAACATTAGCATACATAACCCACTCCTTTTATTTAGCTACTTCTTGAAAGAATTTTTTTCATGGTGTGTAACAACTTCAGGGTTTTGTTTTATAATCAAGCTGCAGTATTACCTATGTTGTGACTCTATCATCTGTAGCTCTATGGTATTCAGATCACATCCTTCCAAGCTGCAGTGTTGGCAGTTTTTGTTCCTCTTAAACTCAATAAACCTCATCTAATGGTATTCCTCCTTTTTGCTAGCTCTTAAAAGCTAAACCCCACCCCCCATCCTATCAACCTCTGTGTTCTAAACATTATGGACAGACCTACACCACATGTAATACTTGTGAATTTTTGCGACACTGAACTGTGGGCAACAGAGTTTGCAGTCCATTTGCCATCACAGTTTGGAGGTGGAGCTTGTGGCAATTTAGCACGTAAGGTGATAGTAAATAAGAAGGGTTACTTACTCTGTGCAGTGTGTGATGACAAACGTGGGATTGTGGGTGCGGCCAGGGCTAGGATCTGTAGCAGGCTCGATTTGATTGGACAGTCTGTAACTGTGAAAATGCACTCCAATGAAATGACTCCATTCCTGTTTTGTAACGAGCAGTTCAAGTTGATAAGAACAATTCAGGTAGATAAGCAAATGCATTTATTAAAAACAAACGGCAATCTGTCCCTCTAAGTGAGGGGCAATGTGAGGTATAGAAGTTGAAATTTCATCGGCCCTAAATAAGGGGGCGCTGTTGCCTCAGACCTCCAGGGTTAAGGGTTTGAATATCACTTCCTGTCTGTGTCTAGAGTTTGCATGTTCTCCCCGTGTCTCGTGAGTTTCCCCGGGTACTCCGGCTTCCTCCCTCAGTTCAAGGACTTGCGATGAGGATAATAGGCAACTCTAAACTGTCCATAGTGTATAATCGTGTGTATGCGAGCATGTGTGTGAATATACACTGCGATGGATTGGCAATCCCTCCAGGTGTACTATAACTATGTGCCCTATGCTGCCTGGGATAGGCTCAAGGCCCCCCGTGACCCTGACCTGGACAGGCAGTTCAAAGATAGGTGGATGAACTAAAAAATAATGTTGGACACGTGTGTTTGTGTAAAACAGTGATGATGGTGGCAATGTTGACTGCCGTATATACCTCTTTTCTTCGTTCAAAGCTGGAACGCTGCAGTACCACTCGAGGAAAGAGCCATCAGGAGTGAAGGACCAGTTTTTGCATGAAATTTGCAGTAGCTTTATTTGAGCTAAAACCTCAAATTCCTAAGAAGGAAGAGGAGTACGTGTAAAGTTTTTCAGAAGCTGAATCGTAACTACATGGCATCACATTACAGAGTCAATTTGACACAGTGTGTCAATTTATAATTTCACAACCCACAAACATTAATTGTTGCAGTAAAAAATTTTTTTCACCATGCATACCCGTCGTCGTTTGTCGAAGTTGATGTACCCATTCTGGAAGAGACAGCAGGTGACGTTAAAAGCAATTCCTTTGTTTTGAGTCGACGTTACCAGCCGAACCAATAGTGCCGCTGCAGGTGGACGTACAGACAAATGGCCTCACCTCCAGTCTGTCCTTGACTGCGGTGTCCAGCATCATGAGGTCGGTGAGGAAGATACCCAGGTAGGGTATGGTACCCCGGGCCTGAGTGATGGAGAGGGAAAACAGAATAATTTTAGTTAATAGTGGGGTGGCACGGTGGCTTGGTAGCTGGCACTGGAGGATAAAACACCTCCAAGTCTCCTCGTGTGTGTGAAGCTTGCATGTTCCCCATGTGCTGTGTGGATTTCTTACGGTTCTCTGTTTTCCTGTCATTGCAGAAAAAACATGCAGTAAACTAGTGCCTCTAAATTTCTCATAGTGTGTGACTGTGTGTAGTTATGTCCAGTTTTGCCATGCGATGGTTTGGCACCCTGTCCAGGGTGTCGCTCACCTTACACCATAAGTGAACTGGCACCTCTAAATTTCTAATAGTGTGTGACGGTGTGTAGTTGTGTGCAGGACAGGTTGCACTTTTAACCGTGCTACAGACAACACGCTGAAAAATCAAGGTGTCACCACAGATTTCCTCATTAAGATGGGCAGTCTGAACACAGCACCCCTTACCCCGGTCTGTTTTCTGCTGTTCGTCTTTGCATCTGCGTTGACAAGCTTTGATGTCCCCTCCTGAAATATAAGACACAGACGCATTGCTATGTCTCTCCAGCCACGCTATGATTTTGGACCCTTTAGGTAGCTGGAAACAGGCACAGCAGAATACGCTGCGTCCCGCACTTCAAGGACAGACATCCCTCCTCATCAACAGGCCACTTTATAAATAACAAGCTAAATCCCCCATGAGGCAAGCTGTCCAGTAAATGGTCTGCACACATAACAGAATCGTTTTGTAGTTCCAGTGCCTCCTCGCTCCACAATTCATTTTTGACAGCCATCTTTCTAAAAGTGAAGGTGCGTTATCAGAAACGTACTAAACGTCTCTTATTAATGCCATTCTTCACTGATGCTCTACTTAAGCATTAACCATGACTTTGTTTCACTTTTAGATCCAAATGGAGAATAATAATGGCATTAGATAACTCTAGATTTGATTTTGTGAAGTATTAGCTATATTAAAGTACTACAAGCTTACATGGCCCCGTCTTTGCTGGAAAAATACATAAAATCCTCCACTTAGCATTTATTTTACCTGTTTATTTTTCAGCAGAGGATAATAACGACTCTGTTGAGTAGTGCGCCACCTTCAGTTAAGACACACTTTGTACAATACTGTCACCACTGAGCTCACCTCTCTGAGCAGCTCCCTGCTCTGGGAATAGTTGTCCTTTTCAGAGAAGATGTCAGAGAGCTCTTCATATCTCCTCACCGCTTCCCTGTCGGCGTGGAATTAGGAAGGAGGAGCACTGAATTCGCCTGAGCCACGTCTCATTTGGCACATGACATTTCTCGCGCTGCAATGCCTCCCAGGTAGATGAATGCAGACAGCAATTGTCTGGCTATGGTACGTATTAAAACACCACGTATCAGACTTTCAGTATCTCAGAATTTAGCAGACACCTTAGGGCGGCCTTAAACAGGAAAGCACCTGGACAGACACCTGTAATCAGTTAGCTTCCCTGTATCATCTGGCAAAAAAGCCCAGCTGTCTGGGTGTGCACCTGAGGACGTACGTTACATGCCCACACACACACAAATACACACACCTGTCTGTCTCCACCCAGGTCTTCCTTAGACGGTGAAGGGGGCTGCTTTGCAGGGCAGACACAATGGCGTACACAGAGGAGAAATTTCTCCTGACACGACACTCCTAAAAAGTAACGAGTGCTGCATTCAGACATTTAGCAAGAGTGTGAGAGATCCACTGGGCTTCATACCACTGTTTTGGGCTACCAGTATCCTCCACTGATATAGTCATAGAATACTAAATAATAGCCTCTTTTTGCATACAATACGTATGTCTACTCTAACTGTTGATTGACCGCTCTTGCAGTCAGCATTGCCAGCTGACTAGCACTGATGCCTCCTCACACCTCCTCTGTGTGTGTGGAGAATTTGCGTGTTCTCTCTGTGTTGTATGGGATTAAGGTTAGGTGTCTCTTACCCCTTGAGTATGACTGCGTGTATGTGGCCTGCAACAGGCCTAGCATCCTGTCTACGGTGTGCCCCAGCATTGTGCTGCCTGGAATAGGCTCCACTGTGACCCTGACCAGGATAAGGGGCTAGACGATGGATGGATGGTTATTATTACAGTAAACCCACTCACCTCAGCCACGCTGATCCATTTCTCCAGGAGTCGGGCCCTTTGCTGGCTCCGCAGATTTGTGTCCCACAGGCAGGAGGCTGTGACGGCGTTGGCCAGGCGGTTGAACTGCCGCACCGTAGCCCTGACGGATAAGCACACCCCCTCGCGTCCCTTCTTGTCCCGCTGGGACCACAGAGAGCCTAGGCAGTGGTAGGGCACCAGGTGCACGAACAGATCCTGGGTGAAATGCAGAGAACTTCAACAGGCTGCCATCGATGGAAGATTATAGAGTGCAAGACGATCAGAAACAAGTGTCTCCGCCTCAAACACGGCTCGAAATCGACCATGAGTCAGGGGGAGCAGAGGTCTGACGTCACACTTACCGTCTCGATCATGGTCAGCTGTTCAGCGACCACGTCTGCAGGAAAGCCCAAAATCTTGGTGGCATCGAATTTGCAGTTTGAAGAGTCGGAGGGGGAAGTTACAGAGGAGATGCTGTCTGAAAGACAAAATGACTCAAGTTTTGCCCTCTTTTACCTGAGGAATGCCTTCCTCCTGGATAAAAGCAGCCACATAGCTACCAGAAAGTAATACAGAGATTCAATTCCCAGTACACCTAAAGTGCTGTTGTTTCCATGATGTTCTTATTGCTATATATCGTTGGCTGTTGTACTTATTCTCTTATGTGTATTGTGTTGTACTTATTTGGAACTATGTTCGATCCCATGTCCCAAGCCTGGGTAAGCGGTTGGATGATATACAGATGAATTACGGTCTGTAGGAAGCATACCAGTAAGAATGCTATCGTACCATGCACACATGACAGTGAAGACACAGTGAATGACAGACATTCATAGGAAAAGCCTAAAGGACAGGTTCATGACAATGACAGATAGCGACACTAAGCTGGCACCTGTAGGGGAGTCACTTAGCAAGGCCTTTTCACTTAAGTCTTCTGAAATTTTCAGGAGGCGCTTTTTGATCTCTGAACCCGAGGAGTCAGCAGGGAGGAGGGGGGCGAGGCGAAGGATGGGGGTGGGGTCTCCAAGCGACAGGAAGTCTTCCTTATACTCATTGAGCCATGAGCTGAAGACTGAACAGACTGCCCTGGAGATGGGAAACAGAGCACGTTTTCTCAGATGAATGCTATACTCACAGATGGTCCTGTCACCTGACGTTTGGGTGCTTTTAAGAAATTTTGGTCTCATGAGATCTGAAAAAACCTAGTAAACCTCACTGGTAAACCAGCCTTTTCACCGTGTACTCTCATCGCCTTGCAAACCTCACACATATATTTGCTCTAAAATTTCTCTGATGCAGGATCAGGTAGAACTCATCTCTATATACCATGAACTGAATAATGACTCCTCGTTGTTTTTATGGACTCACTTGTTGAAGGCCAGTCTGTTTACACTGAGCTTATTTCCCCCTGGTGGGTTCTCTAGTCTGTGGAAAGAAAGACAGCAGGAAATGCACTGTCACTGTGCCAACGTTTATTTTAAAAAGCGCTGCATCAGTTTAAAGAGGGAAGGAGAGGTAGCACCATATGACAATATTATCTCTCTGCTGCACTCTTCCTCTATCGTCGTTCTTTCCTCCCTTATTTCCAGGCTCTTACCAAAGAGAACAATACCTTAATCATGTTTTCGAAATGGTTTTCCTCCTCTATACCTCTCACTGCCTTTTTTTCCCACTCTTGTTCTTTCTAACCTGTCAGCCAGGATGTCCAGCACCCTCTGTGTGGTGGTGAAGGAGCGATAGGTGGCAAGGAAAATAGGGATGTATGAGGTGTCTCCCATGGAGAAGGAGTGGAGCAGGTGGAGGACCAGCTTCTCCTCCGTACCGGCTTTCACATGCTGAGATCGGGAGCCCAAGGACTGCATGTAGATGTGGGGGACAACAAAGTGTTCTGGATTTCAAAAGTAGTCATAATCTTTCTCATGGATTGTCTGTTAATCTCTTGAATCCCAGGTCTTTAAAAATCTGAGGTGCCAGATTTTAAGATACATGTGACACAACATGCCACAGAGTCCTTAAACGGACATTTGTAAAACTACAGTTATTTTCTCTAGAAACCATTAGATTTATGACTGCAAACATATTTTTGCCTAAACATTTTTCAGGTTTCTATGGAAATCACAGGAGCAGAAATGATGGCTGCTCGGTGCATTCTCACCTTTGTAGAAGATGAACCTCCGGCCGGGGGTTTCACAACTACGGAGTAGATCATCCCCTCTTCTTCCTTTTCCGACACCGAGGACTGAGGCACCAGTAACCCAGAGAGAGACACCGATAGATTCATGCTTCAGTGTGGGACACAAATGCCAAATGCACACCGAATTATTGCTAAAATGTACAAGACTTGTTTGGTAAAAAGGTACAGTATTGGCCCTTTACCATGGCCAGAAATGAATATGATGACAGTGAACAACAAAACACCCCCAAAAACAGATGAATATGGTTCTTTTAAGTCTCTTACTTGTCAGATTAAATGCCTGAATACTTCTGCTTCCTTATTTTTAATTTATTTCAGTTCTGAAACTAGCGTGCTGCTAGCCAGTGTGTGTGCGATATTTGTCACATACACTGGTTAGCGTATTTGTCATTAACAGGTTCAAATCTGCTAAAACGGCACTCATTTATGGTGCCATGTAGCACAACAGCCATTCCTTGCATGTGCTGGTGAGCAGTAAGGGTCATACCAAGTCCAATGGGCAGTACCATGTTGTCTTCATTGAGGGGGAGTCCACCTAAAATGACAATGTACACTCATTAATGGTGTTACCATTCTGTAGCCCTGAGACAGATTATCTATCTATCTATCTATCTATCTATCTATCTATCTATCTATCTATCTATCTGTCACAATATTTTTACTTATAAGTCAGTAAGGGACAAAAGGGTGTAAAACTCTCAAATAACAGACACAATACATACTACTATAAATAGTAACATCATATTTCTGAGGACATGCTAGGTTTGTGGTTAGCCCTGGTACCTCCAGGGATGGGGGTTTGACTCGCACCACCGCTCACTGTGTGTGGAGTACTCTGGTTTCCCCCTGAGTACTCCATTTTCCTCTTGTAGGCCAAAAATGTGATTTAGACTAAATGGAATCTCTAATTGCCCATTCTAATTGTGGGTGTAGGAGCTCAGTCACTGGATGGAATGCCAAACTCTCCAGCAGCTTTGCTTCCTGTCCAGGGTGTACCCCTGCCTTGTGTCCTATGCTGCCTGGGATCGGTTCCTGGCCCCTCTGTGACCCTGACCCATATAAGTGACTGGAATACAGAACTGCATCCATCCATCCATCCAACTCCCAACTGCTTACCCAGCACAGGGCCATGGTTCGCCTAATAAATGGCACAAGCCTGGGGTACATCCTGCACAGGATGCCAGTGCATCTTAGGGTATGTAATGGTACAAATTCACTTTAATCATTACGTGGAAGCAATTTTTACACCATTTTCTATCTTCCTTGTACATTATGTTGTTGTAATTTAAATACACAATTTATTGAATATTACAAAACTGAATTTAATCCCAGGTACAAGATACAGCATACGATGACACCTAAACATTATATTCAATAAGTGGAAAAGCCAAAGTTGTAAATAATATAACCATTATTTAACGGAGAATGGATTGCTCTAATGTATGTTTTCATCCACACGTATGTCCGGCATGACGCTCTACATCTGAACAGCCAGCAATCACTTCCACCACAATGCTGCCTGTTTACCGCCATAGAGAATAGGCAGTGCCACCCAGATGAGTCCTCCATCTGCTGCTGGAGGCAGCCTGTGATCAGCAGGGAGCTGGGAGGCCTGTACAGACCCCCCCCCGAACTGTGAAAATACATATCACCCACCCATTTTTCATAACCGTAATGTACTACAGGGTCATGGTGAGCTCCTGAAACCTTCTTCATATAGCACAGAACACATTCAGGGGACACCCTAGATAGGATGGATGTACTACCAAATCACACATACAAAAATAGTATTATGACAGTCATGATATCCATCCATCCACCCGTCCGTCTGTCCATCCATCCATCCATCCATCCATCCATCCATCCATCCATCCATCCATCCATCCATTTTCTTAGCGAGAGATGGAGAACATTCATCCATCTTCCAGCCCCTCATCCTGGTCAGGATCACGGGGGCCTGTAGCTTAACCCAGGTCGCACAGGGCACAAGGCTGGGGTACACAGCCATGTCCACAAAATTAAATTACACAATTACATTTAAGAAATGTAAAATCAAATGATTATCTTTAATAGTGTGTTTTTTATTCATTAATTTACATTTTAATCTAAAGTTTGGAGATGAAAGAGGTTCGTTGCTGCATTAATACAAGGCTCTTGTTCGTTGCTAAGATCAGCATGGAAACTGTAAGTGTATTTATTTGGTGAAAAATACATGAAAAAGACTTGACATTCAACGTCCCCGTGAATCACAATTTCATTGCCTTGGCAACGGCAGTGCAACTACAGCACGTTTCCACACTATAAGAGCTGCTTTATTGTCAAAGCTGCACCCTCGTCATCACTGCAGTTATTAATGACGCCGTCCTGAAGCCTCCCTGTAGTGGAGACCGCTCGGAGATCCAGCTCGAAAGACCAAATGTAGTGGAGACCACTTGGCAGTCCCGTTCTTCGGGAACCGCTGATAAATCAAAGGACCGTAAACACAGTGGAGATCACTGTCAGGAACACTCTCCCGGAGCTGGTTCGTGTATTTCAGCTGTATGTACCTCAGGTGGGTCGTCAAGAACACTACTAAATCTGGGATCCTGGTAGATCTTTATTCAGGTTCAAGCTAAACAATTCACACACCGAACCTTATAAACACTGAACACTAAAATAGGGCCCTCCAAAAACTAACTGGTCTGAAATTTAACTACATATATAATCTTAGGATCCCACCTCTACGGCGATGAGAATACTCATTGTTAGTAACATTAAGATTTATAGTACTTAACGAGGGCAAGAGAACACAATATTCTACCTAAATTCTAGAAGACTGAGGGCCTTTTCTACACTCAGTGCATCCAGAATGCCGTTAACACCATTGGCAGCCACATTTGGGTCACTGTGCTGCTCTGCTCTGGATCCTATCATCACCTGCAAAAGCTTTTCCCTCACACTGTCCTATTCATTATCTGCAGTGTTAATCACATATTATCCACGGGGATTCACTTACGACCTATGACCTCCTTCATTTTTTATACTGTTGTAGCTAAAATTGCCAATTATTAGGTTTACAGGTGACTGTATTTTTATCATTTTAGCCAGTTAATTAGAAACTCCAATTCCAAAAGGCAGAGTCAGTCAATGTGCAGTAGGATTGTTTCTAGTACACAGTAATTTATAATAGTAAATTTACAGTATTGATACGGACAGTGTTATTCTCGACATACTTTGGCCTTCCACTACTGCTACCACATGCAAAAATCAATAGCAGAAAGCTACCCTTGACTTTCCAAGTCCACTTTTTTCCAGGGCCGCCAGCTTCTCCGAGATCTTCAACATCTTGCAAGAAGCTCCACCTTCATCCTTCATGGGCTTGTTTTCAGATGGGCTTCCTTTCCCCCTTTAATTGTGTTCTTTGGGTTGTTTGCATTTCTCTACCTCACACACAAACATACCTGAACTCAGTGCGCTACTTCCCACTTGCCTTTACGTCACCTGGACACACCTATCCTCTGCTACAAATACAGGATATATAAAGTTGCATTTCAAGTCTCTCTCTCTCTCTCTCTGTCTCTCTCATTCTTTCTGACTCTCTCTTTCCCAATGTCTCTGCACTTCCTGGATTGATAAACCGGTTTGACAAAGAGGCCAAACACAGAGAAATGAAAGAGAAAAGATTAGCATGGAGATAATTTTCCACAATGGCTTGAATAGCCTTTCCTTTTTCCCTTTTGCAGATCCTTACTGGAGTGCAAAACTACAACTAGAAACGTGGAGCCACATTCACCACCGTGTTCTATAACAATAAAAACAACCTTTGTATGAAGTACCCAGTTTGTATGAATTATCCAGTTCTGAAATTAGCTGCTACATGCTGTGTCCAGTGATGCCCTATCGCAACTCTTTAACCTCTTTGGTTTGTTTTAAAATGATGACCAGATAACAGAAAATTGCAATGTTGGTGAATAACCTCCGTGTCACAATTACGTCCCAAGTGCGGGACAATGCTAGACTTTTCTGGTTTGTCTGGTTATTCAGTTTTGCTGTACCACCCTCCGCTTGCAGGGAGCAAAGATAGAGAGGTGAGCTTCTAATTCCCACAGTCCTTGATCACATTACAATGCGAGACATTACAAAGTAGCTCTTCACTACTCCTGTATACGTGTTCTTGCCATTCCCTTTTTGTGTAAATATAGCTCAAAGTAATTAGCTTGTTTTCTCCCACTAGCATTTAAAATTCCTATTGTATTTACACGAGGATCCTGAGGCGAAATGATTTCGATCTTGTTTCTAGCTCATCTTTTTCCCCTACTCTGTCCAGCTTTAACTAGCCATGGGTGTGTGTGCATTTGTCTCTGGTTGCTTCTTTGTGCAAATGCAGTGTGCAAAAACATACGCTGTGTTCTATCCCGCTCTTTCTATATCTCACTGTCCATCTCTGCTTCTTTCTCTTTGCAGGAAGTGCATAATGAGGGTAGACAAACAGAGGAAACAGGACATGTTGTTGGCAGCTGCTTTCCCTCCTCCTCTCTCGCGTGCAACTGAAGTCAGCCGGTTATTCCTAACGACTAACACTTGAGACAATAAAATCGATATACAAAACGGAGGCAGGAATTTCTTGTTTGTTATCTCCTCTCACCAGCAATTTCTTGTAGCACACTTTTCAGAATTTATTTGCCGCTTTCTCTGAAAGACCATTAAAAGACGTTTGCACTGACTGAACATGAGCAGCACTGGAAATAAAGTTACCCGCGAACGTACCTCAAAATCAGATGACAAGGCAGGGCACCAAATGACAGTGCAACTGCCAGTCGTAAATGCTGCTACGGATGCTTTATTTCAAGATATCCATTGTTTGTATGTTTCTTTTCTTTGTCTCCACCCCTTCCTTCCAGTCATCTGTTGGTCTTTTTCTCATGCTTGCCTCAGTATATCCTGTGTACCATTCCCTTTTCTGTGTCTAATGTCAATCACTGGAAACATTATTAGCTTATGTGATAATGTGTGCCTCAACTCGGTGTGGAACACATTCCTTAATATTAAGCTTATTGGTGCTATTATTTAATTGTTTGGCATGGTGTCTCAGTAGATAGCATTGTGGCTTCATACTTCTTTGGTTGTGGGTTTTCTTGGCTTTCCTCCTGCTTGTGCGGGCTTCCCCCAGGTTCAGTCATTTCCTCCCACAGTACAAAAATGTGCTGTTCCGGTGAGCCGGTGCCTCTAAAACTGTCCTCATGTGTGCGGTGGATATGTCCAGGGTCTTATCCTGTTTTGTGCCCCATACTATGTCCTGGGATAGCTTTTGTGCTCACCATGACCTGGACTTGATAAATGATTCGAGGAAATGAACAAATCTTATTGGTACATATTTATAGGGTTACCATTTCTTGTTCTAATGTCAAATGCAAATGGGACTCTTTAAATACATCATAGCTTTGGCCTTGTTGTGTCTCGAACAGAGATAACCATTAATTATATACAGACGCAGGATAAATAATTTGTTAAGGCTGGAGCACCAATTCAGTGCAGAAATTTAATGTGAAATCTGAGAACCGATCCATCTTATGCAGAGGTAGGCTTCTTTCTAATGAGACATCGTTAAAATTTCATGGGTCACAAAGACACAAAGCCAGAAAGTGTAATACCCTGCACACACCTGCCCAATGGCATCGTCATATGATGGTGATATGTTGTCATGCTAAATGCCACGGGTAAATACGGAGGAAATCCACATTTAACTTCTGCTCACTCTGGGCCGACCGTATTATTTATGAAAAACAAACTCATGTGAACACACCCTGATCCCACCGGGCATTCACACCATACAGACACCTCAGAGGTACACTGTCGTTATCAAGAAAAACAAACGCAGAATTAGCATCACAGTATATCACAAAGACATGTTTGTTTTTTTGCTCAAAATGGGCTGTCATGAGCTTTCAAAGATGGCTGTGCATTATAATAGGAGCCGACCAAAGTAATGTTCATTCATAAGAGCACTTACATTTTCCGCCTCAGCTACAGGAAGCTCACTTTAGCCAAGTCCACAAACTCTGCCGGCTACAAAATAGCGAGTGCACGCACTGAAATACTTTGCAGTTTTAGGTTACCCTGAACACGTCTGTCATAGAGGAAGCAGAACTCTTGAGAGGTTGCTGTGTGCTTGATTACGTGGAGATGACAACTTTTTCTGCTTCCGTAGCAGCTTCACGTAAAGTGAAGCTAAAGTTCGTATCCCTTTCGGGGTGATCAGCAGCCTAGGGGGTCTGGGCAACTGATCTCTGTCCTATGCTGCCTTCCCCATTTGTCACTCAGCACTGACCCAATCTAAACGTCAGGGGTACACCTTGCTGAGCGCTCCCTGAGCATTTCGCTCGGAGGGTCCGTGAATTACCCAGAGGTCACTGCTGAATAATTTACCACCTGATTGCAAGGCAGTCATGTAAGGCAGAAGCAAAAGGAAGTTACCACACTGCTAACAGTCTGTGTCTACAATAGATCTTTTTATAGCCTGCGGAGTTTCCGAAGAGTGAGTACTAACTAATACCTAAATGTGAAGTATCTGAAAAGATGCCTGGAACAGAGGCTTAAACAAGAAGTAGGTTTAAGCTTTATAAAGAAGAGATTATTTCAGACCAGTCATACCAGGAACGTGGACTCCAGTTTATGTATAGCCACAAAAAATAAATAGAAACTGTAACATCTGATAGAATACTTACAAATGTTTCAAATGCCTAGTCATCTGCATGTCATTTATCAATGTTTTCCATAAAGATGAACATAAAATTAAAGACAAAAACACGCGGTGTTGCAAAAACAAACATTAGCTGTTTTAGTATTCTGCAACTTCATGTAATATTCTGAGAAAACAACAGAATGTTAAGTTGTAACGTAACAAAAGGAGCTTCTGGAGAGAAATGGTATGAGAGCAATTACTAAACATTCTTCTCCAGTTTCAAGTTGCTTTCCTGTTTCGGAGAGTTAATGCCAAACAGCGTCTACTTGAACGAAACCTTTTGTTTGAAGAACTGCATGCCTGACAGCAAACTGAAGTTAAACTTTAACACTATTTGCATAGCTCACAGATGACTGCGCTGATATATGGAGAGAGCACATGCCTTATTACTGACTAAACGTACGTTTATGTAATTGACTTTATGTTATGTGAGTCCTTCTGGGCCTTCATAGTTTAAATGACCTCATTTGTCTCATTTGTACTTTGTATAAGGCCAAAGAAAGGTGGTCTAGAATGTGTATTTGTGCTGGTCTTCCAGGTGAAAACACATTGGCATGGGCGAGACAGGCATCCGTCCATGGTGGCATCGATCCAGGGGACGTTGTTGCTGCACAAGGATGGCCCTCCTGCCCCCTGCTCAGTCTTACTAATTTGCCCTCACTTACAGTTTTTTTTTGTCTGGGGGGGCTTTGATTTAGTTTTGCCCAGGGTGCCCAGTAAACCGGAACCACCACTGGATGGGGTCATGGAATAGATGAATACTTATGGAACGTGTGTCGACAATAATTCCGTACATAATGTAAATGACAGAAAAACGCTTGCCTGTCAAAGCTTTAGCATGAGGGATACGTCAAACTTGCACTCTGTTATTGACTATGCAAAAAAAGCAATTATAAACACCACGTCTATTGCAACATTAAGGGTATAATCTGAATTGCCGAGCCAGACTAAGCTTATTCTTGCAGACCTTGTCCTTCCTTTCAAAAATTCGGTTTTGCAGATGATCTGTGCTGCTTTGGCGTTTTCAGACCCAACCATGTTTCCTGTTTGCTTATGAAAGAGATATGATCCTTGTTGCTAGGGTACCCATACATAGTGATCCCAAAACAGCTATCCTTACATGATTTACCCGCAACACCTGAAGAAAGATAATAGGGGAAACCATGACCCCAGTGAAGTGATAAAGAATCCTCCATATTTGTTTATCATATGTTTAAAAAGGCTGCAGTTTACATTTGGTGTTCAGTTGCTTGGTAGACAATTATGTCCAGATGTCTTTTACAGCATGTGGATTATACTGTATTCTTTACCATTTTATAATTTTCAATTTTAACCAAAGTATGTCCTATTAAAATCCTTTGTCATGAGTGCCTGACCCTTTTTGTAACCATGTTTTTGCAGTTAAATATCTACTCAGATAGCAGTTAAGTTCCTGGTTGAAGCCATTTTCCTTGCAAGTTTCCTTGCTTGTCATCTATTATTTGGAAAGCAATTCTTTTTTAAATAATTATTATTCGTAAGGCAACTGATGATGAGTGCCTGAATAACTGGGAATCACAAAATAAGTCATGAAACTGAATGGTAGTGATGAGACAGATGAGGCTTCAATATGCCTGGCGGGTGGGAGTATCCTGAACTGACCAATCAATGCAGACACTTAATGAGGCTTCAAAGCTCACAGTGGGTGGGAGTATCCTGAATTAACCAATCAATGCTGGTGTTCAATGAGGCTTCAACACTCGTGGTAAGTGGAAGCATCCTAAATGTTGTCCCTTTTCTACTGAATGATACCAACTGTTCTCCTGGACCCCAGAAAACCCCAGCTGCACCTGGTGTTTGCTTTGTATACATGTTCAATGCAGGCAATGAGGTAAGAAATGGGTGGCTATTTTCTTACACGTGCTGGTAATGCCTGTTAAAGTACAAAGCATGGGGATCAAAAGAAATGACACTAAGGATGAAGTCTGACCTGTGCGCAGTCCAAATGCCTGCTGTCAGTCTGGTGCCTGGCCAGCTCTCTGGGGCTGTCAATCTCGGGCTGCAAAGGGCGGTAGCCAATCAGGGGCACATCCTTTGACCCGACTCCAGGCAAGTCCATATCAGCAGAGCGCATACTGCGGGGCAGCATGGTGCAGACCACTATGATACCAAAAAGGGTGGAGAGACGGAGCTTAAAGTCACTGATAAAAGATCAAATACGTACCGTTTTAAAGTGCAAGTGCTTTCTTTGACTAATGCGTTTGACACATGATCCTGTTCTGAAACCTTTAATGCCTGAGACTACGTATTACACAGTATAATACAAAAACGTATCATGGTCCAATAATACGATAAGACATTTCAACACAGAAAATGACCTAAAAATGGAAATTTGGAACAAAAAGTATGGCAGAAAGGTCGCTGGAAAAAACTGCCAAATGAATGCTTAGGATCAGGCCATTATTGCTGTTAGCTATAATAATGATGTTGATGATTAAAATAGTAACGATAATTTGCTTTATTGTGGATTCATTTTATTAATATTCCTTCTCCATGAGCCGTCGAGGGACACATACATGCTGAGTTCCAAACTTTAAGTCAACTCTGATGATATTTTTAATGTTTTTCATTAAATCCCTCATCATTAATGCCATATTATGCAGTTCACTTCATTGTTCGTTGCGTTGCGTCTATTATGCAGTACTCTATTATCAAAATCCAGCCATTGTGAAGTCAGCTTATCAAACAACAGGGAACGTATTAAAATGTATGCAGGTGACATAAAGGCCTGTTTTGTCAGGCCTGCCTCGAATGCCATTATCACAGCACAATATACGTAGTGTTCTTTATTAGAAAAATTCAGCAACTCGTAGTGTGTGATAACCAGCGAGCCGTAGCTCGTCAGAAACAATGAGCTCTTGCACAAGTGACACAATGCAAGAACTCTTACATTCTGTTCTTTCATAGTACATTTGGTGCAGGCATGTGAACAGAACCGTCCTGCAAATAGTTTTCTTTATTTCAGACTAAATATAAGTAAAAGCTGGAAAGTCACTAATTTGCTAGGCAACAGTGTTCACTATTTGTACACCCTAAGAGGATTATCTTTCGTATCTTATTACCTCGATTCACCTTGTTCACCTTTCATCCAAAGCATATACAGGAAGTTTTGTTCAAAGGCACATTGTTAGTATTAATGATACTTTGCGTTATTACAAAACTCCTGGTTCCTGAAACAGTGGCGACCAACTATGCAATTTGTAATATTTATTATATTTAAAGGTAGTAGTGTTTAGTGTTTGGCATTAACCAGAGCACAGGAATTTTAAAACACAGTTCAATGCAAAGTGCTTTTGCATTATCACTATACATGAATATCTCATTGATATTAAGAATACTGTCAAGAGTTCTGATCTAATCTATGTCTGAATCTAAAAGTTGGAACAATAATCATGAGGGTACGCCATGTGTCACATCATGTGCTACCAGAGAGGTTTACGAAGTCACATTTCTACCGAATGACTGCTTCAATACTCTATACTAATGACAAGAAAATAGTAGGCTGAAAGCAAATAGTCTGGTCTAACATTACAGGCAGAGACAACGCAAATCTTGTGAGTAAATGAAAGATGTTTCATGTGAATTTGTCCATTTATAGCCCAGGTACTATTTTACAGACTAAGGAAAGTTTCAGTATTAGCACAAATATGTGATAAGTAAATATAAATAAGTCGAAAGTATAAATAGAGGTGGTGGTGTGTGTTTTTTTTAAGATTATGAATGTAAAAGATTGGCCAGTTCCTCTGCCTGCAAGCAGTTAATTGCATCACTGGGGAAACAGAAAAGAAAGCAATATTTTCAGGCAGCACGGTTTGACAGTCGTTCTCCACGGTAGTCGATTTGTTTACAGGACTCACATTTCAGGTAACCAGACTAACGCTCCAAATTTGAATTCCAGATACTCCTTCCCATATTTGCCCTCCCTCTCTGGTCATCCGGTCAAAACTGCAGGTTTTGAAAGAAAACGACAAAAACATGGGAATGCCGATACACGAAAATGAATGTGTGTGGGGGGTGTGTGTCTAAATAATTAACGGAACTTCAGCAGTTATAAATCATATATTTACTTCTGCAAATGCACCTTTTTGTTCATGCAGTTCATTGGTGCTGCACTGTCAAAACGTACGTTAATTTGTCCATGGGAGCAAGCGTTTTCCTCACTAACCAAACTTTCCCCGTATAACCAGTACTATGAATGGAAAATTGCTTCTGAAGTAAAAACGAGTTAAACTGAACCGAGGTGTGCTCTCTCACCATTGCAGGATATAGATTAGACACAAGCAGCAAAATTACTACTAAAGGAAATCACTATTCACGTTTGAGTGAAGTTTGTTCACTTACAGAGAAATGTTTACACAGAGCCAATAATGTACATAAAGTCACACTCAAAATGAATATAGTATTCCCTTTCTATGTACCAAGACCACAACCGACGGCTGGTGCTAAAATATACTGAAGGGCTATTTATGGCGCAGCAAAGGCATACAGACGCTGAATCCGAATAGCCGGGAGCAGAACCCAGTAAAGTTACAAGCAGAGTCTGGCAGATGATGTTACTGTTACAGGCGAAATCTCCAACAAGCCAGCGCAGACAAAAAAAAAAAGAAGAAGAGAGAGAAAGTTGACAAGCTGCCATGCACATCGTCTAATGAATTAGTGTCGCAGCAGTTCCCCTATAAACTCACTCAGTATATGTCCGGTGTCGCAGTGAAAGTGTCGCCCATCCGAACGAAAAATCCCGCTAGTGTCGCCTAGAAGCGTTATTGCCGACTCCAGTGTCACACCGGTAAATGCCCCGATGTCGCTCCCATGAAATGCCCCGAAGTCGCCGTGAAGGAGGCGTGTGAGCCTCTCAGTCCATCGTCCGCCTGCCTTCTGAGCGCCTGCCCGTGGTACATCACTGGATCGCTACCCCGACCTGACGACGCAGTTCCGACACCGTGTTGAGCGACATTAACACTCTCAGCCTGGACGTGAACGAGGTTCTACCGCGCAGACCGCTTATGGACCGACAGTAAACGACGCTCTTTATTTCTATTTATTGTGGCGATTACTCTTTTTCTAATTTGTCCCAGGTACATTTTTATTCATAAATTATAGATAACTTTGGCTGATTCGAACTTAAATCTGACAAACAAACAAGGACGAATACAATGCAGACGACCATATAATGCATTTTAAAATCCAATTTAAAACAACGAGGACTAACAAACCAAGATCGCCTTCAAATGCTATTTACGTTATTCACTACAAAGCGACCACAATTCGGTATCTTTTTTAAGTTCAAGTTGGCAAAGCCAGACACGTTGTAGTAACTTTTAGGTTTACGTATGCGGTGAGTTCCGGAGTATTGACATTTTTATTTTATTCTATTCTGTACTATTTAAAATTGTTCTCTGCCGACATTATAAAGAGTGTATAGTAATTGTGGTATGAGAACAGATGCGAGGTTACGTTGTCTGTAGCTGAGACCGCTCGGGGGTCCCGTCCGATCTTCAGGAACCGCTGATAACTCAAAGGACCGTAAACACGGTGGAGATCACTGTCAGCAACACTCCCCCGGAGCTGGTTCGTGTATTTCAGCTGTATGTACCTCCGGTGGGTCGTCAAGAACACTACTAAACCTGGGATCCTGGTAGATCTTTATTCAGGTTCAAGCTAAGCAATTCACACACTGAACCTTATAAACACTGAACACTAAAGTGGAGCCCTCCAGTAATGACCACACAAACTCCTATGATCGCTCATAGACTTCCCTAAAAGGCTCTCTGGGGTCTGAGATTAACTTTTTCAATCTTAGGATCCCATCACTAAGGCAATGAGAACACTATAATGACTATGCTTCTCCATAACCTAGGGGATCGTTATTGAAAACCTTAAGTTCTAAAGTAAAAAGCGAGGGCAAGGAAACACAATATTCTGCCTAAAGTCTAGGAGACTGAGGGCCTTTTCTGCACTGTCATTTAAAGTAAGCATTGACTTTGACTTTGAGAGCATTCAAGACGTTTTACTTCCTTCAATTTGTCAAAATCATTCTGTTCTGTAATCAAAAAGGACCACAAATGTTTCAGGAACTTGGTAGAACTATTTAAAGCATAACCACACCGTGAGAAAAAATGTCCCTGAAACTGATACTTTGAATGGTTCTTGTAAAACATGAAAGCCTAAAACAAAAGGCGGCATGTCCTTTCCAGTCATGCTTCAATACCATGTCAAATGGGGAGGAGGGGGAGGGCAGGCCGGGGCCGGTTGTTCTGTCGGATGGGCACAACAAAAAGACTTGCGTTGTCAACCAAACAAAATCACAAATTAGTAAAAGAAACTCTCATCTACAGGGGCGCCGGTGAAGGGTCCAGGACTGTTAAGGTGCAGGGGCCACCAAACCCCCCACCCCCGGTCCTTCCTCCAAATATGTAATAACGTTATATTTAATAGTTGTGTATTTTTTATTGCAAAATTACAAGTTCGAGAAAGTATACTGATAAAACTGTGGGTTGAATTTTGCATTGCATTGGAACAAAACTTTACTGTTCTTTGAACATGACGTTTAACAGCCAAACTCATATTTACAAACCAAAGAAATCTATGTTGATTTATTAAAACTGATCGCAGTACGCCAAAATATCATGACAAATTATTGTTTTACGAGCTTTCCGACTGAAAGAAATCTAAATTTTGTGTGAAAATGGCTGCTACAGTCAGTGTACAGTGGGCACAAGTTTCACGCCATCTAGTGGAACAACAAGGGATTGCTACATCGGCAGGTCAGTTTTTGATTGCTACAAATAATAAAAAAGAGCTGCATTTGTTTAATCCAAAATCTGGAAAGCATCTCTATAATATTTTCAAATCATCAAACCTGAAATACCTTTTATCACATTTTTCTATACATTTAATTCAAACAATATGGTCTTTGGAGCATCTCCATTTATTTAATATGTGTACCGTTCGTATATGTTTACGGTGTTTTCAGCCATATTCCACAGAACACATCAATGACGTTATGGACCGTAACGGTCATGTTTAAAAGTTCGTCTTTCAAAGGCTGGGAGCTCCTCCTGGGCAAGTGCAGCCTCAAGATGCATCCTGCATTTCGACAGTTAGACAGGGTTTCATGGAGAAAACTGTAAGCACATCAGAGAGGGGAGGTGATGTGTGTCTGATTTCTTTTAGGTGGGCGTCAAAGATCAGCTTTTATGCTCGAAACCTTTGTTTCCATTGTGCTCCCATAACACCTCAGGTTTCCATTGCAATCATCTATGCTATTACTGCCAAGATGCTTGTAGTGAATGGCAGCGGTGTGAAACATCTGGATTTCAGTCTAGGAAGTTCCGATATCCATCCCCAAGGCACATGAATTAGCTTCGTTAAAATGCTACTCTTTCTATGAGTCAAGTGTACATTTTAATGGCATTTAAATCACTGAAACACTCCTAAGTAGGTGTTCAAAATGACGCATCGTTTATCAACTCAGACGACATGATACGAATTGGCATGGGGCGTGTTATAATAACGTTTATTGCAGTAATTCATTAAATTATCCTGACCCGCGGACCTTGACACGTTAATTACTGTACATTACAGTTCTGAGTTACTACCCACGGGCACCACTTCGCGATCTTTCAAACTCTTTACGAAGTCCACTGTGTACTTTCATTTCTCTAATTAATTAGCCGTGCTCGACAAATACATTAATTATCCCTGCGCGGCAGCTAATAACCGGCTGGACCGTAAGGCGTCCTCGTGTCCCCGTGTTGTGGGAGCCGTCATGTGGCCTCACTTCTCGAGTCAGCCCCAGGCTCTGGGTCAGTCTGTCGATAGCGATGGCATTCTCACCCTGCGCCCCCCTGTCTCCCTCCCTCACTCCACTTCCCTGTGTTTTATGTCTGCGTCACAACAAGTCGGTCGAGAGAGAGGCAGAGATGATGGCGTCTCTCGCGGCTTGATTCTCATGCAGCAACTGGCGAACACGCTTAATAACATCAATAAGAGGAGAGAAGGGGGGAGAGAGACGGGAACATGACGAAACGGCGTCGCGAAAGACAGAGAGAGAGAGAGACGGACGGACAAACACCTTTACACTGACGGCTTGACTGACAGATCCCTTTGGCACGGGCACACACGTCCAACAGCACACACGTACACATACTAATAGTAATTGCGGAGAGATAGGAAAAAAAATTGGAGATAAACCCTTTGATGTCAAGCTTGTGTTGTTATCGATGTGACCCAACGGAGAGCAGTTCGACTTGACAGGTAGCTATGATCTTCATTTCTATTTAGCTGTGTAGCTTAATATACATCTTCTGTAATCTATTGTATGTTTGTGATTTGTGTGCACGTACTAGAACCTGTCTGATACCACGAGTCTTCATGTAGTTTTTAATCAAGGATGCAGAATCACAATTAGATTATAATTGTCCATTACATTTTAGTAAAGCTTGTTTTTTTAATACATTGTATTTATGCATCAACTCTCCTTTTTGATTTGTGTTTTCTTTAGACAATAAAGGTTTACTTGTATTTCTAAGAAATGAGTGCATGGGAAAATGCATGCAATTGTGTCTCCAAGAAGTGTCTTAGAAGTGTGCATGCTCCGTGTTGTCAGTGCATGTAATTTCACACAGTGCTGTCATCTGCTCTTTCTCTTTTTGCATCCTTTTCAGGATGGGTGGAGTGAGTGAAGGAGATGATGTTCTGGCTCGATGGAGTGATGGACTACTATACCTGGGCAACGTCAAAAGAGTGAGCCAGTGTGTGTATGTGGGTGTGAGGGATGTGTGTGCTCAGGGTGTTTGGGTATAAGACTTCTGTCCCTCCGTCTAAGTGGATATTTGACCAGCCTTTCTCCGTGTTACGTCTCTCACAGGTAGATGGAGTCAAGCAGTGTTGCTTGGTGAGATTTGAAGACAACTCTGAATTTTGGGTCCTGAGAAAAGACATCCACTCTTGTGAGGCATTTCTACAATCTGCATCCCTTAAGAACTGTATGTGGGTGGTCCTGGAAATTGTGCTGAATCGCAGCATTCTGCTGATTATTAGTTTAAATGCTGGCATAATTTCTATGGGCGCAAGGCGTATGCAGTGATGGAACGTGGATGAAAGTACTTGCATAGCATGACTGGCAACATTTCAAGTAGAAGATGGATGCTAAATAGTTTGTGTTTTGTGGTTTAGTTAACACAGGTATGTAACATATTAATAATAAATATTAGTTTAATGAGTTCACAATACCTGGCATTTTTATTTTCTTTGGTGAATTGTAAAAATGCAGCTTAAGACATTTTTGAAGGAAAATCAAACAGTTCACAACTTCATTAGCAACTGACCGCTGCATTAGTGTTTACTTTTCTAAAACAAATTTTTTAGATCAATTATCTGGTCAGAAAGAGCGCCACCCTTTGTGCAGGCAGTCACGGGAAGCGCACCCTGTTCGAAAATGATGCAAAGCTAAATACTGTATTCAAATGTCAAAAAGAGAGAGTGAGGACTGACATCTGACTGAAGCCTGAAAGCATCCCAGAGGCACCGGAATCAGTGACGCACCACGGAAAGACATCAGCATCCATAAATTAATGCTGCATTTTCTCTCTCTACCTTTTTAGTTTCCGTGGGAATAGAGGAAGTTTGCTCCATTTGTGATGGCCCGCCTCTCAAAGAACCTCTGATAAATTGTCTCAAGTGTCGGCATGGTAACAGCCTCCATGATGTGTAATTGAATGCATGACATGAAATTTAGGCTACTGCGCTCTGTGTGTGTGTGTCTGGTGTAGGCTCATATCTACAGTATGTACATGTATATGCAGGATGGGATTTAAATAATGACCATGAAAACATTTTATGTTAACAAAATTTCAGAGGTACTTTGAATATAAAGTAATTTAATCTCTAGTTTTCTCCCTCTGAAAAGGTTATCATCCTGAGTGCCACATTCCGTCCATCGAACCCGAAGCCGACAGCAATACGTGGATATGCCGCCAGTGTGTCTTCGCTGTCGCAACCAAGGCAAGTCATTTATCCTGCATTCCTATTCAGGGCTGGACTCATGCTGCCATTCTGCTGAAACAGATGTATGTGATTGTGAGAACAGGCATTGTAATTGTTTGCGATCTTAGTATGGGGTTGTGCGCTGGGGAAGCCAATTATGAAGACTCCGAGGCTTGTGTGGTCAGAAAATCAAGCCACTGTAATGTCTTGTCCTCACCAGCAGAGGGAGACAGATAACCTGTAAATGTAAATTTGACAGACTCCCTATGCTGTGTCACTCCTGGTTCTGATGGGATGAAGTGCTGTGACATACTACAGTCAATTTGACTGGATATTATTTAAGTACAGATATGACATGGGCACAGGCATGACATTTATCACTGTTGGAATCAAAATGAATTACAGTTTAGCTACATGATTATGTAGCCACTGTATGTTTTTGGTTTATGGTACCTTCAAACCTCGAGAGGGAACACTTTTAGAAACCTTAATTTCAGCATATTTGCCTGCTTGTTTTCAGACTCTAGTAAAGCGTTTCATAAAAGGTGCCACCAAGATACTTAATTACATTTTTTTTCTTAGAGAGGGGGAGCATTAAAACGTGGACGATTTGCCCGCCTCATGCAGATGATGAAGGTGAAGCTACCCTATCAGCTTTCAGCTTTGGATTGGGACCCTCAGCATCTGACCAATCAACAGCAGTGTTACTGTTACTGTGCTGGTCCTGGAGAGTGAGTGCAGCTTTTATTATTAATTCCGTACTAGGGATCATTCTTGCTGTTTAGTCACGATGATATTTCTGTTTTTGAAGAAGTTTATGTTTTCATTGTCTTTATTATTTATATCGTGAATATGCTCTCTGGCTGAAAGGAAAACGAAAAGGGATACAAGAAATGCTTGTCAATGTGTGTTGAAGTCCTTCCATCTTCAAACTGCTTATCCAATAGAGGGTTATGGGTGTCTATTGTCTACTGGGGTCTATCCAGGCCTGGGGCAGAAAGTAGGTGAAGACCCAAGACAGGGATGAGGGTACATCACGGAGTATACACACACACACACACACACACACACACACACACACACACACACACACACACACTATGGGAAGTTTTTAGATCCCAGTTTACCTAATTGCATTTGGGCTGTGGGAGGAAACTGATGTTCCTGAAGGACAACTACACAACACGTGGAGAACATACATGTTCCTCATAAACAGAACATAGCAGGAAACACACTGACAAACTTAATGATGATTTGTTCAGTGCTATTAAAGGCTATTTTTTGTTTGAGTTAAAGACTTAAGGTTTCAGTCATATATTATGGCCTTTTTGGCAGTGTTAATGGCATATAAGATGCTGAGGCCAAAGTTGGGTGATTTTTGACTCTGTGGGCTAGGCGTCTGTGCCCGAGGCTGGCTGGTTGCTAATTTAAATCCCCCAGCTGGTAAACACGATACTTTCACTGTTGGACTCTTGAGCAAAGCCAGTAACCCCAAAATCGCTCCATGTACTCTGTGGTGTATCTGCCTCATTGTGTGCTGCTTTGGACAAAAGTGTGTAGCTGAACATGATCTTATAATGCATCTGCTCTGTGTGTGCAGTCATGTTTCCATTGTCAATAAAGTGAGTTTTCTACTGTCTGACTTTGTCACAGGTGGAACCTCAAGATGTTACAATGCAGTAGTTGTGGTCAGTGGTTTCATGAAGCCTGCACCCAGTGTTTGACCAAACCTCTCCTATATGGAGACAGGTACGTAAAGTGGGAGGCAGAATGTTATAACATTTGTTATGCTGTTGACTACATTTCCCATCATACATCCTTCCATCCATCCATCCATACTTACATGCATCTTAATACCATATGTCCAGTACAAGGTCATAATGAACCTGGAACCTCTCCCAGGATGAACAAAATGCCAGGGATAGGTTTTTATTATGAGTTGTGAAATTCCACCTTATTATAGCCAAGTCAATTTTGTATTTCAACAGTGGGTTATGATATTTTAACAGTCGTTAAATTATTTGCTAACTGAATGCAGTGTCAGTGTCCTTTGCCTGCAGAGTTGTGTTTAAGGGGCACTCAGACATTCCCTATCTGTTAGATTCTATGAGTTCCAGTGCTCAGCATGTACGAATGGACCAGAAACGATTCAAAGACTACCAATGAGCTGGTGAGTTTTTTTGCACGTATGTTATCCATCTGTCCAGTTTCAATAACGGCACATCTAGATTGGGTTGTGGCATCCAAGGCCCGCTACTGGAAGTACGTGGCAAATGGAAACGTACTGTGTTATTGACTGTATATTAACAAATGGCCTTTGACTTTAACAAACACATGAATATTACTGTGGAAAGGAATTCATTTTTTTAAATTGTCCACCAAATCTTATCATCCAATGAACTGCATGTGAAAGTATGTAAAGATAATTATGTGTGTTTAGTGTGGTAATGAGGTTTGTTTAGCCCAGTATCAGCCTACTGCATGTCCTCTCAGCATTGATCAAAACTGCCCTGTTGTTACAGTCTTCTTGCTATTGCAGGGTAGATTTGGCTCATTTGGTGCTGTATCATCTCTCATTGTGTTGCAAGAGGAAGTATTTCGATTTTGACCATGAAATTCTGGCCTTCGCCAACGAGAACTGGGATTCTTTACTGCTGGGAACGGTGCGATTACATAATTGATATTTTTTATCCAGATGTGTACATGTATATACATTTGTTTTGTTTCTTTCTGTTTTTACTTTGATAGGTCTTGAGCGATTTAAGTGATTTTTTAAATTTGCTTATGCTTAGAGTTTTTCGTTAAAATCTCAAATGATTTATTAACTAAGAAATGCATCTATAAAGATTTCTCTTTCCATGTGTGCCTGTTCTGCCGGTTAGCTGTCAGACACACCCAGACAAGACCGTTGTCACAATCTTCTTAATGCTTTAAACTCCCATAAAGACAGGTAAGAATCTGATTATGACATCACAACCAAGCCTCGATCTTCCTTCTTATTATTTTATCAATATGTGCATTGTACAATGCAGGCCAAAAATGTAACACCTAAAACTATCAGATAAATAAACAAGTTTTAAATGCATCTTAAAGTTGATGTACATTTTGTTACATGAGAAGACTTCAGATGTGCAATGTCAGTTGCGATATGATGTAAAGTTTTGAAAAACTGTTCTTTGACAAGTCAGTCAGCCATCTTTCTCATGCTAATTGCCCACATCGATATCCAACATGAATATTCCCAGGAGTTGATTTATATGATATGATCTTTAGACGAACTAGACTTATAAAGGCACATCTTACTGCAAAAGTCAGTTCTGTTCTCATTTTATTCCAGCAGCACAGATTAGCTACTTGTCATCTTTCTAAAGTTGCATTACCTACAAAATTATTGTGTGACAATTTTAACGTGTCTGTTTATTAATGATAATTGCAAGATTATAAGAGCTTGAACTGTCAGCTGAGGTTTAACATGGTTCTGTTGCTCAGGTTTGTCTCTGGAAAAGAGATTAAGAAGAAGAAGTGCCTGTTTGGCCTTCAAGTCCGTGCTCCTCCACCTTTGACCTCTGACCTGTCACCCCTCATCACCGATCCTCCCATCAACATCTCGCATAGGAGAAGGTAAGTAGAATCGGCGTTGAAATTTGTGTCCGTGCAACGCCAGACCTCCAGCTGAGCTTGATCAGTGGGTCAAACCTTGAAATTTGTTGCAAAGAAGATACTAACTTTAATACATTCATGTGCGTGAGATGTGCTGCCCAGTTTGTTTCTATTTTCTTTATATTTAAAATATAAGTACGACTTATTAAAATGTTGGTTTCATGTAACAGTCTTTGGCTAAGTGCGTGAAAGTGATTCTGTAATAGGGACATGAGGTATGGACCCTGATGGCATTTTGATGTCAGAGATTTGGAACCACAGATTATTACAGCTGCTTGTTGTCGTCTTTGTCCGTGGAGCAGCCCCGTGTCTTCGCCGTGTCAAAGAAGAACAGTGGAGACAGAGTCACGTAAATCAAAGCGGCGCATCATGGATGCTCAGGTCGGTGCTCCGTGCGTCTGGAGTGCAGGGGAACTGGGAACCTGCCGAGGTGCCACTGCTGCTCTCATCATTCATGCCCTTACGTGGTATAGAGAAGATTTCTGTGCATCTGCCATCCATCGATCCATCAGTGCATCTTCTATACAGCTTACACTCTACAGTATCATAGGGAGTCCGCAACCCATCCTGTGAAGTACAGAAGACAAGTATGAGGACACCCTGGACAGAATGCCAGTATTAAACAACTTCCTTTATATCCAACCAAATGAGTATTAACAATAATGCACCCCACACACATCCATCCATCTATTTATCTTCCACAACTTATTATCTAGTGCAGGGTACACGTTGAGCCTGGAGCCTTTCCCAGGAACCATGGGATACTAAATCAAACCTCCAACCCTGAAGGTGTGAGGCTACAGTGCTAACTACTGAGCACTACTTATATAATATACCAACCTGAAATGAAACTGCCACTCTTCTCACAGTCTTGAGTTTTATTATCATATTAAGCATGCAGAAAGAAGGTAATGTTAACAGACACAGCCTGGGATAATATCCAAATGCACTTTGCAGTCTATTACAGTTTGGCCAGGTGCATTGGGGCTTTGACAATGCAGCATAGTCTGTCCACACAAATTTAAAGGGAGAGTGTAGTTTTTTAGCCATGACGCTGTGCGAAAGCATCATGCAGTAATGCTGCATAGACAACAGCAATGCAATGAAGGCAACAAAGTATCAAATATTTAATTGCCAGCTCGGAAATCATCTCTGCATATTAATGTAGCAATTTACCTCTTGGGTGACAGCAAATCACACAATTACAAAATGAAGATGCACAGTTCACCCACTCAAGGATACAATCAAAATGCAAATATACAGCCAAATAAATACTAAATTGCAAATACAGTATACTAAGTCCATGCAATAAAACCAAATTTACCCTGATTGCTGCTTTCTAAATTTATTCATCCAAAGTCATATTTCAAAGCATCAGTTCTTGATATTTTATAACTACAGAAAAAAATCAGTTTGCAACATTAGTTTCAAACTTGGCCACATTTAGAGCAGGATAGAGACCTGAGTTTTACTGCATGCTGTCTATCCATACATCCCTTAATCCATCCATCCAGTCTTCCATCTTACAAGTACTTATCCAATACAGGGTTGCAAGGAGGCTGGAGTCTACCACTGGAAGTGCCGTATATGGATATCATTGATATCGACTTACATTTGATTCTTAATTAATTTCAGTTAGCTCCTAGTTCATATTTCCAAATTGGAAATTATTTAGAGGGTTAACTGCCTGGCATAAATATTAAGAGTGAGCGTCTGATCATACACGGTCTAATTTTTTACGTATTTAGAATGCCTTTATATATGAACTGATGACTGAATTAAGTGTGAGTGTTTCTGACGTACTTTTGATCATATCGGACGTTACCATCTTTTGCTTCCTCATGAATCTCAGGAAGGAGCAGCTGGTGCCTCTTTCAGAGTGTAAGCTTCAGATACCATGTTAAATATAGCAGCCCCAATTACTAGTGGCACCAAGGTTTTTGCTAAAGCTGTTTTCAACAGATTACTTAGCAATATTTTTTTTCATGAAGGTCACAAGCCTTGTCAAGACTCATAAAATTAATTAGCAGTGTGGCAATATGGGCAACTTTGAAACAAATTCTCAGTGACGTTTTGTGATTCTTTTTCTAATTATAAATAGGCTTTAAATATTTTGTGACAGTGCAGTTGCCTATGTTTATATGATTTTTTCTTTGGAGAACGTAATAAAGAACTAAGTATCCAGAATGATATGCACAGCAGAATGATTACATACTGTACGCATCTTTTTGGCTATTAGGGTTGAATAAGCAAGTTTGACATACTCGTTATTTATAAATAAAATGATAATAAAACACATTTCTCTGGGACATTCTTCCAAAACACATTGAATATGTGAAATAGTCTAAACAATTGGCTAAAGAAGATGGTGGTGTTACCTAAACCAACAATCAATATTATTGAGAAAATATATTTTGAATGTTTTTCTTTTAAATGTGTAATTTTTCTAATGGATGAATCAGTCTGTTTACAGAGCTCCACCTACTTTTTTTAGCCCCTTCCACAAGATGTCGCAGCCAATCCAATTGATTTGGTGCCCTGTTACCATGGTCATGCAGGTGGGACTGGCCTCTACAACTCCAGAAAATCTGATGATGAAATAAACTTAGGGTTAGTACTATGCATTTTGGAATTTATTGAAATGTGTGTAGTTCTAAGGAAATCAATTAAATTTCACCTTCCTCAGCCTCCTTTTTAAGTTTGACATCAGGCTCTTGAAAACCCTTCTAACATATCGGCTCATTAAGCCCCATGACTCTTTGAAGTACCTTCTTTTCTAAACGGTTTTACCCTTTTCCACAGATCTCCACCGAAAAGGATGTTTGCTCTCTATCACCCATCCTACAATGGAACACAGAACCTTTCCCGGGCTTTACATCATTTCAGGTATGTTTTGAGAAACACTAATATCCATCCATCCATTTATCTTTCCTTTTATCTATCTGTCTAAACATCCATCCATCCATCCATCCATCCATCCATCCATCCATCCACCCCCCTCTTATAACTACGCATCCAGTACATAGTTACACTGACCCTGGAGCCTACACCAGGAAATACAAGCCACGAGGAAAGGGACACCCTAGATGGGACGAAAAAAATCTTTTTTTTTAATATTTATTTTTTCTAAATTGGCAAATTCAATCATAACTTTAGCATGCTTGTTGCATAAATGCATTAACCTTGAGAGATGTAATACATCTAGATACATGATATAGTATGTCCGACATTAAAGACGTCATACCATTTTATGTTATGCATGCAGGATTTATTGTGTGCAATGAATGCTGTTTTATTATACATCTTGTATCTTAACAAATTATAAGCCAGGAAAATTGCAGAGTGACTAGTTATTATCTGAAGAGCGTCGGATTGGTTACTTGGTGCATTTATGTATTTATATAGACAGACATTTACACAACCCTTTTCTAGTTACATCCCTTGCTTATCAATCCAGCACTTACCCATCATCAGAACTTGCTCGTCACAACAAAGCAACAAAGGCAGCATTCTCTATACGATTTATTTTATATTGAATCAGTAAAATCATAAAAAACTGGGCAGCATTAAATTGTTTTGCTTTTACAATAATTTTCTAGAAGGTCACTGATAGTAATAATTAATAATTAATGCAGACGGAATTGCCTTCGATTAGCTAGTGTTTATCATTAGCGTTTATAATCGTATGACCTTAACCCTTCTTCTGACAACCTTTCTCCAGTGTGGAGGACCCCTGCAGCCGACCAGCACCCTGCCTTCCATTTTCTCGCTCATCTGCCCACCAGCCTAGCCAGAAACCAGACCTGTGCCCCACGCTCTTCCTGCGTGACGTCACATCCTATTCTGGCGGGCTTCCTGAGGGGGAGGGGTCAGGACAGGAGAGGGGGTGGGGAGGTGGGGAAGCCGTCAGGATTTTGGCGAGACGAGTAACACCAGACGGGAAGGTTCAGTACCTAGTGGAGTGGGGAAATGTAAGTGTGTACTGAGAGAGCGAGAGCGAGAGAGAGAGAGAGAGAAACAGGGGTAGAATGCCAGTCAGAACAGAACGGTTTGGTAAAGTGGGGGCAAAGAGACTGAGATGGATGCAGATGGGATGATCTCAGAAACACCTCACCAGTGAAGTGGCAGGGAGGGATGATACGTGATGTCAAAAAAGCCTACCGAGCTGCAGGAAAATACCATGGTAACCAAGTAGGTGCTCCATGTCTCTGCGGTGTACAGTCTCCTCCCGTATTGCCTGTGTTCCTCTCCTCTTTGAATTCCTTTATCTGTATCGGCCTGGAGCGACTGTTCCCAACGGTGCCCCTCACCTCACCGCCTTCTGAGTTTGAAGGAAGGAACACTGGTGTCTGCCTCACCATGTCGTGAACTAGCATTTGTTTGCCCTTTCAGTTTCAACATTTATTTATTGCCAATATTTCTGGTTTATGCTTTTGTCTACTTGATCATTACAAATCAAAATTACACAGTCATTTCACTTTTTATATCATAAAGTTTAGGTTTATCACTTAAACCTTTGACCTTTTCATATTTAGTTGTTCTCTTTTAATAAAGTAACTGCTGTTATGCTTATATCTACATTTCTCCTCCGTGAAACGCCATGACATAACAATAGAGAATCAGTTGATTTTTTTTCTGATGAAATATCAAATGTAGAGGCCAGGCGTGAAGTAGAGTCATAAACAAGCTTTGGAAACGGTAAGGGAATATTTCACGTAGAGAAAAAAGATACCTGTTTGGAGAAAGAAAGTGTTGAGAACGATTCCAACTGACGTGCTGGACGACTCTTAAAGTGACGATGATAACGTTGAGAACTCTGTGTGGCATCCTGGCTGTGCAGCCTCAGCATCAGTTGTTCGATGTTTTATTGGAGATCGGGATTACTATCAGCCCACTCGATCCTGGTGACATTACGAATACTGATGGAACAGCTGCATACATTCACAAGACCCTGGGACCGTTGTCCGTTGTGTTCCTCTGTGACAAAATTTAAAGTAGTCTTTAAACGAAATGTTTAGAAATTCACGTGCAGTTTATAACTATGAAAAAAAAAGCAAGATTTAAAAAATATTTTAAAAATCTGGATAATTCTTCAAGGGCAAACGAATAGGCAAATTTTACTAAAAAATGGTTTTAGACTGAATTTTGGGATATTTTTCTATGAAAAGAGAGAACGTAAAATATCGCTAGTACTGTAGCCTGAAAACAAAAGAAAGAACGTCAGTAAATGTATCCATGTGGATTGTGGGAATGTTTTGAAATGTGCGGAGTGTTAACTTGGCTGAAATATATTAAGTCCTGCCCAGCAATGCATGAATGCCGATGAGACACTGTCCTGTCACATGTAAGGTAGATTTAGATCATTTTCAGAGAATTTGGTTGTTGTTGCATACATAGAAGGGGTTTGCACCATTTGTTAGTGAATGGTAGTGAATGTTGTAGTGCCATCTTTCCATGGGATATCTTCTGCCCTGTCGGCTTGTTGTCAGGTAATACCCAGACACTCACAAGTAACAGGGCCAAACTGTGAGCCCAAAACCGATGGTGAAATAAATACCTGTAGCACTGGGTTTGTTGTCAAGTCCAAGTTTGGTTTGATGTATTGTTTGAGTTTTGTAAAAATTATATTTATACTTGTACCCGGGGCTAACCACACCATTCGCATTGAACAAATAAAACGGTGACATCACGCATATTTTGTGTGTCTTCTGTGTTTCACTTCACTTCTGAGACAAAACCCTGCTGTGTTTCGCTTCATCAGCGCTGAGACATTACGCAGTGTTCAGAGAGATTAAAAATCATTATGACTTGCAGGCAGATTGATGAACTGGGTGAATATGAACTGAAATTGAAAGACTTTTGATGCCACCACTGGACCAAGCTTTGTTAGTTAATGATGAGGATTTTCAATTTTTTTTGGTGTTCAATACCAAAGCTTCTGCATGATACTTCTACATTTACAGACAGGTGATCTGTGAAAAATCAGATGGGAGTATTTGCAGTGGGCCGTCCTAGGGAATTAACATGGCGTGTGCAGCTTGCTACTGTTTGGAGAGGTGTTTGGTTAATCACTGGTCACATGGCCAAAAAGTTTGCTGAGTAATTGGCTTTATTGATGGACAGCAACATGAGGTAATGGCATTCTTTAAAACAAATCGCAGTAAAATAAATAGATCTTCCAGGCCCAGACTTCAGACCTCTTCCTGCAACCCTCACCAGAATCAATATTTCAAAGATGGATGGATTTTACAGCATAAACAATAAACAATAATAAACAGTAATGTATACAAAGTGAAAAAAAAAAAAAAACACTTCTACTGCTCTCCAAAATGTTACTGATATCTGGCTGGATGGCTCGAAGAACATAGATATGGTTCCTAAACCTCTCCTCAACAGCACCCCAGCCATTCCATCCATGTGCTTGTTAAATTGCAGCATTAGCTCAATTAATTAACATATACTTTAATGGTCATAGTTTTACACCACCTTAAACATAATAATTTTATAACATATATTTCATACCATGACTATAAAATAACAATTTTCTTTGCCTGCGTAAGACCTTCCAGTAGAAATGTTCTCTGGTAATGATCTTCTGACTTAAAATAAACTTTCATAAGCTTGTACAAAGAAATTTAAACTTATAAGTGATGGCTGAGGATTACCTATACACCTACATACATATGACATACATATAATCATTCATCTTACATCGCTTTATCCGGGTCCAGGTCGCGGGAACAGCAGTCTAAGCAGAGATGCCCGACCTTCCACTCCATGGCCACCTCCTGCATCACCTCCAATGGGGTGCCAAGGCATTCTCAGGGCACTCGAGAGAAGTAATCGCTCCAGTGTGTCCTGGGTCTGCCCCAGAATCTCCACCCAGTTTGACATACCCGTGACACCTCCCCTGGGAGGCATCTAGGAGGCATATTTGCCCGATACCTGAACCATGTCAGCTGTCTCCTTTCGGAACCCCTCCTCAGTGTCTGTGCTCCTCACCCAATCTCTAAGGCTGAGCCCAGACACCCTGTGGAGGAAGCTCATTTCCACCGCTTGTACTTGCGATCTTGTTCTTTCAATCACTACCCAGAGCTTGTGACTGTAGGACATAATAGGAACACAGATCAACCAATAAATCAATAGTTTCACCTTTTGACTCAGCTCTCTCTTCACCACGGCAAACCGGTACAGTGTTCACATAACTGCTGACGCTGCACCGATCTGCCTGTGAATCTTTTGCTCCATTTTTTCCTATCTCATAAACCTGATGAATAAGATCCTGAAATACTTAAACTCCTCCATTTGAGGCATTAACTCATCTCCAACCCAGAGAAGATAAGCCACCCTTTTCCAGCAGAGAACCATGGCCTCAGACCCGGAGGTGCTAATCCTCGTCTTGGTCGCCTCACACTCAGCTGCAAATCCTGCAGTCTTAGCTGGAGGTCACAATCCAATGAAGCCAACAGGACCACATCATCAGCAAAGAACAAAGACGCGATCATGAGGCCACCGAACCAGACACCCTTCACCCCTCGGCTGCACGAAGAAGTTCTGTCCATTAAAGTTCTGAATAGAATCATTGACAGAGGGCTTCCCTGGCGGAGTCCAACACCCACCAGGAACGAGTCTGACTTACAACCGGCAATGTGAACCAAGCTCTGGTTTTTATACTGGGTCCGAATGGCCCATAGCAGTGGGCCCAGTACTCTGTACTCCCAAAGCACCCCTCACAAGGGACACTACAAGAGACATGTTGTATGCCTTTTCCAAGGCCAGAAAGCACACGCAGATTGATTGGGAAAACTCTCATGAACCTTCTAGTATCCTTGTGAAGGTAAAGAGCTGGTCTAGTGATCCATGACCAGGCTGAAAACCACATTGTTCCTCCTGTATCTGAGGTACAACCAAAGGATGGACTCTCCTCTCCAGTACCCTGGCATAGGCACTGTCCCCAGCCTCCACACAACATTGAAAAGGCATGTCTGCCAAAACAGCACAACAACATCCAGAGCCTTCAGGAACTCAGAGCGAACCTCAGCCACCCTTGGAGCCTTGCCACCAAAGAGTTTTTTAACTACTTCAGTGACGTCAGCCTTAGTGATGGGCAAGTCCCCCTTCTAGTCCTCTGATTCTGCTTCCTCCAAGGAAGGCATGTCAGTGGGATTCAGAAGATCCTCAAAGTATTCTTTCCAAAGTCGGACTATATCCTCAGTTGAGGTCAACAACACTCCGTTCCTGCTGTAAACAGCATGGACAAGACACGGCTTCAATCTCCTGAGTCATCTGACAGTTTTGCAGAATCTTTTCAATGCCAGGTGAGAGTCATTTTCCATGGTCTCACTGAACACCTTCCATCCTACCTTTTTGTTTTTGAAAATGCCAGTGCCTGTCAGCTTACTCCGGAGTCCCACAAACTAACCAAGCTCCGTAACACTCCTTCTTCAGCCTGAAGGCCAGTCTAACCACTGGGTTCACCACCGGGTTCAGAAATTCTCCACGACAGGTGACAATGACCTTACAGCAACAGATCTGCACAGCAGCCTTAGTAATGAAAGCTCAGATCAAGGCCCATTCAGTCTTCATATTCCCAGCCTCCCTCAGAACAAAATAGAAGTTCTGCCAAAGGTGTTAGCTGAAGATCTCCTGGACAGAGGCCTGACATGATCCCATCACACCCTCACTATATGTTTGGGTGCACCAGACCTGTCCGGCATCTTCACCCGCCATCTAACTTACCACCAAATGGTAATCAGTTGACAGCTCAGCTCCTCTTTTCACCAAGACACATGGTCACAAATCTGATGATATGATTACAAAATCGATCATCGACTCATAGTCTTGGATGTCCTGGTACCGAGCACACTCATGAACACCCTTATGCTTGACATTTTGTTTGTTATTGACAAACTGTGATTAACACAGATGTCCAATAACAGCACTGCTTGGGTTCAAATCAAACAGGCCGTTCCTCCAAATCACACCCTTCCAGGTTTTACTGTTGTTACCCACATGAGTGTTAAAGTCCCTCAGGAGAACAGTGGAGTCCCCAGAGAGAGCTCCATCTAGCTCCCCAACCAAGGTCTCCAAGAAGGCTGATACTCTGAACTGACGTTCAGTGCATAAGCACAGACAACAGTCAGAGCGCGTTGCCCCACTCAACGTCACAGGGAGGCAACCCTCTCATTCACGGGAGTAAACTCCAAAGTACAAGCACCATACTGGGGGCTATTAGTAAACCCACAACTGCCTGATGCCTTTCACTGAGGGCAACTCCAGAGTGGAATAGATTTCAGTTTCATTCCAGGAGTTTTGTTTCAGAACTGATGCTGTGTATTGAGTTGACCCGAACTTATCTAGCTGGTAGCTCCAAACCTCTTGCAAAAGCTCAGGCTCCTTACCCACCAGAGAGGTAACGTTCCATGTCCCTAAAGCCAATTTTGTTACCTGGGAATCGGATGCCAAGGCTCCTGCCTTTGACTGCCACCAGATCTACATTGCACCAGACCCTTACGGCTCCTCCTGCAAGTAGTGGGCCCACAGGAGGGTGGGCCCACATGGCTCCTTTGGGCTGTGCCTGGCTGGGCCCCAAAGGTAAAGGCCTGACCACCAGGTACTCACTGACAAGCTCCCTCTCCCAGACCTGGCTCCAGGGCGGGGCCTCAGTATCCTTGTTCTGAACAAGGTTTTAGAGTCCTTGATTTTATCTCTCATAAGGGTTATTTAAATCACTCATTCTGTGTACTCACCTAGGGCCAATTTCCTTGGGAAACCCTACCAGGGATAATTGCTCCTGACAACAAATGGCGTAGGATCACTGGGGCACTAAAAACCCTCCACCACATTAAAATAGATAGATAGATAGCTAGATAGATAGATAGATAGATAGATAGATAGATAGATAGATAGATAGATAGATAAACCACTGCGCATTTAGCATGCAGCTACTCAGTCTGTCCACGAGATGGCATCAATGCTCTAATATTAAGAGCCAACTTTTTGAACAGTTAGTGAAACTGCCAAGTAGTTCGCCATTTTGGCTCCACGTTACGCTGCGTTGCCCCCAACAACACCATTATGGTATCAGCTTTCTGATCCATTGCTTTGCTGCGGAGGATATTCCAGTCTGTGTGTATATTTTCAAAGTATGAATCATATGAATGGCTGTAAATATACTGAAAGGTTAATTGCACATTACAATGAATGCTGTTTGGTTACATAATAATAAGGAACATTATATGACGATTATGAGTAGGATTTTATTTTTATCCAGTAATCGTCATTGTATTCTGTCATGGGCCTAGCTCTGCATACATGCTAAAAATAGATCTCGTACTTTTGACTGCTTCTAAAAATAATAAATATTTGAAAAACCTTTCTGGTCCCAGTGTTTTACGTAGAATTGTTGTTTTAATATAAGGTGATTAGCTGTGTAAATGCACAATACAAATTGGTTACCAGTTTTCAAATTCATCAGTAAATACAGAATAATCAATTCAACATTTAAAAGCAACCGTAGGTCACTGTCACCTTTATGTCTGCTACTGCTAGGAAAATATATGAAGTGAGGTTGAGCCTAACAAACCCAACGCCAGAATGAGGGATGATAACCCTAAGGTGTACGAAGGAGTGTTTGCATCCTCCACTCCTCTGCGTGTGTGCGAGTGCCCGTGTGTGACAGAGCCGGACACAACACGGTGACAACTGAACGGGGATCACTTCTCCTGTGTTATCCACAGTCCTAAAAAGAAGACAGTGGTGTATATTTGTGCTGGAAACTACACAGAGGCGCCCTCACACACTGCCCACCCTTCCCTCTCTCTCTATCTCTCTCTCTCTCTCTCCCTCTCTCTCTCACTCTCTCCCTCTCTCTCTTCCTCTCATGTTTTTTTCCCCCACACCACTATAACGGGATCGTGTGATATATATCTGTGCATATTATTTTGTATACACGAGGCTATACATTTTTGTCACGGCGAACTGGCGTTCGGCGAACGTGGATTATGAGCTTCCTTTTTTTATATCGCTGGGATATTGGGCACCGTCGACGGCAACTGTAAATTATACATCGTTTATTTATTTATTTCCCCGTTGGTGTGTCATTTTTTACGCGCCGAGAGATTGTCGAGACGCGAAGACCACGTTCAATGCCGTTAGAACATGTCCTATGTTCCCTTTCAAGGTAAGAGAAGTGATATATTTCAGCGCTGCATGTCACCCCCCTCCCTCTCCACCCCTTCCCCTCTCTCCTCTCTCTCCTCCTCTCCCTCTGCCTCTCTCTCCTGCGCTGTCGCATCGCTTGAACGGAATTTAGGAGACGGGGGGCATTTAAGCGCCATAGTGCCGTCCATGGCTTGCAGAGCGCCTGATTTTGACGCTCCGTTGGTCTTCGTTGTGTGCCGCTGTGTGTGTTTGTTGAAGTGTGCTATTGCCTCATCGGCAGGTGTGTGTGTGTGTGTGTGTCTTTTTTGCGTGTGGAGGGCGATATCCTTGACACATCCTGCAGGAGTGTGTATTCATCGAGCCACAGAAGGTACAATTAAGTGTATCCTTCTTACTGTTACTGGGGTATCTTGGTTTACTTCATGAAGAAAGATTCCTTTACTTTTAGGAGGTTTTCCTAAAGTCGAGATTCATCCAGAGCTTATTAAATATGCCCCCCCACCCCACCCCATGCGTTAATCATTCTTAAGGGACCAGCTGCGATGTGTCACATGCAAGCAATGAGTAAAATGGAGATTATGTTTGTCTTCGGGGTTGTTTTTGGGTCTAAAATGCAGTAGGAGACTGTGGGGATTCATGTCAAGAAATGCACACTTTAAGCACACATACAGAAGTTGGCGTTCTCAGTATCAGAGGGGGATTTATAAACGTGGTTGTGAATTGTACAAGACAACACCAGCATTTTCACGTACCGACCGCATGCTCACACCAGGACACACGGTGCGTGAATATACATCTGACCTAAAGAGGAAACGAGTGACGAACTGGCACAGAGGAGTACTTGGAGTGCCATCCCATTCATTTCTACTCAGAGCAGAGTTCAGGCCATGGCCAAATATAGGGAGAACTGCGTGAAGTATCTACTCTGGCTGAATTAAAACATGCAGCAATACGGTGTGGAATAGCATCTGTAAGATGCTTCCCGTTGATTTTGGTTTGGATGCTGCTGTGTTACCATTAGGGGAAAAAACACAAGTGTGATCTGAACTGTAGAAGTGAATGTTAGATTCCTGGTGGGATGGTAGGGATGATGACCGTACTGGGAGAGACACACTGGTTTGTAGCAATGTCTGCAAGCTCAAGAATGAACTGTACTGCTGACCACATGTATGGACACAGGCTCATTTATTTTGAATGTCAAAGTCAATCCTTTGTATCCTAATAGAATTGAGTTTTGTTCATGGACCTTGAGTTCCAGTTTGAGTGCATGCTAAGCCCAATTAAATTTAGAAAACTAAATATACACATAAAAAAATAACAGTCTCACATCTTCACCTTCTTGAAGGTGGAAGTCTGAGGCAGTAATTAAATAAGGGTGGTTAAAACGATGCACAGGAACCGTCCAAATGTTATTTGAAATTCATGTCAGTTATTATTCTAAACATGGCTACTAAGGCACGAACCGGCTTTTGGCTCATCCCACCCAAAACGGCACGCATCGTGCTGCAGAATTTCTTCATATTGCAGCTACATTATGCAAACTCAAAATAACACCAGAAAGAAGCGGCCAGGTGACGTGTGAGAGAAACGAGCTCATGGACTTACAGCCGCCCAGAACGGTTATTCAGTGGCAGGTTTTCAGAGAATGAGGTGTGGACTCCCGTTGATAGGTGCTTTGGCCTGGTAACTTCACACTCAGAATACAATGAGGACCTTTTGCATCCAGTTTAAGAATTGGCTGTGTCCTACTTGTAAGAACCTCTTGGAATATTCTCACACTGGCAAAAAAAAAATGCATTATGACTTTGTTTCTAAAGTGTAGCATACATTTACCACTTCTTTTCCAAAACCCGCTAAAACATTCACTGGGACATTTTATTATTGCTCCAGAAACTTCAGTATTCATTACAGTGCATATCCTGACACATTTGAAACTGCTTGCCTAATGAAATTTTACTAAAAGTTAATAATTTTATAGGTTAATGTGCCTAGATTAACCTAGTTTTCCCAAATGAATTCTCAAATAAATTTGTTTCTTTGGTTTGCAATGTAACACTTCAATCAAAATAGTCCAGAAGGTTGAAGCTTTAAATTAGCAGGGTAACACTATGCTATGATGGAGTCATATTGAGGGCTAATACAACTTATTTACTTTCAAGCATACTTCACAGGAGAATGTTTTGGCATCACATTTTACTGGACTGAAATAGAATTTCTGGTAATAACTGAGAACAATATTACTGATGGCATGTAAATCAGAGGAAGCTGCTGTTAAAAGCAGAAAAAAATTCATTACAGTTGTGATTATCCAGTTTCGACTTGAAATTAAGAAGAAACACTCATATTTAAAAAAGATATGAACTTTATGGTTATTATATGGTGGCATTTATTTAGGGCTAGCGGCTGCATATTTCAGCTGCTGCTTATGGCCTGTAAAAATAAAATGCCGCTGTGTTCAAGCGGCTTTAAGGCCGTTGAGCTGTTTTGTCAGATTTGGTCCTGACAAAACAGTGCACCCATCCTCTCAGATGGGTTTGGCACACTGCCATGCTGAGGAAGGCAGGCACGGCCGCTCATCTCTCGTCTGGTCAGTTAGGGCTCAGGTCTCTTCTGCCGCGTGCTGTGTGTCACACCCGCGGTGGACTGCTGGCAGCTCACAAATAACGACGGCAGGCCGTGTCGGCGCTGCGCACCTGGCATCCATGTCATGACTTTCGACCTTTGTCTCAGGCCAAAGAAAGACAGTAAACTGGAACGTTTGCCAAGATAAATGTCTGCAAATGTTGCCTGGCATACTTAAGGTGTTTCTCAAAGCTGCTCCCGATTTGTGGTGAGTTTGGTGTGGCACTGAAATCTGTTATGAATTCGGTAAACCGCAATCCCTAAGTGATGGACGCTGATGCTACGTGAACAGGGTTTAGACAGATGGGTCTGGCTGGACCAGTACAGCATAGATTTGGAGGTTATGTGTTATGTCTATACCAGGGTTTCGTGTCACCTAAATTGCTGTAACTGGTCACCAGTCAAAGTCAACAATGAGAGTTAAACTGAGCTTGAGGGTGTGAAATTAGTTGGAGGTCTTTGATACCAGATGAAGCTGAAAGCACTCTCGTGACCCAATAAGGGAGTTCTAGGGTCGGTGCCAGCTATTGCAGGTGTTGCAAATGACAAAATCACAGGTTTGGACCTTCTCTCAGGTCAGAGGTGGTTTGGCTGCACTTTAAAAGCAAGTCACCATGAGGTGATCCGGAGATGGAGGGACATCCAGTGCGCAATTCTAGGAAACGCGATGTGACCACTCAGATGTTGTACATGAAGAACCACAACTACAACTACAAATGAATATTCTAATTATTAGTGAAGAAAAATACCTGCGTAAAGGCACTAAATCTGGCCTCTTCAATACACAGAAGTCTTTTAGTCAGAGATGTCACGCACAGTTGTTGTGTAAGACAGGTTTGGGATTTGAGCTGGACATGGATAAATTGTCTTTGGCTTGACGACTGCTGGAGCGGGCCACATCTAACTATCATGGCATGGCCGTTGATCTCCCCATGAGACGTCATGAACTGGGAACTGAGCTTTAGATGGCGTGGAGGTGGGATGTGTGAGCAGTTGAATAGGGTTTCCGGAAATTTCCAGTTTCAGTATGAAGAACTGTTTTTTTAGTCGCACAAGGACGGTCTTATGTCTGAACCATTATTTAAATCTGTTCCTTAGTACTCAATATGTTGAATGACAGTGCAGCCTTCTGTAAATTTATCAGTAGCCATCCGTTAAACTTTGGAAATGTGGCAAGAGTTTCACACCCTAAGTGAATTACACCCCATGCCTCATCATAGAAACAAAGGTACTTGCTTATACTGCAGCTTATATTATCATAACCTCGAAATGGGTATTCTTAAATCACCACTGTGTCCCTCGAAGCAAACAGAGACATTTGTGACTTTATTACCCCATCACAGACTGAGAATGATAGTGCTCCCTGCAGAGGACTCACATGTGAACACGCAATTAAAACATGCTTCCATATCAGGCAGCACACTTTGTGCTTTCATTTTGAACACGCTTCAAGTTTTCATGTAGGACACACACATGCACACACAAACAAACGCATATATAGATAATAAGGTGGGCCCAGTACTTTTGGTCCAGTGTTAATAACATGATAATATATCTTTCATCTTTTGTTATGTTAATAACAGGACTGTGGATGAGAGGGGACTGAGTTCCTGGGAGGTGGGCGAATTTTCAGAATCCGCTTGATCCTCTTTGGATTCACAAATACGAAGACAAAATGAAGTGTTCTCAACGGCGCTCATGCGAAGTGCTCGTAATTAACCAGCACAGATATGTGGGAGAGATGCACTCTGACATTTTGGGATACTATGAAGCCCTCCGTTATGTTTTCTTCATTAAGAGTTGCGAATCTGTAGTAAAATTGCAGGCCACCCTGCCTCCCCTCATAACTACTTAAGTTTCACTAATTAATTTGTGTCGTTTTTCTGCTGGGCTTCAGATTCTAGACCTTTCTTCACTTTTGTTTTTCTGTTTTTGTTGGAGCACTGTTCATAAAACCTTATAAATGCCATGTCACAATGCATACCACATACATGTCAAGCAGGCATGCACACACACAGGCTACCATCTGGAAGTGTGTGGCTGACCCTCAGGATGAGATGAAGACACAAAAAACATCGTCCACTTATTTATATAGCCTCTTATAATTAGACTACTGTATAAACTACTATGTATTTTTAAGTGCCATAAATATACATAATGACTTTTGGTTATTTAATAAACTTTGAATGGCAGCCCATTGTGACATTAACAAAAGCTCGCCATTCTTCCCGTTACATGCCAAGACAATGAGACAGAGTTCTCCTCCATTCATGCTGCCGCATGACACATGAAATGGTTCATATCAACATGCACAGATGCGGTAACAGGCTCACAGATCTGGTCATAATTTAGTACTCAATGAAGAGTTAACAACCTCAAAGAGAGAAGATCACGGTGAGAATGCTGGAGATTGAATTTTAACTTTAATTTTGGGGAGTGGAGGACAACATGCTGCCTCATCTCGGGCTCCCAAAGCCCGCAGCGGTAATGAGCGTGACGCCCTGGTTGATGCTGACATCATGGAGTCATGCTTCTGCTCACAGGTTGAGGATCACGCGTCCAATTGTCTGACACTGAGCAGCCACTTTGATCCAGGTTGGGCAAGTGTGCATTAGGAGATTTCAAAAGTGGTCTTTTGGGAGATTTGCAGAAATCTTCACATCTGACAGGCTGAAAACCCTGGAAACTGAATACTTTGTAGCAGCCGTGTTCTGAGCTGACAGTGGGTAGCTCTCCATGCTATAATTAAAAAAAGAGACGCGTCACACACTGCAGACAGATCCAAACACAAAACCAGATGGACAAACATGTGGGCAGATATATAAAAGAAGTGTGGATTGCCCACACATTGCCAAACACTTCTGCTGTAGGTTGGGAATGCTGGCGTTCTCGTCATCTCAATCGAGCTGCAGATCTGTGGGGTTTGATCAAAGAAGTGTTTACTCAGTCTCTATGTGCTCTTCACCTGACCATTCCCATTGCACCAGGGTTTGGCTTCCATTATCCTCGATGAGAGCGTAACGAACGAAAGTTACAATAATTATTATTATTGTGGAGAGTGAGCTCTTATGTAACTCAGTGATAGTTTTCTCATAGATTTATTGGTGAAAATATTTGGGTGTACGTGAAATACATACAGTATATAGCGATGGGAAAAGTAAGGTTGTGACATTGCAATCACTGCCTGGATAACTGCAAAGGAAGTCTGTGAGATGACCTGGGAGAAGCGTGGGAGAATGTCACCCACCATGGGTTTGGGTGGGCCGTATATGCCTAAGCAAGGTTGATACCAATATCAGCTCATTTGAAGTCTGCGTATGTATACATTAATACATTACTGACTGGCTTTGGAACAACTTTCTTTTCCGACATCAGCAGTTGAAGAAGGTCCAAACCTAATACTGAACGACTCAATAATAAAAGCATAAATCACATTATCTATTTCCGTACATTGTGCTCGGTGATATGTGAGATGGGATGAAGTGAAGGCCATGTAATCGACATGTCACAGCTCTGACAATATGGCGATGTCAACACTCCTCCGGTGAATTTGGGTCTTGGAATTCAGTGAGGTTATGACTTGAATCAAATATATCTGCTTGTTGTGTTTTCGGTAAGCCTGTTTCTAATAAGGCTTGGAGCAAGGCATGCTGTACGGTGGTCTCTTTAGTGCTACTGTGCATGCCGCAAAAGGAGGTTGGATTCATACTGCAGCTCTGATGGAGCGAGATGACATTAGCCCTAGTTGGACTGGAAATGGGCTGCATCCTTGACTGAGAATGTGGGTTAGTTGCAATGGTCCAGGTGGTTTGCCGAGGGGTGGTGCCCTGACAGTGGTGATTTTCTGATTTATTTTGGGGATCGGAAAGACATTACATGATTACTTTGCTGGTCTACATGATGACTGCTATTTTGGACTGAGTCATAAATTAATTTAGAAGGTATCTTTTAAGCTAACTGTCACTATTATACCAGTTTACTGTACTCCTTATTTCGGGCAGCAGACCTTTCGTACATTGCATTTCACATGTGGCTTCCTTCAAAAAGGATGTCACTCCTTTGTGAAAGGTCAGGGATTTTTCTATGTAGCTTGAGAGCCCCGTCCCACCAAGCATGCATGTGTTTCGTGTGCTGTGGGTAAAGGGGCATTGGATGAATGTTCAGTTCTTTACCCTTCCTCTATTTATGAAAACTGTTGGGGGGGGATTCTTATAAAAGGAGCAGTAAGTGCCTGGGGGCAAGTTCACAGATTCGAAGTGATCTCTCCCTGTGATACCAGAGAATCAATGAAGCATCCCACCAACAAACACAATAGAGAGATCTTTTTGTTAGAGATGCACTTCCTCAAAGGCTCCATAGTATCTGACAGAGGAGAAATGTTGCCATACAGTGTTATTGGCACGGTGATTGTTCGACACGTACGTACTCCATGTTTGTGTTAAGAAGATATAAAGTTTCATGACACAGTTATACTATGTCTTCCTCACAGACAGCTTTTATTTAGAGTGTGACTTCTCCAGAGGTGGACAAGGCTGTTTCCTGGACAGCTGTAATATGTATTTTACAGCCCCGTGTAGATATTTACTTATGGAATCCTGTGAGCATGCAGTTATATTGTCTAATTTGACTGATTATATGACATTTGATAAAGCAGTGAAATAGGTTTGTGGTAAGAAAATACATTGAGGTTTTCAACTCTTGTATCACAAGTTGAAGTCAAACAAGGGCAGTCAAGTTTTGCTGGCTGGTATTTGAAATATTCGAATAATTAGATGACGCCTGCTTGCTTCCCAGAGTGCCGTCTGTCTGGCTTGACATATTTGATTCCTCTGAAGACCTTGGATCCCTAAGGCGAGGCAAGATTATTAGCCAAAGGTCTGGAGCTAAACTTAGGTCTGGTATTACAGCCTGGACAGTGTGACCTGCATGAATGTGCAGACACACTGGTCTATGAGATTAAGTGTGTGTTTTACCATTCTTCAGGGCGTATGCAAAATGCAGGTGGTATTTAATTTAAGTACACCTGAATTTGGCTGAGGTGTCACTTGCTTAGATTATTGTTAGCAGTAAGTATTTGTGCTTTTACTAGGTTGTAAAAAGTAGGACAAATTCAGTGTATATGACTAAATATATTTTGTATACACATTGATGTATACTTTTATATATTTAAATCTGGATAATAATCTAAATCCATCTTCTAACTACTTATGCTAGTCATGGTTGCAGGGTGGGGCCCTGGAGCCTATTCCAGACAGTGCAGGGCACAGGGCTGGGGGACCAGTCTGTTAGAGGGCTCATATTAACCATGGGCAACTCAGACACACTAACTAACCGAACTGAATTGGTCTAGACTGTGGGAAGAAAGCTGAGCACCCAGAAGCAACCCACACAACATGGGTAGAACATCCAATCTCCACACACATACAGAGCCAAATGGTTTTATCCCCCAATGCTAGAGGTGTGAGACAACAGTACGATCCCCTCAAGTCACTTCACCACCCTAAGAACAAAACATTTGTTTTTATTTAGCTACACGGCCTATAATGAAATTTTATTTTTGATTTTTTTTTCCCTTTATGTGAGTGTGGTTAGCGAGACACTGAAGACAGAAAGAGATCGTTATTTAATATTTACAAGAAATACCAATGCCCTCTTATTCCGGGTCTTTCAGCTGGGTTTTCCACAATATAAAGAGAGTTCATCCCTTTAAAAAACTCTGTGTGAGCAGTTTTTATTTAGTTTTTGGTAAGGAGTAGGAGGTAAGGTGTGTTTAAGTGCCCTGTGGGTAATGATTCAATGACACAGTTTTTAGTCTATCTCTGGATTGAGGACAGATGACTATAATTATTCTTCATCTCTCAGGACCGGAGCCCGATCTGCTGTCTCTCACTGGAACACACGAACAAAAGGTAGTGCACATACACATACGCTCACGCACACGGAAACACACACGGGTAAAGTTCAGCTGTTCCGTGAAGGTTTTATTTATTTATTTTTCTTTTTTTTACTGAATGACACAAGTGCCATACGGGCTTCTGAATAACCTGAAGCAGATAATTAGGCCCTTACACAGCAGTTTGTGTTTGGTGGAGTATCAGCCCCCTTTTGCTCATTGAGTGAATCCCCGTATCCTATTATGCCACTGCCAAGATGATGTGCTCGCGCTTGTTAACCTGTCAGCGGTCGGGAATGCGGGGCGCGAGCTTTCATCTCAAGGAAGGACAGCCGGATTCGACGTAACCGCCGCCTCGCTGCGCGGCGAAGCTATACTTCGCTGGAACGGAGCCGCCAAAGTCACCGAGGTTCAAATGTGTAAAAAAAAAAAAAAAAAAAAAAGGGCCCGCATTAACGAGTCGTTTAAAATAATGATGTAACACATTCACGTTCCGCTAGCTTGTCCACTGTTAGTAGCTAAAGGCAACTGGTTTTGTAACAGAGGACGCAAGCGTACGCAGAGTGTGCACGTTCACACACGCACACCTTCACACATATTTCTGTAGGCACCATACACCGGTTTTTTTTATTTCTCCATGACCGTTACGACGTTTCTTTATCATTTCGGAATTAATACTTAATATTAATACTATCCATGTTCGTTGCTCATTGATTAGCGTAGCCGCATGTAAATGAAAGATGTGGGTAGATGGCGTCTCAAACTTCGAACGTGACCGCGACTTGGCAGCGTGAAAATGGCCTGGCAGTACGTCTCAGTGGGCTGTACGACGAAGGAAGGAAAAAGAACCAGAAAAGAGGAAAAGGAAGGAGGCAAAAAGACGGGGAGGGCGGGAGGCAGAGAAACAGATGGGTAGAGAGGGAGAACGAAGAGAGAGGGAGGGGGATTTGGAGAGATTGACACTGAGTTTTACTGAAAGTTTCGTATTTAGAGAAATTTTTACCAAGTACTGCAAACTCACGTTGAAATCTTTTGCAGGAAAATTGACTGTTTTTACATATAATTTCTCTCAGGACTGAACATGCCATTTCTTAAAAGTTTTACTTTAAAAGCTCAAGACTTAAGATTTTTTTTTTAAATCAAAAAAGTTGAAAGACGTGTCAATCCATCGAATTAACTGCCAAATTGAATGCTTGTCTTGCCATATCAGCTGCCCCTTTTCAAATACATGCATCTAAACATCTGTAGTCATTGGCTGGTTTAATTCCTAACTTTGCTATAATGTGACATTTAAGTAGATTTGATTAACTTTGAATTCAGTGTCTGGTTGTTTTTGTAACTCTTTCTGCTATGATCTATTAAATACGATAATTTCCACTTATTTAAGCTTCTTTTTTAATAAAGAAAATGATTTGATGTACACAGAGTAGGAGAAAAGAAAAAGAAGGAACTAGTCGGTATTTCATGGGTGGCTGGTTGCTATGGGAACAAGATGTGGGTTCTTCCAAAAAGTGTCCTCCTTTCCTCTGCATCTTTCTTTCACTCCATCACTCGTTTTTTTTTTTTCTCTACTTCACTCCCTCCCTCAGTCAGTCTGTTCTGGTTTGGTCCATTCTACACCTCTTCCACTCTCCTCCTTCACTCTGTTTGTGTTACCTCCAGTCTTCTCCTCCTTCATATGTCCTTCTTCCTCTGCCATATCTCTCTGTCCTTTGCTCCATTTACCTTTCTTTTTTCCTCTCCCACTCTATTTCTTGCCTCCCCTGTCCACGTTTCTCCCCTGTTTCTTCCTGGCGTCTTGCTTTCCCCCTTCTCTGCCTCTCTGATCATGTGTCTCTTTAACACTCACTTATATTCTATTCTTTTCTCGGTTGTCATGGCGACGGGCTGGGGGCGTGAGGGAGAGCGAGAGCGAACAGGAGTGGGTGTTTCGGAAGTGACATCTCTTGGGCAGTAACCTTGTTTCCTGTTTTATGAGTTTGGGATGGAGTCTCAAAAGTTTAGCAACAGTGACGCCATGTGGACAAAAATTATCTCTAGATTGGTGTCTGGCAGCTGAATTGATGCAGGTCCGCATTCATTCCAGAGCTTCGTTGGCAATGACTACGTGAATAAACTCTTGAGCCCCAATCAATGTTAATCTACAAAGGCATAAAACATTGGAAATCACACACAAATTAGGAGTATAATCATTTATACCATTTGTTTCTGAACTACATTCGATAATTAAAATCAGTAAGCGCAACATTTACATCGGGCTCACAGTGCCAGATCTGTTTTGAATATGCCCATTGTCACACATAATCTTGCTTTTATGGTTACTAATGCTGGGAAATAAGACTGCATATCTGCTGGTGCTTTATACATCCTATAGGACAATTTTAACCTAAAATCTCTGTTTGGAATTTGGCCATTGCCAGTCATTTTGTGAATTATCTGCCTTGGGAAAGATTTGCACAACTATTTTTAGTACAATGTGGAACTCAGCAAAGTGAATTGTCAACATTACCATGTTGGCTGCCATAGAGACAATGATGACTAGAGCTGGCTTGTTTGGGAACTGGATGGTAACTCCCTCCAAATGTCAACTGCATGCATATACATGTAGCAAATATACATTAAATTTTCAATATGCCATGCATGCCTCAGTTTCAGCATCCTTTTAAAGATGTCTCCCCTCCGTTCTCTAGTCTGTATCTTGAACCTGCCTGGATCCAGATCCATTCTGAAAATGATGTAAAATACAGAAATACAGGGCTATAGCAAGTGGGGTGAAAGGTGGTGAGGACTTGAAAGGCCCACAGCTGGTGGCACCCCTAGAATACATGCCAGACAGCATGTTGTGCACAGCTGTGTATATCTGGGTGCTCAGAGCAATATTCTTTCAGGGGGCCCAGAATTCTCTACACACTACGGCACTACAGCCCTTGCAGACATGACAGAAGCAGGGCAGTTAGAAATTCTGTCGTCAATGGAGTCCTCGCAAAACCTGCAAAGGCCACATCACGATGCCTTTTACGTGTAACCCTACTCCATGACGTGTCAATGGCTTCTCACTGTTTCAGGACAGTTTCAAGGCTTTAGCTTCCTTGCAACTCAAAGTCATTAACACCAGTGTCACTGAGGGTACAATTTCCTAAGGTAACACTACCCTAGCTTCATCCTTGAATTGTGCTCTGCTGCTGTTAACATCACTGTTACGAATTAATTGTGTCGCACACTTTTTTAGCCCAGTTCATTCTTCAGTTGTTTTACTTATTTATTTTTTCTGAGCCACTTTATAAGCAGAATAAAATACATGAGCTCAGCTTAATTAGCCACAGGGAAATGAGTTTCTTCTCTGATTTTAATTTAGTCTACTATGGCACATCCAGCAGAGAGGCACTGCAATGCTGAGCGCGGTGGTTCCGTTGAGTATTTTAAGGGGAGATGTGACTCCACCTATCCTAGCTTGCACGAGCTCTGTGTAACACAATTCCCTGGTTATGTGCATGACCGGCTTTTGCAGATTCAGCAGAAAGCAGTTGATGCTTGAAGATGTGACATCTAATCCCAGACAGAAATGCACTTTAACCCCTTCAGAGTGTTCATCTTTCAGTCACAGTACCTTTGAGAAGCCTCTCCTGGTCCTCTTGTTGGTTTTAATGTCTCACGGTGGTCTTAGACGCTCTGGAAGGAGGTAAAAAACACCTCTATGGCATGTAGTTATTGTTTAGAGATCAAAAAAAAAATAATTACAGTAGAACATCGATTATTCAAACTAATTACAAGAATTGCTCCTTGTCAAAAGCGCTGTATAAATAAAACCAAATTGAACTGAATGAATTGGGACCAAGGCTGGTTTGATAACTTAGTTTTGAAAATCAAACATACATGAGAATATGCAGTATATACAAAAACTGTGTTAAAAGACTCAGAGAAAGCTAAGCACCTCCCCACTCCTCAGTCCCACACTCACAATGGACAACGGTACAACAGGCAATGACGCATCAAGGTCAAGGGAGACTGTCTTGAGTCCACACAGTAGCTGTATCCAACATTTGGTTTTTAAATTCTTCAATGACAAATGAAGACTATTTCTATATTATGCTGCGTATATCTTTGAATAAATAATTGGAAATTTTTGGAAATGCATTAAGCGGCAGGAGCATAACAACCAGTATACTAATGGTTGATACTGAATTCTTTTTTTTTTGGTGGTGATTTGAATGATTGATATTCAGGTAATCAACATTCTACTGTACTACATGCTTAGTGTTTATGTATGTGGGTACTGTCCTATACTGGAATTCTTTCAGTTCAGTGTTGAGTCTAGTTTTCCCTGTAGCCAGACATTGAAGTGCCTCTCTGTTCATCACATGCATTTTTTGATCCAATGCATTTGAGATCTGGAAAATTAAAAAACGGCTTTCCTCGACTCTCCCAAAGTATTCCTTCCGTGGCTAAGCTTGTTAACCTTCTGTGGGTTCTTTTATCCACAATGACACTGTGGGGTTTGTGGAACATCGCATATCTCCCTGCTTTTCCTCCACTGGCATGGAATCTGGGCTTGTTAATGAACAGCTTAACAGAAAATCCCTTTCATGTGTGATTTCAGCTTGATAAGCAGTTTATAGAGTGAAGTGAGCGCTTGGACGCCGGCAGTTCAATTAACTATAATCAGAATAGTTTGTATTACATCATAATGGCCCCCTGATGAATTTAATGTGAAAAATTTGCAGAAGAAAGGATCACTTTATATGCCTCAATATTTTCTGATAACGTGTTTGGTATCATAGTTGAGTAACTGTTAATTACTAAGAGCAACAATAAGTAATACAGAAGGTCAGTACATGCAATATGTATATACAATTACTAATATGAGGTAGTTAGGTGAGTTGATCAAATGTGCAGTATTTATTAATTGACTTAGGGTTTAGTGAACTTCAATATGAAGGCAAGACCCAATAATTTATCTCATCTTTGTCCCATGGAATCAAAAAATAAAAATGCAGCTTTATAATGGAGAATGAAAACACGTGCACATCCTAGATGAGACACTTCTGTAACAGTGTCCGAGTTTTCCTCCTGATTTTACGTTTCCACATGCCTGATCTGTGTCCAGCAGCAGGCTTGCATGCTGCCAATGGTAGCAGCCCTTCGGCGCTGGACCCGGGGCCCTCTGAATAGCTGCCATCTGTTACAGGCGCACTCGCTTGTGCACGGTCAGGTCAGAGGTGGATTTGGTCCCGGGCCAAAGAGACAGCACTCAGTGGCGTGATGATGGAAACAGGGCCGCTATAGGATTTCCTCAATTCATAATCAGGACAGTTCTCATCGCACACTGCTGAGTTCTGGGTTTGGTTCTGCAACATCTTGACTGAGTCAGCTGAGTCCCATAGGGGAGGGCACAGTACTCAGGTCACTGTGGTTCGTGTGTGTCTCTGTTCCTCCTGTCACTGAGAAAACAGTTTCCCTTTGAAGGGGGGGGGGGGGGGGGGGCCTCCAAAACAGCTGTAGGCAGGAAAGGTTTTTTGGGAAAGATTAAAAAAAAAAATTTTCCCCAAAGTGTTTGACTTTTTAGAAAA
>JAACJT020000110.1:13039395-13063235 GCA_009936485.2 Gymnarchus niloticus | reverse complement strand
GAAACCCGGCGCCAGCCCCCCCATAAAGAAAAGAAGAGGGGGGCAGATGAGGGGGGTACCAGAAAAAAACAACCCCCGATTGGGTAATGGGGGGGGGGAGGGGGGGGGGGGGGGGAAGGGATTCCCAAAATCTGATGATATGGAAAGGTTATTTGGGAAAAGTTTGAAAAGCAAATTCTCCCCAAAGATATTGACTGTTCAGAAATGAAAGAACATTTGAGAAATATGTGCGACTTGTGTTTACTGAGGTTTGTTTGCACTCTGCATGTTTAATCATTCAGACGTGGTCTTGCTTCTGTTTAATGCTCTTCACATTCATACTGTATCTGGATTTGTGTCCTACAGAACCTCCTGCAGTACTTGTGCTCTCCGTGGTCCTGAAACGCAGCAGCGTTAGACTGGGATTAGAGGTGCATGGAACTGGAGCACACACTGAACTGTCAGGCACCAGTCGGCAACACAAGCGGACCATTAGATTAGTTCTGGAATAAAAAAAAGACACAATATTGGTATTGGATATAACTTCTCAACTCTGGGGTTCATCGCTAGCCATGGGCACTCTAGGTGAAGGAGGTGTGTACAGCCTCAGTACACTGACATTCAGCAGCACTTTTCCGTCGCCTCCTTCCCCCACAACCATCTCTCTGTGTACTTAATATCCTGCCAAACCCATCCATCAGCAAATCTCCTAATTTAAACCATCCATTCCCTATGTTATGCTTGCATTGTACGTGATCAGCTATTACGAGCATCATTTTTTATAGTTTACAACTGGTCTTTTGGCTTACTTGGTTAATTATTGGTTTATAAATCTCATTATCTGTATAAGTATTGCATAGTTCTTGTGACGAATGTGTTTTTGATTTTGCAGTAATGGACAGCTCTGGCTAACACAGTTTCTCCCTGTCTCTCTCTCTCCCTCTCTCTCTGTCCGGCAGATGCAAGGTGTGCCGCTCCCCCTTCCTATCGACCCCGTGCCCCATCCCTTGCTCCTTCCTACGACCATCCAGACTTGAACCCTCGTCTGCATATGATTTCCGGAAATCAGCTCTATATGTTAGACCAGGAGGAGGTACATTCTCGCACTGCATTCCACACTGGCTCTCCGCCGCTCTAATGACTCAACAAATTACGCCTTTTATAATTTTCAATAGGGTGGGTGTGGAGGTGGTGGGGATGTTTATCATGGACAACTTCATATTACTGAGGAAGGAAATCAGGAGGGCTAGTAAAACGTTAGAGTCTCATATGATTGGTATTACTGTGAGTCATACTTTGTCTAGTACTGCTGTTAGTGGTACCACTTACCACAGTTACAGAAGCCAAAATCAGACTCAGATCCATGTAAGAATTGACAAGGACTAAATCTTTTAACAGCAGTCTATTCTCACATTATTGTCCACACCTTGCAGTTCAGATTAGACAGTACTTTGAAAAGGTTTAGATCAATCACGACTGACTAGCAGTCATTACTCCTCACTGGATAAACGTAAAATATTTATATGTGTCATTCGTCTCATGTGGTGAATATGAGCAACTCTCCTGGTGGTTATGTGAGATAATGGCCAGACATTCGTATTTTGGCCAAAGAATGTTTCAGTTGTCATCCTTCAGAAAAATGGCATTTGCCTAATTGTTTAGCTTGAAATGTGAAGTGAAACATGTCTGTCCGTCAAAGCAGTTCCTTGTAGGAGCAGTATTTCCAGTAAAAGAGATTATGCTTCATGGATTTGTACAGAGCCATTGAGAAGCATGAGGCTTTACATGTCTTTCGACTGTCAGGCATTAGAGAAAATGAAAATAAAAAAACATAGCCCCTTTGATTTTTAAAGCTAAAACATTTCTTTGCAGTTAATGTGCTGTAATTAGTCTACAATAGCTCCGGTTGCTCAAACATTGATTCCCCCTATTTTGTTTCATGCGACATACATGTGCACAGCTTGCCCTAGCCTTTTTTTTTTCCAATTCCCCACTCATGCCGCTTTGAAATGAGAGGCCGCTTGGAAGTAGCTGAGGGGCAGTAGACCATCCTGAAGAGCTCAATGTAGTGACGGCACGGAGGCCACGCGCTCGCTCGTGTCTTACAGCAATATGCAGCCTGATAGCATGCACGTATCGGAAACAGATGAGACATTGACTCTTGGAAGGCTCCACTGTAGGTGAAAGATGAAAGGACAGCAGAAACCAGTCGTGCAGGTGTTTTTTTTTTTTTTTAGTCTTTCCTTCTTCCGCGCATGTCTGAGCCATTAAACGTACAGCTCCATCCTCCGTCGTGTCGCTCGCAGCCCTATTGTCCTGCGCTACTCCGCAGGCTGTTGTCAGTGCAGTCGCCAGCAGGGGGAGCAAGACGGACAAAATTCTGCAGTGACAAGCGGATGGGGGGGGGGGGGGGGTATTCCCCCGTCTTCTGCGCAAACTATACGCACAAAAGCCTTATCATGGGGATGTGTTGTTACCTGACTGACTCTTACGCAAGGGGTAGGGGAGCAGCGTGTCATCACATGGACCGAAAGAGCTGCCTCTGAATTATTTTCCAAAAAAAATTCTGGTATGAAATAAACAGCCCTTTAGTCATTGTTGCCTAGCAGACATACTCATACCCCATTAAATGCAGATGCTGAATAAATGATTGCACACACAGACCACAGAGAGACATGTTGTTTTGCCCGTAGCCACTGGTGTCAGAATGCATAAAGCGCAACTCATAAGTTAGCATTTTCACACATGCATGACCCTTGGGAGCCCATACAAATTGGTGGATGGTCTGGTTATGTAAAGGACTCACACATATCGTTGACTAATGGCCAGGGATACAATATGTGTTAAAAAAAGATTTGAAAGATTTAAAAAAAAAAAAAAAGACTGACAAGCTTCATATGTATGTTGCAATATTGTGTCAGGTCATTAATCGGGGTTTCGGGGTTATTTGAGAGTATAATGTTTTTAACATCATTTTCCTGCTTTTTCAATTTCAAGCAATCAAAATTTCATGTACAATTTTGGTATTTGAATCCCATGATTATGTGTAGTCAGTTTAATTGGTGTCTGTAAATCACCCATAGTGAGCGTACAGTTGATGGACTGGTGTCTGTCTTCCTACTGCCCTGAACTGGCCACCCTCTGTTGACTTAAGCGCCCCTTCCTCCACGGATCTGCACTGGGCAAGATGATGAATGGATAGAACTATGAAAAGGGAATGCATTTAAAAAAGGACCTCAAAGTATCCATCCATCCATCCATCCATCCATCCATCCATCCATCCATCCATCTTCTAACCACTTATCCTGGTCAGAACTGTGTGGGGGCCTGGAGCCTATTCCAGCCAACATAGGTCACAAGGCTGGGGTACATTCTGGGTGGGACGCCAGTCATAGTAGGCACTGTACAGTGAAATTTATATTAAATAATCCTGCTGACAAATTAAATACAGCAGTAGAAAGTTTCTTTATGTAAATACATAAAGTGTGCCCCTAATGTGACATTTAAAAAAGGAACAGGATAACAAATGCAATTATTACATCCATTAGAATGATAATTACACATATTTTGTTCCCTAATTCATTCAGTGATTTATCCCTCGTGAGTAGACTTTGGTAGTGTGTTTTGTTTAATACATTAAATCTCGCATTAGAAACTCTGGATGATGCATTATGAGAGTGTTACTGTTTGATTAGAAACTTCTTTAAAGTACTTTACATTGCAACTCAGGGTTAGATGTATGACTTAAACTTCCCCGAGCAAAACTGCCCAATCCCCCCAATTATGGGCAGACTTTAAAACCTGAAAGGAAGACATCTGAGCCAGCCTAAAGCGGGGTGATCACTAATGCTGGGAGATAAATCGTGTGGTAATTTGGCGTAACCAGAGTGACACGTGCTGAGGGACCACAGGTTTGGACTGGGTCAGCAGGGTGCTGGAGGAACTGCTGTTTGGCAGCAATAGTTCAGGCCCATTAGGGCGTAATGGATGACGCACCTGTCTTCCCCCCCACCCCACTGCATCCCCGCACAGCTGGACCTGATGAGGCAGCTGTGGCACATGGTGCAGCTCCTGTGGAGCCTCGCCATGCCCAGTGCCAGTTAGAGGGCACCTGTCCTCATAGATTTACGGATCATGATGGCTGCTATTTATCTAAGACTCACAAGAATGATTATATACGTCCTGGGCCATTGTGCAGGGGTGTAGTATTTCTAGAATATTGGTGGATTTAAACAAAGAAAATATCCTATTCCAGGTAACAATTCTGTGTGAAGTTAGCATCCTATTCATTGTATTAATTCTGCACCCTGTTCCAAGTATCAGTTCTACCCTAAATTAAAATTACGTCCCGTCTATCAATTCTTCTGTAAATTAATATCCTGTTCCAGGTACTGGTTCAATGCTGCATTAACATCATGTATCACTTACCAATTCTGCTTGAATTTACCATCCTGTTTTATGTGTTAATTTTACGCTAGATTACTAACTTGTTTACGGTATAAGTTCATGTCTAAACTTACATCAAATTCCATGAATTAATTCTTCCATAAATTAATATTCTGTTCCAGGTACTGGTTCATCTTAAATTCTATCCTAAATTAACATAATGTTCCACGTTTCAATCCCTCCATAAATTAATATACTCTTGCAGCTACTGGTTCTATCCTAAATTAACATCCCATTCCATGTATTAATTCTTCAATAAATTATCATCCTGTTCAGGAATCAGTTTTGCCCTGAATGAACATATTGGTCCCTGTATCATTTTTCCCCAAAATAGCATCCTGTTCCAAGTATCAATTCTGCCCTAAATTAAGTCTTTAGGTAGTAGTGCAGATCCAAATGTTGAGGTAAGAATTCTCAGTACTCTCACATAAATAACAGGTTAAAATAAAAGCCAAGAGCTATTATTATGCACAAGCTTTTTAAAATTTCTCATACTTCTTTGTCAGTGTTAGTGGACTGGACCAATTTTAAACTGAACCCAGTATTTACGTCTCCCAATATATAACCACCCACTTTCTTCCTGTGTTGTCCTCATACTGGGAATCCACAAATCAGAAGCTGTCAAAACCGTGTTCCACCAGTGCCCATATGGTGCCTTTTGTCTCTCTGAAGAGCTACGTTTCCTTCGGCAGAATCTGCAGATCAGGGAAGCTTGGGAAGCTGGGAATTCTATTCTTGGAAAGCCAGAATATGAAGGCTAGAATTCAATGCTTCCCTGGTCTGCTTGGAGCGGGTGGCCCTTGAAAACATTGGATTCAGCCTAATGGGCCAGCATGAAGTGTGAGATACTCAAATGAAAAAAAAATAACAGGTCTATGGTCTTAAGACCCCATGATTCAAGGGCTTTCCCCATACTCCCGGGAACACTCCTCGCTGTTAATTTATTGAGGTCTTTATTTTAACTAGAAGTTAAATCAATAGAATCAAGATCTACCACCCCAGCCTCCTCAAAATACCCGTAGCGTCTCTGTGTTAAACATGATGATAAATTGGACTAATGGTGGGGTGTCGTACTGACCTCCTCTTAAAAATGATCCTCTGGTGTGCCAAGCCATCCTCTTCATTCTTGTTTCCTTTGGCTGATTTTCCCAAAAACTACTGTGACAGATTTCATATTTTTTCCCTGTTAAACTCATCAGTTCTGATAGTATTCCAAGAAATGAACGCCTATGGTCAATCAAGAAGTATTACTTTTTGCATCCCCTTTGAAATGTCACACTTGATACATATAAACACTAACATAATATCTTGACAGGGTGCAAATGTTGTTTAGATTTTTGCAATGTGGGGATTGTTGTATGGTTCTCAAGACTGAATACCTTGAACACATGGCTGTTTGGATTTATTAGAACTATCAAGTGATCCAGCTGGGTAATTGAATACACTGTCAGAACATGGTAACCAGCACATATTTTGAATGGTAATGATTTGTCTGTACCAGCAAAACAGTCCCCAGCAAACTCTCCTTAGGCTCAAAAAGTTTGGCACCTTGTTAGCAAGCTATGACTGTATACAGTGCTGATTTTACACACACCAGACCGTGGCTTTCTTTACTCCGAGAGGATAACTCCCAGTGGCTTCCATACTCCTGAGCACGTACACGGTCAGCAATGAGGAGGAGACACAGTGATTTGCGGAGCCCCCGGATTTTTAAACTGAAGGCCGTAAATCAGTACTTGCGTTAAATGAGGCACATGTTGTGTGCAGTATAGTCAGACGCCATTATGAAAGATATATGAGGTGGAATCGGACACCTTGCCAAATGGGTGCTGAAACGAAAGCCCAAATAATTAGGTGAAGAGATTTGTTTGTGTGCCACGTTTTACCTTATTTCAGCTCATGAAGAATTTATAATGTGTAATAATTCTTTATTGGTCATAATTCTAGCGCAACTTTATTGCAGCTTGATTACGAACGTGTGAATGAAGAATCACGACGGGCTGCAGTTTTTATTGTATAATAATGTCCTTGATTATGTTTAACAATTTAGCAAAAAATGGACCATGTCCGTAGCCTCGTGGAGTTTGATGGAGATCATAACTGGATTCGCTGCTAAATACTGCATTTGATGGAGGATGTGACCCCCAGTATATCTTGGGATATCTTGAGATATCCCAAAAAGATCTCGTGACTTCCACCTGTGCCTGGATCTCTCCAGTGTAAGGATGGGTAGGACTCCTACCCACCTGAATACAAGCAGCTTCGCCATTTACTGACCTATCCTGGTGACACTAGCCCCTTCCTGGCTGTCACTCAGCTCTGGTGACATCCAGAAAAATGCACACGGTTCATCTGCCCAGTTTACCTGTGAGAAGGATGGTTAGTCAGCCTCTATTGTGTGGCTGCTGGCTTAGTTTTCTGACATCTGCGTGAAATGGTAATAACTGACCTTGACCAGTACTTTGTCAGTAACTGAGAGCTCTGACAGAAGCTAACAGGCATTTATACACTATGCAATGAATAGTTTCTGAAGACATGAATTGAAAGTGAATGTACTTGAAGAATGAGTGTTGTGGTTTATTTTATTTTTGAAGGTCTTGATTGATACCTTTTGCACCATTGGTACATTTGTGGGTGGGAACTTAAAGCAAACTCAGATGGAATAATCAGGGTTGTTCCTCCTATTATCTTGGTTAGTTACAGTTCTTCTGGGGAATTATGAGTGATTATAAAGATATTGACTGTCAAACATTACATAGCAGTCACAGGTTTACATTGGACAAGGGTTAGGCTTCCAGCAGACTAATGACACTAAACCTGGCCCTTCTGTGTCTTAAACATACAGCTCTATTACTGATGTGTTACAGATGTATTTCTGCATATTTTAAAAATTTCAGACCATATACTGTATCATATGTATCATATTTTTGAGAATCTATTTTTTAGAACAACCATTTAGCTGAGGTGCTGTTTATTTTAGGGCTGTGTATCTCAGGGCTTGGTAGGCATATTCAGGGCCATATTATCAGCCGTACTGCTCCCTAGAGCTGGAGGACCGTCCTCACATTTTGCAGCCAAATGCACTCTACTGTCCATATGTAATACAGACGACATCTCAGCTCAAGCGGAATTCAAAGCACCCAATCAACATCCAAGATGTACGTAGGCCTGATGCGAGCAATGATACCCGCAGACAGGTCAGCAGCTTCCCTGGCTGACCCGTATCCCCCTTCCTTTTGGATGCACAGGTCCACCCGTTGTTGATGCGAGAGCGTCGCTCGGAGCCACACCGGAACAAGCTGCTGCGCAGGACTGTCAGCGTGCCTGTTGAGGGGAGGCACCACCCCGAGATCGGTGAGTGAGAAGCCGCCTGGAGGGGATGCCGTACCAGGGGAGGCCTGGACACCTGCCCCACGAGGCTCCAGGCTCTCACCCTCAGCTGGGTGGATCCTTCTTCCCTCTGGCTCCCTTCTGGAGCTGGCCAGGCATACTGACACAGATTTTTTTGCTTTTTTTTTTTTTATGAGGGCCATAAGCTCACAGAACAGCCCTATTCCCTAATGAGAGAAAGGTACTATGAGCAAAGGCAGAGTGTCAGCTCAAGATTACAGACACTTACAGTCAGGCAGAGGCTGATCCGGAACCATTACCGTCAGAAATTAAAAACTCAAACGCTTATCAGGTGTCACTCTTCTGTCTCAGCACACAGAACTGAGAATATCAGTATTCCCATTGCCATATATACGTACTGCGCTTAGATTCCTAGGGAAGGAATTCATATTAAACGAATACAAGCTTCAGTAAATCTAGCCAGATACTGTACCTTATGAAGAATCATGGATGGTTTGACTTGGTGGCTAGCCAGCTGTATTAATTTTCATATCGAATGTATTATCTGTTCTCTAAAATACCTAAATTTCATAATTAGGCAGCGTAACTCTCCATCTCCGTGCACCATCTGCCACCGTACCGTTGACTATACTTCTCCATTTTCCTCCATCTATTCCGCTATATAGCTGTTAAGCAAAAATAGCTTAAAGAAAATTGTGCTGACCCACTGTCATTGTCTGCTGGATGTTCAGGGTCTGCTCCCGTTTAGCACACAGGCAGAATTTCTAGTTGTTCTTTGACAACAATGATACAGAGTGTAATTATAAATAGTGTAAATATATTTTAAACAGTAGCACTATGAAAGCATGCACTCTTACCTGTTTGACACGGAATACATTTACATGGATAATCTTTCCACAGTTTCATCAAATATTGCAGAGCATGGGTCCTAAGAGGGGAAACTCAAGGCCATCCAAAGGAGGGATTCACGTGAATACTGGGGGAGGGGGGCATTGCTACATCACGCCCCAAAGGATGCTCACTTGCAGCACGCTTCACCTTTCTTCGTATAATGGGGGTGCACTCACTCGCTCCAGTGCTTCTCCTGTACTTCTGATTCCTTTATGTGATTGTCAATTCATATGAGGAAATGTTTCCGTAGTCCTCAGGAAATTTCAGTTTGTTCGGTTTAACTAAGTGTAAAGTCTTTAGCGGACTCCTTGGCTGAAGACCGAAGGCATTTGAATGTGTTAAAAGGATTCTGTGTGAGCACTGCAGTATTTTTTGTAAGCCTTTTAAGGAGATGCTTGGTGTGTATTTATCTTTATTTGGGAACGCAGGAGAGTGATCGTAATAATTACAGGCTTTCTGGTTAGGCTTTAATACTTCTGTCCGGTGTCTTAAAACCAGGCGATTCAGCCAGACTGACTGCTGGCAAAGCAAAAGTGTGTATGCTATTTAAATGTCTCAGTATAATAGGTTCTTTAAGCAATGTCCAAAATAATGGGATTGTCTCTAAAGAATGTATCTCGTAAGACTTTGAATATTGTTACATGAATGTTTGAGATACAGGGATGGGACATAGGGGCGGGGGGTATTTGGGACAGGTTCTCACTGTCCAGGGTTCAAAGGATAGGGTGGAAGCAGAGTGGGGGGAATCGATAAGTAAATTACAGCCGAAGTGGGTCATGGCCATCGGGATCTAGGCAGGTTTAAAGGGAACAGGAGAAAGAACCAGGAGGAGTGAGGAACATGCAGACTGATTAAGAAAAAATACACCTAAGAAGCTGCCTTCTCCTGGCTCACAAAATTGTTTTACCTTATAATGAAAACCATACATTCACCCCAAAAAGGATTTTCTTCCCCTCAATTCAAGGCATCACAATGGAAACTTAGGGCCGCACATAACAGTCTGCTGCATAATCCTTTTTATAAAGAATCAATATATTGTGATACACCATAGGGACAGATTGTGCCATCAGATGAGATTTCAGACACAAGAAAGATGAATTTTGCAGTGCATCTCACAAGGGGTGGTTATGTGGCACTCATCCGGTCTCAGGTGATGGTAATACTTTGCAATTTCAAAGTGCATTTGCTGCTGGCTTTGACTCCCGAGGCAACAAAGGTTATTCACCAGTCGATCAGTAGTTTGGCGTGCAGTGAAGGACTCAAAGTCTCAGCCATCTCTTTGGATTCCACGTTTCCAGTTTTACAAACAAGGACCCTGTCAAGAAACGTGGGAATGGACTGGCAACGGGTCTCTGTTCGCGTACAAACCATTCCCTCTTTCAACGTACTAAAAAGTAGTATTTTTGCACCGTTGTCCAAGATTGAAGAAATTAGAAATAAATAGCATAGCTCTAGAAGAGGACACTGACTGGCAGTATGACTTTGGGTTGGTCTTATTGTGTGTGTGCATGTCTGTGTGTGCGTGTGTGTGGAGGGAACTTCTGAAGTAACATATATAAAACAGAAGCTGAGGTGGGGACTCATTCCATTTCCGACATCCTCTTTGCTTAACTTTAGTCTTATTTGTCCCTGCCGGTTGGCACATTATCCATCCTTCCCACGTGGATGTTTGGAGTGTGGTGATTAAAATAAAGCGCTTTGCACAAATGTGAATAGAGGGGTCCCACAGGTTTTGATTCTTAAAAGCACTTCAATGTCACGCTTTGTCTTTAGTCTTTGTTTTGCCTAATTAACTTTCAGCAAACAGTTGAAAAACATGGCGGCAAGTATGAAGGCATCGTTTTATTTTTGAATCATTATTTCCCTAATATTGAAAATAGCAATTATGTACGTAATTGTTTATGTAATCTTGATATTAATAGAGGGCAGTACGGCAGCTCAGTGGGTAGCACCTCCTGGGTGTGGAGTTTGCACATTCTCTCTGTGTTTGCGTGGGTTTCCCCCAGGTACTCCACTTCCTCCCGCAGTCAAGAAACCTGTGACTAGGTGAATCGGTGCCTTGAAATTGCATTTAGTGTGTGGGTCTGCCCTGCAGTGGGCTGGCTTCCTGTCCAGGGTGCCCTCTGGGATAGGCTCCAGGCTCACCGTGACGCTGTGCCTGAAGCGATTATGGATGGATTAATACTAGTAGAAAAGGTTATTCGCAGACATGACAATGATCAGTTTAATACATTTTTAATTGTGTATATTTTTCTTTCTCCCATGAAACATACTAAACAGTAACAAAATTTTAAATGAACCTGAACATAAATTGATGGCCAAGGAGGTCCCACAGTAGGGCTTGTGTGTTTTATATATCTGCAGCAAAAGCTATAACTACGTTAAATAAATTATTTAAAAGAATTATTTGGTTTGCTTATAGCATAATTACCTTTTTTACTATCTTGCCCCTACTGCTTTTCATTAATGTTGTCTCAGGTTAATAGTAGTTATCTTTAATTCTGGATATGGCTTCAGAAAAAAAAAACAGTCTTTGAAATTCAAAATTATTTTAATTGCTGTGCTTAGTGACTCTCAGCCAACCATGCTGAAGATCAAAGGCCGCCATCAATTAACAGACGTGTTGATTTACGTGCATTCAGATATGAACACGGACGCGGCACGGAACATAAACACTGGTCTAGCAAGGAGCTACAGTAAAGCAGAGCAGCGACTCGCGAACCAGGTGTGGCGCAGCTGGAACAGCGTGTATTCATCCGGTGGAGCACGTGGGAGTCGTCCCTGTTTATGCCGTCTTCCTCTTCGGCTGAGGCTTCGGGTCAGCGATGATGGCGTGTAGCTCATTTTTGAGCGTGAGAGCAGGTGTGTCTTAAGAACACTGATGGCACAGGGCAGCCTGCGGGATCAGGGAGCCAGGCGAGGCTGGATACCAGCACAGCTTTGCCTGTGGGTTAGTAGTGTCTGTGTGTAAAAGTATGTGTACGTATGAACGTGTGTGCAGGCATGCCAGTTTCTCTAATTTTGTGGGGACATTTTTTGGGCAAAGGACTCGAGCCATTAACTCTGAAAAAGAGATTATGTGTGAGGATGTTACCACAAGGTGAAATGCCCTTTCTTTATTTTTTTGTGTATTTTGTGCTTTAGTACTATGTATTCAGGTTTTGTTGAAGTCAAGATATTATATATAGGATTTATATGTTACATCACTAGAACTGAGTCACCATGTTGTGTGTGTCACCGTGTTTACCCCACATTTCTGAGTGTCACCCATTCCCCTCCAGGGACATTTTTTGCTGGCTGTTTTCCCCCGCAACAAAAAAAGAAAATTGTGTGCTTTATTGACATGTCTGTAAATGAATTCCTCCTGCAGCCTCTGCATTTGCAGAGCAAAGGGGAAACAACTTACATTAAAGTTGATGTTGTTAATAGTTCCTCTCCTACCTTCCTCTGCTTCCAAAATAAACAGAACGTCAATCAAAAAATGCATTCATACCTTCCGTTAGTGGGAAACATGTGAGTCACCATTTACAAAAAAGCCGCCCCAGTCCTCTTAAACATACACCACACGATAACCTTACATATTTCACACCCTTCTGTAAGCTTTTCTTGTTTTAATATCATTCTGTTATGGTTATTGCTAGGTCTCATGTGTCATTGACATGGCTGTGACCAAAGTGTTAATGATTCCTTTGCCTATAATTTGGGGTTTGGACCTGGTGGTTGACTTTGAGGGTGAGCACTGAATGTTCTTTTTTATCTATGCTGCTCAGGTGCCTCGAGTATTGGATGTTATTTGATCGATCTTGTGAAAGTGCTTTAATAATACAGTACACCTGTAGTCTGACCACTGACGCCAGTGCCATCTGGACTCTGGTGCATTGAGAGGTGATGGGTTTTCAGTACTGTTTACAATTTTTAGCATCCCTCGCGCATATTTTCAATTTGGTGGGCAAAGCCAAAGAGTCATTTTGCGAAATTTGTTGACTCTCCATGCAGGATGCTATCGGTTTCTGTCATGGCTGACATCTGGCAGTGTGCAGACTCCAAATTCTCTCCAAGATTCTCCGGCTTTTGCTACCTAATGGTGCCACAACTCAGATGTCATTGAGGTATTCAGGTACTCCTCATTGGTCGTTTGACAACTGTAATGATTGATTAGTCCAGGTTCATAACTACACACCCTGTAATTTGCTTTGCTGAAAATTCTGGCTGCATATTTATTGACGTTTAGAACATATCGATGTTCATTCAGCAACCTCAGACCATTTCTAGTTTTAACTAAGCTTGTTCACAATGTTTCCCCGAGGCCCGCCTGGAAGCCTTCAGAGGCTGAGCGTCACACTACCCCCCCCCCCCCCCCCCCCCCCCCCCCCCCCCCCCCCCCCCCCCCCCGGGGGGGGCTCCGGGGGCGGGGGGTCACCCCCCCCCCCCCCCCCCCCCCGCAGCCCCTGCCAAGCCAGCCGCTTTCTTTACACACTGCCACCCCTCATGGTATCACGCGGTCCAGCCAGCCCAGACCGCAGAGGTGTCTCTCGCCGGCGAACTGGCAACCCACGGACACCTAGTGGCTCTGTGGGAGGTGTATTTTCAGCAGGCAGCCGAGGTGCCCTGGTGGACTTAGACCGTCTTTTGTACGACAGAACAACATCAGTTATGTTCTGCCCCAGTGGCCAATGTTTTTTTTTTTTTTAGTTGTCTATTCCTCTCTCTGTTTCTGGCTTCATATCTCCACATTACACAGAAATGGGGAAGAGGGCTGCAGATTGAAATAACAGAAAAGTGACATTTAAACAACGTTCATCACAAGAACGGTCTTTGCAGTATGCAGCATAAGAAGATAAAATCGCATGTTAACTGCATCCCTTTGTATTAAAAGTGCCAGAATAAATAATAATTTGAGAGAAATAGTAGCCAAACGCAACATCATGTACCGTGAAGCCGGTGAGCTGATATTGTGAGACGCCAAGCCGGTGGCGGCTGGTCTATCTCGGCTGATGAGAGCTGGCATGTGACTGCAAGCTGGCAGGAGGATTTGTTCAGCTGCCAGTTGATGCTGTTGGGCAGAAGTGTGGAGGAGAGGTTAGGGTTGTGGGTTTGGGAGCCCCGCTGTGGCACTGCTGTTGTGCCAAGTTTTTAACCCGAACTCCTGTTGTAAAAAGATACACGTATGCATATACAGGGAAACCGCCACATTTTAACTAAAAGGCAGATCCTAACGCGGTAATCTGGCTTGGAGAGGGACACATGTCTCTAAGAGACATGCTTTCATCCCTGGGCTGTGGCTTTGTTGCTCGAGGAGCATTTCTCATTGGCACTGTGGGTCTGGATTCTGGAGCCATGGTTACTTAGAAGGGAAGCTTGTCAATAGAACAGCACCGGGATTTGAGAGCTTGTGTCAGCTCAAGACATTTTCTTCTTCCTCTCTTTCTTCTTTGTCTTTTCTTGATCAAAAAAATTACGAACAAACCTGAAACTGCACATAGTTTCTCTATGAAGCATCTTTTATAGGGAAACTAAGAACGAATGAAACAGTGAAATCAGAAGATAAGACAGTTAAAACATAATGTACATCTAAATTTTGATTATCACAAGTAGTCGCTCAGTTATGATCTATAGTATTTGGATTAATAACGGAAAACCTTAAGGTGTGCTGGTTTCACGAATATCTGTACCAAAATGAATCGACATATCTATCGTAGTAACACAGCGTCAGTGAATGGGTCTGAACTGAACCAAACTTGGAGATGAATGGGACAAGGTCCGACGTGCTTGTGAAGACGGTGATATGTAACGTAAAAGAAAATTTCTTAGGCAAGTACATTTTGTTGCACAGCAACGCAGAGATCTGAAAAATAAAACTGTGAAAGAAAATTAGGAGGAAAAGATACATTTCTAAAGGGACTAGAATCACATCACTGATGGTAACCATGGTAATAATTACAGAGCAGACAGACACTGCTGAAGAGCGACAGAGAGAGAGAGAGAACTGGAGATATGGTTAAGGAAATGTGACTGTTACAATCTTATAAGTACAATGGTATTTCTTCTTTTTAAAGTTGCTTTCCCTTTAATCTTGCCCTGAACTTGTAATTTTTTATCTATATTTTGTTACGCACGTCAACAGTTTTGCTGGAACTACCTTTCCCTTCATTCTCCCACCCACTCCTCTCATTGATAGTGTTAAGGGTTAAGAGGTTGTAACCGTGGGTTTATAGTTGTCATAGTAACAAGAGGCAGCGATATACGTGGCCCCCATCCGTTGTGATTGGCTGAATCCAAATAACTTCGGCAAAATCCTCAAAACTGGACACATCCATTGGAGAATAAAGATACGGGTTATGTATTAAATACTGTATTTGCTTTATTCTATGTTGATGCATATAATGATTTAACGTAACGATGTGATCAATACATCAATACCAGTCAGTTATTAACTGTCATTAATTTTGATACACATAAATAATAGAGTAGATATAGTTTACACGTACTGTGACTCTCGCCAAGATAGGGGGGTGGAAATGAATGCGTGGATAATTTACATGATTGATATTAATAGTGTTTCAGTAAGACTGATAAATATCGACGAACGGTTGGGCTATGCATAAAATGTGTTCATTTTTATTAATATGGATAAGAGAATGGATAAGATTAAACTGTCATTCGACCGTACACGGTTTAACGACGCTGCCCTTTTTACATCCTTTCCTTCCAGTCGATAACGCTGCGCAAAAAGCCATGCTAATAAAATAATATTGGCTGTTTAAACAATTTTATTGGCATTGCTGCTATTTCTGTGATGCAACTGTACGACTTACACCAATGCATAACGATCCGGCTTTACATTTGGCTCATCTGTGTGTGTGTGTGTGTGTGTGTGTGTGTGTGTGTGTGTGTGTGTGTGTGAGAGAGAGAGAGAGAGAGACGCCAAGGGAGCTTGCGATCACCTAGGATCCCGTGTATAGTAGGCTGCTTCAAATCATTCTACATCCCATTACTCCTCTGCTCCCCCTTTGGTACCGTGTATCCCCGCCCTTGCCAAACATGACAGCGACAGAAAGCGAAAACGGGGGATGAGAAGGAAGGGCAACACGGTCCACTCAAGCAAATACACCTGTAAAGCATAGAGTCGAGCAAAGCTGTGCTCTCCAGCCGCCGACGATGAGCTGCCCAACGTGAGAAGCGGATTGTGGAGGAAGATGGAGAGAGGCACCGGAGGGAACGCGAAACGGAACGTGTGGAGGCTTTGGATACCGATGCAGTAAACTGCTGTCTGCCGTTACAGTAGAGACGTGCCATAGTTAATTAAGTTGTGGTTGCTTAATTTTTACCTCTGGGGAAAACGAGCGCCGGAGACCGAGGCGTTACTGACGGACTGCTGCTCGGCATCTTCCGGAGAGATCGCCGGCTGTCACATCGCTCTTCAGCGTGGGAGCTCACACAGATAAATTAATAATCGACGAAAGGATTGCATTAGGATTTTATTTCCCCTCGATCGGGAACGCCAGAATGAAACAGACACACTAGTTGACGCACTGATGTACAGTGGAGAGCGAGGCTGCACACACACACACACACACACACACACACACACACACACACACACACACTGTCTAGTCCTGATGTACTGATCGGGAAGATCGATACGTAAGAGCTGGCATTCCCTTCGTGCATATAAACTGATTCAAGCGTAGTTTTATCCGGATATCATGCAAATCATAGGTACAGCACAACTTGAGGCAAACGGAAACCACAATACGCTTATCGCCTTTCTTTTAATATCAGGCTAACCGACAAATTAGGGCATTAAATGATCGGCTTTACTAATTGCTGTTATGGTTAGAAAAAGCAAAGGATGGTCGTTTCGTAGAGCAGCATCCATTTACAGCAGGACGCTATTTTAAATACATAATACAATCAAAAGATGAGAGAATATTCCGTAGATTACCCTGGAAACGGCAGCGGGATTCTAACTCAGCGTGTAAATTTTGAAGGGGTCGGGGGCAGGGGAGCAGGTGACGAGGATAAGGGAGAGGCCGGGACTACTGAGCTCTCAGCGAGGCTGCCTGCCGCGGAACAGCCGCTGCCGGTGCTGGAGAGCATGGACTGGGCAAGGGGCAAGAATGAGCCTTATATCCTTCAGCAATTATAACATTCAATATTGTGGATCTGGAATATCTTCGAGCTTCTAATAGTTTACAGCTCAGACATTCTATCAATCAAGCCTCCTAGATGCGTGTTTGTGTGTTTAATGTTATCCTGTAGCTGGTATTATATGATTAATCATCTTACAATCTCCATTTCCTAATCCCTTGAATAGCTAAAGCTTCTAAAACTGCTGTATTCATTTCACTATTTTATATTTATATGTGTTCTTGTTTTGAAACCAAGTTTCAATTAGTTTTGTACCAAATCTATACCTAAGGGGCATTGATTAACAAAATACTACTAATAATTAATTTAGCCTCTCAAAATACAAGATAAGTAAAGACATATATTTTTCATTTGAGAAAATATTATTTTAGAAAGCCGTGTGCTTGAATGTCACTCGCGTAATTGGATGAAGATGCACAGGAATGTTATTAGTGTGTATAGCACTTGGATGCCCTTGGCAGAAAAGCTATTAAACTCGTTTTTCTTTGGTTTATGCGTATATTAATGAACTGCGTGTTAAAATAACGTGACTGCTTAGATTGTCTTAAAATGTATGCAGTTATTTTGCTCTTTCTTCAAACTACTCGATTTACATTTCTTAATATACCTTCAATACAAGACTGATCTGGGTTTCTGAAAACTGAATGCGCAAAGCTGTAAATGACAACTTAAACTATATCACTCCCCTTTAAGTATATTTCTAGAAATTTGAGCTTTTTTTTCTTTTTTTCAGCAAACATATAATGCAGAACATGACTGGTGTGTTAGTTTGTTTAGACCATACATGCCTGTGTTTTCTGCGATCCTGACATGCGAGTAGGAAATGCATACATCAAACAAGCATACACCAATATCAGAAGGAGCATGTTCACGGTTAGTTATAAACATTCGTGTTACCTTCTAACTGTGTGTGCCGTATCTTACTATTGGGCATACGAAAGTGAAGAATAAAGAAGAAACTCAGGAACAAAGCGAATTGTGGACGTTCAGTAAAGGGACTTTTCACCTTGACTCTGAGCAGCAGAGCAGGCTGCAAGGAACAAACAAACAAACAAACATAAAGAAATCACAATATCTGGCAATGTTTCCAAGAAACCTGGAGTCTTGTCGCAGTTCTGATCGACATTTGTAGGTAGGCCCAAAACCTTTGAAATATGTCTTTCTGTGACTTTTTAAAAACGTGTTCTTGCAGATACTTCGAGTTAAGATTAAGTAATTGTTTAATCTGGGTTGCATTATGCAAGAGAAGTTCATGTTCGTAACTGCTTGGATTGATATAGTCATTAAATGGTGATGATACTGTGGACCTTAAATCAAGGTTATGGCTAATGGTGGCTTTTTGGAACAGCCTCAGAAATAGAATTTAAGTGTGGTTAAGTGATACTTTATTGGATTTCTTATAAAGTTCCTTCCTGCAGTCAAGTGTCTGTTTCATACACAAGTTAATGGTCTGTCTGCTAGTGTTCCCGCACTTTGGCCAACCACTGAGCCATTACTTAAAGTTCCTGCAACTGCTTTAAATATAACTGCACCAATAACAATTTCTTGTTAAAAGGGAACTCATATCAAAGGATTAATCTTATGTAACATGGTACAAACAACTGTTGCACCAGAAATGAATCTCACATATGCACAATTTAAAAACTCATGCTTAAGTTTTAAAATTGTCTGTTTTAGCATATTTATAAAGTTGGCAATTTTCAAATGCAAACTTAGGAAGTTATGGCGTTACGTTTTGTCTGATTGTTTTGTTGTGGGTGTCTTTTGGCCATTGCTGATGGCCACCATGATGGCCACCATGGTAATGGCAGTTGCTGCTGACTTCAGTAATGGAAAGAATGTATTTCATATTGCTTCAAGTTTGCTGTACTGAGGCACAGCAGCTTTGTTAAATACATCCAGTACAATCACTGCTCATTTGGATTTTTATGATTGCTGTACATTAAATGTAAGACTACAAGAAATTCAAGATTGTGGTAATGCATCTGTATGCTGCTTTTAAGAAGGCTTTGAATTGGCTACTCTGCGTACATTTTCAAGGACATAGCACCTCAGGACACATTTTCACCGAAACAACGAGCTATAAACAAAAATGCAAATGGCCTGGAGCTTTTCTACACCCACACGCTCCACGTCTCGCTTCCCTCTCTGACCGAGGTAGCTGGAAGCTGACGCTGCCCCCACATACTCCAGGTTGACATCAAATTTACATTCAGAATAGAGAACGCATACACACACATGCATGCACATGCAGACACATATGCGAACATGCAATGATGCACGCAGTTGCAGCCAAAACAATCAATTCCATGTCTGCAATATATAATGGAAAGCAGTTCAGCTAAGTTGTCCTGAAACTACTTGGTTAAAAAAACGCATTTTCGGTAACGTCCACTCCTCTGCTTCTTCTATAATGTTGTACTGATTGTTTAAATTAGCTGTTTAGATTACACCGTGCTTCTGTATCTGTTTATCTGCATTTGCATTCTGTGTGAGCAGAGAACATTTGTAAATAATTAAAATCTTCACCCTTTTTGTGTTGCCAGAAAGCCAGCTACGTTTAATTAAAATTTTGCCCTCTATCCTACTCAGTGGATTCTAGGGTGTGTTTGTATACACACACACACACACACACACACACACACACACACACACACACACACACGCATAATACATATATACATATTTATACATACAGTATATATATGTCCATATATGTATATATGTATCTGTTATTTGTTTCAGTATGCATGTTCAGTGTTACATGTTTTCTGTTCTGCTTTCTATTCTTATTCTGTCTTTCTGCTACATGTCTACGGGTGACTGAAATGGAAGGTACTTGGTGTTGTTACCATGGAAACCAAACAAAGAGCCAGAATTCAGAAAACGGGAGAATGAGAGATGGATTTTACTGGACATGTTACACCTCTTGTACGAATTACTCTGTTTCACATTGTATGTCCTCTGTGCTGGCATACATCTTAAAGTCATAGTTATACACCATTGCTTGGAAGGTCAAAAGCATGTATAATCAGTAGAGATGGGTCAAATGAGGGTTTGAAACCCGTGGTGGGTGGGAGCATTGCCAGTATTGATTGGATTGGATAGTCTCATTTAGTGCCAGCATTGATTGGTTAGTTCAGGATACTCCCACCTGCCATCAGTTTTGAAGCCTCATTTGTTGCATCAGTAAAAATCAGGTACATTTATTGGGTTTTACATAGTTTAGTCCGGCTTTGAAAACATTTAATCCAATATCCAGGGTCTTTATATCAAGAAGAACATTTTGCTTACAATTATGTGCAAGATACAAGAGTGTTTTTGTAAGCCTGCATTAGATCTGTACCTTAATGTAAATGACCTGATATGGATTTGTAGATTGCATGAAGCTTTATGGATGCAGGGTGTGTATGGTTAACATTGAAATAGGATGGTAAATACTTATTGCTTATAGTGTCTTGTTATTTATATGTCTTTTAGAAATATGTCACAAAGACTATGGAAAAATGCATATATTATATATATATATGTTTTTTTTTTTCACGTCAGGGCAAGAGTTAGTTAATTGATAAATGTGAGAAAGTATATTAATTGTTCATTAGAAAATGTAAAGGTGAATGAGAGTAACAAGATACATGATCAAAGTCAACAGTAATCTTTATAATAAAGATTAGATTTACCTGTCTCCCAGTCCTCATTTTGGTTTTATTTTTTTTTAACTTGATGTTTACTGGTTTATATCTGCTTTAAATGAGATAAGGTCATCTTACAGCATTGGCTTCCTATTAAATTGCAAAAATGTTTTCTTCCAGCCAAAACAGTTAACTTGATATGCTTGAGAAACATCAAGGTCACAAAGAAAAGAGTGGGACAGCACCATTAACTCAAAAGATGTTATTTTCATTGAAAGCTTGATTCAGGAGAGTGCAAAATTCCTATTTTGGTTTGCATAATGTATTGGTTATTAAAAATAACTACTAAACAGCTACGGATCAATTGCTGTCTGCACATATGGGTATAGTCGGGCCTTATTTGAAATAACATCAGTGGTGATGAACAAGTTTGCTGCATATCCCTATTCCTGTTGTAAATTGGGCACATGGGTTTGTGTGCTTAAATATTTCAGGAGAAGGTAAAGACGTGATTGCAGTGACCTTGATGATACATTTTGGCCTCTAAACACAAAACAACTAACATAAATGTGTTTGTAGTTTTGGCAGTTTCAGTTGCATAGTCTCTTTGCTGAAAAAAAGCTTTTTTCTCAAGTTTTGCTCCTTGGATGTATTATGTTTGAAAGGAATGGCTTTCAAATACTGAATACTGCCATACAGAAGGAGATGGAAGCAGAATGCTGCTAGACATAAGAAGATGGAAACAGCAAACTATCAGGTAGAGAGAGATGAAAAGAGAATATTGCCAGGCAGAGCGAGATGGAAGCAGAATACTGACAGGCAGAGTGAGATGGAAACAGAATACTGTCAGGCAGAGGGAGACGGACAGAATACTATCAGGCAGAGGCAGATGGATACAGAATACTGTCAGGTAGAGGGAGACGGATACAGAATATTGTCAGCAAGAGGGAGATGGATACAGAATACTGTCAGGCAGAGGAACTTGGATACAGAATATTGTCAGGCAGAGGAAGACGGATACAGAATGCTGTCAGGTAGAGGGAGACGGATACAGAATACTGTCAGGTAGAGGAAGACGGATAAAGAGTACTGTCAGGCAGAGGGAGACGGATATCTCTGACACAGGGACTGCACTTAATTTCGTTGTACTCGTTACAATGACAATAAAGATATTCTGATTCTGATACAGAGTACTGTCAGGCAGAGGAAGACGGATACAGAATACTGTCAGGTAGAGAGAGATGGATACAGAATACTTTCAGGCAGAAGGAGATGGATATAGAATACTCTCAGGTGGAGGGAGATGGATGCACAATACTGTCAGGCAGAATGAGACAGATACAGAATACTGTCAGGCAGAGGAAGTTGGATACAGAATATTGTCAGGTAGAGGGAGACGGCTACAGAATACTATCAGGCAGAGGAAGACGGATACAGAATATTGTCAGGTAGAGGGAGATGGATACAGAATACTGTCAGGCAGAGGAAGACGGATACAGAATATTGTCAGGCAGAGGGAGACGGATACAGAATACTGTCAGGCAGAGGAAGACGGTTAGAGAATACTGTCAGGCAGAGGGAGATGGATACAGAATACTGTCAGGTAGAGGGAGACGGATACAGAATATTGTCAGGTAGAGGGAGACGGCTACAGAATACTATCAGGCAGAGGAAGACGGATACAGAATACTATCAGGCAGAGGAAGATGGATACAGAATACTGTCAGGCAGAGGGAGACGGATACAGAATACTGTCAGGCAGAGGAAGACGGATAGAGAATACTGTCAGGCAGAGGGACACGGATACAGAATACTGTCAGGTAGAGGGAGACGGATACAGAATATTGTCAGGTAGAGGGAGACGGATACAGAATACTGTCAGGTAGAGGGAGACGGATACAGAATATTGTCAGGTAGAGGGAGACGGCTACAGAATACTATCAGGCAGAAGAAGACGGATACAGAATATTGTCAGGTAGAGGGAGACGGATACAGAATACTGTCAGGCAGAGGAAGTTGGATACAGAATATTGTCAGGTAGAGGGAGACGGATACAGAATACTATCAGGCAGAGGAAGATGGATATAGAATACTGCCAGGTAGACGGAGACTGATACAGAATACTGTCAGGCAGAGGAAGATGGATACAGAATACTATCACGCAGTGGAAGATGGATACAGAATACTGTCAGGTAGACGGACACGGATACAGAATTCTGTCAGGCAGAGGAAGACGGATACAGAATACTATCAGGCAGAGGAAGATGGATACAGAATACTGCCAGGGAGACGGATACAGAATACTGTCAGGTAAAGGGAGACAGATACAGAATACTGTCAGGTACAGGAAGATGGATAAAGAGTACTGTCAGGCAGAGGGAGATGGATACAGAGTACTGTCAGGCAGAGGAAGACGGATGCAGAATACTGTCAGGTAGAGGGAGATGGATACAGAATACTGTCAGGCAGAAGGAGACGGATATAGAATACTCTCAGGTGGAGGGAGATGGATGCACAATACTGTCAGGCAGAGGAAGTTGGATACAGAATATTGTCAGGTAGAGGGAGACGGCTACAGAATACTGTCAGGTAGAGGGAGACGGATACAGAATACTGTCAGGTAGAGGGAGACAGATACAGAATATTGTCAGGTAGAGGGAGACGGCTACAGAATACTGTCAGGCAGAGGAAGTTGGATACAGAATATTGTCAGGTAGAGGGAGACGGATACAGAATAGTGTCAGGCAGAGGAACTTGGATACAGAATACTGTCAGGTAGAGGGAGACGGATACAGAATACTATCAGGCAGAGGAAGATGGATACAGAATACTGTCAGGTAGAGGGAGATGGCTACAGAATACTGTCAGGCAGAGGAAGTTGGATACAGAATATTGTCAGGTAGAGGGAGACGGATACAGAATACTATCAGGCAGAGGAAGATGGATACAGAATACTGTCAGGTAGAGGGAGATGGCTACAGAATACTGTCAGGCAGAGGAAGTTGGATACAGAATACTGTCAGACAGAGGGAGATGATACAGAATACTGTCAGTCGGATGGAGACGGATACAGAATACTGTCAGGCAGAGGAATTTGGATACAGAATATTGTCAGGTAGAGGTAGATGGATACAGAATACTGTCAGGTAGAGGAAGACGGATACAGAATACTATCAGGCAGAGGAAGACGGATACAGAATATTGTCAGGTAGAGGGAGACGGCTACAGAATTCTATCGGGCAGAGGAAGACGGATACAGAATACTGTCAGGTGGAGGGAGATGGATGCAGAATGTTGTCAGGTAGAGGGAGATGGATACAGAATACTATCAGGCAGAGGAAGATGGATACAGAATATTGTCAGGCAGAAGGAGACAGATACAGAATACTG
>JAACJT020000110.1:13029070-13039295 GCA_009936485.2 Gymnarchus niloticus | reverse complement strand
AGACAGATACAGAATACTGTCAGGCAGAGGAAGTTGGATACAGAATATTGTCAGGTAGAGGGAGACGGCTACAGAATTCTATCGGGCAGAGGAAGACGGATACAGAATATTGTCAGGTAGAGGGAGATGGATACAGAATACTGTCAGGTGGAGGGAGACGGATGCAGAATGTTGTCAGGTAGAGGGAGACGGATACAGAATACTATCAGGCAGAGGAAGATGGATACAGAATATTGTCAGGCAGAAGGAGACAGATACAGAATACTGTCAGGTGGAGGGAGATGGATACAGAATACTGTCAGGCAGAAGGAGACGGATATAGAATACTGTCAGGTGGAGGGAGATGGATACAGAATGTTGTATGGATATAGATGGAAGATCTGGAAGGAGAAAAAGGAGGAATAGAAAGGGTTAGTGTGAGCACAGAGCGGTGGTGAAGAGTGAGAAGGAATGCAACAGAATGAGGAGAGAAGAGCTAGTAATGTACCACTGGAATTATGTAAAAGATGTGCGTGGGAGAAAGGGAGAGGGAGCCAGAGAGAGAAGGAGCAGCTGGGAGAAATGGAGAGTGGGAACGTATTCATTATTCCCAGATGTAAAGAGGTTATCACTTATGCATCGGAAAAGGGATGTACAAAAGGTGAAAATAATGATAGTCGTTTGTTTAGCTATCCCATGATGCCTCTTTTATTGAGTTTTGTGTCTTTGTCCTCGTGCCTGTTTGCTGGTGCCCATGCACCTGTCCAGTGCTCTCTTTTACATGCTGGCTTTCATTTCACTGACATACGGATGCGGAGACTAGCCGACCGACTCACAGACTGTAAGCAGCCTGTCTGTATAGCCTTCCACTGTAGCTCGTGTCTGCTTCAGATCTGACTCTGAATGGAGCTGATTGCTAACGTTTCTCTGACCGAATGACATGTCAGAATATCTTCCCAGACTGGTGCTAATACACATTCTTGCTCTGCCACTCCTGCCATCCTGCTCTCATCCAGAAAGAAAAATCACCCACTGTTAGGGATAGTAGGTCCTGAATTAACCCCACCAACTCTTTCCACCCTTGCTTGGTCTTTTTTTTTGCCTCTCCTATTTCTCCTTACGCCCCTCGCCTCACCTGCCATCTCTCTCTCTCTCTCTCTCTCTCTCTCAGAGCACGCTCGCGCTCGCCGCAAGAGCATAGCTACCGGGAAGCAGCCAAGCATGGAGACCCCTCCCACAGCCCCCCCTCAACCCTTCCGACAATCCGTGAGTACCCCTTCGTCCTTCCTGACCTTGCTGATCCTGTCCCGTCTAATGCCTACCTCGGAGCAGAGGACTCCCCCCTTCTCCCCTTTCACTCCCTAACCTTATTCCTGACCCTTGTTCACCTGCAGCTGGCCTCTCTGCTACTGGTACCCCTTCATCTCACTGCTTCCTGCCCACTGCTTTTTTCCCTAGCATTCTCCCTCCCTTCACATCAGGGGGGTGATTGGAAGGTTGTGCTGTCAAATGTAGGGACAAAACATCATGTCACACTCTTGCCCCCAATTGATATATATAACCAAGATCACCAGTATGGAAGAAGAATCCTATGCCATAAATATGATGCACACTCTTGTTATTTCAGATAAGTATGAGACATTTGTCCACTGCAGACGGACTTTTCAGCTCGGCCTCTCCATTCATTACCCAGTTAGCAGAGCTGCCAGTCTGCAGCTGAGCCTGATCTTAAGTCACTTTCTCAAAGTTAATTAAAGGAAACTCTGCAGGACAGTAAAGAGACCGCATCGCGATCAGAATGTTGTTGGGTAGAATTCGAGCTGGAAGTCAGCACTTAAGCCTGACACTTAAGTCTGGCATTTTGAGGATTTGCTGCAGTGGGAGCCTAGCTGCCTGCCTCCTCGACGTGTTTATGATCAATTTAGAGGATTTACCAAAGATCATACCAGATGACAGCTTTACGTTCATATGCCAATGAGGTGGGAGAAAGTGAGAGATAATTAACAGAAATGTTACAAATATCTTCAGAGTATACCTTCAGTTTAATACATTCGCAATTCTAACAATTCTCCATGGATTTTCCTACTTTTTTGTTGCGTGGGAAATTATAATTTAGAAAAATGGTTAAAATGTCGCTCGCTCTAATGTGGACAAAACATAATAAGAGGAGTGGACTTTAAGGCCATTGGATTCACAGCCTAATGAGGAACAATGTGAAATCTGATACTTGAAAAGTGATTATGATATTATGAGTGATTATGAGAGGTAATGTACAAAAGTAACTACATGAAAGCCTCAGAACCATTTGGTCCCCCCACCAAAGTCTATGGAAATACCCCCAGAGAAAACATGTAACCAGTGGTGCTCCTTTTAGAAAATGACATGCAGGGGGAAAACTGACTTTTCATTGGGTTTTTACTGCAGATGCTATTTTTGTCTCTCATTTCCATCCTGAAGAAAGCAGCATGTCTGTACGCTGTAGGTGGACCTCACAGAGTATCTGTAGAGCAGCACTGCCATCTGTTGATTGCTTTTGGGTACTGCAGCTTTGGGGTCAAACTGTTCTTAAAGTATGGCTATAACCGAGGTGTTACGTTTCTCTTTAGTCTTTTCCCCCATGCTTCTTGTCCCCTTTTTTGGCTTAGTGCAATGTGATCCTCTTCCGTTTTTGCATTTAAAATTCTATAATTCCTCCCTGTGTTTAGATTGGCTATTCAATGTACTACCTTATCTTCACCTACAGTATATCCATCGTCAAGCATCTGTATACATTTCCTCCCATTTCCTATACTATACCACAATTTCTGTCTTCAGACACTCTGCCTCATTATGTTCTCATCTTGTTTGGGGTCCTACCCATTCCTAATTCTAACCCCTCACCCTGTGTCATCCTCCACTCAGAGTTTTCTCAGCAGAAGGTTAAAAGGCTCCATCAAGCGGGCCAAGAGTCAGCCCAAACTGGATCGCACCAGCAGCTTCCGCCACATGATTCTGCCCCGCTTCCGCAGCGCCGACCAGGACAGGTAAAGACCCTTTGCTCTCTCCATGGAGCGCTGCCATCTTCTGTGGGTCCCAGTCATCCTGGTTACCGACTTTCTGGTGTCTTTGTCCTGTGACTGTTTTATTAACACAGCTGGAAAAACTTTCAGAATAAACATTTCTAAATCACCCTTAATGTATGAGTGTGTACCATGTTTATAGTACATCGTGAGGACACAATGTCCTCAGGAGGTAATAAAAATCACATTTTCACCTTGTGGGGACATTTGTTGTGTCCTTTCAAGGGAAAATCTAATTTTATAAAAATCTATGAATGCATTGAAAAAACCAAAAGAGCCAAAAGTCTTTTATTTTGGTGAGTTACTTATTGTTAAGGTTCGGCCTGGGTAAGGGTTAGGGTTATCATAGTTAGGGTTAGGGTTAGGCCAATAGAAATGAATGGAAGGTCCCCACAAGGTTAGAAATACGAATGTGTGTGTGTGCGTGTGTGCGTGCGTGCATGTGTTTGCCGTGTGCAATGAATTGGTATCTTGTCCAGGGTCTACCTTGCATTGCACCTTACGCTACCTGAGATTCACTCCAGGCCTCCTGTTTGACATGTAATGGATAAGTGGTTATAAGATGGATGGATGGATGGATTTAGATGCCTGGCCTCTAAATGAGTTTGTAATGGTTTGCACTGAAAGTATGGGGTACATGTGGCCGTTTGTGGTTGGCTGTGTGTCTCCTGATCACCAACATACCATTTCTTACTTGGTTTGACATGTTTGATGGAGAAATACATTCGCTGGTCAGCCGGTAAAGCAACCACTGATCTGGAAACAGTTGTCCATGCATTAAGTGACTATTTACAGTTTGTTAACTGATCTTGGCAGCATGCAGTTGGTCTAATTCACAGTTAGAGCCCAGTCAAACTTGCCACTGTAAAAATATCAAGGTCCATCATTTTGTTTTCCTGTTCCTCGATCTGCCCCTTGATTGCAGATGCAGGCCTGCACTTACTCTGTTAATTCAGTACTAAAGAAACAATAAAACCTGAAGTGCTATCCATTCCAGTAACTAGCTTAGGCTGGGGAGAAATGAAGTAGAGAGACCGGAAAGTCAACGTGAATGGTTCCTGAGATCCTCAGCAATGTCTCAGCAAAAGGTCTAGTTTCTTCTGGTCCAAAGTACTTGCTTTTATGGGCATTTTTCTCTGGTAGATCAGGATCTGTTACAATTTTGAACTACTGTACAGAAGGACCTTCTGTTCCTTGTGTTCTGGGATTCCCTCCTACTTTGCTTGGCGAGAGCAACTTGTTTCTGCTAATTTACCTTGATAAATAGACAGGCGTAAGAAAGCAAAATTCCAGCACTGAAATGTTACCGAGGCAGTGAAAGCCTTTAACGAGGCCCAGTTAAATCGAATGGACTCGTATTTACTTTGCTTTGCCTGCTTCCTGACCTCTGTGATGTAAGCTGGTGTAAAAGTCAAAGCAGCGTCGTCAAAGTGTATTTTCTTGAAGGTTCCATCCACTGGGAAGGTCTCATCACTTAGCAATGCAGCGGGCTAAGCACATTTCCTCCATGGTTGGTCCACAAAGACAAAATATATGGGTCAAGGATATTTTAAGTCAATCTTGTGCAAGACCAGCAGTCTCCTCGAAATACTGAGAGCCCCTGGTCCTGATTTCCCTTTCAAATTTGTTCACGAGGGACTGTGCTTCACTGCTGATGTCAGTATGTGGTTTTGTTGAAGGTGCGTGCTCAGGCATTGCCAATTTGAGAATAATCGGAATTTATCCATTCATTGAAGAATATTCCCCATTACTGGTATGGCGTGACATTTCACTAGCCTGAATTAAATACTTTTAGCTATCACATCTTCTGCAGTTTAACCTTCTAAAGAGACCCTAGAAACAATTTATAGCATGTTAGTCTGGAGAAAAGCAATAATTTTAAGAGGCCAGCTTTATGTCATTTACATATGTGGCAGGTATTCAAACAAATTTGATGTGGATGGCCCAGTATGTCTATATATTTTCTTGTGGAACGATGTGAGGGTGCAGTATAAGGACTCCATCCATCCATCCATCCATCCATCCATCCATCCATCCATCCATCCATCTTCTAAAACTTTATCCTGGTCAGGGTTGTGAGGGATAGGGCTGGAGCCTGCAGAGGGAAAGGGATGCCAATATGTTAGCATATGAGGTCATGGAATCTGATCCGCTGGCACAGAGAACCTCTGGGATCAAATGGCCAGATTTCACATAGAAATTTGCACAGCAGTCAGTGAGTTTGTGCTCATGTCATGCATGCATCTAACCCTGGCGCGTGAAGTGGGTCCATTTCCTCTCAGTAGCCACCTCACCACGCATGCACTGAGCAGGGCGAGCCCTGGCTGGGCAGCACGAATCATTGGTGGCTGTGCACACTCGTCCTGCCCTCTGGCAGCACAGCCATTAAAAATGACTAATGTGTCAGAAGGATGGACTTAAAATGTCTCCAAGGCTTTGTCAGTCCCTAAAAAATGTATAAATGTCCTCATTAAGAGCAACGGAGAGCAGAAATACTTCCTTAAAAAGCGTAATGAAAGATGACAACGACCATGAGGCTGGATAACAAAGTCGGGAAAGATGGACAGTGTACACCATTAACTGTGGCCATGATACTGAACGGGGGGGGCTGACAAGGTGTTGCTCCTCTGCTAGGTTACCGTGTACATGCAGGTCCAACAGCACACGGGGCGTAAGCTAGGGTTGAGATCACATGTGGAGCCATGATCGTGATGAGAGGGACCCTCCTCATTTGGTGTCCGGAGGATGTCCTGCATACCCAGTCTCTCCATATCAATCGCCTATTTTTAGATTGTGTTTCTCCTACATCCAGGTACTGGAACTCTGTCCTGCATAGTATTTGTGTTTGACAAGATGTTCATTGCATCTTGCATAAACATGCTGTCAACCGGAGATTTCACAATGAAAGACAGAACTAAAATAGGTGTGGTTCAGTAGATAGCACTACTGCCTGACACTTCCAGCACTGGGGGTTCGAAGCCTCCAGCTTCTCTGGTTTCCTGCAGTTCCGTAAATTGGCAGCTCTAAACTGCCCATAGCATGTGTCTGCGTCCAGTGAGGATCCTGTCCTGCGTGTATCCCTTACTTATCCCCTCTGCTGCCTGGGACAAGCTCAAAGCTCACTGTGACACTCTACTGAATAAATGGTATGGAAAGAATCAAAGTAAAATATGAATATGTGAATTTGCGTCACATTTTCAAATAAATCTGCGTGACGCTCTGCATGCAGTGTGCTGCCAAAGTGGAGGGGCTCCTACTAAGTGGAATTCTCTGGTTATTTCCTTTTTTGGTTGTCCTGGCTAGGTACTAGTCACCAACCGGCTTCGAATTACGCGTTTGATTGGGTGACTAACGGAGAGGATTTAAAAAACTGCCCTGTTTTCTTATTGTTTTGTTCCAAGGAGACCTTAGATGATGCACTTGGGGCTGTGACGGTTTTGCCTGGCAATATGGGCATGGCTGTTTTCCACGCGGCTTTCTTGGTCCCCCCACTCCCTCAGCAGCACTGATCTCTGATCAGCGCTCAGCTGTTCACTCAAGTCCCCGTAATGAGAGATTAGTATCGCTGAAGTTTGTGGTGGAACAGGGCGTGGGCTGGGCTTCATGAGAGTCATCTGCTGTGGGATTTGGGGGATTTGGCACCCGAAGGTGTTTTGTAAAAAAGCAGCGATGTTCTCGTATTCTCATACATTTGCCGGCAATCTTTAGAACATTGAATGTACATACGTAGCCATGACGCAGCGATTGTCGTGTGGGGTTCCGCAGTTACTGTCAAATCTACATCATGGCAGGTGAACTTTTCCTGTTTCAGGGTAAGCCGGCCCACACCTGCATATAGACAGTTGCCTGTCTGAGATTGTGCGGCTGTGATATTGTGGCTTTGGGGTAATATCGCTCCTGTTCTGTTCTCTCAGCTTCCTTGCAGTCTCCTCTTCATTCTCCTAGATGGATCATTTAACATAACACTTCTCCCTTTCTTCCCTTCCCTTAGCCGGTCTTGCAGTTTACATAACAACTTGATTTCCTCTGATAAGCTTCTCTCTTTCTCTCTCTCTCTCCCTCCCTCTCTCTCTCTCTCTCTCCCTCCCCCACCATTCTTCTTTTATTTCTCTTTCTGACTCATTCCTATAGGTTTATTTTTAACTCCCCCCTCTCCATCTCTCACTCTCTCTCCTGTCTGTGTCGCACATATCAGAAGTGAGTGTATATGAAAAGCACTGACACAGGGAGAAGGCGCCAAGCACGGACTCATCGAGGGCACCATAGTAGGCCATATCTGTCTGTCTGTCCGTCTCCTCTGCTTTCTCTGTGCTGTGCCACCTGCCGTCGGTCCGCCTCTCTCCGTCACCACACGCGGCGGTGGTCCGGTGTGGTCTGTCCATGTGTCTCTGTGGGGAGCTTCGCGAATCTTGCCGTCCCGTCCGTTTAGCGAGTGCGTCGGTCAGTTTCGGGTCTCGCCGAGCAGCGGCAGCCGGCCTCGTCTCTTTCCTTCCAGGATCGGCCTTGGCCTCTGCCAGCTCAACCGTGGCACAGATCCGATGTCCGCTCTCATGTTCGTCTGCCAGCTGCATTGAGGTCGAGGGCAAGCGCGGTCCCTGCTTGGGTTCCATTCCATAGCTCGCAGGGGGCACCACCCAATAGTGCCTAAAGTCCTTCACAGCCAGGATATTTGGTATTCATTCAATTCAACTTCAGCAGACACTTGTCAGAAGTCGAGACCAAAGATGCACCTCTCTTCCTGGAAAAGCAGAAGGTTGTGGATTTTATTGCCTGCTGAGTCCTTCTTCATTTTACATAATTGATGATTTATTTGGAACCATTTGTTCTGCTTGTGCAAACCACACGTCTTAAAACGGAAGCAATAAAGGACACTCTAAAATATATATATTGCTCCTGCTTGTTAATATTGCGGCATCCTCATTTAAGCTGGGAAATTTGTTGACAGTACAAATGAAATATTTCATTTTTTTCTGTGTGGCGAACTGTGTCTGTTTTGTTTTAATAAACCAGTGGTTTTCCCATTTCAGTAATTTGTAGAACAGGAAGACTGTTATCCCAGCCAGGCCGATTTCAGCCTCCCTGACATTCTATGGACCGCAGGGCTTAATCATTTAAGCTGTTGATTGACTCAAGGTGTTTCAGCCGTTAGCGTGTGGAAACAAAGAAAACTATTTAGCCATCAGCAGTGCAGCATCCATCCAGAGACCTGGAGGTGTGGGCTTTTGCTGAGAGAAGTCTGGATGTCACTCTGAGAAGAAACCCAACTGCACAAAAAACCGAGTCAGTTGTTCACTAATGGGCTTATGGTCTCAGAGGTGGGCGCAGACCAAATATGCAAGGATTATTTTAACCTAGATCAAAAACATTGTCATAGAACGTAATATAATCCATTACGATGCTTTATTTTATAAGAATCTGAAACTTTAGTTTACATAATCCATGGATCATCCATGATTTGCTGAGGCTAGTTACATATCCATCCGATCTGATACAGTGTCATTGTGAGCCTGGACCGTATCCCAGGAAGCACAGCGTGCAAGGCGGGGGTACACTCTGGATGGGATGCCACTCTATCACAAGGCTGGGGCACACCCAGGATGGGATGCCAGTCAATCATAGGGCATAATGCTGGGGCACACCCAGGATGGGATGCCAGTCCATCACAGGGCATAACGCTGGGGTACACCCTGGATGGGATGCCAGTCCATCACAGGGCATAACGCTGGGGTACACCCTGGATGGGATGCCAGTCCATCACAGGGCATAATGCTGGGGTACACCCTGGATGGGATGCCAGTCCATCACAGGGCATAACGCTGGAGTACACCCTGGATGGGATGCCAGTCCATCACATGGCAGAGGTAGCCTTTATCCTGGATGGGATGCCAGTCTATCATAGGGCAAAGACACAGTATCCCATCATGGGTAATTTAGAGACATCACTATATCTCTGTGTATTAATGAGGTTATTTAGAGAGGTATTAAATTACTACACTCTTTGTTTTTTTATGCTTGGTTCAATACCTCATGTTTTAATGTACCTGGGTATTCACTTATTCTCTACATCTTTCCTCGGCAGGACCCGCCTCATGCAGAGCTTCAAGGAGTCCCACTCCCATGAGTCATTGCTTTCCCCTAGCAGTGCTGCCGAAGCTTTGGACCTCACGTTGGATGAGGACGCCATCATCAAACCTGTCCACTCCAGCATCTTGGGACAGGAGTACTGCTTTGAGGTGCGAAGCCTCTGTCCTGCCAGAGGAGTGACATGTGGTGGCATGCGTGGGAGGCGTGCGGGTGTCCCTCTGGTACTGTAATCACAAGGGCCCACTGCCCTCTGCTGTTACTTTAAGACTGATACAATACGGTGAGTTATTTCCAGACTGAAGGATGCCATTGAGATGGTCCATTCCTGTTTGTAGTTATTACAGTCATGATTATTCACGTCTCCCTTGCTATCTTCAGGTGACCACAGCATCAGGGACCAAATGCTTCGCCTGTCGCTCAGCTGCCGAAAGAGACAAATGGATCGAGAACCTACAGAGAGCTGTCAAACCCAACAAGGTGAGAAACAGTGAGGTTGTGGAGGCTGGGACCTCCCGCAGTGTGCATCTGCTCCTGGATTGTCCTTCTTGATTTTCTGCCTCGTTCCTTTCCTACACTATCAAAGCTCTGCCTTTCCAGGACTGGCTTTATAATTAAGTCTATGAAAATTTTACAGGGCTTGAGTCTTCAATCGATCAGTAAATTACCGCATGCCACTTTGGTCTCGCCACAAACCGCTGTCACGCACAAGCTTCAGTAGATCTGACTGCCACGTCCAAAAGATTGGCAGGACCCCCAAGGGTTGTTGTTTGTCACCAGTATGTCTTAAGTAGCACGGAATTCCCCGTTGTTTGCTTGTTAAGCATCACATTGGATCCTCTCATTATAAATGTTTTACATTTCAGATTAGTCACATTAGATGAGGCTCATTAAAAAATGACAGGAAGCTCACGTGATGTTAAAAAAAGCACCATGACTGAAGAAGTCGTGCTTCACCTTCTAACAGCAGAGGATTTTACTTGATTGAATATCGATGTGCAACCCCCCCCTTATTAAAACACTGCTGTCACCAGACAGTTATCTAAATCCTTCACATACTCGGGCTTCAACCCTCTCAGTCATGGTCCCTTAACCAGACAGTTATC
>JAACJT020000110.1:13009663-13028970 GCA_009936485.2 Gymnarchus niloticus | reverse complement strand
GCTTGAAACCTAATAAAGATCATCCAGGATCCTAACCGTGGTGTTCTGAAGTACGGATGGCTGAAATCCACGAGCAGTGCCGGGATAGTATTCCTGATACATGGTCCCTTAACCAGATAGTTATCTGAATCCTTCACATACTCGGGCTTCAACCTTCTCAGTCATGGTCTCTTAACATATAAACTATAACGTATGACAAAGACCGCCTCCATCCATTTAAATCCACACTGCCATGTCTGACCCCCCATCCCAGGACAACAGCCGGCGGGTAGACAACGTGCTGAAGCTGTGGATCATCGAGGCACGCGACCTCCCCCCCAAGAAGCGCTACTACTGCGAGCTGTGCCTGGACGACATGCTGTACGCACGCACCACCAGCAAGCCCCGCACTGACACCGTCTTTTGGGGCGAGCACTTTGAGTTCAACAACCTGCCCGCCGTCCGCAATCTGCGCCTGCACCTCTATAAGGAGACCGACAAGAAGAGGCGCAAGGTCGGGGGCCGTAACGTACAGAAGCGCTGGTTACTTTGGCTCGTGGCTTTGCACTTTACGTCTCTGCAAAATGTTTTATTTCTCTCACCATTCAGCTGTACAGCACTCCACTCAAAGATGTAATAACTACTCCCCTGCTGTCTAATTCATGCCAATTATCTCCTTGTGTGCAGACGCCAATCCTACGGCCCTCAGCCTCACTTGTTTTAATTAAAATGTCAGAGTTGTCATTTTATATGGTTAGTTATTATGGGGATTATTGCCTGCCTCCCCATAGGAGAAGAGCACCTACCTGGGTCTGGTCAGCATCCCCATATCCAGCATCACCGGCCGGCAGTTCGTGGAGCAGTGGTACCCAGTGATCCAGCCCAGTGTTCTGGCTAAGACCGGGGGAGTGGGAGGTGGCAAGATCATCAATGCCTCACTGCGCCTCAAGTCCCGCTACCAAACCATGAGCATCCTGCCCATGGAGCTGTACAAGGAGTTCGCTGAGTATGTGACCAACAACTATCGCACGCTTTGTGCCGTGCTGGAGCCCCTCCTGAGTGTCAAGAGCAAGGAAGAGGTGGCCTGTGCCCTGGTGCACATCCTGCAGAGCACGGGGAAAGCCAAGGTGGGACTTCCTGAGGTTACTGGAGAAGCGATGCATGGAATGACAATACTGCCACCACAGAATCACAGTATCAAAGATAATTCAAAATATATTGAACATTGAGCCTAGACTGAGGTGGTGTGCGGTTCTGTGCCCGTGTATTGAACGTCAGTGGTTCAAATCCCGTGGAGGGTAGAGTAGTCATATGTGCAACTCTTGGGCCTTTTAGCAAAGCCCATAAGCCATAAAACTGCTCCTGGGGCGCTGGAACAAATGTCTGACCCAAAGCTTCACTCTCATCTGCGTATGTATCGTATGTCTCATATGAGATCAAGGTGGAATACGTGAAGACGAAAGAATCAGTATGTACAAATCGTTTGTACAAATAAGCCGTTATTATAGAAGGCTATGCAGCAGTGAATATATCCATCCATCCATTTTCTTTAACTGTTTATCCTTTACACGGTTGCGATGAGCCTGAAGCACAAGGTAGAGGACACATTGCATGGGATGCCAGTCCACCGCAGGGCACAGGTAGTGAATATATTCAGTCAGTAAGACCTAAATTACTTTTGGTACCTCACATTAGGCATGCAGGAGACTTGCATAAAGAATGCCAGATTTAAACATGGCAAATTAATAGGCTAAAAATGTAGTCAGTTTGTGCTGGCAGACTGTTATGCTGGTGTGCTAATCTCTCTTGCTCTCTGGCTGTTCCAGGATTTTCTGTCCGACATGGCGATGTGTGAAGTAGACAGATTCATAGACAGGGAACATCTCATCTTCAGAGAAAACACACTGGCAACCAAAGCCATAGAAGAGTACCTCAAGCTGATTGGACACAAGTACCTCAAGGATGCCATAGGTGAGGACCGTTCAGACATTCAAGCCGTCACGAAATCTTAGGCTCTTAGGGCAGAAATTAAGTCTTGTGTAACGTTTTTGCTCATACTTTCCATCTTATGTTTAGGCGAATTCATCAGAGCCCTGTATGAGTCAGAGGAGAACTGCGAGGTCGACCCAATGAGAATTCCACCCTCTGTTCTTCCTGACCATCAAGCCAATCTCCGCATGTGCTGCGAGCTGGCACTCTGCAAGATCGTTAACTCCCATTGGTCGGTAGTGCCCTAATATTGTATTTTAGCTGTTGCATGGTAACATTTATGTAAGGTGACGTATTTTGCTGCTGACTCTAACATGCAGTCTGACCTACACTCGCTGTCCGCGAAGGCATGACAGTTATATTTTTAGTGGCGCAATTCAAAATGATAATTCTTTATTGAATATCATTTTAAAAAATCTATATTTCTAGTTTAATGTCTAAAAAAACCTGTGGCCCTTGTTCCTTGTTGACCAAGGGCTTAATTAAGCATACCGCAAAATATTTAATTCCTCTTCATGCTATTTAAAATGTGCTGAGGCAATGCATCGTTAGGTTTCTGAGGGATCAGAGTGGGTTAGCAAGACTGGAGCTTCCGAAAAAGAAGGTGGATCGAAGTGACCAGAAGCTTTAAAAAATGTGCAGCCCGAGAACAGCATGAGAGCCACTTCCTTCGTAATAGTTTGTCTGACATTTAAAGGAGAGAACGAGCACCTCCTGAAGCAGGTGGCTTATTTTAAGCACAGGGCCGGTGATCATTTACGTGGAAAGGTCACCTCCACGTCACCCCACAGCCGTCCGTTTAATTGTTGCAGAAGAGTCTGCTTGCCAGTTCTTACGCTCGTCTGATCCTTCGGACAAATGTTGTGGGAAGTTTCTGCTCTGATCAATGACCTTGTATGACTAAACAAGTCCAAATATTACTTCCTGCTTTAGTTACTTGGATGGTTTCTGAGCAGAATGTGGAAAAATGATCCAAGAACATTTTGAGATGATTAGAACTTGTGTAGATCATAAAGTAATATGATTATTTATTCATGCGTATTTATCAGAATGAATCCAATATTCCTAAAAGAAACACGTATTGTTGGCAATTTCAGTTAGATCATAAAGCCAAAAACTAATGGCAGCTCATTTAACAAAGGCACTCCATGTCTGTACCAGACTGTTCTGTCAGTTAATATATATTCAGTATAAGTGTACAGCATCTAATTGAGTCATTATTTTTTGATGTCCCTCCTTTGAACCAATGCCCGCAGCAGCTCTTACACTCCCTCCCATTTTAATTTGCTTGCTATTTTAGAACAGACGTATATAACATAAACAAAATTGGTCTTTTCGTTTCTTACCACCATGCCATCTTATTCAATGCCCCCCTGACACAGCGTATTCCCACGAGAGCTGAAAGAGGTATTCGCCTCTTGGAGGGTCCGCTGCGCCGAACGAGGGAGGGAGGACATCGCGGACCGCCTCATCAGCAGCTCCCTGTTCCTCCGCTTCCTGTGTCCCGCCATCATGTCGCCCTCGCTCTTCAGCCTGACCCAGGAGTATCCTGACGAGCAGACCTCGCGCACCCTCACCCTCATCGCCAAGGTGGTGCAGAACCTGGCCAACTTCTCCAAGTCAGTCGCCGCTTTCCACATACCGTAGAAGCACACCGTGTGTGAAACACCTTCACAGCATCTCCAGCACCATGGATATGGAATGTGATTTCCTCCTCTGAAGACAGAAATATCTTCTATTTATTTACTCATCCATCCATATAGATCCACTGACATGTCTACCAAAGGGATACCATGATAAAAAACAATATAAATTGAAAATGTTGTTTTAGTGCACGGTGCATCCTGGGAAGTCATTTTAAAGTATTTTTATAATCTGTTCATCTGTGAAGGCATCCATCATTCATTGATCTATCTGTATGGCACCATTTTTTATGTTGTGGTGAGAGGCAATATAAACTGCTCTTGTTAAGGGGTGGTGGGTTAGACAGGAAAATATTAAGAATGAATGTAAATGTTTGTAGAATTCATCCATCCATAAAGACACACGGCTGCCGAGTGTTTGTTTTAGAGGGTTTGGTGTGTGCTTATGAGGAACAAAAAATACATGTTGATAAGGGTGAACCACACTGTGATAGAGAATTTAAAAACTTACTGCATGATGATAAAATGAGTTTGTCTTAATACAAGGGGCATAAGGACCATGTGGGTGTTTGGTGCACCTACAGTACGATTCTCTGCCCATCGTTGTTCTTCCATCCATCCATGCATCCATTTTCAAACTGCTCACCAAGTACAGGATTGAGGAGAGTTTGTGGCCTGTCCCAGGCAGCAGCAGGCACAAGGCAGGGGACACCCGGGAGGGGAGGCCTGTCCCTTGCATAGCATCATCGCCGTCCTTCCTTCAACACTCTCCTTCTTTCTCTCTCTCGCTCTCTGGCTTCATCCACGTAGGTTCGGCAGCAAGGAGGAGTACATGTGCTTCATGAATGAGTTCCTGGAGATGGAGTGGGGCTCCATGCAGCAGTTCCTGTATGAAATCTCCAACTTGGACAGCATGAGCAACGCTGGTGGCTTTGAGGGCTACATCGACTTGGGCCGTGAGCTCTCCATCCTGCACAGCCTCCTGTGGGAGGTGATGGCTCAGCTCAGCAAGGTAGGCAGAGGGCATGCTGGGAAAGGAGCGCAGCGCCTGGTCGCCAGTCCCATGACAGATGTGTTGATGTGTTCCGTGATGTTCAAACTCCGTTTGACAGTGGGAGGGAAAAGATTACTGTGTGATAAATGCGGATGATTCTATACGCTGTCCAGTGATGCCGTCCAGCCTGTTTAAGACACGTCTGAATAGAGCATCATGTGCTAAGTTATGTATACGCCTCAGCGCAGTTGATCACCAGGACTGTGTACCTCACATCCTAGACGAGTGTCCATTGATAGTCTGGGGAGCATTTGGCAGTGTGGTTCGCAACTACGGTGGTCATTGAACCTCGTATTATCGACATCACCTGAAGCTTTAAGCCACTATTTTGATGCACGATAACCCGTCAAATGAACAACAACCTAAATAAAATAAGAAAAAAGATCACGCGAGACATTATCAGTTAATATTTGTTTATATTTCTTATATATGTGCTCACCATGGTCTAACCTGAAATAAAATGCATCGTAAATATCAATGTATTTTAAAAAATTTTAATCTTCGATGCACGTTGAAAATCAGCCAGAACCTGTAATCGGAGCTTTTTTTAACAAAAGTAACATTTAATGGCGTATAAGAAAGGCTGAGGAGGTTGTTTTACCTCAAAATGTAAGCAGCTTGGTATTCCTCCTTCTCTTAGGATGCCATCATCAAATTGGGACCCCTCCCCCGCCTGCTGAACGACATCAGCATGGCCCTTCGAAACCCTCATCTGCAACGGCAGCCCAGCCACCAGGCGGACAGGCCGCCGCCGGACAGGCAGACCGAACGGCTTCTCTCGCGGCCCAGCTTTAATCGCGGCATGTCCTCCGACTTCCAGAGTCTCATGATGCGGGACCTTAACAGGTACCAGCTGCCACCGTGGGCACCAGATCGTATCCTGGGTAACCGATGAGTGTGACACTGACTGAGATGGTAAATGAATTAATTACATAGCAGCAACAAGTCAGAAACAGCAGGTTGTACTACAGTCCTGTTTTCTCTGTCCCATTTCCCCGTCAGCTCCATAGATGCCACCCGCCTACCTTCCCCTACCTCTGGACTCTCCAGTGGGGGCGGCCTGTCCTCGCGGGCCGGTATGGGGCTCTCCGATCGAGATCACCAGCACAGGGCCTCTAAAGACGTCTTCTACGTGACGCGGCCCCCCCTGGCCCGCTCCAGCCCGGCTTACTGCACGAGCAGCTCTGACATCACCGAGCCAGACCCAAAGGTACCGTACAGAGACGTCTCTTTGGGGTTGTCCCGGGTGGAATGCTGTTTTCTGTGCTGCCTGGCTTTTACCATCTTGTTGTTAGGTCGTAGCTCTGAGTTAACCTTAGCTATGACGTGCGTCGATGGTCATTTATTAAATTCATATCCCCAGCAGAAGCGTGGTGGAACGTGTCTATATAACATGCCTGTATCATTATTTATAGATGACAGTAAAATTAATCCTCCACTTCTTCCAGGTTCTCAGTGTCAACAAAAGCGTGTCTATGATGGATCTCCAGGACTCCAGGATGAACAGCATCTCCAACCTCCAGTCAGTGGGTGACATGCTGAACTCCTCTCAAGCCTCCATCGCCGGCCTGGGCAGCTTCGGGGGCCTGGGTGGGGGGCTGCGTACCGGGGGGCGCCTGTCGGCCGGGTCTGGGGGCTCCAGCATTTCTGGCGGCCTGAGGATGAGCCAGCTGAGTCAGATGGGGACCACCACCGACTCGCTGTCCCAGCAGCAGCAGGCGGCCGCCCTGCGCTATCCGCTCTCCTTCCAGAACCCCCTATTCCACCTGGCCACCGATGGGCCCCAGCTGCACCACCAGCAGGGCCGCAGCCAGTTGCCCCCACCTCTGCTCCTCGCCCCCGAGCCAGAGGCTCCCAACTCCAGCTACATCCCACCCTTCGGCCACGGGGGCTTCTCTCGCAGCGAGGACCTGTCCACCCTCCGGCCTGGGGCTGGAAACCTGGGCCAGCCCAGCATGCTCCACTCGCACAGCTACAGCGATGACTACACTCGGCAGAACCAGGCCGAATTCGGGCGGCGCCAGCTGTCCCTGCAGGTGCAGGTAGCACTCGGTGCATCCAGCCTAGATAACGAAGCCTTAATCATCTCTCCCTACGCATGCATCTATAAAACATTTCAATCTTTATCGTTAACTCTGTATCATTACATTTATTATTTCTTAAAAACAGCATACATCCAGGACAGGAGCGGAATTTAGAATATTGAAATTGGTGTTACGCTAATAAGTATAGATGGCTATGTCTTTTGTCTCCTTATTTAGGTACTTTTTGAACTAAATCTTATTCTTAAATTGTAATTGATATGAAACACGGTCTTTCACCTGTGCTTATAAGTATCACCGAGTGTGAATGTGTTGAACCTTCAGGATGCTAATCCACCCCCCGCTTTGCTCTTAGGAGAACCTCCAGCCGCAGCAGCAGCAGCCCCAGGCTGGCACCTCCCCCTCCTCTTTGGCCACGCCCCCCTCCACTGTCCAGCCCGTGCGGCAGAGCTCCAACGCCGCCCCTCCGTCGCAGCGCGTCAAATCCCAGCCCTCCCATCAGCTGTCTGTCGGTTCAGCGGCCGCCTCCACTCCCCCGACCAAGCAGCGGCCGCCCAGCGGTAACCTCCTCCAGTCTCCGGAGGCGGGAGGCTTCGGAGGCCGGCAGCAGGCACCGCGACAGCAGCTGTCCGTCAAGGACAGCCCGGCACCGGGGCTGCCGCACCAGCAGAGCACCACCAGGGAAGGCCCCCAGGGCCCCCAGGGAGGGCAGGGAGGGAGCACGCAGAGCACGCAGCCGTCGCAGCAGCAGCCACCACAGCAGCAGCCGCCGCAGCAGCAGCCGCAACAGCCTCAGCCGCAGCAGCAGCAGCAGCAGCAGCAGCAAGCTCAGCAGCAGCACCTGCTGAAGCCATCTATCAGTAAACAGGTGGGTGAGGAGGGCAGCCTGGATCAGCACACGGGGTAGAAGGTCTGGGGCCTCACGTCAGCGAGTCGCTCTGGAGTGAGTTATCAAGAGACAGCCACCTCTGAGGCTGCTTAGGAATGCCTGAGTTAAAGCTGGAACCGCTAATGTTCTGTCAAAATGGGGTTTTTTTATGGGATTACTGGCTTTGTGTTTATGAGTTTATGAATTCAATTTAAACTCTGCCGTTCAAATTGAAAATGTAAATGGAAAAACACTACAAGGTATTTTTTTTTTGTGCTGAGGATGATACCTACGAGAACTGGGATAACTGGCCATTTCAGATTTATGAATATGAATTTCTGAATGTTTTGCGATATAGACTTGGCAAATTGCTATAATTCACTGCTGTAAGCCTTGAAATGTAAGTCTAAGGTCTCAAGAAATAATTACTCTTTAATCAGGTCCCAGAAAGCCTGGAAAATACTTCTCCACGGGGACATATTGTCGAATCATGTTTAATACATATTAATCAACATCATCTTAATTGTTTAACCCATATACCGTCTTCTTTGGGATAAACACAATTCACTAGCCTATTATCCTTGCTAAATATGGCAGGAAAAAGCAAAGGAAATAAGGATGATTAAAAGGCACAGCAATGATAAGATATCGGTGTTAACATGAAGCAGACGTTTGTCCCATTGTCTGAGAATTACAGGTCAAGAGGAGTAAGGAGGAAGTTAAGAGGGAGAGCATCAAAGGAGAAAGATAAGCGACGGTGGGGGTGTTTGCCCACGTCGTACCCGTACACGATAAGCTTTTCCGATGATTGCGATCAGTCGGCTTTTCGCCGCAGTGACGCACAGTCCATGCGGCTCTCGCAGATTTGTTTTGTGTCAGGGATCACAGTGTTATCTTTCTGGGGGGAGGTCGCAGCGCCACCAGAAGCTCGGTGTTCTCTCATCTCCTCGGCTCTATCTGACTCTGCCATTCCACGTACTGAGTGCGTCCCCATTTCCCGCGCCCGGTTTAACTCCCCGCGATTCCTTTAATTTGCTGCCTTTCACTTGTCGACGTACTGTAAGCATGAGCACGACACGGAGGGGATAAGGCTGGTAAAGTTCTCAGACGGTGCTCTTAACTGAATTACTTGCGGTGCCATTTTACTCGTTTTGTTGCCAAAACGTCTACTGAAACACATATGTAAGACTCTTAATATTGCCACGTCCAGGCTTGTTGTATCGATGTTCTTTTACATTAGTGAAACTTTTTTCATTAACAAAAATTCTACCTGCTTTAATAAGTTCCAGCTTACAATTTTGTAATATTCGGCTACTGTGGGATTTAAATTAAAGATTGTCTTGCAGGTGTCATAGCCAAGGTCTTATGGAAACCAATTGCATGGTGTATGAATCAACCACGGGCCAAAGTGAGCTAGTTATGAGTATAATTAAACCGTCATACACACCGTGGACAGTCATGTTTGCATGATAATGTTTTCCCATTAACTCTCTGAACACATTTAAAAGCTTTTTCTGATTCCCAGTTTCTATTTGGCATAACCGGTCTTTTACTGTAATTCCTGCAGGGTTCACAGTCACCTTCTACCCTCAACCCACCCACTCCAGCATCGGAGCGAACTGTAGCCTGGGTCTCCAACATGCCCCACCTCTCCGCCGACATCGAGACCTCACGCATTGACCGGGAGGACTTCAAGCTGAAAGAGTACTCCAAGAGCATGGACGAGTCTCGCCTGGACAGGGTACGTCTGCCCCCCCCCCCCAATGTTTCCTACACCTCCTTTTTTAGCCATTTGGAAAAGTGTGATATTGCATTTAATGCGTAACGGCAGTTAAAATTTCCAAGGGCGCCTGCTGTCTGCTCATTCCGATGTTTTATGACTCACTGGCATCGCATTCAGCATACTGATTGGTTTCCGTGAGCGCTCTTTCGGTACTTTTCAGGAGCGAGTACTCTCAGGTTTCTCCAAGAGGCGTGAGTCATGTCCCTTTCAGAAGTGGCCACTTGGTCCACAGCAAAGGCACGTTGTCTCGTCTCCAGAACTGAGCAGATGGTGCTGGAGAGCAGCTTCATGAATAATGTAGATATTAGCTTTAAAATCTCAACTTTCACTATAATGACTCATAGCAAACAAACTTGGCTGTTTTTTTTTTCTTTTTTTGGCGTTGGATCAGTATTGTTTTGAACGACCTACTTAGAGTTACACACTAATGACGCAGACGTCACCTCCATGCCACCTGTTTTTTTATGTACGCCTCTGAAAAACACAGTAGGGTAATTATGAGATTTTTTCCCCCTGTTGTAATTTCTCAGCCATTGTGAGACGCATGGCCCCTTTCCAGACTTCACCGTATATCTGAGGTTGCGTCCTTGAATGGTTTTATGTTTGTCCAGTCCTGCCTAAAATCAGTTCTAAATAGGATAATTAAATTTGAATTAAGCTGGAATAAATCTGAATATATCCTACACTCTCCAAGCATGGGTCAGATATGCTTTGACAGCTCAAAGCCTTGAGGACTATGGGAATAAGTCTTTACTATACCATTGAGCCTTCAGTGCAGTGACAGTTTAACTTTAACTAAAGCTGAGAATCTGATGGATAATCAAAAGAGCTTGTTTCACGAATGCTTTCCTCAGTTCAGGAGCCGCTGATATCTGCCCCGTGGTCACATGCTCCCCATTTATACCCCGTGCACCCTCCCTTAGGTGCGGGAGTACGAAGAGGAGATCCACTCCCTCAAGGAACGCCTGATGATGTCCCACCGGAAGCTGGAGGAATACGAGAGGAGGTTGCTCTCGCAGGAGCAGCAGACCAGTAAAATCCTCCTGCAGTACCAGAGCCGACTGGAAGACAGCGAGAGGAGACTGAGGCAGCAGCAAGCAGAGAAAGACTCGCAGATTAAAGGAATAATCGACAGGTAAACGGGGGTATGGACAGTGGCGAGAGGTGGAGGTAAGAGAAAGAGGGCCATGCAAGAGAAGGCAGGCAGGAGAGAAAGAACTAAAAAGGATGCTACACACTGTGGTTATAAGTGTTAGAAACATTGGACTTTTGATTACTATATCTGGAGTCGGATAAATTGCACTACTGTTTCATCACTCATGCAGGTGCATGGCAAAGTCTATTGCTGACATTCGTTACCAGTCATGGCAAGAACAGTTTTGGCCCTTTGCAGGTGAAATGGGGGATGTTTTGTTATTCAACTTTAGATCTTTGGGGTTACTAACCTGGAATGTTGCAAATGTAATAGTATATGAAGTGGAGTGCATTCGCTTCCTCAGTTTGTGTGTGAGACGTGCACTTATACACGGATCGTGTCAACTGCTTTCTTCCAACGAGACCACGGCCAAATGGAATAAAGAAAAACACAGAAAGCTGCCTCTAGGAAGCCAGGCACTGAATTAAAAGTTTTACATATTTTGCCAACTTCACTTCAGAAGTACGATACTGTAAATGAGTATCGCAATCAGACTGATCGTTTTTCCCTTAAGTGCTAACATATCCTTGAACATCGAAATCCATTCCAAGCAGTGATTAGACAGATAAGCAAAATACAGCATACCCACAGTCTGATAACCACAGTGTCACTAAACTACAGTTACCTAGGGAAACATGAGAAATTCACAAGTTATTTCACAAGAAGTATTTTAATACTAGAAAGTTGATATTTAAATGATTCCAACAGTTCAGGCTAAGCATGCTGGTAATTGTTACGGAACACCTCACCCCCGGGATATGAATCCGAGGCGGTTCCTTAAATATGACACCAAATGCTGAGCAGTCTGTGGCAGGGAGGGTATCCAAGCATACCCACTTCAAGGTATCTTTTAAACCAAGACCTCAGGCTCTACACGGGCTTTACCAGCCCAAGAACCCAGGCTTCCCAGTGGCTCAACCACTCCAAGATTGTTCCAGTGACGAGTTGAAACATACTAACATCGACCTGAGACGTCAGTTCAAGTGCGAGTGGAGGAAGCTGCCAATTGTCAATTGCAGAAGTTTGATTAACATCACCTCAGTTTACGTCAGCGGTGGTATCTCACTGGATGCAGGGCAAATACCTCCTCCATACCAGGAAAGGACCTGCCAGATTCTAGTGTGGGCTGGGGTGGCTGTCATTTCCCAAATCAGCCCTTGTTATCCTACATGGCCCTTCATAATCTGTAATCTGCAAAGGAAACGTCAGGCTTGGCAGGAGTTCTGTCTGTCCATGTGGGTGCGGAAAGAATTGCAGATGGTTGGACCTTATACTGAAATGGCAGCTGATGCACATACTGTGAAATTCCAGGCAGGAACTGAAATGAGCCCACATGATATATAATTTGAGTCCCAACACACATTTGTGAAGCAAGTGTGCTGGGAAATGTAAAGTCTTAATTGTGATATTTTTAATTTTAGCATTGTTTGTAATCCTTTTAAAATGAATTATGTGGAGATATTTATATGAATCTTTAACTAGATGTAGAAGTTGTTACAACATTTTCAGGATCTTAGCAATTCATCTAATCGCTTGTCCTGGGCAGGGTCACAGAGGGGCCTGCAGTCTATCACAAACAGCACAGGGCAGGCCCCTCTGTGACCCTGGCCAAGATAAGTGGATAGAAGATGGGTGGATGTGGGGGTGGATGGATGGGTTGATGGGTAGATACAGCTTTGGTTGCTATCCTTATAATAAAACCATTTATATTAATACCGTTAATAAATAATAAAATGCTTAGCTAAAATTATACTCCTCAGTCCATTTATAATAAGTAAATGAAGTCATTAAAAATGCAAGAGAATAACTAGTGAGGAACAACTTTGCAAAGACAGATGAGAAAAACAGTTAATGTCATATTTATAAACATATATTATACTCTAATGGGTGTTACAGGTTTTTAGTATGGATTTGTCATAAATGCTGGACCCATGAACATTAACAAATTGTGAAGAACTTACCAGTGTTTTATGCATTCCTTACCTGGCTTCGAAACGTTTTATGCATTTTGGCAGACCAGTGATGAATTTCTCTGAGAAACAGGTGTGACAAGGCTGTTTGAGGAGAAATGATATCCATACCTGCCTTTGTGTGCTACAAACTTAGACTTGGCGTAGTCTTTAAACTGGGCTGAGCAGAATGAGCTTCCTTTAACATTAGAAGTACAAAGTAGCATCCTTTAACTAGTGATGGGAGAAATGAGATTTCAAAGCATGTGGTGAGTGGAAGTATTCTGAACTAACCGATCAATGCTGGTGCTAAACGAGGATTCAAAACCTGTGGTGGGTGGAAGTATTCTGAACTAACCGATCAATGCTGGTGCTAAACGAGGCTTCAAAACCTTTGGTGGGTGGAAGTATTCTGAACTAACCAATCGATGCTGGTGCTAAACGAGGCTTCAAAACCTGTGGTTGGTGGAAGTTTTCTGAACTAACCAAACAATGCTGGCGCTAAATGAGGCTTCAAAACCTGTGTTGGATGGAAGTATTAATTGGTAGTTCAAGATATTTCCACCCACCATGGGTTTTGAAGCCTCATTTATCCCATCACTACCTAGTGTATAAGCCTGTACCATCATGGGGCCTGTGTTCTGCTACTTCTCCAAAGCAGCAACACCAAGACCTGTGAGAAATTAGTTGAATTTCTGTCAGTACAGAGGCAGTATTACTACATTGGCACATATAAAGACATATAATACATCTGTCCTACTTCTAATGGCTTAAGCAGTACAGGGTCAGCCTGAAGCCTGTCCCAGATAGTAGATAGCACAGAATATATCAGACAGGATATCCATACCTCACAAGGCATACACACAATTACACACCACGGGGAAATTGGAAATGGCAATCCTAACTTCATGCTTTTGGACTGTATTAAGAAACATGAGTGTCCTAGAGGAAACAAACTAGTAATTATGAATTTGAAAAATGTAGGATTGTTTTTCTGCAGCCATATTGCTAATATGTAAAGATGAAATAGCTGTGTCATAAACAAATATTCCAAGGACGAGTCTGCTTTAAGTCTAGAGTGGAAAAATATTTCAGACTATGTTTGTCAATGGAATAGCGTGGTGGCTAAGTGAAGAGAACTGTTACCCTATCCCTACAGGGAAAGGGGTTCAAATCATAGTGCTGCTTTTTTTGTCATGTGTTTCCGTGTTGTCTGGTTTTCTTCCTACAGTCCAAAGACATGCACACATCTCTAAAATTGCTTGCTGTGTATGTGGGCTAGCATTCCATCCAGGATATTCCTCAGCCTTGTGTCTGCTGGTCCCCCATGACCTTAAGTAGAATGCGTGGTTAGAAGACGAACGGCTGAACATGCACACAGTCATACTTTAGGGCAATTTAGAGGCACCTGTTAGCCTAGCTACAGGAAGATACAGGAGTATTCAGAGGAAAGCATTCAGACATTCGGTGAACTTTCAGGGCAAAGGCTGGATTCAAACCCCCAACTCTGGAGATGTGGGGCATCATTGTGGCTTGCCGAGCTTCTTCCTCAACTATGTTCTAGATTTTAGTTTGTAGAATCCCTCATATTGCTTGTTTGTTTCATGATCAGTTGTGCTGCAGGTAATGAATGTTGACGCTTTGTGAAGGATTCATTCCTTTTGACAAATCTTTCAAGGGAGCATAATTATCTCGGTCAGTGCTCTGATTTGTTCAGTTCGTTCACTGAGTGATTCTTTGTTCATTTCATTCATGTCTGAACTGCATCACATCTCCTTCACAGTCCACCAGTGTAATGACATAGAAACAGGCCTATGTTTAATTGGCTTGAAAATTAGTAGGCATCCAAAACAACTGCTTCAGTTATACAAGTTGGCAGGGATATTTTAAGCTTTCCTGAAAGTTTCCTGGGAAATGTCCTCACCATCGCTACATAAAGCTATGATTATGTACAGAAAAGTGTCAGTCAGTATGGCAAATACACGTTAATGTCAAGTATAATATAAAATGACATACTGTATAATATATATGAGAAACAAATATAGTGACTGTGAATGAAACCACTGACTTAATCTTTTCGTTCAACTGAATCCAACAATTCACAAAAAAGGATCATGATTTCCAAATCTAGTCGCAGAGCTGCGTAGAAAAACCACAAATGGTCAACATATCGAATGCGAGCCGCCTGGTCATGATAGGAGAGGCACTTTAAATCAGAAGCACCATTCTATAGCTGGTCTTTGACGCTGACAAATTTAATCCAAGATGATATTTTAAAAACCCCGGTTTACCAAATCTGAGTAACTACCTATTCCCCTGCAAGTCTTGAATCGCTGTTTGGTCAAAAACACCTTCAGTGGAAATAAAAAAAAAACTTCAGATTGACGTTTATCGCTGCAATCCGGGAATCTAATCGAGTAGAAATCGATATTTATGATATATGAGCCACATAGGTTTATTGACTTTTATACCCTGGACTTCAGACACATTTATCCTTCAAAATAGGAAATGATATTATTGACCATTTGATACCTTGCAAGACATCAGTCTAGGCATCAGTCTTTAAAAAGAAATCCTGTGTTTACATTGCTCACAACTGGACACCGCTATTATTTAATTTCTGACACTGATTTAAGGTTTTGAATAAGTTTATGTAGTGTTTGGTCCAAAACTTGGTCTGATTTGGTGAACTGCACACCTTTCAATGAGAATATGGCTGTGTTTTAATCCTTTGTTTTTCTCCTCTAGGCTCATGGCCGTGGAGGATGAACTGAGAGGGAGCCAGGTTCCTGAACTGAAACCCCGGATGTTTGCAGATCAGGTCTGTTTTCTGTCTGCGCTCTTTCCATATGACAGCTTGGCTCATGTCTCTGTCCCTCTGTTTTGATGATTTCCCTTTTTTTTTCCTTTTTTGTTTTGACTGTTTCCCTTTCGTCTGTTTCGCCGCTGATGCCGGTCTGTCGGCCGGCTCGAGCATCTCTTGTCCCTGTCGCTCCTTGTTGGTGTTCGTGCAGGCGTCCCTTCATCTGTGCGTGTTGATCCGTTTGGCTAAAAGCGACCTCCCCCCGCTCCGTTTTGTGTCGCTGTCCTGTCCTTTCTCTGTCTTTCTGTCCGTGTCCGGTCTGTCCATTTTAGGTTCAGTCTGTTTAAAAGCTTCTGTGTGTCAGTTCAGTTTTAACTCATCTGTATGATCTTCCCGTGTGACATATGTCTTGTGCTAAGAGTTGATTGAATCCAACCTCAAAGCGTTTTGAACTTAACTTTCAATAAATTGTAAACCTCCTTACTTATTGTCATTATTTATTACTGTAATAAACAAATAGTGCCTACTTAAACTCCAATCGCTTTGTGGCTGAATTTCCCTGTGTCTGCCATGTCTTTCACCAGACTCTATCAAATAAGAATGAACATGTGCTCATTGGTCATCTCTCAGTATCATGCGCCTGCTGTCTGTCTGCGAAAGCATACATCCGTGTCTCCTATGAGCATTAAGTCAGTCGTAAAAGTCCAGATGGCTAGCCTTAAAGCATCGGTTTGAATTAAATACCAGCTTTGATACGGTTAGGTGAAGAGGAGCGTAGGTCCACCTCGCTTGCTACTGCACTCATCAGATGAGAGATGATATCAGTGACATGCTCTGTGCTACCTTTCCCGGCACTGGGAAAAAGCTGACAGCATGACTCGATCCTTACGTGCGTCGGACGTGCGGCCAGCGATACGGCCAGGGTTCTCCTGCTGTTCCGGAGCTCGATGCAAGCCGTCTTCAGAAAGAGACAGGCAGGAGATTAGTGACTTTGGCTCCAGGACCAGACATAAATGGTAAGGAAGTGGTGAAGAATGAAGGTGGTGCTCGAGCAGGGAGGAAGATATCAATATATCTTCAGACTCTAAATAGGCGCTTGAGGAAAGATTAAAAATGACAAATAATTAAATCTCAGTAATATGACACGTAATGGACAAATTTCAACCTGCATATTTGAAATATACGCAGTATATTGTAATAGTAACTTTGATATAAATAATTCTGAGCCAGAATAACATCTTATAAATGTTTACCCAAGTTCCCTTAAGTAGTACATATCTGCCACTGTCAAGTTGTCCCAGTGTCTGATGTGATGGGTGTCTGTGATGTCATGCAATTTTTTTTAGTTTGTATGGTCAAGCCGCTAAAGTAGCCCTGTTCCAGGGGCGTATATTAATGCATGCTCAGTCAGCAGGTGCTGTTTGCATTCTGACACAGCTGCACAGCTCCTTCGTCATTACGTCGTCTTTAAATTTCTTTTAGCCTAGAGCTGTTTTTCTGTTTTCCTTACCACAGATGCACAGTACTCACTCCAGCAGTCTATTACAAATTCTGTATATTACCTGTAGCACTGTCTCTTCATATTTCAACCCCTGCATAGCACACATTTTGATTTAAACTCGAATGGCCTACAGTTTTGCTGCAGACACTTTTGTTTAACGGGATGTTTAACTTCCGGGGGCTTTCAGATTAAGAGCACAACAGTGAAAGATACCCAGTGATGTGGACCCGCAGCCTTTGCCAAAACCGTATTCTGCCGCACTTTTGCTATGCTCTCCGTAGCCATTTCTCCATTATCACGGTATTTGTGGGATCTTTCTCTTTCGGCTGAGTTGTGATTGGTGCGGAGTCATGGTAATTCTCGTGACTGTGACAAAGTTTTCATACTTATCTCATGCCTCCGTTAACTTGTATGGTCTTATGCTTTAGACATACCCCCCCACCGGGTGTACTAATATTGGTATTGATTCTCTCGTCACACTGGGAAGGCCAAACTGTTTAGGGTTCAATTTATATTGATATATATACCTGCATTGACTTATTGACTATAAGCAAAAAATAATTATACATTTAAAAAATAATAGCTCATTTATTTCACCCAAAGCATAAGTCGGCAAAGGAAAGCTGAAATAACATCGTAATAAATTTACGAGCTGCCGTAACCTTTTTGTAATTTCCTTTCCAGCTCCGCAATGCTCATAAGGCCTCACTGTTAACATTTCTTAACAGCAGCAAATGTACGTGTGAAAAAATCTGCAACAATGGAATGAAATATTAAGCCTCTCATTGTGCCAGTAAGCAGTGGATGTATTCTGCCTGTCCGTTTGAAAAACTGTTTTTGTCAGCTTATTTTTGAAGTGAACATCAGAAAAGGGACTAGTGCACCAGGAAATTGTTTTCTTTAAAGCTGGAGAATATCGGAGCTTTAACATGTGAGGCAAGAATTTGAATCGACTAGACTGAATGCATATGAATTAGATCAGGTTTTAACAGATGTCCTTGAAGATGGTTATAAACGAACGAGCAAGGTTCATACTAAAACCTGTTTTTACATTTTTGGCTGCTAGTTGCTACCAGATGAAAGTCTAGAAAGGTTACCATTTGGTTCCAGTTGATGTTCTGGCATTAGATCTCACCACTTCTGGTTCTAGGTGTCAAACTAGGTATATGAAGTCCCCGACAGAACCACAAAATGTGTCCCCAGATCAACGCAGGATGAAATATTCTCTTTAATGTGTGTCAAAAGATCTTGCCTTTAAAATTCAGTCTCTCTGTGCTGGTGGAGTCTAAGCCCTTAGATGATGGTAATGTTCATCGGGCTAATGGTCACAAAGGTTTTTTTGAGCCTGTATGTATTTTTAAATTTCATTAGTATACCACCAAATTTGTTTTAATGTTAACACTCCTGATTAACGGTTTTAAATGGTGATGACCTGCGATAGCATTTTAGAAAATTGAAAATCTGAGTTTTAAGGAAAAGTGGTCTGCTTACGCTGTGGTAGGGTTTGCGTAGCATGCGTGTTTACTCATAATAATGAAAATCAGAAACCCTAAGAATAATAACGGCCTAGTGATAGATTAAAATAATGTTTCCTCTGTGTGTTCTTCAAAGAGTGTCACTCCGCATGTTGACATGACACTTTTCCAGTTATTACATTTCATTTCCCCTTGTGTTGATTTTGTGTGTCAAATCATCTGTTAAACAGTACCCTTGTTCCTCTACGTGTTCTGTGTTTCCCCTGCCGTGTTTCACTTCCGTGTTTTTACACGTGCTTCCACTGTGTGCTAATGGGTACTTTTACGCCGGTGTGTCTGGTTTCGTTTCCGGATAAGTGTGTCTTATTTGGGTTTCTCGTTAACGTGTATCTTTCTTTGAATGATCATCTGTTTTCACGGCTTGATTTACACATAAGAATAGAAGTTCCCGTCAGTTTCTGAGTCTTATGTGCATGATGTCAGCATGTCGGCATCAACGCTGTTTCAATGTTTGACTGCTCGGGAGCAATTGACAGCCATGTTTAAGGAACGGCACGCTTTGGACCCAGATTGCGGCAAATCCAGATATTAGTCAATAAACATATTGTACCGTAGCCTGCACCTGCTTTGCTTCTGCACCTATTTGCAGTATGACTGTATGCTGAATGTCAGCTGCAAGTGAATGGAAACGGTGTCAGCCGACCTCATGTGACACTGCTTTTTTTCCAGCATGCTGGTGGGAACTGGTTTGCCTCTACATGACAGCATGCCGTGATGTGTCAGTTTGTGGTCTATATTTCTGATTATGCCGGCGTGTTTCTCGGTGTGTTACTCTGTGCGTTCTTGGTTGGGTGTCTCCGTGCGCGTGCCTGTGGATGTGCGTGCGTGCGTGTGTGTGCGTGCGTGCGTGTCTGTGAAGTATTCTTGGCTCTCGCACACCCACAGCTTCCCTACCCTGTCTAACCCTAACCTCCCCCTACAAGGCACACACACGCCCTCCTTTTCTCCCCCCCCCCCCCCCCCCCC
>JAACJT020000110.1:12973685-13000665 GCA_009936485.2 Gymnarchus niloticus | reverse complement strand
GCGTGATCTTCCTCTAGGGGAAGGGGAACCAGACAGGCTGAAATGGCAAGAAAGGCGTGATCTTCCTCTAGGGGAAGTTCAGCGGCTGCTGAAACACCGGCGCTTTAATTCTCTGCCTTCCTCTCCTACATGTTTTACGGTAAGTAAATAAAATGTTTAATTTCCGTATTTCTGTGACAGGGAGCCGCATGTGGATGCACTTATCACTTTGTAGGACTCGTTACGCCGTGGCTCTCGGCTTCCTTATCGACTTTGCCTGACTTACTAAGTTGCTTTTTTAAAACATCCCCGTTGGCTCGGCTGCGGCGTCGCGGCCATCAGCTCTGAGGATGATGATGATGATGATGATATTAAACGTAAGGATAGCGCTGCTGTGGACCGGGCTCTGCCTGTACACGCCGCATAGGCAGTAAAGCGTCCCTCCATCCGGACTGCGATCCTTTAAAATGTTCAGCGGCTTCTTTCACACTTAAAAAATGAAACCCAGGGATGGACTGGAATCCGCGTTAAAGTGCCGAAGACGGCTTTTGTTTTCTCTCTTTCAAACCGCATTCATTGGAAGGTCTTCCTCCGCAGATGATTTATTTTTCTGAACTTGTCCCGAGGTAAAAATCTTTCCACTTAACTACTAATGAAATGTTTCCTTTACTTTCTCTTCGCGGTTGATAAAAAAAAGAAAAAAGAAAAAAACGGGCTCGGCGGACTGCGGTGAGGAACGTCTCCACTAGGGGGCGCTAAGGACAGCGCGCAGCTCCGCTCGTTAAGGCGGGAGCGCTAACAGTCCAATATTCCGGAGCCGTTTTTTTTTTTTTTTATTAAAAAAAACTCCTTCTTTGTTAATATTTTTCACACGTGCAGCTTCAGCAAACTGTAAATGCGCGTCCCTGATCAAATTCATTGCTACTCTGGTTAATTGTGTTTGTCCAAAGAGTTTAGACTTGTCAAGTTCTGCCAACTGGTAAAAGTCTGTTTGGCCTTCACTGTGTTCGTCTAGTTGCCAGCCCGCCAATATGTTAAATAACTGTGACTAAAGCTGGCGTATGTGGCTAAAGTAGTACATTCTTCCGTATTTTATCCCCAAGTAACTGCCTCTGGTGAACTGTTCCTGTGCGGTGTTGCGGGACCGCCAAAATGCGTTTCCGTGACGTCATTGCCGCAGACGTACTGCGCGCCAGGCCGTGAAGCGACGTCCATAGCGAGGGCGTTGGGTATACAGCAGATTGTCTCAAGTTTTTATACGACCAGAAGTGGTTTGGTGTTCACCCAGTGCCCAGGGCTGTCATGTAAGGGTTTTCAGGTGTGGTGGTTCCTGCTAGTCGCCCTTGGTGACTTACTGTGTAAATTTGTGAAAAACACCCATTAGAGTACCTCCACAAAGTATCGAGATGGAGTGCCTCTTGGTACGGCTCGTCCAGTTCATCAGTGTGAATTAGAATCGACCTTCTTGCCTTCTAATCAAGGTCTACTAACAATACCCCTTTTCCTCAAACAGAGCGGTGGTAGGTTTTGATAGCTTTCTGGCTGACAGACTTTCAAACGTCTTTCTGTAGGAAAGCAGTGTGAATTATGTCAAAAACAATTACCGAGGTTTCTCAGCAACCCGGGAGCCCTCCATGCCAAGTACGGGAAGGACTTTGCAAGGCTCATGCTCCGGTTGCCAAGGAATGTTTCCCAGCCTTTTCTTAATTGACGTATCAAAGGTCCGTTGCCTTTAGACGGGCTGCCGGGCTTCTCTTAGAAACCGTTTACAAGCCCAGTGATGCGTTGCGTTCTTGCCTGGGCCCAGACAAATTAACAGCTAATCGCCATAGTGTGTTTATTGCTGTCTGTGCTTTTGTGCAATTTGTTCTTGCCTAACAAGCTGGGGACAGATTAGTCACTGAGAATTAACTAGTGAAAGATTTGAGTAGAAGTGGTTATCTGATATGAGTTTGAGGTGTTTTGTCAACAGCCAAGCATGGACAAATTGTCAATGTTAACTGCCAGGCATCTGAGCCTGAGGGGGTTGGTAGAGGATACACTGATTCCAGGGACCGGGAGAGCCATTTATGAAAATGGAGGAATCCCTTTGCATTGATGATTGGGCCGACACCTATAATTGTGTGGATTTTCCTCCTTTTAAACAAATTAACACAACAAACTCATTTATTGTGTTTTAGAGGCCCAGTCTCCTAATCTCCTCTTTAGCAGTAAGTAATATTTTTCTGTCATTACTTGTCCATTTCGGACAGTCTGTTACACTTGCTGCCCCTCTGAGTGTCTGTAAACTGATTGTGGCCATCTTCTGCCTGCCCTCGTGGCATCCTGGTAAGATGCCTCAACCATCTCAGTTGGCTCCTCCTGATCTGAAGGCACACTGGCTCTGTTTCTGGGTGCCTGCAGATCTCCGCATTTCCCATTCTGTCAAGGAGAGCAAGCAAGGTAACCGTGAGGAAAAGCCACATTTTGTCCTCTTTCTTTTAGCCGCTACTGACGGCTCGTGACCAACAGTGAGGATGGTGGCGTATACTGCAGTCGGCATCCAATAACTTGTGTCCCGTTTGACCACCATGGCCCTGCGCAGTGCCTGCCTAACTGTAGCTGTTGAACTAAACCACGCAAAGCACAACTCAACAAAGACCCCATGAGCGCTCTGGTAGCCAAAGGGCCTGAGAGCCCTGCTTGGAATCAGGTTACTGGGCAAAGCCCCTTCCAGCATTCCTCCCTGGCTGCGCCCCCTCCTGGGGGTACCGTTTGCTGACAAGTGACTGGGGCTGTCGGATAGGCTGCGGAAGCTTCGTGGTGCCATCTTACGGGCTCCTCACCTGCATAGTGAAAGATGGCTGGCTTCCCTGCCTTTTGAGTGGTGGATAAAGCTTTGATTTTGGCCAGGGCCTCACTGCTCTGCTGCCTTATGGGTTTTGTTCTGGTGAGTGGGGGCTTGTTCAGCAGGAAAGGGTGATTTATTAATGAGGCGTTCCGATGTGTGATCCTCTCTGCCCTCCCACCTGTCGATCCATTCCGATGAGAAATATTTGATCTTTAGTTGTAAACTGCTGCCACATCCTCTTTTAAGGCCGTCAAACAGAACCGTCGACCCTGTTTTCAACTTAAAAAGCAGGTTTCTCCGAGGCTACACCATGTTCAAGATGGCAAACACTATGTGTACCATTAATAGGAGTTATCTTGAAGAATGCCATCGGGTTTCAGGAGTTCAGAATTGCTCAAGCATGTTTTCAGTTCTGGTTCTTTTCCCAAGACTGAAGTGAGTTTTTCTGCTGTGGGATCTTGTGGGTTAACACAACCTGTCACTCAATGACAGGCTAAGGTGGGCTTAACCCTCACAGGACTTAAAGCATGCTGTCATTCGGCCAGTCTTCTGTCCTACTGTCACTTCGTACGTGGACCCCTTTCGCTTTAATGGCTGTCTCTGTCTGAGAGTCTGGCTCAAACGTGTTCTTCACTAGTTGCCGGGATTTGTTAACCAGATTTGCCGTTTTGTTCTCTAGCACGGCTTGCCAGACGTGACTGTGTGCTCCATGACCGCATCTTCGCCTCAGATTGGACGTATGCTGGCCTCCTGCTGCAGATGCAGGACTTTATCGCGATGTACTTCCTCTGAGCAGTCGGCGCCTCGTGTTGTGATATGCAAAGCTGGCTTTACGGGGGTCGGCAAGAGGGCTGTGAGCGTCAGAGGTGGGTCGTTTTCTTGGTTACTGCTCTCTGTCCTAACGTCAAGCATACTGCTGTTAGGAGGCTCTTAATCCCCTAACCTCACATGCTTCCCCCCCCTGTTTTTCGAAGACTGCAATGATAGTTGCAGTGTATGTAAAACATGTCCCGCTGTGAGTGTTTCTCAGAGGCTCTGCACGTTCTCCTGCTCCCTCACCATCCAGTGTCACTGGTCGGGCTCCTCTGGTTGATGAGCAGGAGGTGTATTAACACATCTGGACACGGGTGGTGGCCCTGCTTCTGAGCAGAGTCTCTGACCACTCACATTCAGGGTGGCTCTCAGGCAAGCGGAACACGTTAGTTTACAGCTCCCGAATTCTGGGGCCCGCTTCTTATAAAGAACTTCATTTCGGGCTGGAGGTTCATGTCAAAGATGGAGCTCTTAAGCACATCCTACCTGTTCACAGTCTCTTCTGGTGGGGATGCGGCTGAACCCCAGACTTCCCCTAGGCCTCTTAGCTCGTGAGGACCTTTCCTTTAACTCTACAGTCCAGCTCTGCCTTTTACCGGAAAGTGTTAACAAACCTGGCCTTCTGTCACTTATGGTTGTGTGGGGCGTCTTCTCTGCAGGTCACATTCTCTCCCGTGGTGGTGGAGTGATTTGTGGCTGCGAGGGGCAATGATGGAGGTGACCGTTTTTAAGATCCCCGCTTGTGCTTTGTCATGTGGTGTGTTGGGGGAATCTGTTTATGAAGATAATGTATGTCTGGTGTTGTCTGAGAGGCCTCCGGAGGGACACCCTTGTCGGCCGCGCCTTCCTATTTTGGCGGACGCAGCACTTTGATATCAGGCTTGTTGTGTTGACACACTGTAGTCCATCAGCGCAGCTGCCTAAAGACGTTCATCATCCTGACGAGCTCATTCACAGCTGCCTCCCCTGTGTGACCGTTCGCCTGCAGCAGGAAGGCTGCGCGTCTGTTGATTTACGCTCTGAAAGTGTGTGCGTCACAGTCCTGGTGCGATAAAACTGGGCCGTCTGACAGAGCAGGAGATGAGAAGCCACTCAGCTGGGATTGTTACCCAGGCAGGACATCGCAGTGTAGCCTGATGGGATTACAGCTTCAATAGGGGAGGAGCTTCCTGAGCTTTCACTCTTCAGCAGGGCCAGGCTGTCACCTTGGAACATGCTTGTTGAGCTGGGAGGCTCTGGTGTCAGAGGTTCGAGTAGAGCCAGCCCTGGCCTTGTGGTTGGAGGGGTTCACGTTAGCATATAGACTACAAAATAAATTTTGCGTGAAATGATGCGGCTGATGGTGAAGAGGGGTGGTCTCACTCTTTCAAGTTGTAGGATTCTCGTGAAGTCAGTTTCAATAAATGCTCCTTAAATTGATCAATTCAAATCCGGCATTACAGCCACCTCAGTCTGTGTAGGTGGCCCAGTTTGATGTACAATGCCCCTTTAAGGGTCAGCGTGCAGGCGATCCATGTCAAACCGCTCACGAATCCAGCTTGCTCTGCCACGTGCTCCTTTCTCACCGCACACGCAGCCCTTCGGTCAGTTCCGTCATCTGTGCCGCAGCATCCCATAAGCTCGTCACGGTGACTGTCACCGAGCCTCCTCGTTCTTCCTGTGAGACATCAGCCCTAGATCCTGACGCTTGGGAACACAAATTCCACCGTCTGACAACTTTCGCCACCGTTTCCTTAATCGCCAAAGAGTGAGAGGTCCCCGCGCCGGCCACCATTTTGTGATGATCCAGGTGTCGTACCCCTCGGCCTCCTGGGATGTGTCCCTCCCTCCCCGTGCCGGTTTGAAAAGCGGACAGGCCTCCTGTGGGCGAGTATGTACCACAGCAGGTGGAGATGGGGGGCTGCTTCTCATGCGAGGCGGAAGACGACCTATTATGGTGGTGAAGTGTTACACATCGCCACTTCCTCCTTCATGATGGCGTTTTCCTTTTCCCATAATCTTTCATGCAAATGTTCTCACCGATGGGTCACACCACTGGCCGGGCATGACCCCCTTGGTAAAGCAAGGTGGGGGAGTGGTGACCGAAGGCAAACGTGTCGGTCTTACGTTGGTAGAAACAGGTGAGCCTCAGGGCAAGTCCACGTTCTGTTTTTTTAACAAGCTAATCGTGTCAGCCAGAGTTCACAGTCTGTGTGCCCAATGCCTTGAAGGACCGCTCTGTCAGGATGGCTGTGTTGGTCTCAGACTGAGCATGTCAGTCACGGCACAGGAAGTGCTTCGGAACATTGGCAAAGCTAATGGTTAGCGGCTGTGCTCACAGCCATATCCTTGTTCTTTTGTAACTGGAATAAGTCAAAAACCTTACACGTTTTTAAAGGAAGGTTGGGGGTGGCAAGTTTGATTTTGCTTGTAGAATTTAAACTCTTCCCTTGGAGTGGATTGATAGTAAGAGGTCAATTGTTTTTGCTCTCTTTTAATGAGTCTACTGTTAGTCTTGAAGCCCGACCATCACAGTAGCCAGATTCTCTGCTGCCCGCCCGTGTGGGGGGCCCCGGCGTGGTTGTCGTCTGGAGAATGATGTACGATCAGATCTGGACTGGCAGTTCTGGCCTGTCTTAGTGGCTGCGTGAGACTGGCTACTCTCTCGTGGTGGGGAAGTGTGTGCAGCTTCTCCTTTGAAGTGGAATTGGTTTTATTTCCTGACTTCTCCCTGTCTGTCTCTCTTATCCCGGAGGCTTCCGATGGAGGCTGAATTGTGTTGTGAAGGTTGGTAACTGTGAATGTTAGCCGCGGGAGATTGGTTTTCGTAGGGGAATTACTGCATCTCTCCGTATATTTAAAGCATCCAGATTGGTGTGAAAGTATCTGGACTCGAACTTTGCGTGTGTGTGCAGGAGAGCGACACAGTTATGAGTGTGTATTAGAACAGAGTTGCTTTCTTGAAGAGTTGCAGTTACTGCGATAATGTGGTGATGGGCACCTTAACGCTCACATGACTGTAATCACGAGACAGCAGTGACACTGATTAGCTTGGGCTCGCATTCAGGATGTTGGCCAGCTTCACTGTCTCTGGAGTCCTCAGGTTACAGTTGCTGTTTGCTCTGACACACGTCTCGTGCTTCTGTCCCGGGTGTAAATCATGCATCGCTCTTCACATCCCCTGTAACGCCAATGACCTGTTGGTGATGGCCATTTCTCTGTTTGCTGGAGGTCCCGGCGGCCGTCATTCTCCTCGCACACCTGGGTGGGTTAGTTTGGAAGGTGTGGGCCCAGATTAGATGTCAAGGGGACCAGCGCCAGTGTATTACAGTTTATCTGAGATGATTTTACGCCCCTGCCTTTTAAAGTTGATTTGAGTCTGAATGTTGATCCTCTTTCGTATGTCTGTTCTCCCTTCCTGGGATTTTTTTCTTCAAGCTGACTGCCCCTCCCCCAGCACGGTGGTGTTCTGTTTGAGGGGGACCGCTGAGGTCCGGGTGGCAGCCGCCTCCGAGTCCTGGGGCCTTGTTTAGGCCTCTCTCTCCCCCCCCCCCCCCCCTTTCTTGGGTGTTTGCTTCTTCTCCAGCCGGGTCGGGCTGAGATGCAGGTTTTTGGCAGCATGCTTGGGGAACGTGCTCTACGATGTCAGAAGTGCTGCATCAGGAAGCTGTATTTGAATACCGTCACATGTGGCGATGTATAAATAGTTTGCTCTTCACCCTTGTGGAGCGTTTCTTCACGTGGGCTTGGAGGTTTAAAGGTCCCATTGCAGACATTGCAGAGAGAAGCTCCACCGCTAAAGGGTCACCACCTTCTAATTGGTGGGATTTTTCCATTCCTGCTAGTTAACATGGTTGAGGATGAGTTATCCAGGTTGCTTGCATGGGTAGAGCCTGGTCCAGCTGGATGGATCTGCAGAGTTGGCTAAGTGATGATGGTTGCTTGGTCTCCCCATAACAGCATCCTAAAGGTGCTTCTTTACGGTACCGTGTACACACTCCCACAGCTCCTGGCAGATCTGGGTAGACCGCTGCTTCTCATTTCTGACCTCAGCTGTGTTTATCTGGGATACAGATGGCACCCCCAGCAAACGGCGAGACGGTGTTGTCTTGTTGGCCTAGGGTGCCATTTGGAGCCGACCTGGGATTTTTGACCCATGTTGCCCAGAACCACGGCGCCATCAGAGCTTTCTGTTCTATATGTCAGCCACCCATCTGTTGGCACGAACGGCACTCGGGTCCACCTTAAAGGCGCAGTTTGGTCATGTAGAAATCAGAGGTCGACCATTTCGAGTTTTTCATTGTCTTTTTTTTTTTTTTTTAAAGCTGTTTAATTTCTGAATGTCTTTAATGAAAACGCTCAAAGGAAAATTAGCTTTGTATATAAACTGGAACTGAAACAGGTTTTGATTAGTGCAGGGTATCAAAAGGTGATGACATAATCTGGTATCTGAACAAACCAAAGAACTGGACATGTAAGACTTCCAAACTTTAAGCAATTATGCGAATGATTTTTAATGACTAAATGGCAAATGCAAACATTTGAAAATGCTTAAATCCAGCTGGAGGAAGTGGCCACACTGGCATCTCTGTAAACGCCTCCATTTATGAGGTGCGAATCCTGGAAGCCGTGACGCTTCTGTGGTGTAAATCTCCCCGTTTATGATACTTTAAACGGCTTTGCTACTTGCACTGTGGATGATAGTGTGCAAAGGCAGAGTTCGGCCTGCATGTGGTCGTCAGTCCAGGACTGTACCTCCGGTCTGTCACATCTGATGAACCTCAGACTTCAGTTTGGAGATGTTTCCCTAATCCTGGAAGCCCTCACCTTTCGGCACCCTGCTCTTGTCTCTGAATCAGCCAGGCCTTATTGATGTGACCCGTGGTCATTTCCACATGCTTCGGAGGACTCTGCCAGGGTAGTGTGGAGGAGCGGTGTAGTTGGGGTAAATCAGTGTGTCAGTCTGTTTTGTGCCACCCCATCAAAGGATAGACATTATAAAAATGGCTGTAAGTTGGGGCAGGTCTGGAGTCAGCTGTGGGGGGAGTTAAGGAAGACTGACATCCCCACTACCTGTTTCTGGATCAGATTGTGTTTGTTTTCACTTGATTTGAGGAGGAATTCTCTTGAAAGATCAATGGTTTGTTCCTCTGGTTTCCATCCATCTTAGCTGCCTTAATGATGTGTGTCGCTGTGTGACTTTCCCTGTCCAAGAACACTCCATTTTCAGCTTGAAATGCTTTCTATTCATGCAACTCTCTTTAAGGAGTATTGTCACTGAGTCCGAGGTCCCCGGAGAGGAAGGCTGAGGTGACCGAGAAACCTTGGTTTGGGGCCAAGAGCGCTGACGGAAGCCCCTCCTCCTCTGGACACTACAATCCTGAGTTGTCGCGGTTGTGAAGTCCGGTTAAATGGGTGATGCCAGCACCTCCATTTAACACGTGTCGTCAGTGTGTGAGGACACACGCCTGTGCTCTGGACATGGTTAAGGCCACGCGTTTTATGTGTGGTCAGTGAGGACTGAAGGACATCTCCATGAAGGCTTGGTCGCTGCCTCCTGCTGGCGGGCAGGGTTAGTCAGGCCGGTGCCGTCCCGTCGGAGGACAGTCTGGTAGGTGCCGTCCCGTCTCATGCCCTTTCTGCTCTGCTCTCTCTCCTCCTCTGGCTGCCAGACTTTTGGTGATGTTCCACATCACGTCGGGGTCGGTTCTCTGGTGTGATTCCATCTGAGTACGGCTGATGAGAACTGGGGTTCCTCCCTGATGACTGAGAGTCGTGGGGGCTGGCAGATGAGGGAGGACCCTGAGGAGGAGGAGGAGGAGGAGGAGTGAAACGAGGCTTCCCTCAGGCACTGGGCTGCTGTGCGTTCCACTAATTCGTTTCTGCTACTGTATTACATCAGAGATGTTTTGGCTCCCCTTGTGATGTGGGACTTGCTGTCCTCTGACAGTGGCTGCCTTCTCTGCCTTATTGGGAATGACGGATGTGAGCCATAGAAATTGCCGGACTGGCCTGAAACTCGGGATGTGTTGATGTGATTTGGTGCCGGTCCAGATTCTGACCAAAGACGGTCCTAAACCGATACGGCCAGCCTCACTTCGTGTTGCCAAACTGGCTTGAAAAAGTGGTTTTCTGCCATCTCTACCTGAAAGTCGGATTTAACGTACACTTGTCATGACAACAGAGACCCTGGGTGTCCCCCACCTTACCTTGTATTTGGTCACTGCAGGTGCCGTGCGATTGCTGGAAGGCTGATGTTGTTTAAAATCCATATTTCTGTCTCTTCTGGAATTGAAGTTAGCATCACAAGGAGTCGCTTTAGCATCCCTTCTGTGTCAGCGGTGGCTGGTGGCCAAAGTCATGTCCTACAGGTGGTGGCAAAAGGATTATTTGCACCTTAGACCTTCAGCAGTTTCTCAGAAACCCTAATTTTAAAATCTGTCTCCATGTTGATGTGGTGCTTCATGCTGCCACAAATATTTGCTCAGCTCTTAAGATAAACGCTACGGCAATCATTTGGGAATCACCCTCCAGCTCAGGAACCCGTGTTATCAGGCATCGTAGACTGGCAAAGCTGCTTCAGACATTATCGTTGCCTTCATCTGCCCGGTGCTGGCCTGAGGCGGACAGGCCTCCCCCTTGAGTCTGGTTCCTCCCACGGTTTCTTCCTCCTGAGGGAGTTTTTCCTTGCCACTGTCGCGTTTGGCTTACTCTCTGGGGACTGTGGGCCCGGGACGATGTAAAGCGCTTTGTGACCGCGCTACGTGTTAAAAGCGCTATATAAATAAAATTGAATTGAATTTCCGTATAAAGCCCTTCCTCTCTGCCGACATAATGACCTTTTCCTCTTTCTGTTCTCGGTATACAAAATGCTAAGTCCGGAATACATTCAGGATTGTGTGTGTGTATGTGTGTAGAAAATCAGTTCTACCAAATGGGGGAGGTTCTTATAGGCTTGATGTGTTATGCTGGGGGGGGTCTCAGCATCCCACCTTACAGGCTTGATGTGGTGTGCCTGGCGGGGGGGGTTCCTGTCACATGACCGTGTTACTGAATTTGGGCCGTCATTCCCTGGAAATGCTCTTTGAAAGTCCAACAGCCGTGTCAGTCACCATCCCATCCCGTCTTGAAGCTGCAGGCGTGTGAAGTTCCCCCACGGGATCTTCCTTGTGGAAGCTGGCTGACGGCCTGTGAGAGGTTCGTGTATGTTCCTCACTTCCTGAAGGCGTAAAATGAAACCGTATTGAAATAGAAGTCTGAAAATAGCCCGCATTTGAATAGCTCTTACTGTAGATGACGGCGGCCCCAGACTAATGAATTCCCTCCCCCCTTCCTGGGCCCTGGGGGTCTTCACCTTCTGGCTCACAACCCAGAGTGGCCCCAGCGTCTCTGATTTAGTGACTCACTTAGTGAGATTGGTTCAGTGCTCATTCTGAGCTTGGCTCCCCGGCTTGTCTGCAGAGCCTCTCTGCGGAGGAACCTGATCTCTGGCCTGTTCACGCTCTGCTCTCTGCTGGGTAACACAAGCTGTGGTGCCACTTCATATTTCAGCAGGATGTACCGCTGGGGGCCTCTGGGGTGTGGTTCGGTTCTGGGCCCAGGGCAGGAGACCATGTAGGCAGTGTTGAATCATCATATTGCCGTGGTATGGGGGGGGGGGCGGTCAGGAGTCACTGCCCGGTGGCGTGCCTCGTTATGTGATGGCCAGGGGCAGTTCAAGTGTGGCTGATGAGCAGCAGACTGCCAGTCCCTCCTCCAACACAGAGCTCTCCGTTGTCTGCATGTGCTGTCCTTGTGTTTGGCCCCGTGGCCAATAATAATGGCAGTCCCCCCTCCTCGTCTGTGTGTACGGACTGCGAGGGTGGTCCATTCTGCTTTAATCACTGGGCTGATGGTTGTTTGGGATCGCTTACTGGATCTGATTACAGGAAGTGTTGAAGGTTCGGAAATGTAGCCACGCCATCCCGGGTCCGTGTGAAGTCGAGTGGGGGGGGCACAGAAATGTTATTTTTAACTTTGGGGGACATTGGCTCTAATTCAGGTTGCATGTGTGGTGTTTGGGGTTTAGTCACCCTGCAGAGTCTGAAAAGAAATTGCCTGTTTATCCGTTTCGAAATGGTCCAGGTCCCCCGCTCTAAAAAGCTCCACGGTGGGAGTGAGTGTGGGCAGGATGGGGCTGTTCATTGTCTGGCAGAGCAGGCTAAGGTCAAGGGGGGCTTCATCAAATCAGCGACAGCCTTCTTACGACGGGACTGATTTCTTTAAGGGAAAGCGCAGTCAGGGGGTCAGCCTTTGGTGACTGGGGTCCAGGGTCATGCTGACCTGTGTGGCTAGGAGCTACACCATGTTTGTGGAGTGGCTGAGGCCCAGAGGTGAATTTCCCCAGGCTCTCAAGATGTGAGCACCTCTCTGGTGGTCCTAGGTGGTCCATATTACACTTAATGATGCATGGAGGGCCTTTCACCTCCTGAGCTCCCGCTCAGAGCATGTCGTTTCTGAGTAACTCCGCCCCTTTCCTCCATGAAGCTGGGATGTGTGTTGGTATATAGGTTTGTCCACCTTCCCTTCGGTGGTGGTGGCGTGGCTGGCACACGTTGGCATGGGTACTATACACTGTCGGGTGCCAGGCCTCAGCTGCATGTGGCCCGGGTTCAAAGGTCTCTGCGGGCGCCGCCCCTCGGTGGTCTAAACAGCCCTCAGTTGGTATTTACTCTCCTGGAATGTCCTCTGTAGTCTCGGACGCTCCTGTAATGTATGTGAAATGTAATCGAGGAGTGATGTAATTAATTTGTAATGATGGAAGGGTGAGCTGGCTGCCTGAGGGCCCCTTGCAGGGGCTCGGCTGCTAACACGGCCTTCGGCTGTCAGAGCTGCTCTCTGGTGACGGCGCGGATGGCAATTGAGTGTCAGACAAGCTGACACTAGGCGGGAGGGACTGGGTCTGTCTAATAACCTTTAGCTGGCTAGCTGATGGGCTGGGGGTGCCACATTAGTGCCCTTCTGACTGGCCAGCTAAAGCGACACCCTCTGCTCCTGGAGGTTCCTTGTAATCGGCTCTGGCTGTCTCAGCAGGCTAGGCAGGTGTTAACCGTGTGTGTGGCTCGCTCCCGTCTGTCTGCCACATTTCCTTCGTCCGCTGAGGTTCGTGTCTGTATGAAAGTGCAGTGCCGTTTGTCTCTTAGAACGGAGGAATGTGACCTTCTACAACCTCCCGCCTGTGGACGCTTTAACAGCTGGGTACCGTCACACCTGCCAGTCACACTCACTTCTGCTCTTAAACAGTTGCAGCTGTGGTCTCAGCCCGGCCCAAATTGACTGTGACTTCCTGTCTCTTTCCACTTCCTTTCCGCTATGACGTGAATGGCCCTCCTCCTTGGCGCCGGCTGGTCTCTCTCACCATGGCCTTCGCCCGCCTCTGTCAGTGTGGTTACATGGTGGCCAGGTAGCCGTCGGTGCTGTCCTGACTCACAGCAGGACAGCTGTGACCGCTCTGTCGGCAGCCAGAGGGGACTGATGTGGTTTCCAGAGCTGCCCTCACTGCTTCTGTAACCCCCCTATCTGGCCAAGCTGTAGTAATGTTCAGTCTTTTCTTTTGCTCAGGCTCTTTCCCCTGTGCTGTGCCTTCTGCTGGAGGTCCCTGCTTTGAATATCAGACTAAGACATACAGATGGGGGCGCTCTGTCTGTAACTAACAGACACTTGGTGTGTCTGAAATGTTTAGGACCCGCTCCACACACACACACACACACACACACACACACACAGTGTCGACTCTCCCCTCTGATGTGTCTGAGAGTGTGATAACCTGGGGTTTAAAATGTTTCCCGTGAGGCCTTGCGAAGTGAACTGTGTATCAGACCAGATGTTTCTTTTTCCGGTGGGGGGACCAAACGCTGATGAACAGCCCCCCCCATATCCCATTAGGGGGCCATGTTTTGTCCTGAAGAGCCTTTGATGATGATATTCCATTTTGGGATGGAGTGAAGTGGCCTGGGGTGGCAGCAGTGGTGCCCAAACTGCACAGATATCATGCCGGTTGCCCCCCTCCCCCTGGGGAGCGGGGAGGTAAATCATACAGAGCTGTTCTGATGAAAGGGGGCATTTCTCTGTCCTGCTGCCTTCCCGTCATGCTGTCCTGCCAGCCCTCAGAGACGATATCGGGGGATCGGCTTTCAGCTTGGGGGTTCCTGTCGGGGGGGGTGATAGCCGCCTACTCTGCTTTCCTGGCATCTCTCCACTTGTGAGGCTATACTTCTGAAACGACTCTGACCCCCGAATCTCCTCCTAAGGGGATCATTCGCGTCCTTGGGTTCCCGGGTGTCAGAGGACGCTCTTGGTGCTGAGTCTCATCTCTCGTCATGTTGGTGGGTGGAGCTTGACTGTCTCTTATGGGGGTGGTGGGGGGGGGTTGTACTGATTTCTGGTCCATCGTCCATCAGGGCCCGTCCCCTGCCTTCTCGTCCTCCTCCTTGCCCGTCGCCTTGGCTCCTGCCCTTTGGCGTGCTTCCCGGAAAGCCCCACCCTCTGCACTTGTGCCTTTAATGTCCGTAAAGGCAGCTCTGCCTGGTTGCATGACTCATGGGCGGCTGGAGGGACTTCAGAATCCGTCAGGTGAGAGATCACCACGGTACCGCCGGAGTCCCCGAGCTCTCAGGATGCTGTGCCACGCTCTTCAGGCTGGGCTCATTAATGAGGAGTGTTTGGCTAATTAAACGAGCTGTTCTGAAAACACTTGGGATGAGTACAGCCTGCATAATCAAATAAGCGCCTATAATGGGGGGGGAGGGCTCCTGCTGTTTTAGACGTCTAAATGATTTCTGTTGCAGTGATTCCCTGACCAAAGACCTGAAAGAGGTGATGGATGTGGTGTTCTGGCATGTGAGGTTCATACCAGAACAGACGTGTGCGTGACCCCTAGCTGTCAAGCTCCAGTGACACCTGCTTAAGGTCAAATGTAGAAATTTAATAATGGGTTAATGTGGTGTGTCCATCCATTCGTCCCCCGGCGTGACCCTGAGTCAGGTAAGTGGTGAAGATGGCCGGATGGACGTCTGGGTTTCCTGAGATGGCGTCTTAAAAACCGTAGCGATGTCAGCGCGAGTCCTCAGAGGTCCGGTCTGGCAGGCATTGCTGCTCCGGGTTCCGGAGGCTTTGATCAGCACCAACACAGATCCAGGATCCTCGACTATGACTAAGGTCGCTGGAATGTGGGTGGGGGGTGGTGTGTGTATCTCCATTGGCTGGTTTATACCAGCTGGGTGGGAAGTGTGCTGCCAGGTTTAGGGGGGGCGGGGGTTATTTGATACCTGCTCACGTCAGTGTACCCCCCCCCCCCCCCTTCCACCACATCTGCAGTGGTGTGAACGAAACCCAAGAGCTGCTTCTCTGTGCTGTCAATGCTCTGGCCTAGTCTCAGGTTCAATGGCCCGCCCCTGTTTCAGGCTCCCCATACGCTGAACAGACTCTTGGTCTTCAGCTGGGACGGGCTCACAGATTTCAGCCGTGCGTCATAGAGGGGTGTGTGGGAAAAGCCGTGCGTCCGTCAGACACTCTCGGCCCTGACACCCAGCCCGCCTTCCTCTATCCCCTTTGGGCTCTGAAGCTCAGGACCCTGGGAAATGGAAGCATGTTCTGGCACAGCCGGCTGGACTTTCTGCCAGCGACGTGTCGAATGTTTAAATGAGACGGCACCTTTTTATAATCACTGATCTGATCTGGATTCCTCTGTTTGCTTGGTAGCCTTTCCTCCCCGTATGTGACAGTCATTAAATGCGGCTGGGGGCCTGATTCTGGGGTGTGATGCCCAGTCCATTTAGTTTCATGGAGGTGGTGGCACTAATTCCATTACACCTGACAGTTGGGGTGTGTAATGGTTTTCCATCTTACCCGGGTGTGTGTCCGGTGCGGGCGTCTGCGTGCCGCCCTTGTGTTTACGGTCTGTGAGGTTCTCCCTCCATCTCCTGGCCACTCGTGTGCAGTGACTCACCGTCTTTCTCATCCTCCCCCGAAGGAGCCCGGATCCTCTGAGGGAGGTGCCCCCGGAAGCCCCCGTCTTGGCCTGGCTCGCTCTGCCCCATGAGGTAACGCTGGCCGCCAGACCATCTGTGGGCCCTGTGCTTTGCCTCCACGCCCCCCCGCCGTGGTGCCATGGGGCAGAAGATCTCCGGGAGCATCAAGGCAGTGGACACGCGCGGTGAGCCAGCCTTCCGGCCCCCCCGGAGGGAGCTACGGGGGCCAGACTTCAGCCGGCCGGCCCGGCTGGACCTGCTGCTCGACATGCCGGCGGCCTCGGCCGAGCAGCAGCTGAGACACGCCTGGAACCCAGACGACCGCTCGCTGAACATCTTCGTCAAGGAGGACGACAGACTGACCTTCCACCGCCACCCGGTGGCCCAGAGCACCGACTGCATCCGGGGCCGCGTGGGCTACGTGCGTGGTCTGCACGCCTGGCACTTGTACTGGCCGGCCCGCCAGCGCGGCACACACGCCGTGGTGGGTGTGGCTACGGCCGCCGCGCCGCTGCACTCGGTGGGCTACACTGCGCTGGTGGGCAGCGACTCCGAGTCCTGGGGCTGGGACCTGGGCCGCAGCAAGCTCTACCATGACGGCAAGAACCGGCCGGCCTCGGCGATGCCCACCTACCCCGCCTTCCTGGGGCACGACGAGTCCTTCATACCGCCCGACTCGATGGTGGTGGTGCTGGACATGGACGAGGGTACGCTTAGCTTTATCGTGGACGGCCAATACCTGGGCGTGGCTTTCCGGGGGCTCAAGGGCAAGAAGCTGTTCCCCGTCGTCAGCGCCGTGTGGGGGCACTGTGAGATCACCATGTCCTACATCAACGGCCTGGACCGTAAGTGCAGCCGGACCCCCGCCGTGTATTTGTGTGTGTAGCCCTTCGCACTGGTCTTCTCGGGCCCCTGCCAGTATTTGCCTGCCGTCTCGCTCCCTCACTGCGATGACAGCGCTAACCCTCAGGCCCTGTGCTCGAGCCACTTTCATTCAGAGTGTAAACAAAAGGTTATACAGTGACCCCTCCTTCCCCCCCCCGTCTGTCTCACCGTCTTTCGTTACGGGAATGTCCTGTCGGGGGTGTGTGGGCTGGATGACGGCGTCGTCTGTTTGGAGAAGCTTGGGTTTAACTCCTTCAGTCTGTCGCCTTGTGGTGTGTGCTAACCGCACTTTGAATCGATGCCGTTTTCTTTACGTATTTGTCGAATTTCCGCCGATTCTGCTCGCGTGCTGACCGCTGGCCACTCTGAGGCTCGGGGAGACGCCGCGTGGGTCGTTTGAGCGCAGGACGCCAAATTGACCCAGTCCTCTAGGGGCTCGGCTTAGGGACCTGAAGCCACGAGATCATCGAGCTGGCAGGAATGGACCTTGATCCTGGTCACTGACCTTATCAGTAAACGGTCTCTCAAAAGCCTGTGGGTCCGAGGCTGACAGAGACGGAGAGCCCATGAGCGTCCCGTCGAACGGACGTAGTGTAGCGTGATGGAGTATAACCATGTGACCCGCTGTACACTGGGTAACGTGGCCCGCCCTCGTGTTTATGGTCTTTTAAGTTCTCCCTCCACTCATCCTGGTCACTATCTTTCTTTACTTCAGAGAGATTTATTTTGATTTACTTAAGTAAATTTTACTTTTTTATTAGCAGGTTGCGGCAGTCATACTTTGTTCAGTAAACCACTGTTTAATAAAGAAAAAATGAAGCAGTTTATTTTGTTTCTTTCACCCCCGCTGTACCGAAAACGTACCGAACCGTGACTCCAAAACCGAGGTTCGTACCGAACCGGATTTTTCTGTACCGTTACAACCCTGATGGACATGCCCATTTTGGCTTGGGGGGGGGGGTCAAAGCTGATTATCCTCAAGTGTAACGTGTGTGTGTGTGTGTGTGTGTGTGTGTGTGTGTGTGTGTGTGTGTAATGGCTTCTCCTCCTACCTGTTTGTCTGCTCTGCTCTGCCAGATTTCCTGTACCGTGATCCTGTTACAGGACTGGTGAGGCATAGAGGCCAGCGTGTGGACCTGGCAGGAGAATGGCATCTCTCTCTCACTCACACACACACACACACACACACACACACACACACGCCCGCGCTAAACACTCTAATCTCTGCAGTTCTGCCGTGCTGAGATTTTTAGCTTGTGTGATCTCTGGATGTGTCTCCTTGCTCCACCCTACAGGTGGTGGCCTTTGTGTCTGTCAGCGTTCGGAATATCATTCTGAAAGGTCGCTACATCAATGGTCTGCCCCTCTTTATCTGGCTGTTAGGTGCAAGAACTCAGCTGAACTGAACTTTTCTACAAAATCTTCTGATTTTGGGTAATGTGCAAAATAATCAAAGTCCATCTCCAGACCCCTCCCAGAAAGGTTCTTGGCTCTGTATGTGACCACACTTTAGTGGTGGAGGCTCTCTTTATTTGGGGGGGGGGTCCTGGTTCGGTCGGTCTCCGTGCCCCAGCCTGTATCGTTGCCCCTGGAGACAGGGCACTCTGACTCAGCCTGGGTCTCCCAGTGTGTTCATGAGCGCTGACTCACCCAGCCTGCCGGTGGCATGGCGTGATGCCAGCCCTGTCACCATCTCACTTGTTTGCAGAGCGTCCTCACGTCCAGTGTCTCACCGTTACGGCTTGTCCCACCGCTTGAGTAGATTTTGCTTCTTGTGGGCTGTTGGTCTCCAGTGATGTGTGGACAATCTGGATGTTGGTCTCCCCTGACGAGCTGAAATGGTGGCTCTGCCAGTAAAGACGAATCCACAGTCACTGCTGTGTGAGCCCTGCTTCTCTACCCTCGGAGTCTGATGTTTTGGGTGGTGGCATTGAGGTGAATACTTATTTTAAAAGCAGTCGTTTTCTGACTTTCCTCGGCCTGTCTTAAATTTATCATCATGTAATGGCATGGTTCCCATTATTCGCAAAGCTGTAGGAACAGACTGGGTTTGATGCCTGACTGTGTCGCACGCCTTCTGGAATGTTCCATCCTGTGGCTCTGCCTTTGCGCTGTCTGTACAGAGGCGTGACTTCCCGACACGGAGCCCTGGTGGAGTGACAATGCGACACTAGCGTGAAGCGTAGTGTCCCCAAGTCAGAGTACTGGTACTGTGTCACTCTGAATATCAGTGTATAGTCAGACTTTAAACTTGGGCCAACATTGCTGCTCAGGGTTCACGGATCAGGGTGGGGGCCCCTGTTGTGTTCCCCTCCCTTTACCCAGGGTCTGGGGTTCACGGATCTGGGTGGGGGCCCCTGCTGCGCTTTACCCAGGGTCCGGGGTTCATGGATCAGGGTGGGGGCCCCTGTTGTGTTCCCCTCGCTTTACCCAGTGTTGCAATTTTTTTCATGTCAACCATCGACATCTTGCTAAGCCAAATCTTCCTGTAATTGGAGTAATTTTTTTGGTGTTGGTAAGGCTCTGTTGTCTGCTTGGATGAGAGACGTCTGCTGCATGATCCTCGTTCCATCTCTGACTCAGGGGAAGGGGGGTCGAGATTAAGGTGGATTATGTCGACCCCCGTTAAATACTGCTGTGCTTTGGGCATATGGGGTCAGATGCAGCTGCTATCCCATAGCGTGTGACGTGGTCTGACCATACCCCACATAAACCTGGGGTCCATTCCAGAAAGCCGGGTTTAACAAACCGGAATTCTGGTTGGAGAAAACTGAAAGCCCTACATCAAGATGTGCCGATTTCTCGAATCTCGAGTTAACGAATCTGGCTAAGTCTGGAATGGACCCCTGATGTTCCTCGTCACACTGATCGACCCCTGTTGGTCTGGCCTGCCGTTCCCCTGCTCCTGACTGTGAGTTTGAGTGAAGCTCATTTCTGTGGTTTTGCTTTTCTGCAGTCACAGCTGTGATAGGTACCCATTCTGCTCTTCTTATCCTGGGCTTTGTGGGCTGGGCCTCGTTTTCACTCCAGATGTTCTGCAAAGGTTTTGTATTCAAAACTGATGTTTGGATCTGAGTCCAGTCGGAGAGGTATAGACTGGTGGTGCGTTAGAGAAGACGGGCTTCTCTTTTTGATGATGCTTTCATTTAGTTCAGATTTGCAACAGTTTTTTGGTCTACAAACTGGCAGATTGAATGAATTTAAGCCGTGTTGAGTTTAGTCCAGTAAGCCTTAAACTTCGGTTTGAAAAAGAGTGAAATACTTTTCATTGTGCGTTTTCGCATTCTGGTTGGTTACTTGGAACCTTAATGGTGTTTTAAAAGGGAGTGTAGGAACTACAGCTGAAATGTGACTCAAAGTGGACTTTGGAACACTGAGAATTTGCCTCGGTTTAAAGATCTGAGCATTTCATGGAGTGGGAAAGATGGGGAAATGGTCTAACAGGATTTTGAGTGTGCCTGTCCACTTCAATGGTGCAGACTGACAGACTAGAATGAAATTTCCCCATTTGTAGTGGACGTGGTTTCTCTGTGTATCACCTGGAACGCATCAGAGTTCTTCGGAGTTCTAGAATCCAAAATGTATGTAACATTCTGAACTTTTAATGCAGTTTCATGCCCCCCCCCCCGTGCTAAACCCATAATATCTGCATGCAGATTTGCTGTGGAAGCTGCTTTCTAAGCAGAATATCCAAAGCTGGCCTCTTCTGCTCAGTCTGCAGCCGAGCGGAGAGTGGCTCATCCCTCGGCTAATCTTACAGTGCTTGACGGTGGAGGTGCCCGTAAGCTAATCTGTAGGGTGTTAAGTGTCAGTCTGACGTCGGACTCTGAGCGGTAATGTGACCGGTCCGAGGAGGATCGCGTTCCCTTTGATTATGGGGCGTGTAACCGTCTCTGCTCTTTCCTTTTCCTGCTTTTTCCCAGCATGCACTTCACCCTGTCGGAGAAACTGCTCGCATTCTGCTTGTAAATGTGGTGTTTGACGTTCATAGTTGTTTGAAAAGGATGTATCGAGTGTCTCTTCAACTTTCCCTGGTGCTTTCGGGATCGCTTGGGGGGTCTCTCCCCAGAGATGCTCTCTCTGGAAGCAGAACACGGCAGGTATCTGTTGGTTTAGGGACGCTGGAGTATGGCTCTGCAGGGCACTGTCTTTCAGGGCCTGTGATCTGGGGGGGGTGACTGATGCAGTGCTGATGGTGCAACTCTTACTTTACACCCCCAGGCTTCTCCTGTGCCCTCAGACAGTAATCCTGTGTCTTTAAAAGAATGAGGTTTAACACGTTCCTTGTCCGCCCCCTGTTGAGACAAAGGGAAGTGTGCCCAGGTATCTCGCCATTTTCGGGATTTTGCCGTGCTGCCGTACCCCTTACATTGTGAAAACTAGCCAGCTTCACAACGCGGGTGAAAGTGTTAACGTGGCTCGACTCTGAGGTGAGCATCACCGTCGACGTGCTCAGTAAGTGGCCCGGTTCTCTCGGGTCAAATCGTCCGTCTCGGTGTGTGAGGGCTGTGGGTTTCTTCGCCATTTAGGGATCTCCTGTGGGGTCCATGGCATAAGTTGCACATGATGGGGGATCTGGGCCCAGAGTTTCATCCACAAGATCCTGATTATAAGTCCGGTTCTCAGTCAGTAGGCAGGTTTTGGGCTGTTGGGTCCATACAGTGTGCCGTTCAGATGTCAGGTCAGAAATTAGGCTCCGGGGTTCCATGCTGAGGATAAGGCCCTTGGGCTTTAAAGCCGCAGGTGAAAACTGGTGTCCTTTTGGCGTCATGGCGCGAGGGAGACTCGACTGCGTATGGGGTGGTCACTCAATGGTGGCTTTCCCAAACTGCAGACTGCTGCTTGCTTTAAGGCACACAAAGAAACAAAAGGGCAGAACTGAATGAGAAGCCTTGAGCGATTTGTTAACTTGGCCCAAGACGTCATAATGTTTGAGGGGTGTTTGGTACGAAGAGGTTTGTCTTGGTTTACTTTGGCTCTTTTTTTTTCCCGGATTGGCACATTGTGTGGCGTTAAGCATCAGGGGCTCCATGCCGGCCTTTCCTGTTTGTGACCTGGCGTTAAACTGGACTGGGCTTACGTGAGCGGACTCGGAAAGCCAACTTTCTTTAGTGTCTGGACCAGACTGGGTGTGCGGGTCTTTTCGGCATATGAAATGTATCATCTTGCGATTACTGTGTCCACGTACAACAAGTCATTTCACAAACCTGGGGTAGAGTCCAATTTAACCAATGTCTGCATAGTCAGTGGTGCTTCTGTCAGGCAAATGAACACCTCAAGCTGAGCTGCGCAGTGTTTCACATCAAACCAGTATGGTTTACCTGGACCACGCCTCCGGTGAGTGAGATGGGGGGGCTGCGGTGGGTTTTCTGAGGGGAAGTATCATCCTAATCATTACATCCCGGGCACAGGGATCATATATATGGTGACAGGGAGTCCTCTGTCCCTCTCTGTGGCAGTCGGGTCTCAGTCCAGCAGAGCTGTTTTTGTTCGGGGGGGAAAGGGGGGTTATTTTGTCAGAGCAGGAGGCAAAGTCCCAATCCAGCCTGCAGCGGGTTTGCGCCCCCCTCTCCCCGGCAGGAGATCAGATGAGCTGGCCGTGAGACTCGACGGTGCGAGACCAGTAGAGCTGAATATGGAACATCCCAGAATGCACCTAGAGTGAAAGCGCTGGACCGCTTTTCGGAAGGGAAACAAAACCGAGTCAGTCCATATTTTCCAGCTGTCACTCCAGCCTGCTTAGTGCTGTGTCTGCCTGCCTCATCTCGGCACTCATCTGCACGCCAAGCTTTTTCTGACATCACTGAGCCTCTACTCGTGTCTCTGACGTGGACATATCTGGGACAATCGAACCCTTTGCCGTGACACATTCTGTTTGGCAGTTCCCTTCCAGACCCTGGGAAAGGTCGTGAAGATGCTGCCTCGTTTGTGGGGTCCTGTGAGTCACTCGGCTTGGGTCAAAGCCCGCCCCTTGTTTTGTGATCCGGGTTCGAGTCTCGGTTATGCGGTGATGCTCTATACTCACACTGAGGGGATCTGCATCCTCGAGTAAGAAAGGTGTGTCCACCTGACACGAGATGTCCTGCGCACAGAATTACTAGGAACCTCTTTACAGGGATGGTGGGTTATATTTAACTGAATATGCTGTCCCAGGTGTGTGTGTGTGTGTGTGTGTGTGTGTGTGTGTGTGCGCGCGCGCGCTGAAGGGGAAGGAGGCGTGACCTCCATCCTCAGTTTCTGGAGCCTGTCTCTTGGCTTCAGAGCACAGAGCAGGATGGAGGCCGTGTGAGGTATCGGTCTGAGTGGTGACCTCTGGCTGGCTCCTCCTTGTTTGTTCAGGGTGAGGCCAGCTGGCATTCGGGTTCACTTTGTCCAGGTTCTACACAGGGCTCTTACTGTTCTGAGCCCCAGCCACACGCCTGTTTGTTTTGACGTGTGCTTGTTAAGAGCCTCGATCCCCGTTAGACTGATCCTGTGTCAGGGTGAGTCTTCTGTACCGAAGGGGATTGTGGGAACCTTGCAGCCGATATAAACACTTGTCTTTCATCATCTTCACGTCCTCGAAAGGTTTGGCCGTGAATGAGCGCCTCTGTTCCCAGGGAACACATCACCGTGGCGGCGGGGGGTGCAAATCCCTACGGGTGGGGCAGCTCTTTCGGCTGGTGGTGTAATGTTTTATTGTCCCCCCACCCCCCAGGGTCATTTCTAAGTCTGACATTGGCCGTTTTGAATCCCCACTTTGACTCTGTCGATCTCAGGCTGTACTGAGGAGGTCCCCCCCGAACGTTAACTGATTCACTTTATGTTAGACCACTAAGATTGCCATGTGTCTCCTTAGTCATCCAGGTTCTGGTGTCTCTGCTCGGATCGCCGCTTGTAAGATCAGCCTGGCGTCTGGACATTGAGCAGTGGGTCGATCGGCCTTCTCTGTGTTCGATTCCCTGTTTGGTAGTGAAGGTCACGCCCCTCTCACGCTGTACTTACCAATCACATACCAGCACATCGATTACCAGCCCCACCTTCCACCCTCAATGGATACAGCTGTGGGGAAGGTTGCACGGTGAGGATGACTGAGCTCAGCTCTTTCTCCTGCCTGCCATGTGTCTTCTGTGATTGAATACTGTGGTTTTCTGTACAGGCAAATCCATTATCTCATCTTAGATGGAGATTAATGATTAATGATTAACGATCCACCCGATTTCTGTAGGATCCGTATCAGGTTATTCAGTATCGCTGCTTTTCCCTGGTCTTTCCACCCATAGCCGTCAAAATGATCGCTTTGCTTGTAATGGTTTCTACCACATTAACACTCTACCTCAGCCTTCTGAGGACCAACCCGATTTTCCTTTATTGCCAACACCTTAATGGCTAATGATGCCTCTGCTGTGTGGAATGCATTTCACCTTCTGAAAGTCATGTAATTTGCTGCCTCCCCCCCACAACAGCTGGCTCTGCTGGTAAAACCTGCCTTATAGTAATCAGCTGGCTGTTTTATGCACCATCACTAATCTGTGCCAGCTGGTCTTCGCGCAGAGGAGCGTGTGGCTCTGGACGGCGCCCGCCATGTGCCGTTAACACAGCTGCCCATCATCCGCTTTTGATGAGGATTTGGGCTGAAGGATTTCCACCTTTTGCTGTTTCATCATTTTTGGCTTAGTGATGACTGGAATGTGGAGTTTCAACCCACAGGCAGACGCTCGCTAGGCTGGCCTGAGTCAGTGGGGGCACAGGGCACCCTGGGAGAGACCGGACCGACGGGCTCCTCGGCTTGCAGTGCCACATGTCTCTGAGCTGCTGGATTGCATGGCAGGTGTCACCTTTCTCCTAATGGATGAGTGCGGCCCCACTCATGGTGGTCTCAGATAACGCCTTGGGGGGTCCGTTCTGAATGTGGTGTTGCTGCATGACGTTCACAAATCTTCGGAGCTGCCATGTTTCTGCTTAGATCCGGACAGAACTGCAGATTTAAGGGTCAATCACACCAACAAATTGAGTGCGTGTTAGTGAACGTGTTTGAGTGTGTTGGTGAGCTGTGTGGGTGATTATCACCTTGGGATCTGTGTAGCAATTTAGCTGCCCCCCCCCCCCCCACGTTGTCTTTCGAACATCTGGAAATGTTTACACACCTACCTAGTGTGGATGCTTTTTCAGGGTAGCTGTTTGAGCAAAAAAGTTCTCATTTTAAATCTGTCTGAATATTCTGTATGAGCAACATGGGACCTGAACCCAGAGTATTCTAGACTCAGATTCTGTTCTGTCTGTTTTGGGGGGTAAGAAGGGGCACCTCCCAAAGGGTTCCAGCCGTCTGTCTGCTGGTAGGGCAAGGCCCCCCCTTCATCAGCCACCGCCTATGATGCAAGGCTGCTGAGGGTGCAGCTGGTGGGTCGTGGCCCCAGCCGCGTGAGCGGCATGTTTAAAGATGCTGACAGAGGCTCTTACGTCATTGCGTTACAGCTGCATTCTGGTATGAACAGCTGAATTTCAGGCCTCCGTTCTGTCGATTTGCTGTTGTCCTGGGACGAGCCGTTTCATCCTTCAGCAGGAATGTTCCCAGTTTTTGGGGCAGTCTGGGGTCCCCAGTGAATCACAGTCCTTTTCCCAGTAAACTTTAGCGTGAGAGCCGTTTAACGCTGGGGAGGTGCTCTCTCAGCTCAGTGACCGGGTGGCGGAGCTGAGGTGTGTCCCCCTGGGGCCACCGTACTCTGTGCGTCTGTTAGCTCAGCCTGTCCTGTGAGCTGTGGCTCCATGCACACGTCTGACGTTGGTGTGTATTATCCCTTTTAGAAATCGAGTCTGTACTGCTGGCCCCGCTGCCATTAGATGACATACTCTAAAACGGCAGAGTCATTTGGAGTCTGGGAGTCTCGGGTAGGTCAGCAGGAGCTGTCAGACCCTCGAGGCTGACGCACTCCCATGATACGTAGCAGGAGATAGACCTCACCCGGTTCACGTCCCTGTCAGCTCTGTGTTTCCCACCCAGCTGGGATGTCACTCCCGTCCCTAAGCAGGAGGTCTCATTAGCGTCACAGGTTTGTGCCCTGGCCTCTGAGAGACGCGACGGGCCCTCAGGACACACTCCGTCCTTGTCGCTGGGGGTCTGTGGTGGCAGGAGTTCATTTGTGATTTTCCCAGCGATAGTGAGGTGGGATGAAGGTTATGCACATCGGATACTGGCTGACTGTTCTCAGGATCGGTGTTCCTGTCAGTGTGGATCCCCTGACTTCTCCGCATGATGGGCGGAGTGGTAACTACTCTGAAGAAGCTCCGTGTGTGATGGACTGGGGAGCCGAGGAAAGCTGTGGCCTTCTCGGAGGGCTCTGATGGAGAGTATGTTGCCATGCCAACACAGCCGCCCTCCTCAGTGGCCAAAGGGCTGCTTTTCTGGCTCCTTGGGGCTTCCCTCCATCTTCCTCGGCCTCAGAGAGGGCTTCTGTCTGCTGTGTGTCTGCTGCTCATTTCTCGAACCATGGTGCCAAAACTTCTCTTGGAGGTCTGGCAGCAGCTTTTTAGAGCTGCCTTGGGGGGGTGGGGGGTGTTGGCATTGGCTCTGAGGATTTGGACCTGATCCCAGATCCCTGTGGTTTTCCCAGCCCGTGAGGAGCCCTGAATCTGAGCACTGTGTTCACCTGGGTGGCTGTTTATAGAGCAGCCACATCTCCCTCTCCCTCTTCCTCCCCTGGCATATCATGAAGGCCCAGTAATGTGCTGAACACTGATAGCTCTGGAGGAACTGGGCGGGAAACTGTGGTGTGTGTTTTGTTGTCATCTTATTTTTGGCATTGCTAACTGTGTATCCCTCCTCCTTGTTCCCTCCTTCCAGCGGAGCCCCTGCCCCTGATGGACCTGTGCCGACGAGTGGCCCGCGTTGCTCTTGGCCGCGATCGCCTGAACCAGATCGAGTCGCTGCCACTGCCTCAGTCCCTGAAGAATTACCTGCAGTACCAGTGACCATCACCAGGGGGAGCGGCGCTCCCGCCAGAGGGGTAGCCCGTGGAAGTGACTCAGCAAATCCGAAGAGGGGGGCGGGGTCTGTTTACATTTTGAGACCAGTTTCTGCAGTGGAAACTTGAGTTGTATAATATTTTAAATTATTGCTTTGCAGCCATACTCAAACTGGGACTGCTGTGGGATGCCAGTCGTGGACTGCCTCCTTGTTTCTACGGACCGTGTTTGGGAAGCACAGCAGCCCTGACGAGAGGGGTGCTTTCAAAGCTGTACATGTATAGATATCACTTTCTTAATGTGTGTCGTCCTCCTGGGCCGGGAGTTTCCGGATCGACTCGAGCGGTGCGTGCTAACCAGACATGGCGCCCTCTTCCTCTGCGACCCTAGACGACTTATTTGTTTTTAAACACTAAGTGACTTAATCCTGTCTGAATCAGCATCTTTTTTAAACTTACAGCAACCTTGAGATATTTTACCCCCCCCCCTCCCCCCCCCCCCCCACCCACCCCCCCCCCGCCCCGCCCCTCCACGCACACCCCCG
>JAACJT020000110.1:12939881-12964831 GCA_009936485.2 Gymnarchus niloticus | reverse complement strand
CTCATTCAGCCAATCAAGGAATACATTTAGGACTCTGCCCGTCTCATTCAGCCAATCAAGGAATACATTTAGGACTCCGCCCGTCTCATTCAGCCAATCAAGGAATACATTTAGGACTCTGCCCGTCTCATTCAGCCAATCAAGGAATACATTTAGGACTCCGCCCGTCTCATTCAGCCAATCAAGGAATACATTTAGGACTCTGCCCGTCTCATTCAGCCAATCAAGGAATACATTTAGGACTCAGCTGCTTACTTTTAAGGTTAATTTTGGCAGTCATAAAGATGGTTTGCTTGGTCTGTCACAAACATCTGTGTTTATGCTACATGCATGTTCAATATTTCCTGTTCTGTTGTGCAAATTACATATTGACCCCCATTACTTTAATTAGCAGAGCAATTAATGTGAATGTTCTTGGTCTTGTGGTAGTTTTAATTATCACACATTCAGGTTTTTGGAAAATCATTATTGCTGGAAGGTTTCATTAATTTGAGTTTTCATCATTTTTGCTCAGTTGTAAAAAATTGCTTTTAAAAAGAGCTGTCAAGAAATAAGCAATTTAGACCCCTGTCTGGTAAACAGTTTAATGAAAGCTAATTTGCTTCTTGTTTCATCATGCGGCTAAAGTCAGTAAAGCGATCAGCCTGGCTAAGTTACACGCATTAAGCATCCACCTTTTGAAACAACGTCGCCATTTGTTTTACCCCCACCACCATCTTTGTGTAGCAGATGAGGATTTCAGTCTGCTGGTGTCTAGATGCTTGTTTGAAGGTTCATGAAGGCCTACGTTTGCCAGCATGCTTCAGTGCCTAGAATGACACGGCTTTGGTCATCCATGTAAAGGGTTTGTGTGTTCATGACTTCCAGGCTGAGTGTGCTGCCCCTTTGCCTTGATTCACACCTAGCGGGGGCTCCGGTCTTTCCTCGGTTTGTGTGGGTAGTTCTCCTCCACTCCCTTCCCAAAGAGTCGGTTGAGCCTAAAGTCTCCTCTTACAGTATGCGTCGGTCACAGATTCAGACTGGGTGTCGCTAGAAGAAAACTCAACTGTCCAAAAACCCACCACAAAATTTGGGGGGGGGGGGAATATGAGCAAACTTTCTTAAAGGAAAAGTATCTACCACTTAGTAAGCCACCTTCGCTGCACGTGAGTCGTGAAATTATTTGAATACCTGTGCTACTGGTTTGGCAGATAAGGTGCTATTTCCGCTGTTTGGACCCTAGGGTGTACTGAAGGTCAAGCTCTGTACGCAGCTGTGGGGGCAGAAGGACCGTGAGGCTTCTCTCTTTGGGGAGAAAGCTAATATTACACTGGGAAGTGGGTTGTCGGCGCTATCTGTAATTTAGCAATTATGGCCAAGTGTGACCGTAGTCATATTTTGATTGTCGGCAAGAAGAACCTGTTGTTCTGTTTATATACACCAGATGGAGATTTCATACCTGTTAGGCTCTCTAATACGTTTGCGGCGAATTATTGACCCCGGCTAGCCGGCACTAATGGGCATGGAAAATGGGCTGCCAGTGGCGAACTATAGCTAAGGCACGGTCCTGTGGTGGTCGTCGGTGCAGGAAGTATGACCAAAGTCCAGTAGCGCCAGTCGGACAAGAGGAAAGGAGGAAAACAGCTGGATTCTATAATAGATCTTTATTGGCCGATGTACAGTGCTGTTGTGACCACCGCAAAGAAAGGAAAACCCATAACGAAGAGAAATGAAGTTGGTTTAAAAAACGTTTTACACATTTTACAAGGTCTGTATAATTCATTCATCCTCTATTTTTGTCTAACAGATAGCTGGTAAACATGGGGTGGATGTAAATCCTCCTGTAGTCGATGGACGAGATGGAAAGATGGGGGGGGGTCACAATCACAGATGTCAAAGCACTGAGACACACTACGTGTACGTCTATGTGTACCTATACACACCGATCCAGTATCGCCGCCTCGCTTCTTTTGCTCTGGGAAAATGCACCAAAAAAGAAAGCTGGAGAAGAACGAATGATGATTTACAGGCGCTGTTTCACTGGCCGTATTGCTACGCATGTGGAGGAGGCTTGCTGTTCACGGGTCGTGGTCATGTGTCAAACTTACACACTGATTCCGTGTCATAGTGACGCTCTCCAGATGCCTTCACACGGCTCTTCCCGAAGCATGTTTTTATAATCTCCGCCTTTCAAATGACCATTTTTCTTATAAAATAGCAGAGACGGGTATACATTTAAAAAAATATAAAACTGAAGTTTGTACAAGATGTTTCCTCTGTTAGTCCGAATATAGAACAGGGCAAAAAAAAAAGATCTTTAAGACACTTCAGACCCAAGTGATGCGTTAGTTTGTCGCAGAGAAACAAAAATGTGTGACAAGTAGCTGTGAGGAGCCTGAAAGCAGCAAGAAGTGTCAGCATGTCTGATGGGACCTGGGAGCCGGTGGCTCCTCTCGGATGGTCTGAACCCATACGGGACGTCATGGATCTGGATCTGGATCTGGACGGGGAACTGGATGCAGATGAACAGGAGGAAGGCAGCTATGTTTGAGATCTTTCTCCTAGTCTAAAGGCTATGTAGAGCCACACTCTCCCCCGCCTATTCGCGGAAAAGGGGCCTGTGGAAATATAATCAGGTTCTCAAATCATACAGAAATCCAACATGAATAAATGGCCCTTCTTCATAAAACCTCTAAAGATTTAGAATTACCATTAAAATAAACTTTTCAGAGAGTTTTGATCGTCATAAGTAAAATATATTCAACTGCAAGAAAAAACAGCTTTAAATATATTAAAATACTGCAAATAACCATATTTATTAAAGATACATTAAAATTCCCATGGTACTTCACATAAAGGACAAACTGTACATTGCAAGGTTTCTTCTTAATTTACTCTATCGTGGATGGTTAACGTAAGCTGCAACCATCTAAGCATTTGGGGGCAAAGCGAATTAAAAACTTCAGGTTTCTAGCCTAACTTTAATTGCAAAAAAAATAAAAATAAAATAATAATCGGGGATAATTAAGTAATTCAGTTTGTTTTCTATCGTGAACTAAGTTTTTCAGCAAGTGTAAGGAGGAGGACAGGACGATACACGCTGACTTTCTTCGGGATTTCTGAAATATGGGAAGACTGAGCTTCTGCAGAAGGTCAAAATCCAAATTGCAGGTCAGAATTCAGAGCCACAATCCGGTTTGGCTACCTGGCTCTTTAACAGACTGATTAACTGTGATTTTTTAGAATTATGGCTGGTGAAAGAAGGTGAATGGCAGGCATCGGCGGCTACTGTTTGTACTGCTAAAGAACAAAAAGGGAACATATGCTGTCATATCGTCACAATCCGAATTCTACAGCAGCAGATCTGTGGTGTAGTACACATTCCAAACCAGCAGAGGGAGCACATTTTGTAAGTGTGGGAATAAACGGGCTTGAGTTTCAAAAACAGACCTCTTGGAAGATGGTAGCCTTGCCAATGATTTCAGTAGCCTTAGAATCAGGCATAGATATTCTGAACGTGATTGCATGTCTAGTTAGGTAATGTAGAGCTGTCCCACTCCAATTCGCCCCTCCTCTTCCCCTCCTGGGGCACCCTGGGAACCCTTGTCTCCTCCTCATCGCTGTCTTCAGACTCCGCGCTGGTGTTTTCCTCCTCCAGTTCGTCATCTTCATCCTCCTCTTCCTCCTCACTGACCTCTTCATCTGCAGCTTGTGTCCCCTCCAAGTTCTGCTCCATGAAAGTGTGCATAGGTGAAGAACAATTAAAACACATGCATGTCTGACTTCTGTTCCTGCCTGCGGCTGCTGTCGTTTTCCATCGGACGGTGGCCCTTTCTGGCTCTGTCACTCTTTCACTGTCTTCATTTTAGCATCTGTCTCTACCTTCTTTCTGTCTGTCTTTTTTCGATCTTCCCCTGGCTGTCCATCCCTCTTATGTACCAGTCAGTATCTTACCTCCATGGGATTTACCGTGATGGTGAGAGCTGAATCGTCCCAGTCCATCTCGCCATCTTTGGTGCCCCGTTCTCCTTTGGAATCCTGCTGGTGGGCCATGTGGATGTGGTATATACCCAGGACCACGATGACTACCAGGACGGCGATGCACGTCACGATCACCATGGTGGCGAAGCTTGGGATGACTACATATTGAGGGGGTGGGGGCACGGTGTGGAAGACATGGCAGAGTCACTGGGACAAGCTGCAAGTTGACAGGGGACCACTGAGTGTGATGTGATTTCAAGACCCAAACATCCTGCACTGATACATGAAACTGTATGATTGCCAGAAGCGAAACTTTTCCTCAGGACTCTCTTTAGCCCAGGCTGGATTCAAAAGTGTGCTGTTATCATGTCCTGACATGCTTGACCCACTTTGTTGACTTTACTGGTTCCAGTCCCGTTTACAGCTTATGGTTTGGGGACTCACTCTGTCTGGAATGGCTCCAGTGTTGCCACTGCCATCTGGATGTTAGCGATCTGGGAATCGTTTCCTGATTCGAGAGGCTAATTGCCTCAGGGCCCAGCCACTCCCCCCCCGAAAAGCCATAATGCGCGTCTGCGGCACGGTCCTCACCAGAGCTGTGACCAGGACTCAGGCTGTGGGCGGCGACCGGACGCCACATGGCCTGTAGGTATTCTGACTGTGCTGCCATGTGATTCACGTGCTGTGGGGGGGCTGCGCTGTGCAGCACAATGACCTGGGGGGTCAGGGGCATGAGGGAGGAGGAAGCAGTTAACGTAGAGTGAAGATGAGGAGGAGCATGAGGCACTGGAGGAGCAGCGGACAGCTTTCTTGTGTTTAATGACTGACCATTAAGGTTACGTTACTTCAGTTAGGCAAATAGTTCATTTAAGGTGGGGCCTGCAGGTGCATCGTAAACACACGTTGGCCAATGTAGATTTGATAAAGAAACGGACAGAATTAAGATATGAAATGTCATTATCCCCCCCACAGGTAGGTGGCGCTGACCTCCAGGTTGAACTCGTTACTGGTGTAGCGGCCGTTGAGTTCAGAGCAGGCGAGTCTGAACCTGCGCTCTCCCAGCTCTGCCCTGTGCTGGTAGTGGTACCTCAGCTGCCTGATCACCTCCTCGTAGTTGGACATGGAGTCCACCCCTGCAACCGGGGGTGACCTGCTTAGGAGTGGTCAGGAGGAAGGTGCCAGGGCTACCAGTCCAGTGTGATAAGCGGGTTAAATACACTCTGAAGTGGGACGTGATGTTCGTATGCGAGATGCAGGGGTGTCAAGGTCACATGGTGCTGTCTCACCGTAGATGGAGATGCCAGAGGTGGAGTTTGTGGCATCAAGGTGCTTCCCCAGCAGAGCCGAGCGAGGCAGGTGGAGGTACTCGCGGTCTGCCTTCAGTTCCTCGCCGATCACCAGGATGTCGCAGTAGTCCAGGTTGTGAATGATCTCTTCCAGAACACCTGGCCCATGTGCTGTGGGGGAGGGGTGTGGTGTGAGGATGAGTGCGTTATTCAGCTCAGACCCTCTCTCACTTCAGCTCCAATCCATCACCCCACACAGGCTGCAGGACTGCTGGGATCCGGGGGTCTGCTCTCTCCGGAAGCGAATACAGACACGGTGAGATTTAAGGTCCAACACAGCAGGACAGTTGCCCAGGCTGAACAGCAGGGGGAGACAGAGTAGCAGGAAGCCGACTCAGGCCCAGAATCTGTTTCCAGCTGGAGTCTCTCTTTCTTAGAGATCGTTGCATGACCACAATACGGTGAGGAGGTGTGGTGTGAGTTTTTCCGCACGTTCTTGGTTCTAAGCCCTTCCCTGGACTTGCACCTGCACCCTTCTGGTAGGTAAGCAAACTGTCAGGCTGCCTACTGGATGTGCTGTTTCTGCTCCGTCGTTGGATGCACCCCCCTCCCATGCCTCTGCTCACATCTCTGTCCTCCCCCCGGAGAAGGTGAGGCAGGGGGTTCTACGGTGTGAATGTCACCTAAGTGGTGTATAAGGCGGAGTCACAATTCCCATTGTTTCCCCTTGCTGCCCCCCCCCCCCCCCCCCCCCCAGCAAACTAACCCCACCCCCCCCCCCCCCCCCCCCAAACATGAATAAAAGGGACCAAAATGCGGAGTGTCATTGTGTGCGTGAATCTCGGGAGTTTCCGACGATCTTTGTCCGGCTTCCTGAAGTTATTCCTTCTTTTCGAAGGAGCAGTCAAATGCCAAAGCGGTTTAGGGACAAGATTATCCTCATGTGTGCTTAGCTAATTAAGGGTATGGCTAATGCGGTCAGAGATAACGGTCAGAGATAACGGTCAAAGATAACGGTCAGAGATAACGGTCAAAGATAACGGTCATGATCATGGTGTCCTTTAGGGCATTAGCCGCATCTATGGACGAGATCACTCCTTCACGACACTTTCGGGCACGGAGTCAATAAGTGGTGCACTAAAACGAAAAAAACCGGTGACTTTTTATTAATGGCCAGCAAGCGATAGTCATCTGACTGGCTGACTGGACCTAAACGAAACCTTTGTTGTTTTCTATCAGGGCTGCAAATGCAATTTCAGGACTCGTTTTTATTCAGAGCTGCGGCGGTAACTACACTTGTCATGTTCGCTGTCAGAGTTTCTGAGGGGGCGAGGTGCTCAAAAAAGATGAAGAGCGGCGAATCGGAGACGATGGACACGCTCCAATTATTTATTTTCCCTCTTCCTGTTTTAACGGGGACGGTTAGAATAAACGACATCATGGTCTGCTCTGCGGTGACCGTTCCCGGTCGTCATTCTGTCTCAGGTTGTTCGGCTAACAGGCTTCCAAAACTGATTACTGTACGACATTTGGGAGGCAGTGGTGTGGCACGGCCTAGGGTGACCCTCCCCCCCATCGATAGGATACTGTGAAACGCTGGCGCATGCCCCGCTGGCCTCGCTGTACGGGTCGGGTCCGAGGACATGGACACGCCAAGTCTTGATTGGGAAGTAGCCATCAAGCCAGTCACCCCCCCCAGAAACTGCTACAGGCAAGCTTGGTCATCGGGACCAGCTCTCCAGCTCTCCATCCTCGCCCCAGTCAGATCGTGGGTCTGCTCTCACTGACATGGTCAGATCTGTACCTTTCTCATGGAAAGAAATGCTACTTCCTTCCTGGTGTCCAAGCGATCTTCTGGAAGCACAGCACAAAGGTTCCCCTTCCGAAGAACACCGCAGTGCCTTCCACGCCGAACGTGTCCCCCCTGAGGGATCCGACCGAACACCCTGGCTTGCTTCCAGCCCAATAAGAAGCCCCCGACATGGCAGATCTGGGTCTTAGGGTCACTCTTGCGACAGGGCACACACCGCCTCACCAACCTGGCCCCCTTCCCAGGAAGATGAGAACAGTTGAGACAGACTGAGTGGGAAGAGATCCTCTCCGAATGACCCCCCCCCCCCGAGAAGGAGGGAGCCTATTGAAATTCTAAGTAATGTTTCTCGGGGAAATGCTCAGGGAATTCAAATGCGACCTGCCTGAAGTGTGGTACGGCGCATTCAGCTGGCGTAAGTGAAATATTAAACTTGGAATATATATACGGACCATTAAGGGCTCACGGCTGGGTTTTCAGTCAGCTCCTGGGGGGGTCGGTAGGGTGGGCGACTGGTCAAAATGTACTGTTACAGGTGGGAGTGCATCTCACGTTATACTTACAGAACATATTCATTTAGGATTTCATTATAGCTCATAACAACTTGCAGTTATAATGTACATAGCGTTAGACAACCGAGAGGACAGTGGGGTAACACTGATACCTGGGGTTCGACTCCTGCCCCAGGCTCAGCATATGGAATTAGTTTTGCAGCGCAGTTTTCTTTAAACGTTTTTGAAACGTTTTTGCAATTACCGATGAGCCTAGCGGTAGAAACGTGAAAGCCCACATCAGCATGACATGTCAATGGCCAAGTTGGGAGTAGTAAACAACTGGGCCTAAACATGACTAGATTCATGAACCTCTCCTGTAAACCTCTCCTGTGTAGTTTGGACACACGCTCCTGTCACATCACGGAGACCCGCCGGCACTCTCCTGTTTGACCGCCATCTTGTACCAGAGTGTCTGTACAGCCAGGGGCCACTTCTGCTTAACCCCTTAAAAAAAGGTGAGCTTTTAAATGAAAAATTTCCCCTCCGAGCAAACACACACACACACACACACACACAGGGTTATTATGGCATTATGGTGATTCACACGTATTATTTAGCCAATTAGCATGAGGGGAAAAAAATGGGAAATCATTTTTGACTACACCACGACTTCTAATGAAATCTCAACCGATTGAAAGATTAAAATAACAAAGACGAAAAGATTACGTTGATGAAAATCGGAGTGTTGTGGCAATCTCTCCCATAATCCTTGGCAAACATGGGCCGGTTCCACCCCTTTCCTGTGCTTCCGCAAATCTCAGATTTATTGCAATATTGCCCTCACAAAGCGACACATTTTTAATCAGATAAACTAGCAATCGCCTGTGGATGCTCATTCAAGGTGGTTTGATTACCGTCAATAAAGACGTCCAATAAATTAATGATTTACAACAGCCCAGCCCTTACAGATGGGTTAATTAAAATGGGCTGTCGACTGGCAATACATGACAATAATAATAATGATGTGACATAATTATGGAATTCTGATGATTTTATTGTGCATTTTTATCATTTTTAATTGAAGCGTGACTCTAGGGGCTCATTCTCACGGTGTTTTGACGTTTACTTGATATTAAATACTAAAAGTACCCCAGATGTGTGCCGGAACCCACGACCTCAGGGTGAGCCACAGCTCTCCCATGACACCGTGAATCCAACCTAGCCTCCCTGACTCAAGGCAAGGCTGTGGCATCAAGGAGAGATGACCAAGGGCTCCTGGGGTAGGCCAGCCGAACCTCTGCTGGGATCTTCATGTCGAGAAGTCAGAGGAGGTCTTTTTTCACCTACAGATGATCCTCAGCCGGTTCCATACGGTGCGGCCTCTCAAAATAGCTTCCAGGCCCACAAAGTGAGTAAAACAGCTCCTCCTCTGGGGGGCACTTTGACGGCTCGGGAAACAGCAGCATGTGATGCGGGATCCTGATCCTGGAACTCTTTGAGCGGTCGCTCATCTCAGACTCCAGTCAATTTGAATTGGAAGACACGAATATAGGGTACCCCGCTGAACATAACCGACTACAACACAGGCTGGCGGAGATCTGTGTGCCTGCACCTCTAAATTATGCACACAGTGATGAATTATTCATTCCACTTACATTTATTTACATAGCAGACGCTTTTGTCTAAAGCAACATAAAGGCAAGGACGGCTTGGGGGTCAGAGAGCAGGGTCAGCCAGCATTCCTGAAGCAGTTGGGGTTAAGGCCTTTGCTCAATGACCCAAAGATGATATGATTACTCTGCTGGCCATGGAAATCGAACCCACAACCTATCAAATATGGCGGGCATGGATCTGTGACCTGTCAATCTACCCAGCACCCCTTCACGCCTGGAGAAAAGCAGTAAGAAAATGTGCAGCGCCTGTCTATCATTCAACGCTTCCGTGTGACTCGACCCTTAAAGCCAGCCGAAAAAACGCTTGCAGCTTCAAATGCAGTCGATAATTCAAAGTCAAAAAGCTTCGTCCTCGACATCCGGGATGGGTGAAGTTTTTCTGGTCCGGTGGCGCTCTGATACCAAAAAACCCATCTGACAACCGCACGCCAGTCACGAGTCGATTTAAAATCGGCGCCGCTTGTCTTACCAGCAAATCAGCAGATCTCTCCCTGACAATCGAGGGCAGACGCACAGGTGTGGACGTGAGGTCCGAAACGAAACCCGCTGATATCGCTTTATCATGCAAACAGCGCTGAGAGTTGGCTCCGTGTGGCTGCGTGTTTTCTGAGGGGGCCGTTCTCGCCGGAGCTTCCCGCTTTTCTGGATAAACGCTCCGCCATCCCCTTCCTCTTGATTTCAAAACCAGAATTCGGCACTCGCCGGGAGGAAGAGAGCTGCTAAAGTATTTCATCAAACATTAACGAAAGATTCAAAATAGCGTTTCTGTTTAAAATGTGATCAAGCTGGATCTGTTAAAAAGGTGTATGTCTGTTGCTTTAACCATGCTGTACTTTTTCTTACTTTTTCCATATTTCAATAAAACTTCTCACATGGGAAACGCACATGTGCTTGTAAAAACTTATATTGTGTCTGCTTTGCAGGCGTTGGTATAACAGGCCATGAAGCCACAGGCCCTGGCTCTGCCTCTCGGTGCCGTCTGGAAACTCGCTGTCACCAAGTGCCTGACCCGAGAGGAGGGGACTTGAAACTCGATCTCTGTTTACTGTTCAGACAGTAAGGAGAATCTGGTCGCCTTCCCAAAGCATCCCCGGATCGTCGGCGGTGATGTTTTGCATATAGATAGGATAACGCCGAAAGAACCAAACGGCATGGCACAGCTGTCTTTTCATGTGGGCTAGCGCAGGGCAGTGTCTGCGCCGTGGGATGGATGCCAGAGAGGAGCAGGCTGCCATCTTGGGGCTCAGCTGGAAATGTGTCTGGGAGAGGGCGAGGAACAGCTGTAGCCAGCAGGTGACGGACCCCCACGGACGAGGCAGAGGGGAGTGGGGTTCCGAAGCGAAATACTCATTTTTTAATTTTCTGTGCTTAAGACTAAGAAAGCAAAGAAAGCGACCTTTACCACGGAAAGTTTAAACTGCAGCACCAGAGACGAGGAGAGACTTTTAAAACATCGACGGCTAAAGTTACACAATGTGAACGGCTTCAGAGTCTCTTCGGAATGTGAGCGTTGGCCGTTTTAACTCTGCGTGTAGTGCTCTTGATCTCGGGGGGGGGGGTGACCGTGTCACAAAAAAGCGGAACTGCGCTGAAGTGTTAATTCACGCCGGAACATTCCTGAGGGAGGGGGGCAGGGCTAGGAGTTTAAGTGGTATTTCCATTGTGGAGGGAAAATGGCAAGATCCCTGGAGAGCTGTCGTGTCACATTACGGCCTTGTCCCGGCATTCAATTCGATGCGCTGGTGTGTAGAGCTCCCTCGTGACCCTCTGTGGCCAAAGTCACCCCCACATTTTACCGTACATTGTGACCCCTCCACCTCCCCCAAAAGTCATTTCCATCTTCTCCTGTAACTCCGTCCCCCGCAACATCCCCAGATACCAGGCTTCCTCCAATTCTTCCAGCTTATTTGTTCATTTATTAATCCATTCATTTGTTTATTTATTCTCCGACGCTTGCCAGGCAGCAGCCGCCGTGGTGCCGGGAATCCTCAATCAGTGTGGACGTGCGGGGTGTCGGCAGATGTTGATTTTTGCCTCTGTCTGCGGGTGGGACAAAGAGGTGACTGCCGTCGAGGCTTCGTCACGCTGGGCCACGCCGTCTGGGTCGCAGGCCGGCCCTGACGCCTGCAAACCCTCTCTCTGCAACTCCTGCTTTCTGGAAATCCACTTCCTTTGTTTCCTCAAGCCCATAAACAGCTGTCCCCTCCTTCTCAACTCTCCAGCCCCCGCTCTGTCACACACACCTTTGAAAGGAGCCCCCATCGGCACTCTCTTCATGCTGGGGCATTCTGATTAACATTCCTGCTTCAGATTCATTCCCTCCTTCTTCTCCAAGGCTGATAATTAAGACAGTTTGTGTCTAATTACTCTCAGATCCAGCTACCTATTATTAGCTTTCAGTCGTGCACACACCGAGGAATCCAACTGGCGACATCTTACGGATGCTTCTTGCTGTCTTTTACTTTGCCACTTTCTGTTTTCAGTTATTTTTATTTATCTTTTGTCTTTCCGCGGCATTAGAAAGCGATAAACCTCTACGGGAGACCGAAACAGAGGAGGCCGGCTGTTTCCGTGATGGATGGCGTGCTCGACAGGCTGACGCGAGCGCTAAACGTGAAGGGCAGCAACAGTACGCACGAGAGACAGGGCGGCGGCTTTTAACAGCACTGCAAACTGTAGGCATCCGGCCAAAGTTACGGTCGGCAACAGAATTCCTTTCCTGAAGGAGCAAGGCGGTGGTAAAGCCTTACATCGAGCCACAGGCCCGACCGTAAGACTTCTCCTAGAGGATCTTTCCTTTAAGTTTCTGGTAAGACTCCGGCAATGCTGCAGGGAGCTGACACAGTCAATATGCACGGGGCCCCTCGTAGGCTGGACCTGATACCTGCCCCTCCAGGAAGAAATGCAGAGGAGGGAAACCCAAAAACAGAAGGACGGCCTGACACGCCAAGGCCTCCTTAGATCACCTAAGCACTACCGACAGATTAAACAAAGAGGTGGTAGCCAGACACCAAAGGTGAGGTCAATCGCCTCGGCCCCCCTCGATAATCGCAGACTTCCTCCATCTTGAAGGAAATTCAAACCGTTCAAGACCTTCACCGTCGACTTTCCCAGAGAGAGCAACATGTGTGTTGGATTCCCCTCTGGTTCCACACATTCCCAACATTCATTTCACGCAAGTTAAACACCTCAGATGCTCTATATCCTCCCTCAAAAAACTCTACAACGGTTTTCATGTGATTTATGTGTCTCAGTTGTTTTTTTTGTTCTATATTACTTTCCTATTTGTCAATCTTTCCTCATTTCACGTCGGCCACCTCCATTTTTCAAAAAAAAAAATAATGGCGAAAACATAGCTTAGCGTCCACATTGTTGTTCCATAAAGCGTTTTAATTAAAGCCCGTTCATTAGGAAGGCGACACAGTGATAAATATTTCCAGCTTGTGCGACGCTGAGTAATTTACGGCAGAGTTATTAATGGACGTGGCCCGGGCAGGCTTAAACACATCAATTACGCACGGCGGTAACCTGCGCAGAGCCAAGGCGAAATGAAGTAATGATTAGCGGCCTGATTGCCGGGCATGTCGTCGAAAAACAACCAAATGAGCGAACGGTTAAGACCCAAATCCATTACAATCAAAAGATAAATGAAATAAACGCGGCACAACCCGGTGGCTTGGAGGCTGCAGGGACAGAAAGCTTCGCCGCTGACGTTTATCGCCATTTACCTCCATTTACCGCCGTTTCCTTTTTTATTAATCCCAGTGAATAACGTGTAAAGTAGAGCCGTGAGACCACGGTGGGTAGTGCTGCTTCCTGGCATCGGCAGGGTTAGGAGTTCGAACGCTGTGGAGTTTGCATGTTCTTTCCCTGTCGTGTGACTCACCGCTCCCCTCCCCAGTGTGCTGAATCTACCAGCGAGGGACGAGACTCTAAATTGAAACTGTAATTGTAAACTGGTGAGGCGTACAAAACCCTGCATGGGTGGGGGGGGACGCAGGGGTTGTGCTCTGACAGAAGTGTCAGTGGGGGACCCACGCACGCCACTTTGGTGGACAACGGGTGCGATGGCTTCGGTAAACTGTGGCTTCGTTAGCATGTGCGCCATCCGGTGGGTCATGGGGAACCTACCCATGCTTCTTCACGATGACGCGTCGTTCATAATCACGGTTTGACTCATCCGCAATGAGCCCCGGCCGTTCACCGCCAGAGCCGTTATTAATGCAATACGAATGCCTTAATGAGTCCCTGAGCCGGTGGCACAAGCTGCAGCTCTCCTTCGTGGGCTGCGGTGGTAGCACTTTCAGGTGAAAGGAGCTATATAGACAGGATTCATTTGAACCCGTGTCCAACGACCTCCGGGAGGGTGTGAGAGGGTGTGCGGTGGCAGCAGCTGAGGACGGATGGAAGAAAATATAAAAACCTTATCACTGCTGAGAGGCTTAACACCTCACAGAGCATCTTTCTGGAATCTTCTGGCAAGGTGAGATGTTAGTCATTTTTAAAACTAAGACATGACTAGAAGGCAAACGAAGCACGAGAGGGTGGGTCCTGAGGATTCCGCTTGAGGAACGGGCCGTGGGATGAAATGGGCAGCCACAGATCAGGTCTATGGGGGTCTCGAGCAACAGGGATAGGTGGATGGTGGTGAGACTGGCATCACCGATAGCCAATGGTAACACTCCTGCGTGTGGAGGGGCCTGGGAGGAGGTGCCCAGTGGGCCTGGAACTGGTGTTGAAAGGTTACGTTGAATAATCCTTCAAAATCCACCAACATCAACCACGTTCCCCCCCCCCCCCCCCCCCACCCCACCCCCCAGTCCCTCCATCTCTCCCCTCTCGGTGTTGCCGAGATACGGTGATTTCTCTTAGGGGAGGCAGCAGTCCATCCTAGTGCAGCCCCGTCTTGCGCCCGTTCCGCCCCGAGTACACAGGTAATACAAATACAAATTAGTATAAAATTGACAAACTGTACCTCACAGGATCACTATATACCTACAGTCATATCGCAGCACGCACTGTATGCACAAATCTGTCACACAGTTCTCTGACTCACATCCACACACACGGACGGACCAGCGGACTCACGGACGGCCAGACCTACGGACACACAGAGGGACTGACTAATGTGACAGTGCTGTGACGTATTTATCTCTTCCTGAAACTGTTCATTTACTACTATTTTTAATCAAGTGGGGTTTGCTAATTCCGTGCAATAATCAGCTCTTTCTCCACTGTAATTTGGAGGAAATGTCCACTGTTCCTTTGGGACTACAGCGAACTCTCAAGAGCGTTGTCAGCGGGAATGCTCTAGCGAATTTCTTGGCCTCTCTCAAACACCTATGTGGCATTCATATTGCAAGTGACGAACGGTGTAAAATTGGTTTAAACACATTGCCAATCTAAAATGCAACACCTTTAGTCACCCATAAAATGAATTTCTAATAAGCTGTATTTCTCACATATTTTGTGGGTACAGTGTATTATTGACTTGCTAATCACTGGCAATCTTTAATCTATGCGGCGGTCTATTTACAACCAGATCAATAATCCCGAACTGAATGAAACGATATGAAATCATGGACCATGTAGGTTCTTGATTCCTAAAATTAATGAGTTTCCAAAATGCTTATGCTTACAGTGAAAAGGTTTCCTTCTACATGTTCCCCGATGGTACAAGATACAATTAGGCAAAAGATGGGCAAGTATTTCTTATTCATAATGGCATAAGACAAAAAAGCAAAATATGGAACTGGTACGTTACCACAGAATCTGCCAAAATTCTTAACAACGTACAAACCGTCCAGTCGTCACAGCGTAGAAACCTGCGGCTTGAAAAAAATCACAGCATAGGAACACTAACAGATTTGACACTCCGTACACACTGACAGCGGAACTGTACAGATGGTCATGCCAGCATACATTGGATCATGAACATGCAGAGAAATACGGAGACTTCCCATAATGCTTTGCAATGGGTGACATCAGTGAGACTGTACAGTTTGCCAGTCAGTGAAACACATTTGTAACAATTACATATGGATATTTTTGTAAATTTTTTACAAAATGTTGATTGATAAGCCAATAACAAAAATGAATATCTTTACTCCGAAACATTCTCTGTCTGTCTTCCATCTCTCCATATCTTTCATCTTTTCTCGGTCTGAATTAAGAAAAAATAAATTTTTGATAAACTGGAGAGGTAAGACAAATTATGTGAAATGCTGGCACATAACATGTATTTTTCCCTCCAACTGTACACAAGGTCCCAAAGTCAACAGGGGTTTACATGTACATTACATGCCTGATTTTTAAAAAAATTGTGTTTTTTTCTTTACATACACTGACAGTCCACACAAGCACAGACGGACATATGAAGACAGTGTAATAAAAATGAACATGCTAGATAGAGACACCTGACAGACAAACACAGCTGCTTCTGAAAGCAGGGGTGACGTGCACTGAACTAGTGACACCAGATTTGAAACGATTACTTTACTACAGATTTATGATTTTTCAACTTTGCTGTATTAGTTTAACACGTGAACTGAGCACAGTCATTTTGCTACCTGATCTGTAACTGATCACATTTAATTCAAGAAGGTATATAAAGGTCGGTAGACTTCTGACTTTGTCACGTGATTCAAGAACCTTTATATCATGGTGACTGTAGGCGACTGAAACGATTAACTATTTCTCTGCAGTTGCTGTCAATATTGCTTGTGTGATGCCCCTTTAAGGTTAATTCATCTCAAAAACTACAACAAAATGGTCATTTAGTGCTGGGGGCCATGACTCCCATCCACCTTTAACACTGCAGTTTATACGTTCCGGTTCACGCTTTAATGGCAGCAGAATCAACAACAGAACACGTGACCAATTGAGAATGTAAACGAGGGGGCATCGTCTTCCTTGAGTTAAATTGGCCCGACACCCAAGTCTGTAAGACGCTGTCGTCATTATGACCTTCAAGACAGACTGACAGAACCAGTTACACTCTCATGTATACACAGACCCGTACAAACACACAGCACCCATTAGGTCTGTATATGCCCAAGGGCATCCCCTTGGAGGGCGAAGCAGAAGAGCCATTGTAGTCTTTTCTTTTTGACTTTTTGTCCCGTTAGTAAACAATACCTTTAACAACTGCAGCTTTTTATTATTTCAAGAGATTTGCAAATAGTTTGTATGTTACTGGGATAACACACTCTGTCCTTGTCACCGAAAGCTCCAGCCAAACCCACTCTTGTCACTATAAGAGAATCGGTCAACAAAAGGGTTAAAACCATTTATTTTGGATCACCATTCTCCCTCCCCCTCCCGACCCGCGAGGAACATTATGGGAAATCTCCGTATCTAACCCAGTACCCAGCGTGGGTGCGTCCACCGTGCGTGTGTGCGTGTGTGTGTGCATGCCCGTGTGTGCGCTTGGTCGCGTGCGTGTGGACCTGGTGTCGTCGCACAGTCCGTGCGTGTGGCTGTGTCTGTGAGTCTCGCCGAGTCCTGTGTAGCATACGTTCCTTGTGAGGTGAGTAGGTATCACGGTAGTCATCTTTGATATCACTGCTCTTTCTCTGTTGCTCCTTCAGTCCCGGCTCTTGTATGCATCTTACTTTTTCACTAGTCAGACAGTAAATGGATATTACTATGCATGTCACTGAGTGCATAGGCTGAATTAATAAGAAAAAAATGTGAGCCTTTCTGGCCTTCCTGTTTTATTTTCCCTCTTTGCATTTAATTACATTAACACGTCAAGTAACACGTGGGTCTTGAAGGTGTAACGTTTACTTGCAGGATTAAACGCTGGCGAGATGGGTTACGCGTCTGTGTCCCCGTTTTTCTGTTTCTGTGTTTGTGACTAACCATGCCCGGCAGCGCGTGTAGAGCGCAACGTCGACGTGTCCTGTGTGCTTCAGTGTCTAACACCTTAACGTGCCTGTCCGCGTGCCTCCAGCTTAATCGCCGCGGGTGCCAGCCTGTACTTCGACGGCCGCCTCTGGGGTCTCTCTTCGGCTGTCCCCTAGAATGCCTGCTGGCTTCTCTCCTCTGCCTTTTGTGTTGGCTTCCCTGATGTTCCAGGCGAGGGGAGATAGAGCAGCTAGGATGCCTGTCAGCATATCGGTCAGTTAGCCGTAGAGTTAGTTGTCCCATTTTTTCTTGGTCAGCACAGCTGCTAGCCATAGAGCCACACAGTCTACACTTCACTCGAAAGCTATGATACAGGCTGATAACTAGAAACTTAACATTTTTCTGATAGTTTTTTAGCTGATAGATTAGACAGTAAGTCACGCTTGCTTTGCTCTGGTGTGCCGCCAGACTGTTTAATTACAATGGCAGACAGGATCTCTTTCCCCAAGGTGGAGAAAGAAATTTCGATTGTCCATCGGATGCCGATGGACAATCGGCCGTTTGCCAGGCGTGCTGTTCCCTGGATATTTAGAGGCTGTTCGAAGCATTGAGTGGCAGGTGGCCCTTCAGCCTGTAACTGCTCACAGTACTGTAGGAGATGGGGTGAGCATCTCCAAGGATGGTCAAGACTTACAAGGTTCTGAGTGAGAAGAGAAAAGCTTTGCTGATCCAGTTAAAGTCACATCATTATCCTGAGTTCAGCAGATATATATGAAACAAGTTTCCCTAAAATGAAATGTTGACCTATTTTACCACTAAACTACTTATTTGTCAGCTGAATGTGGTTTGTGAAGCCGCCTAAATATACACCCTCTGTTGCCTTAACATCTTTCCCAGTGTTTTCTTGGTGATATATGGGCCTTAGGCTACTGGCTTGTAGTTCATTGAAAACGGCTCTAAGTGTTTTTAAAACATGCCGGCACTACGTGGCAATGATCCGAGTGCACAGAATTTGTCTGTAATACGGAGGCATTTTTGTCCCTCCTTAAGTCTTGAATTTTATGCATAAATCTTCTATCGCCAGCATACCGAGACATTTACTGCCGTCTTTCAACCTACTGCAATACGGTAGGTGGCCGGTAGGTGAATTAACCAAACTCTTTTCTTTCCCACTGCTTCAATACAGACTTCACTGAACTGGACTGGACATGACGGCTTGTACAATGAACTTGATTAGTAATATAACAGAAATCACACTGGTATTGGCAATGACCTTACTCTACGCCAATGTAGGTAAGAATAGCTGACAAGACCAAATAAAAACTTTGGCTCATCCACTAATCATAAATGACAACCCAGCACTTTATAGATTATCTGTCAAGAGTTGCCTATGAGTGCGGGTTTGAATCTCTGATTGGTGGTTTGGACATTGTTTTGATTTGAAGGCAATAGTCTTATATGCATCCGCATTTCATTTGCCATGTAGTGTTAACATTATATTACAATGTGTATCTTTGTTTCAGTGTAACTTTTTGTATGATCTCTTCTACGTGCCTTAAATCTTATTGTAATCTACAAACACAATGTGTCATTTTCTAGGATATGATTAACTGAGCCATCCTAACATGTTAAACATTAGTAAAACCTTAATGTACTTATGACATCGGTGAATTTCAGGTCTAGTCTTGTACATTAGGGTCTGTCAGGCATTGTAATGAATACAAAGACCAAGTGAATTTGTGTTCATTGTGCTGCAGAGAGTAAAGGTTTACCCTATCATTCTCTGCTGCTATCTGTGAGATATAAGGTGAACTGTGGGCCTTAGTATCTTCTCCAGCCGGGATAAGAAAGAGTTAAAGCTTTTTATGAAATGGGATGTCATACTGGTATCACACGTGATTACGTGGCGACATGCTGAGGCCCACTGACAACGTGATAACGCGTTGAATCGCACTCTGACAAAGACTTGACACCCTACATGTCACCGGACTGTTTCGACCGATGTACATCGATCGCTGCTCACATAGTAGCCCTGTGCTGTGCAGAACCCTGAGAAGAGAGCAACGCTCCACACTGTCCTGTTTGTCAGTCCCACTTTTATAATCCCTCATCCCTTCTTTTCCCTCTTCCCCCATTTCCCCCTTTCACTCCCTCTTCATCCCTGTGAATGTGCCTCTCTTCCCGTCTTCGTGCCTCTTTGGCTCATCCTCTTTATCTCCTCACTCTTTCCTGTTTTCCGCCTTTCTCTTTCTCCTGCACACGTTGTTCTCATCGCACCGTTCCTTTAACCGTCCGCCCTGTCACCTCTGCATCACCCGCTCTCTCCATTTTTCATCCCTCCCCCTCTGTCCACCCTTTCACGGTCCTTCCAAAATCTCACTCCTCTTGACACCTATGACTTCCTCTCTCCCTTCCTTCCCATGCCTGATGTCCTTCCTCTGAATTGCCCCGCCTCCTCCCCCACCCTCACCCGGCCCTTACCCCTCCCCCAAGCACCACCACCCTACCCTCTCTCTCTTAGCTAGGAAGAGCAGTATTCCTCCCTGGGTTCTGCAGACCCCAGTGTGAATGCCGGAGGAGGAGGAACGACCATCACTCCCGGCTCTGGAGTCTCTTCCTCGGGCGTCTCCTCCCCCAGCCCCCCCTGGAATGGAGTCCTTCCCCCTCCCCGACCCCCCCCTCCCCTCCCACCTCCTCGTGTGCACCTGAACCAGAATGGAGAGCTCCGTGGCAACCCAGTGCCCTTCCCTGTGACTGCCCAAACGGCAGCCGGGAACGCGGCTACAGCTACGTCAGGCCTGGGCCTAGCAGGAGGGGGAGCAGATCAATGACAGCCAGCAGCAAATTAGGGACAGAGGGCACATACAATAGCAACATTCCCTGCTTCCTCAGATATTTTCTCCCTCTTCTTTTTGCGTGGAGGTAGAAAATATTGTGTACTTAACCCCCTTCCATTGTGCCAGAAAGAAAGAGAGACAGAGAGAGATTAATATCAAAGGGGGAGACACACTGAACACACTGCAGATATGCAGATGAAAAGGGCTTTCAGGTTCAACTGATCTCAACAGCTAGCGTCTTCTTTGTGGCCAAAATCGACTTGGATCAGTGTGCTAGAGGGCAGGTGTAATGGTCTCCTCTTTAGAAGCTCATAGATATTATGGGATTATTTTTTGAATTGATCATGATGATTAGTTGTTAGAAGCATGAGCTATATTGAGGAAATGGTATAAAACAGTGTTTCATTTTCCGTGATTGTTCTGCTGTGAATGTTTTGTATAGTTCATCCACAAAAATATCCAGATTTACCCCCCAAGAAAAAAATTTCACGAAACAAAAGTATAAGCTACAATAATGAGAAGATTTCCTGGTGATGTTCATTGCACGTTATCCCATAATTCACTGGGGAAAGAAGGGACGCTCATTTCCTGTCCTGAAAATGCCAGCTCTCATCTTTCATTGGCTGGCACATCGTATCTGAATCAGTCATACTACAAAGCAGTTTGTCTTTAGCTTAAAGAAAGTATCGCCAGACTAAGGAGTCTGTGTACTTGCACAGAATCATCTAACAGACAAATTGCATTGCAGTGTGATTCAGTCAGGGCCATGGTAGAGTGGTCTGGCTTTCTCAGTGCCTTTAATATTAGGAGTTTTAAGAAGTTCAAGTTATAACGATGGTTTTTAAATGTTCTGATGGTGGCTCCAGTAGGAGGTTTATATCCGAGGATAAATGTAACTTACATGTAAAGGTGACGGACTTACTGAGTAGTCTTCAGGTGTTCTGGTGACAGAGGTTTGCTCGTTTTCACTGAATGCACAGAGAACACAGACAGGAACTAATATTGTGTTTTAAAAAGTAGCAATTAATGGCTGGATGTTGCTAAACTGGACCGGACATATGCAAAGTTTTCTCTTCTCTATCTCAGAACCAATATCTGATAAATAGGTGCTTCAAAAAATACAGTGCCATTTCCAAGTAATAATTTCATCCTGCGGCATTGTATGTGTTTCATAATGTTCATCCTGCTGTCTTATTTATTAGGCTTTTAACCGCTTTAATCGTAGTCAGTCTTGTCCATTTGTGTGTCTTGTGTGTGCTCATCACAAAATTGAGCTACAGAATATTCCACTCGACACACACGCTAGTCGAAAGGCCATGACATCGGGAACCGAGGGGGTAAAAGGAGCCTCGCTGAATGGAGGGGAGGGGAGCGTGCCCGTGCCCATGCCCGTGTCCACAGCTGAGACACCAGAAGGGCCAGATGCTCAGGCACATGCCTGTTGGACCGTGTCATGGGGCACAGCGGAGCCTTCAGAACGGCAAAGTACAGAATGACGTAAGATAGGTTAAGCGAACGTAAATCCAAACAAATGGCCCATTTTGAGTCTCAGGCATGACTGGAATTGGTGCCGCAGCATCTTGCAGCTTTTTGATGATCTTAAGCTTGAGAAGCGCATCAAGAAGTGACAAACGTAAAATTCTGGATGTCCGTGAGTCTGAGTCAGAACCATTTTTACTGAGTCTTTTCAAACGCAAGACAGATTTAAGCATCGGTCAGAACAACCTGTGGCTTGTTGTAGAATCTTATCACACTGTCAAGTTTAATTGGGTCTTTTTCTGTTTTTTTTTTTTTTTTACTTTTTGGGAAATCATGTAGAACGTGTAGCGTACAACAACATAGCACACAGCCGCACACATGAAAGGAGGGGTGTGTAATGTGGCTGCAAAGCTTCACACCTGCTAATACCTAGAAATGCCAACTCACGGCACACTGACATTTTCCCGTGTCCTTCAGTGTCCCTTTTGGTATAAGTGTTGTATGCCTCCGTTTCCGTTCAAAGACACAAAATTATCAATTTATGGAAATGTAGGCAGTCCTGCTGCAAAACCCTGAAAGAGAACTGGGAGAGAAAAGCAATCATTTTGATTTAAGAGTTATTTATATTTATGTGTTGAACAGAAGCTTTTGTCCAAAGTAACAAACAGTCATGCAGCAGTTAAGGGGCTACTTAAGGTATACAGTAAGTGCATCTAGGCTCAGCATCCAGTGAGGGACCAGTAACAAGCAGGGTAGTAATAAAGTTTATGTTAGCATTTGGGTGATTTGCTAGATCAACTGTAGAAGTTATATGCAGGCTTTTAACTAGTGATGGGACAAATGAGGCTTCTGAAACCCATGGTGGGTGGGAGGATCTCGAACTACCAATCAATGCTGGCTATTGATTGGTAGTTCAGGAAATTCCCAGCCACCACGGGTTTTGAAGGCTCGTTTGTCCCATCACTTCTTCATGCATTACAAGTTTGAGCTTGGTGTATATTTCAAATAATTGAATCAAGATTGCTGCTTACTTGCACAAAGTCATTAAATGAGATGCTATCTGAACTATTATAGTCATGGCAACGGAAATCATAAGAAACTGAATCTATGACAACAGCGTGCTTGACAATACAATGGAAGACTCTACACACTCAGTATAGCAGTCAAACATTTAAAAAGGAAAATGAAGAGTATGGGAAGTGCGTTGAAGAAATTTTACCTATAAAAAAATGCTAGTTGAAAAATGATTGCAAAGTTAATTTTCTTGCAATGTATAGTAAAATTACAAACATTCTGCCTCTTTGGGATTTGACTAATGCACTTCACATAACTGAACACGTCCACTTGTTTCCTATATCTACACAGCATAGAACACAAGTGAAACGTTGGGTTCTAGATAAAGTACCTCCTGTCCAGTTGTGAGAGTCAAGCCTGAGTCAGAGCTTCTTCTGCAAGTGCAATTTTAGTACATTCTCAGATATCTTGCAAGCTGCTTTGCTGCCATTACTGGTTGATTTGCAGGGAATTTGGGACACAGTTTCTTGTGCCTGGTGGTAATTGACGCAGCCCTGCTGTGTAGGAAAGTTATTTGTTTTTTTTCCCTGAGCCTAGAGCAACCCTAGAAAGCTGTATTGGCAAATGTTGATGATGCACACAAAAGTAGTTTTTCTTTAATCAAAGTTTGATTTGCAAAAGGCCAACCAAGTCCTGTGTACATTGCCAGTTTTCAATTCTGTCCTCTGTCAGAAACCAATAGCCAGCTCAGTATGAACGTCGTGTCCCCGCGTCTGAAAATGAAACTGGGTTATTAAGTTTTCCAATACACTTCCATTTAGGGCAGAGATTTCTAGTTGAGTTAAAACATTATAAAAACACGAGTACTGATACAAAGGAGACGAAAGACTCATTATTAGCTCACCATTTCCTGTGTTAGAATCAGACAAGTAAATATCAGTTATTACTTAGAGATTCCGATTATCAAAAAAGGTACTCCACACAGTTGTGCAGTATTATAAGATACAATATATTGTTATATTATTTATTTAGCTGAGACTTTCATTCGAAGTGACTTTCTCCAATGAATATGAATGTGTAAATTATGTACTGCTACTGCTATGTTTAAACGTAATGATTTATAGATGCATGGGTGTACAGGGTTAATGATTGCTATGAATATACCTCAGAGAAACAGATCTGAGAGACTCAGGTAAACAATCAGATGCCTCAGAACTGTACACAAGCTGACTAAGACATTACTCCACACCGAACACTATCTGAAATATTGCTGTAGAGCAGTGGGTCCGGCTGTCACCAGTAGCAAAGACTAGACACTACTTCATCGAACACCCCCCCCCCCCACTTCTCTCTGTCTCCCTTTTTTTTTCCTCTAGCCATTCACACAGCGTCGTGGGGGCCAATCTGGAATATAATTGGCTGATGCAGTATGGGCAGACCTCTGAATGGCCTGGCCCTGCCTCAGAAGCCCTCCCTCGGGATCTGATTAGCTGAGAAGGGGGGAATGCAGGGAAAGGGACGAGTGCAGCTCTAACCCCTTTCACAAAACAGACGCTCCAGAGTCATTGAATACATTAATACAAGCTGTACCATTGGAGGATTCAAAAGAACGGACTGTCCCTTCCTGACATTCGCTGTCTCTAATTGGCTGATTGGACTTTTATTTTTGTATATTCACACATATTGTTGGATATTAAGTTAATTAAAAGACATATAGCAATTCTCCACTGAAATGATGCAATGGCTGTTGTACTGTAGCATGTGAAGAACAGCTTCTCTGATTGGCAGTGTGCTGAATTTGTTTTGTGTTCAATTTTGATGGAAGAAACATAACCAAGGGAGAGAGAGATAAGGGTAAGACTCTTTCTGAAGGTATTTAAATTTCTTTGTAGTTTTGCTCCTGTTTCCAGATCTATGATTTGTATTCTTTTCTGTCTCTCTCACCACTCTATGTTCATGCTTAGGTCTATATATGTACGCCCATCTCTGTACTCTGCTCTTCTTACCCTCTTGCTCTTCACCATTTTTTTCCACGAATCTCCATGGCCACTTTCCAATGTTATGTGCTGAAGCGTTCCCGTCCCTCTTGTTCACTTCCATCTTTATACGTAAAGCCATTTTGGTCTCTGCTCTCTATCTCTCTCTGTCTTTGACCGAGCAGAAACAGACTCGATATACAATGCCTCAGTTAAACAGAAAGTGGTTTGTAGTGCGTCTGGCTTTGGTGAAACTTTGGAAGCTGGAAAATGGACAGATGAACGCATTTCTTTATCTTTATTATACATCAACCTATCAGAGCACTAATTATTCATGTGGACTCTTTCTGATTCATATCTATAATTTTTTTGATAACAATAAGGACCTCAGACAAGTTTAAAGAAGTCTGAAAACAACTTTTTAATCAACGGACTTCTTTTGTGACAATCTTATTGGACATTTTTTTTTGTGGAAGTACTCATTCCTGGAAATCAAATAGGATCAAAACTGTTGCTCTTCATGCACTCCCATCTCCCTCCCTCCGTCCGTCCGATCGCCCCCTCACCCCCCCC
>JAACJT020000110.1:12890507-12939781 GCA_009936485.2 Gymnarchus niloticus | reverse complement strand
AACAACGGTTTGGACGTTGCCTTGACCTGTTCCCCCCCTTCCCTCTGTCACCTCTGTCAACTTGGGCAACACTGCCTGATGGAGGTAGATAGATTGGATTTCTGGACAATCTCTGTGGTGGAGCTCTTCATTCACGAAATGTCAGAGACGCTACAAGGATGACGCTGACTCTTACTTTTCCCTCGGTGCCCCGTGTCTCCTTTAGACAAATCCTCGGTGACGTGCACGAGACCGAGCAGCTAGCTAGTCAACTAGTTCATTTACAAAGTGCCGAAGTAGAAGGCTTTGCGCCCTGACTTTCCGTTCATTTTCTTGTCATGTCACCGCCTGGACTAAATTGACATGGGTGACATGCAAGTTGAATATTCTTCTTTTCCTTCATGAGAAAAAAAAAAAGAATATAGAGAGAGATCAGAGGTCTATTCTGTTTGGTGGATGAATGTGCGTGCGTGCGTGTGTGTGTATGTGTATATAAGTGTGTGTACAGTCTTTGTGTATATACAGGATGTGTGTGTACATACAGTATGTCTATGTATATAGATGGTCAGTGTAAGGGTGTGTATGCCGGGAGGGTGTGTGTTTCCCTTCCCCCTTCTCTCTCTCTCCCCCTCCATCTCTACACGGCAGGGACGCTGTGGAGGTAGACGGGCTCAGAGAGAAGTGTTTCCCGTACAGATGCTGATCACACAAAGCAAGGTTATTCTCTGTCTCTCATCCACGCCACACACACTCGACTCTTACGTCAATCTCTCTCTCTCACACCCTTTTTTTCCCACTGGTTAAGGCATTTTGAAGTGATTTTGGTGTGACCTAGCAATGTTTGTATATATCCAATATAACAATATTATCCCATCACCTTCATCTTCTATCTATGATTAATACCTAGTATTCTTATGATTATTTCTGGTTCGTTTACCTGGATTCATTTAATGACTATGAATCATGTGTTTGCTGGGGTTGTGTTTCTCATTTATTTAACTTATTAATAGAGGTATTCCTTTCTTCTGAGCCCCCCTCCCCCCATATCACCGCTTCTCATTCGCCATGCTGAATTTTGATTTGTACAGGCCACCCTGTTCCCTGCTAAGCGATTCCCACACCCTTCTGTACAGGTTCCAGTAAATCCAGCTTCAGCATCACATTCTCTCTCCTTCTACCGTGCATTCTCCTCAGTCCTGTCCGAGCCCCTAGACAAGCCATATTCACTCCTACCCTTCTCTTTTAATTCTCGAATGGACAGATAAGTGGGGGCGTTGTATATACCAACAGAAAGAGTGAATATTAATGTGTGCTTCACTACTGTACATGGATTTGTTATGAATATGGATATTCTGATTATAATAATAATATCTATTGTTACTCTAATTTTATTGAATAATTTATTTGATGCAGTAAATGACAAATTCTTCATTTTTTTCCTTTTTTTGAATAAGCAGGAATTTATATTTTTCGGGTGGACAAATCCTGGAGATATAAATAAATAAATACATAGATTAATAAATACGTAAATAAACAAATTATTAAATTCCTAACTGCAAATGTGATTTTAATGTTTTTATTAGCTGTATAGGCAACCCTAGAGATGTCGAGATGTTCTTGAAACATCAGGGAACGAAGAACTGAAAATAATAATGGAATAAAATCATGTCTTGCGCTGTTTGTTACATTTTGCACTCTGGTCGTGATGTCAGGTCTTGCACAACATGCAAACAGGACGCTGGCCTGGTGGAACTCGATACACGGCACATTGTGCTACTCGCTAAATACCTGGGAGAAACCTGCATCATTTCCCTTACCTTGTGGCTGAAATGACCGCTTTTAAGAAATTTACACACTTGCAACCAAAAAAAAAAATGTGTCAGCAGATTATATGCTATATTTGTTACTCATTAATGCAGTAATGCAATAACAGTATGCTTCTTCACTTTTTGGCATGGGTGCGAATGCACTGGTGTTACTGCTGCTCGCGACACGGCGTAGAACGCTGCTTCTGAAATGCCCAACAGCTCATTTGGTCTCCGGATCTCATGACTCGCTTTCCGCGCACGGGCCTAGCAGTGAGCCTTGGCAGCGTGGCAGATGCTGGCCCGATGAGCCATAGCTCACTGGGCCTTGCTCAGCGTGGACAGACGTCAGCTGTCAGGAAACACCAGCTCTTTTGGCTCCACGGCCTACGGAAGAGTGCAGGAATTGCAGTCTCAGTTCCCAAACACACAGCTTCCACTTGCAAATGTGTTGTGGGAGGAGTGCCAAGTTTTTACCAAGTCTATTAAGTCAGTGGATCGAAACAGGAGCTTCTAAACCCCAAGATGTACCTTATAACACTCTAGGTAGCAGCTGCAGGGAGCTTTGTTAAAGAAACAATCGTAGGTAATTATGGCATTTCCTAATGAATAGCAGCACATTGTATACAATTACCAGCTTTGGTTTGAAGGACAAGGCTGTCATCATGGGGTCAGAACAAATGCTGTTGGACACAGATGAATGGGAGTAAAAAATAAAACTGACTCTATTTGGGAGGCAAACCGAACGTGATGAAAATTGATCTGAAATGTATATGAGAAGCACGCCTCCAAGCTACAAACAAACATCAGTCCATACAGAGGCAGAGTTGGAATAGGAGCAGGTTAGTGATTCATTCTGTTTTCTGAAGCAGCCCCGGTTATAATGTACTCTGCCGTGACAGCAGGTCTCTGGCATTTTTTGTTCATGAGTCTATTTTCTAAAACTTCACTCTGCCAAAGATGCCTCAAAACTGCCTGACCCAGGAGCAGACCTTGGCAGCCAGACCGACACAGAATTGAAATTAAAATTTTGGCAATTCAAATGTGTGCCTGTGTAGAATATTTAATCCATTAAAATTCAGTTGTGTTCGTGGATATAAGGATGGCATGCATCAGCTTTATATTGAGCCGGAGTCCTTTGCAGTAATGAAGTGCAGTAGTGCCCTCTCATGGTTAAAGATATGCCAGCACTGTTTATTTTGCCCAAACTTCCTCCTTCATATCAAATGAGGTCAAAGTTCATCTTCACTGCATATTTTGCTTTCAGTTTTAGAATTAATTAACGAAGGAAATTTTAAAATCATGAGTCAGGAAATACCAACAGAAATAGATTTCACATAATTCATCCATCAGGCTCACTGGGGGGGGGGGGGGGCACAGAGCAGGGGACAACTGGGACACCATGAGAGTATGCCAGTCAATCACAGGGCTCATGCACACTCCCTGGGTAATTTGCCACCAACTAACCTAGCTGCATGTTTCGCTACAGAGTAGGGAACCAGGAAGTTCTTGGAATAGGCTGGATAGTAGTGGATGGATGGATGGATGGACATAAATTATATTCATTAGTTTAGTGGTATAATAAATCAAATGAAAACTTTCCACTTGATTTAAGTGAAAACCTTATATAACCAGACCATGCAATTAATTAGGCTTCTAGATGGAAGTCATGAAAATGTTTTCAGGACGAACACATGGCTTTGCTGCTATAAATGTATGTGACTGAGATATTCTCACATGTGAGATTTGCATTCAGTTTGGCATAGCCAAGGCTGGAAAAAGGCCTTCATGGGTGGATTTGTCATATTTCAATAGCTGCCTTTTACATACAGGCAGACGTATATGCACTGCCAGACACCTTAGGCACCTTATCATGAGAAGGCGTTTTGCATGTCGCTGGGTGTACCACAAAGCTATTGCAGACACCTAAACGCAGCATTGCTGTAATATTTTTTTCTGAGTCACACTGTACCTTCTGCAGCCCTGTGGCATGGGAGGATGCAACATTTGCTCAACTAACACTTGCCAAATGAGAATCAACCTCATCGATTTAGAAACTCCAAAAGGAAAAACGTGGACTGTTGTTGAGTAATGGGTTTTGTTGAAAATGAATGACTAATGTGACCATTTGTATTGTATTATTATGTATTTATTTTTCAGCGTATATTTAGGTTTTCCTCTTCTGTGTATGAGTCAAATTTTCTGTGAAAATATATACAGTAATGTATTCAGATTTGAACATTTTATAACTGTAATAGATTAATGAAGTTACTCTATTTACACTTTTTTGCCTGTTATAGGACAATATTGTCAGTGGGGTGACGTATTTTTGTCATGCCCCCAAACCAAGTATTTATATTTTCTTTCATACATTAACATTAAAGATTCACTTGTGCCGCAGGCAACCGAAGTTCTGGACAAGAGCCTGGTCATTTTATCAAGTCACACATATCTCCTTGATTTAATCAATTATTTTGTTCAAATAACTTAAATGGTCTATTTCTTGCTGATTTTCAGGAAGCTACATAAGTTTAAAATCTCTGAAACACTGCCCTTAAATTATCGGTGAAGTGTCTGAAACATTATTTTGGGGAAAAAAAAGGCTGCTAAAAGGATTGGTACTATTGCCTTGCATCTTCAGGGTTGAAGGTTCAAATCCCACCTCTGTTCTGTTTGCATGTTCTTCCTCTGTGTAATCTGGTTTTCTCCTGCACTTCTGCAGGAATTAACTGGTGTCTCTAAATTGCCCATTTGCGGTTATGTGTGTTCATGTATGTGCGTGCATATGCCCTGTGATGGCTTGGCATCCCACCCAGCATGTATCCCAGCCTGTGCTGTGTGCTGCCTGGGATAGGCTCCAGACCCCTCTGCAACCCTGACCAGGATAAGTGGTTACAATACAGATGGATGAAAGATATTAAAAATGACCGTGACCATTAATGTTTGTTTACATAACATATGGATTGTGTTTTATATACTCTTAAAGGGTAGGAGTAATAGGGAATGTTAGTCAGTAGGGGCATCTTAGGGGTTTGAATTCTACCCCCAGCTATGAACATGGAGTGCACAATCCAAAAAAATGCAATTAAATTGCTATGGTATGTTGTGTATAAATGTACCCTGCATAGAAGTGGCACCCCATGGAGGGTATACCTCTGCCTTGTGCCCTGTGCTGCCTCAGATTGCCCTGTGACTTTGACAAGCTCAAGCATTTGGAAAAGGTTGGACATTGCCCATATTATGAAAGAGTGTACCCTACAATGGACCCATATGCTGTCTTGGGTATTCACCTGCTTGCTTCTGCTGTGGTTTCAGTAAAGAAGCTTGAGTCTTGAGGAATTGGGTTCAAAGCAGCAAACTTTATTGCAAGTAATAAATCCGAGCAGCTGGTCCATGGAGTAACTGCCGTACAGATTCCGGTCAGCTTTTTATGCGCTTATCTACAATTCCATGTTCTTGACCATCCCCTAAGTCATAGTATCAGTTTCAACTTAATAATATATCACTTAGTAGCCCCTTGATGTTTGGTTTTCTGGTTCCCCGTCATTAACCTTTATTCCTGTCCTTCAGAAATTTGAATGGTGGCAGGAACACCTGTCCAAGCACCCACTGGTTTCCCCCTGACCTTCCACCCATAAATATTTGTATATTGGTGGCACTGGTTTCCCATAACTTTAATAATAATAATAATAATAATAGGTCTTATACACCCAGAGTTATATTTTCTTATTCACCAGCTTCCCATTATATCAATTATTTCTTACAATCATGTGGCTTAAATGATTGCATGGCTCAATTGATTATGTGGCTTTACAGACGGATTACAATTCAAATGATTACAGTACTTCTGGTTACACAGTTTTATATACCGTATGTAATATTCTATATATTCCCCCATTTGGGACTTATCAAAGTCCCACCCCATGTGTAGTGCAAGCTGCATGCGTCTTCAGTCAAGGCTTGCCTGCCAATAGGCAGTAATGTTCAGGCTGAGTCTCCAGAAGAAACCAGAGGAGCCAAGAACAGAAAACCTCATTTGAGGGAAAAACTGAAATTACTCCTCAGCCCTGGTGAAGCCAGCAATTTAGTCTTTGACTATAGCTTCCCCACACCACCGGCCTAATTGTTTCATATTAAGACATGTTTTTCTTACAACAGGATATGAGCAGTACAATACATCATCACCCAGATACATAGTGGTTATTACAACTCTGCATGTGTATTCTATTCAAATCATCATTTCCCTTTACTGTCCAATCATACTGAAGACCTAGCCATCTTTTTTCAAATCTAAAAAGGTGTACATATTCATTAACAAAATGATAATCCAAATCATCCAAATGAAAAGAATACAGCAATTTGTATAGTGAACCACAATCAATCCACACCATATCCTCCATCCATTGAATACTCTTCATCCTATCCCAGAGAGGCAACTTCTCCCACAGCCTCCTCCACCTAAGCACTACTTAACTTAGTGGGCATGATGGAACCATCATCAGAGCCAGGGTCTGAGTTCCCAAAGACCACTGCTCCTTTCAGATAATCGCCGGATGGAATCGGACGCCCCAGATGGTGTCTTCCCCAAAAGGGCCTCCACCTCAGGGGACCCTGGTGCAGTAGTTGAGATGTTACCACATCATGTTCCCTTCCACCTGGACTGCTGTCGGTGTGGCTCGGACCACCTTGTATGTACCCTCTTGCCTTGGGTCATTCCATTTTCACCGGAAGACTCTGAGGTACACCTGGTCCCCTGGCTTGATGATTGGCTTGGGCTCAGATCCAAGGTCTGGTCCTCTGCCATTTTCCTGTTGATAGATTGCTGTGTATGTTGTCGTTAGTTGTTGCATGTACCCCCTCAACTCCATTTGCAGCTGTTCCAGAGAGGGACCTTAATATGATCCTCTCCATGACGGGACAGGCAACGGCCTTCCCATGAGCATTTCATGCGGGGCTAGGTAAGTAATGCGGTTAGTCTGTATGCAGTATCTCATCAATACCAGTGGCAAAGCATCCACCCAGTTCATTTTTGCAGTCGCACAAATTTTGCTTATCTTTGCTTTTAATGTTCCAATCACTCTTCCAATCAGTCCCTGAAACTGCAGGTGATAAACACATCCCAGTTTCTGTTTTATCCATGGTTGTCGCAACACCTGCTTCACAACCTTCGCAGACCCATCGTCTGAGCTGATGTCTGACGGTATTCCGAACCTTGGTATTACTTCTCTGGTTAGAAACTTAATTACTGTGGCTGCACTCTGATCCTTTGATGATGTTGCTTGGACCCATCTGTCGAATCTGTCTATCACCACCAGCGTGTCTCTTTTTCCCAGCACTCTCTTTATCATGTCCACATAGTCGATGACCAAATCTTAAACGGTCCTTCAGGTGTGGGTACGTGCCCCAAGGGCGTAGTTATTCCTTTCCTAACATTGTGCTTGGCACACACCTCACATTCTGATAGTTTATCATCTAAAATTGCCTGCCAGTACGGTGACCAGGATCCCTGTTTTTCGATCCATTTCAGAATCTCCCCCCTTGCGTAACGGTCGAGACCATGCGCATCCAGAATCAGCAAATTCAGGAGGGTCACCGGTGTCACTATTGCACCCTCATAAGACCACCACATGCCGCTGGCGTCTGTCATTGCCCCCATTTCTCGCCATGCAGTCCGCTCATGTGGACCAGCCTTAGCCTGCATCTCCGCGATGTCCTGTAAAGTGGGCCAGGCCTCCACCACCACCAGAAGCACAAGCACACTCACTGTAGCCCACCATGCGACTTTGGCTGCCTCATCAGCTGCATTCTTACCCCTGATTACATATTCATTGCCTTTTTTGTGAGCCTGACACTTGATGACCGCCAGCTTTCTCAGCATCATCACTGATTTGATTAGCTCTCGGATCTGCGAGCAGTGCTGTATAGGGCTCCCATCGCTTTTCTTGAATCCTCTCTGTCTCCACATTGCTTGAAATAGATGACACGCACCGTGAACACATACTGAATCAGTGAATACGTTGAAAATCTGCCCCTTACACGCCTCTGTCGACACCTTCAGTTCAGCTAGCTGGGCAGAGCACGGCTGCGGACGATATTCAGCCTGCTGCTCCTCGAACTGGTCACCACTTTGTCGGACCACAGCATATTCTGCCTGGGCTCCTCTGTGATCCCTGAAGCAGGAACCATCCACAAACAAGGTCATGTCTGCAATCACCAAAGGAACTGACTCCAGGTCTGATCTGAGTCGTGTGTAGACTCATGTGCCTCTCTCTCATATTCTCTTGCTGCATCAGTTCCTCTAGCATACTGCGTGTGTAAATCATCACGGGGTACCCCATAGTCACCGTAGAACACTTCTCATGAGTAAAGTGCAAGGCTGCTAACCCTTGAGAAAAGGGTGGATACCCTTGTGCCACGTTGTCCAGTCTAGTGCTGTAATAGGCTATCGGTTGCCTCCACCTCCCGGAGCGTGATTCCTGCATCAGGACAGTAGACGCATGACCGTCTGCCCTATTTGACACATAAAGAAGAAACGGCTTTGTATAGTGTGGAACTGCCAGGGCAGGCGCTGTCTGTATTTCCCATTTTATTGTTTCAAAGACCATCAGTGCTTCACTATTCCACTTTAGGGGTGTACTTTTAGATCTTGCTGTCCTGCCTGCTTCATCATTGTGCGCAAAGGCGCCACCTTTATGCATAGTCTGGTATCCATTCAGAGCTAAAACCTGTGATTCCTGAAAATGTCATCATTTGGCCATCTGTTGTCGGTCTGGGAGCCTCGCTTATGCCCTCAAGCTGTGATGGGGCTATGGCTTAAGACCCTTGTGTCACTATTCTTCCCAAAAACTCCACACTGTCTTGGCAGCATTGGAGCCTGGCTTTGGACACCTTGTGCCCACCTTGGGCAAACTTACACAGTACCCTCACGGAGTCTTCATGACACTGCTCTAAAGTCAGAGAGCAAATGATCAAATTGTTCATGTACTGCATCAAAGTACTGTCTAAGTGTAAATCCTCCACATCTGCTCTCAGTACCTGATTGAACACGTGAGGCGAGTGCTTAAAACCCTGAGGCATCCTAGTATAGGTGTACTGCTGCCCTCGGTATGTGAAAGCAAACAGATACCTACTTTCCTCAGCCAGAGGAACACTGAAAAATGCTGAACAGAGATCTATAACTGTGAAAAATCCAGCTTCTGGGGGGATATTTGTCAGCAATGTATGTGGGTTTGGGACCTCTGTAGGCCAGTCCATCGTTGACCAACCTCCACTGTGATTTATCTGTTTTTATCACTGGAAACAAGGGGTGTTACAGCTACTCTGAGACTCTACTAACACCCCTGCCTTCTCTAGCCCTTCTATGGTCTCCTGAATGCCCTCCTCAGCTTCGTTTTTCAGGGGCTATTGGTTTCTCCATGGTCCCCTAACACCTGGCTTGAGATATACTCGAATAAAGTTAGCTAACTTAACTCAGTCTGTGTCATGTGTGGACCACAACTCCTCTGGTATTTTCCCTATAATTTCCGCCCATAAGGGGTTCTCCAGTTCTTGTTGTGACATTTCTTGGTTTGCTTACTCAGATTAGGTTTAGATGTTTACTCTAACCTCCCTCAGTCTAGTCCTTGCTTTATTAATGTCCTTTACCCTACCTATTCCCCAACTTCTCAACCAGTTTTATTTCAATTAAACGTCTGATCTATCCTCCTTATTTTATCGATTTTTCTTTCATCCCCTTTTTAATCCTCCCAGTTCAAAAAGCAAAAGAGAGCAGCTTGCCCCTTAATGAACACCACCGTGAACTTTAATTCCCTTAGGGGTGTGTTCCTTTAATGAGCTCTCGCATGTGCTTTCGCTTTACTGTCAAAATGACATCTTTTTCACTTTAGTTTTATAAAGTGACCTTGCTATCCTCTGTCTCTCAGCCTTTCCAGTTTACTGGGTATGTGGACAACACCCTAAAACTTTCTTCCCACATTCCTTTGCTCTTATCTTATACCGATCACCAGAATGGATCTGTCTCGGCCACAGACAGCACTCTACCCACTTTTTCCTTATTTCAAGCACACCCACCTCTACTACATTTACCACTATTAATTCAGCAGCATGACACACCTTCTCCTCACACATTTTTATCCACAATGCTCTGTTTTCATCCACCTCTGTTTTTCTAAAATATTCAGCATGCAAACCACTTTTCAGCATTTTTTTAATACATTTACTATTTTGCGGCCACCAATTTCGTACAACACATCCACCGAAACTGGTGTCCTAGTTTTAAAATACCAAAAATGTACGTTTCTCCCAGAGCTCTTAAAGATTTTGTTAAAACTTTTGGAGTTTATAGTGACCAGCACTGATTTAGATAACAGACTTCACAGCTTCACACTCCCTGTCACCCCCAGTTTTTAACACAAACTCTGGATGGCTACAGTATATATCAGCACACCTCAGTTTTCCTCTTAGCACCATTGATCCACTCCCTCAACATAATGGTCCCTGCCGATGCAGCTTTCTCCTGACTCACTTCCTCACCACTAAAGACCAGCGGTATCCACAGGTCTCTACTCACGCACCTTCAATGTATGTACAAAGGGCTTTTTCTCAGCATTCATTCACTCATCACCATTTTATCAATCCTCAAGCTCTTTATCAGATTCGTTAAATTTGGAAAGACCTACTTTGGAATCCTGCTGCTGGGCAGCCTCAGTAGGGGTAGCACAAACTCTCATACTACAAGCAAAAAGCGGTAACCTTTTCGGTGGCCACCGTTTGTGCAGTCCCACAATTCGCCCGCTGCAGTCAGAAACACCTCTTCAGTCTCTTTTTCCAATCCTGATCGTGATGCCGGTCTATGTTGTGGTTTAGTGAAGAAGCTTGAGTCTTGAGGAATTGGTTTCAAATCAGCAGACTTTGTTAGAAGTAATCAAGTGGAGCAGCTAGTCCATGGAACAACTGCCGTACAGATTCCGGTCAGCTTTTTATGCGCTTATCTACAATTCCATGTTCTTGACCATCCCCTAAGTCAGGGGTGTCCAATCTAATCCGCAAAGGGCCGGTGTGGGTGCAGGTTTTCATTCCAACCAAGCAGGAGCCACGCCTGATTCCACCTGTTTAATCAGTTGAGCTTGATTTCCAGTTAACTCAGATGTGGCTTCTGCTTGGTTGGAATGAAAACCTGCACCCACACCGGCCCTTTGCGGATCAGATTGGACACCCCTGCCCTAAGTCATAGTATCAGTTTCAAATTAATACGTCACTTAGTAGGCCCTTGGTGTTTTGGCACCATGGTTTTGTGATTCCCCATCATTAACCTTTATTCCTGTTTTTGAATATATTGGTGGCACTGGTTTCTGCCAACTTTAAAAAAAAAATAATAGAACACTATATATTGTATGTCCTTAATGTTAAGACTCACTTTATATTCTTCTATTCTAACACAGATTGGCAGTAAAAAAAAATTCCATTCAGCTACATGTCACTTTTAAGTTCCCTGACATAAGATCGAAAAGTGAATTCCCCCCTCTTACTCTGAGTGGGTTAGAGATGTTTTAAACTGTATTAAACTGGAGAAAGTCAGACATAAACTTAAAGGATCTATAAACCAATTTTATACAACGTGGAACCCCTTCTTCTCTTATGCCAAATGATTACATTTGCCAGAGGTCCCAGAGTAATTCAGCCTTATATATTTACTGTGTTTGTTAACCCCTGCTGGATAGAAGTATGTATTTGGTGAATATTAATGAAGTAATGAATAGGTTTGGTATACGTATACAGGGCACCAAAGGCTTAGAAAGGAGTAATGCACTGATTGACTTGGCTGATCTGTAAAGAAGAATTTTTGTAGTTTTGCATGTGACTTTTTTGTGTAATTGCATATGTATAACTTGTACTGGTGTTGCTGTATATATGTTTCACTACATGTAGTATACATATGTATTTTGCTCTTCGTTACTGTTTTGTTTTTATAACTGTTAAACAGTTCACAAGTGCGTTTATTCTTCATTCAATTGTTGTTTGAAAAACTCCAATAAACAAAGTTTTTAAAAAAACAAGATTGAAAAGTGGATGAATAAAACAAGCTAGTATAACACTATATAACAGTTTATACTAATGTTATTATGCTGTACGTTACTTATCACAAGTTGGATTTATTGGAAGAGATCATTGCAGCATGGTTGCACTGACTTTACGAGAGAAATGGCATTAGGTAGCATTTCTAAATTTTTACGTAGTTTCTAATCTTCAATGAATAAAAATTATGCTTCTATTTCCAGCAATCACTACCCAGCCAAGTTCATTCGGTAAAACGAAATTAAGTATACTTCTGGAATAAAGACTAAAATAAAATATACGTGGATTTTGGACGTAAAATTCATTGAAACAACATGCTTCAGTGGATGTTATAATTTGTCAGTAGTGTTACCGTGGTTTGACATCAAGTAGCATCAATTGTACGAATGAATTACAGACGGAAGTGATTCCGCGCGCGAAACCTGGCAACTTGCTCGTTGCTCGCGCACAGGTCGCGGACGGCTAGGCAACTCTCGCGATACTCCAGCGGTCGATGGCCGAGCAATAATGGCCGCCCTCGAAACGATGCCTGAAACGGGGAACAGTACAGGGAACACGGCGAGGCCCGATAGCTGACCAAAAAGAAACTCAAGTGTTCGCCTCTTGCCTTCCCTATCCGATTACAGGACGGATGGGCAGGGGCGCTGGAGCCCTAGCGACATAAGAGACTAGAGAGAGAGCCGGGTTAAGTGACTAGGGAAGCTAGACCGAGGGCTGGCCAGAGACGGTCAGCGGTCACCGGAGGAGGGGGGTTCCGACACGCCGGGAGACGACGCCGCACTGCCGCCACTATGAGTGCACCGGCTCAGGACAGCGAGCCGGAGGCCAAGGTGCTTCACATCAAGCGGCTGTACAGGTTAGTGAAGGCCAGACGGCGGGAGAGGCTCTGCGGAGCCGCCGTTTAGCCGGAGGCTGCTAACGCCGGAAGGTCGGTGCTGCCGGAGGATGACAGGGCGGCCGGCTAGGGGGCTGCCGCGTTATCGGCTGGGACACAGTCAGCTAGTTAATAAACCCTCCAGTCAGCTCGTTAATAAACCCTCTAGTCGGCCTGAGACTGCGTTAGCTACACGTAACGTTAGCAAGGTGCTGCATCTCCAGCATGCTCCTTTAAAAGGGACTGGCTTTAGTGATGAGCTCAGGTTTTACTGTGTATTTGTGTGTGTGCTGCACTGCAAAATGTGTACGAATGCCGGGTGAAAGCGTGTCGACTGGACTGGGGAGGACAGGGAAGTGAAACGGGGGCTGTGTAATGTGGAGTGATGAAGGCTAGTCCATCTGTAGTGAGGAAGACGTCATGCACGTGTGCTGCTAGGTGAGGATTCTGATATCGACCTTAGAGAAGAAAACCATTCGCGTACATAACTTTATTTTCTAGGAAATATCTAAATATTTGCCTTTCCCTGTACAATTTCACCTTTAGTTGGATCTCCAAGGATTGGATTAGTTTGCTAAACAAACTACATCACTGGAATTGTCTTGTGTTAAAAGCCTTGTCAGCTGATCAGATGGCTATGGGACAGTATGGGACAGGAGTCTCCCACATTTTCTGTGTCTGAGCAGACAGGGCCCACACTGTTTTCATGTTTATCTTGTAACTTATTCTAGTTTTCAGGAGACCCGGATTACTATTTTTGCTGGTTTATTTTCTTAACGAACTAAACAGGACCCGTTCCCACATGTTGTCAGTTTATATATGTACCACCTTGTCTATTTAGGGCTGTGGTGGAATCTGTTCACAAGCTGGATGTTATCATCGGCAACAAGTCGTCCTACCGGGAAGTCTTTAAGCCAGAGAATATCAGCCTGCGGAACAAGTAAGGACTTCGTAGCAAACTGGCAAATGTTTGCTTACCTTCACTGGACTGATGTGTCCTTGAGAATAGTTTGAATTGCTGGCATGTTTAGTAGTGCTACGTCTAGGAGGCCTGGAATACTTCTGGATGCAAATTAATTTTGTGCTATAGTTAAGAGTCAGACTTTTCCTAATTATTTTGGCTGTTGCCTTCATCAAGGGTCAAAAGGAGCCTCGATAGATTAATTACTGAGAACTGCCAAACGTAAACAGTTACCTTGGTGCTAAAGTTAAAAGCCAGCCTGTGGTGTTTCTGGTGGGTCTCGACCTGTTTTTAATCTGTGTATCGGCGCTGACAGGCTGCGAGAGCTCTGCGTGAAGCTGATGTTCCTCCACCCAGTGGACTATGGCCGCAAGGCTGAAGAGCTGCTGTGGAGGAAGGTCTACTACGAGGTCATCCAGGTCATCAAAACTAACAAGAAGGTATTACTTTGCTGACGTTCAGCTAAGCTCACCATGACTTCTAAGGAGTATACAATACTGGAGAGGGACATTTTGATCATAAGTCATGCCTTCCACTCTCACCCTCTGCATATTTAGTGTCCCATCTCTCACTGTTTTATGTGCCACTTGTGCATTAATTCCCCTTTTTGTTCTCATTCTGTTTTCCCTCACTTGTTCCGTTCTTACACTCTTAATCTATTTAGTTTATCTGGTAGTAGAATATGTAGGAATGTATGTGCAAAACGTACCGCTGGAGAACGAGAATGACTTTTCCAAAAGCAACTGTTTTCCCTGAACTGTCTGCTCTTGGCCACATTCTGAATGTTAAAGTGATACTTGGTGTTTTGAGTTCTTTTTAAAAAAAAAAAAAAAAAAAAAAAAAAAAACGTTTTCCGCTCTGCGGCTAATTTTAAATGTTTTTGTCTCAGCAGGTGATGTTGTTTTGTCAGTTTTTTTGTTGATGTGCTTTTGTTGCACAGCTGTGTCGGGTGGACTGCGGTTTGATGGTTCAAGTAACTTTTCTAGGATCTGTTGTCAGTGTTCAGAAACACTGGACAAACAGAAATAAATACCTGTCTTTTGGTGCTATGTAATCTTACTGTTCCCTGAGTTCATTGCTTTGTTGCGTACCCCCCCCCAGCACATTCACAGCCGCAGTGCGCTGGAGTGTGCCTACAGGACACACTTGATTGCTGGTGTGGGGTTTTACCAGCACCTGCTGCTCTACATCCAGTCCCATTACCAGCTGGAGCTGCAGGACTGCATCGACTGGACACACGTCACTGACCCCCTCATAGGTAAAGTCAAGGGGATCTGTCACGATTGACAGATTTAAAGGCTGGAACCGATACGTGATTGGCTGTTACTGTTGAACACCGTCAGTAGTTTGCTGTTCCTGTCTGAGATCTCCAACCATCCCATTAAATAGGTTAACACATACCTGCATGCATTATGGAGATTCAGTACCGGTTTGAATTTTAACGATGTTGGTCATGGGTGATGCATTCAGCTGTTATGGTGATCAAAGTCCCCTGATTTTGTAGCAGTGTCAGGTCTCCGAAAGTGTAAACGCCGGCATTTTTTTTGAGATGCTCCTCGAGAAGCTGAGTAATACTCTAGCATGCCAATGCTCTATTGATGCGTGCTGATGCACTGCTGGACGTTTATGTAATCCGAAAAGCGTTCCCACCTGCTTTCTTTTCGTCAATGCTGTCCTGATGTTCAACTGTAACATCAGGGTGGAAGAAACCGGTGTTGGCCACTGCCAAGGAAATGGAGTGGGCCCAGATGGCCTGTCATCGCTGTCTTGTGTACCTGGGAGACCTGGGTAAGGCGTCATTCCCTCCCCATGGGTCAATAGGCCTGTGAACAGATTGTATACTAAATGGTCAGATTATCAGTTTTGTTTACTGATTTGGTGGTGGTGGGGGTTGACATTTTACATCATGCCTACAAAGTAAGCTGGGCAGAATGTCCAGAAACTGCTTAGTAAAGCATGTGTGACACTTTTTTACTTGGCACTGAATAATGTGCAAGGAACACGCGGTGGTCTGGTTTTGATGGAACGTCTCGGCTGTTGTCCTGCAGCGCGCTATCAGAACGAGCTGGCGGGGGTGGAGGCTGAGCAGCTGGCTGAGCGTTTCTACCACCAGGCCTTGTCCGTCTCGCCTCACGTCGGTGAGTGTCTCCGTGATCGCCTCCCTTTTTGTGTGTGTGTGTGTGTGTGTGTGTGTGTGTGTGTGTGTGTGGTGTGGGGGTTCGGACAGTCGCGTGCGTCTGGGGATGTGTGTGTTCACTTCTTTAATTTCCTGGGACCTCGTTGAGCCAACGTGTTCTTGATCAGCAAGCATTCCATTCTTGTGAAGTGGCTGACACCATATTATAGATCGTAAAAAAAAGCAAAACCACCTGACGTGATTGGCGCCGTCGCTTTAAGAGGGGTGACAACGTGTGGCTCTTGGATGTTGTTTTTCAGGAATGCCATTCAACCAACTGGGTACACTGGCTGGGAGCAAGTTCTACAATGTGGAAGCCACCTACTACTACCTGCGCTGGTAGGAGAGAGACTTCAGCACAGCACCCTAGAACCCTATGTTTAGTTTCCAGAAATGACCCTGCTTACCACTAGGTGTCAGTGTAGACTACTTGCTGCAGGCAGGTGAAGCAGACTATCTGTTTCTGTAATCATTACTTTGTTGCGCACCTTCTATCACTTAAACTAGCATCCCTTGGGTTGAAAAGTAGTGTTCATCCTCAGCCTGTATTAGCATTATATATTCTGAAGTTCCTGCCCAATGAAAGTCTTGATGCCTCAGTATAAACATGTAAATTAATGTTTGAGTATAAAAGTATAGTTGCATATCTATACTGTTGCAGTTCATATAGGCAAAGCTAATTTTGTCATTCATAATGGAGAGATTTGGGGTAACAGTATGTCACACTATTACATTGATAAGTCCAGCGATGACAAATGATAGAGGAAAAAAGCTAAAAGCGTTTGTGTTTAAGGCTTGAAACTGAGCGCAGCACCTGTGTATTGGACAGCATACAGTCGGAGACACCGTTTGAGGGGGCCTATGGGAACTTGAAGCGTCTCTTCGACAAGGCAGCAAAGATGTACCACCAGGTGAAGAAACAGGAGCTGAAGAGACTCTCACCCACACGACAGAGGTGTGTCTGTCATTCTGAGTGATGGGAGGGGTGGGATCCTCTTTGGCGAATCAGCACGCAGAGTACCTTACCTGTGGTGGTTTTCATTTTATTCCCCCCTCATTCTGGTGAAGAACGGGGGTGGGCAAAATCTCAACTGCATCAGACGAAATTTAGAAGGAAAAGACAGGGTGCCATCTGTTAAATGTATTCATGTAATATCAGCTTGGTTATTTCAGATACTGCATTCCTTATGATTCTGAAGCATGTATGTACATGTGTTCATTTGCATGTATTATCGAGCAGATTGGTGTATATTAGCATATTATTTGTACCGCTTTTGTGGATCTGGAGTGTCGTCAAGGAAAAGATTGAGAAGTGCTGGAAATGCGGGAGTAAAAGCACGTCTCCCTGCCTTCACACCTCAGATCCAAAGACATCAAGCGACTACTGGTGAGCTTCCTCTACCTGCAGAGTCTACTTCAGCCCAAGAGCAGGTGAGAACACTGCCTTTATGAGCTCCATTATGTCATGGGCTCAGGTGACTGGTTTTGGGCAATGGCTGACCTCTTCCTAGATTTTCTGGAATGCACCTTACTTTTTTATTCGACAAGTGATATTGAATAAATAAGAATAATTGTCTTTGCTTTGCAAATTTGTTTTTGGTTTCTATAGTAATACTTAGACATGCATGACTACTATCTTTTCGTAAAGCTGTTTGACGACAGAAAAGGGCACATGAAGTTGATATGGCTTGTTTATTTTCCTAATTTGAGAATACAAAGATTTCCAAAGACGACCTTAATGATGGCTAACATGTTGGAGACGGTGTTTGCTTCCCATGTGCATCCAGCCTCCAAGAGACAGAGCTGACGTCCCTCTGCCAGTCCGTGCTGGAGGACTTCAACCTGGTGCTCTTCTACCTTCCCGCTTCCTCTCAGAGCAGCCAGTCTGCTTGTGAGGAAGAGGAGGAGCATGAAGCCGGCTGCTCATTTCTGCCTGACGCTCTGATCTTCAAGATGGCCGTTACCTGCCTCATGGTGGTGCACAGCCTTAAGCGGGGAGGTCAGTTTAGAGGATGGAGAGTGGGGAAGGCAGATGAGACGCACCTTGTTTTTCCGAGGGCGTACCTTGCAAACAGTGACGTGGGCTTCCTGTGTCGTCAGCAATGCGGTATAGAGTTATCAAATATTGTGATTTTGGAAATGAATGTGAAGTTGGCGTGTGTGTTTTTCTGTGTGCCAGGTTCTAAGCAGTACAGCACGTCCATCGCCTTTACACTGGCCCTGTTCTCACACCTGGTCAACCATGTCAACATCCGCCTGCAGGCTGAGCTGGAGGAAGGAGAGGCGGAAGTACCGCCTCTTTATGCTGACAACACAGGTATCAATGATGGCAGCAGTGTAGCCTGCACGTAGTCAGCAGATGACTCTTCATGGTCGTTATTTATGGTGGTGGTTTGTCGTTTCAGAATCCTCTATTCTTTTCCCAGAAGACCAGGAGGGTAGAGAGAAGGCTGACCCAGCAGACTCAGAGGAAGGAGCCTTGCACAATGGCACTGAGGGGGAAGACGAGGAAGAGGAGGAGAAGCACCAAGCAGGGGATGAGGAGCGAACGCAGGGCGGACCAAAGCTGGCCGGGGAGAAGAGGCCGGAGGAGGAGAAGCAGAAGCAGAAGAAGAAGTACTCTCGACTGTCTATGCTGAGGCGGCGGCGCTGCACTCGCAAGGAGGATGAGAGCGACCTGAGCGAGGGCTTCGAGAGTGACGAAGAGGACGATGATGATGAGGCAGCTCCGGCTGAGGGTCCAAGCACCGTTGGCCGTGCAGTGAGCGCCGCCTTGCCGGGGAAGGAGGGCAAGCGGGACCGGCTGACGCAGGAAGGGAGCTATGAGAGCGCCTCGGAGGAGGAGGGTGGCACGGCGTTCGATGTGGAGACAGACTCAGACATGAACAGCCAGGAGTCCCGCTCTGACCTGGAGGACATGGAGGAGTCAGGGAGCCCGCCTCGCCAGCCGTCACGGCTGCCGCAGCCCTCACCCCGGGAGGGAGGCTCCACCCCGCCGGCCGTCAATGGGCCACTGCTTCCCAGCGATCCCAGCATCACCAGTAACCTGCAGGCCATGTCATCCCAGCTTTTTCAGGCTAAACGCTGCTTCCGCTTGGCCCCCACCTTCAGCAACATGCTGCTGCACCCCAATGCTGCTGCCCACCCGGCACCTGAGTCCCTTTCTTCTCAGGACCCAACTGCGCCACCAGGGGGCGCCCCTCGCCCTGTGAGCCCCAGCGCAGCCAACGGCACTAACGAGAATGGCAAGCTGTCCTACAATGTCCTTGCTTAAATGTATTTAGGATACACTGAGTGTGGTGTGATCCAAACTCTTGAAATATATCACAGAGTAAAGTAGATGTGAAGCTTTGTGTTTTTTGGTGAACTATACACTGCCTTGAATGCTAGAAAGGAAACGGTGTACATCCTAAACGTTATGGCCTATAAGTAGAATGGGTTCTTAGTTTGAAGAAGAGTTGCACTTTGAAAATGTACATTTCCGATTTTACTTTGTATTTTTCAATGAAGAAAAATTTATGAAAGCAGCATTATGTGATTTATTTTGGCTTGTTGAATGTAATTGGAAGAAATACATGAGGATTCATGGTGTTACCTTAAACTGGTATAAAATGGGAACCCACTGTATTTCGAGGTATTGTGCAAAGTTGTTAGTGATCACTTGTCTTTTTCTCTGCATCAATGTTTTGCCCAGAAGAGGAATCAGACTCCGAAGGCAGTGTGCACAGTAACCCGTCATGTCACAGTGAGAAAACCCTCTCAGAGAAACTGGAGATTCTGACCAACCAGGGCCTTCTACAGGTCGTCAAGGTCTTTGTGGATTGGCTGAGAACAAACACCGACATCATCGTCATGTGTGCACAGGTAGGGGGTTGGGCCAGTCCAGGCTTCTGTTCCAGGTCCTCCATGACCTGCAGTGTTCTTTAAGATCCATCCATATTTTGACTGCTTGTGAGGTACAGGGTTGTGTGATTGGCCGGGTGTAGCCTCTCCCAGGCTGCATAGAACGTAAGCTGTTATGTAAACTGGCTTCCTTAAATTGCTCTGTGTGTATCCTGGCCAGGGAGGTTCTCTGCTTAGATGTTGATTATAAGGGCTGTGAATTACATTCTATTCAGAGCTGAACTCTGATGACCATTTTAGGCCATATTTAGGCTACACGGATGTAGTCAGTAGCTACAATAATCACAGCTGTATTGAACGTACTGCTAGATTCTCTGTAATGCACCACACTTTCCTGTAGTGTTGCTGTGGGGCTCCCGTCAAAGGTGTGACCTTGTGCAGTGGGCATATGGGGTGTGGTTTGGAATAGGCTGATATGAGAGCTGACACCAGCTGCCCTCTTCTCCATGGCAGAGTTCTCAGAGCCTGTGGAACCGACTGTCTGTACTGCTCAACTTACTCCCTGACGGGACCAAGATGCTGGAGGCAGGTGAGAGCCGCAGTTAGGCTATTGGGTATCCGGCTGCCTTCAGGGGGGTCAGAGGTATGCTTTCACTGTTTGGACCAGGTTATATGAGCTGTTGGGTGCAGCCCATAACCTACTTTTCCTTATTGTTTGTACTCCTTAATTGGGTCAGTTGGGCACACATTGAAACGGGGCAGAGACTATGGAATTCTTCCCTTTGGTCAAATAGCTTCTCTGGTGGAAGTCAGAGAAACAGCAAGGCGATACGTGCAGGGTTAAGAGTGCAGTATGGCTTCCACTCAGGCAGTTCTTCCTCCTAAAGTTTTTAATGGGAAATCCTGAGGAACAACTCACTGTTTATTCTATGGATAATTTTGTAAGTAACTTACTCCAGAGTACTTGTATACCTCTTCTTACTGCCTCGAATGTGTCTAAATACGTCTGAAAGGAACTTCTTGTGTAAAACGGAACTGATTTTGGTCCACGTAGGTAACGGCCTTGTAGCAGGCCTGAAGTGACGTTTTATTGGGTACGGATCTTTCTCCCCACACAGATGCCCGCTCAGTTGGGAGCCTCGGTGGCACTGTTTGTTTCCCTTTGGCTTGTGTTGGAGTGTAAGGTTAAGTATGATGGGTAAATGAGCCGGGCTTGACCAGAACCTCCTCTCCCATGTGTGTAGAGCTGGGTTTGGATCAGGAGGTGACAGCGCTGCTGAGTGATTGTGAGCAGCCCAACCTGACGCAGACCCTGCTGCTGCCTGAGGACCTGGCTCTGCGCAGCCTGCCTGCCCTGAGCGCGGCTCAGCGGCGCTTGGACTTCACACGGCAGAGGGCGTCCCTCGCGCCACTGGAGGAGGTGCTGTGCCTTACCGTCCGTCTGGCAGGCCGCTGCTCTGATTCACGCCTTTTTTGAAGGGCAGATGGTCTGGTCTATTTGGTTGGGGAAAGGACCTGAACACCAAGCATGTTTAGTCCTGCTTATAGTAACCTATAATAATGCATGTGGTGTGTTAATTCCTTAAAGCTCTAAGATCAGCTAGCACTGTACGTACATATTCTCTGGTGATTTTAATGGCAAATAAAGCAAGGTATTAATGGAAAAGAGGTTCTTCATCCCGTGTTACTGTGGTCCTCCTTGGCCGGAATGAGTGCTGCATTCTTCTTCCATAGAATGCACAGCTGATGCATGCCAGACATAACAGGACACATTGTGCTTTCTTTGAAAAGAACATGTATTCATATGCGTTGTCTTCACTAAGCTTGAGTTCACTGAAGTGAGACTTGCTGTTTAAGTCAGTTGTAGCTGGCCAAAATGTTAACTTTTGCTCAGATCAATGTGTTGAAAACGTCTCCACAGGGATATAAAATTCTTCTTACAATATTTGGATGCTCCTTTCGTTAAAGTACAGTGTTGAAATGGCTTTCTGAAAAGTTGTCTTCCTTGAACCAAAAAAATGGAAGGTTGATAAAATTGTAAAAATGAGTAAACGGTCTGTCTACCCAGTTCCTTTCTTCATTTCGGTTTTCCCTTTGTTCCCCCCCCGTCTTTTTTTTCTTGGCTCACAGTGTGTGGTCAGGCTGTGTTGTATCCGCAGTTTTGGCCACTTCCTCACCAATCTCCAGGGCAACGTGCTGCAGTTCAACCCAGAGGCGGGCATCTTCACCAGTATCAGCCAATCAGAGCAGGAGAACCTGGTGCAGCAGGCCAAGGCCCAGTTCCGTATGGTGAGTGACTGACAGCGGGGGGGGGCAGCAGGAAAGAACAGCTCGGGGGTCTGCCTCGCTGCTGGTGTCTGAACAGGGCAGCATTTCCTTTTACTGTGAATTGCCCATCACTCACATGGTTGTGGCAGAAGCTGAAAAGTGCACACTTAATCTGCTTCAGATAATCATTGATTTCTGTGAGGGGATTGTGAAGTTTTATTTTGAATTTTAAACCTGAAGTAAGAGTCTGAACCAAAGTAAAATGAAAGAAAAGTAAAACAGCTCTGGCATGTTACATTAATGCAAGGATATGGTAAATGTAAATTATGCAAAGTGAAATGGCAATTGTGAGTGTCGGACACTTATGGACTACGTCATGGGTTTTCATGCAGAATTGTTGAGCACATTTATATTTGAATGACTTTCATGTAGCACACATTTTTATAACGCTTTCAGGATGTTGCAGAAGGTGAATTCTGCTGAATAAATGAGCCCAGTGCATTGCAGCTTTTTGATGGTAGTTCTGACTTTATGGCTGGTGCAGCTTAAGGTGGTCTTCTGTGCCCTGATATGCTGTCTGCATTGTAAGGCATCAGATTCCTGTAGGGCCTGGGGCACTTTGAGGACACATCTGAGACATCGATTCTTATGTTGCTTGCTTGTTTCACTCCGTTGCTTGCTGGGCGCTACTTTTCTGTCTTGTACAACAAACTGGTTTGGCTATCGATTTCTCTACTTGACGTTGCTTCACTGAAACCTGACAGAGTTCATAGGTGTCCTTGGACTAGTAAACATCCCTTACAATCTTAATTGCATGGATTTCTGTGCAGTTCGGTCTGATTAAGACCAGCTTGCTTAGCGTTAGTGTAGCTGCCAGCGTATGACATATGTTTGCTTGTAACAGTCTTCATGGAGGTTCCATGTTTCAGCCTGTCTGTAAGCATGCTAATAATAACTGTAATTTAATACGTAACAGTGCATTCTGTGCCCCCCTACCCCACCCCCAGGCAGAGCAGGAGGCTCGTCGTAACCGGCTGATGAGGGACATGGCTCAACTTCGCCTTCAGGTCGGGTCCTCAGACATGTGCTGTTTACGTCACCGTCGCTTTATAAAGTGCGACGCTGCCTGCCATGTTGTGTGTTTTAATGGGGGGTGCACCCGAGCACCACCGTATCGGAAGAATGGAACGGCAGCAGGTTCACGTTTCTCCTGAAAATGAGCCCTCCTAGTCTTCAGCAATATGCTGGCTAATGTGGCCCGACGGTCTACCCCCTGCAGTTGGAGGTCTCTCAGCTGGAGGGTAGTCTGCAGCAGCCCAAGGCCCAGTCGTCCATGTCCCCCTACCTGGTCCCCGACACGGCCGTGCTCTGCCAGCACTTGGGCCTGCTGCGGCAGCTGGTTGCCAGTGGCTGCTTCATCATCATCATCCCACGCACAGGTCAGTCCGACATGTAACTGGGGAGGACAGATGGAAGGATGAGAAACCTGTGATGTTTCTAACTGAACTGGATGAAGTGGGATTCACTCCACTTTGTGGACAGAGAAACTTCCTGGTGGAGTGTGTGTTTGTTTTTTTTTTCGCATTTATTTAGACATTTAAGCTCTGTCGTCTTATTGAAAAGACGTATTTTTGTGCAGTCCTAACTGACTGTATGTGAAAACTATGTTCAGGAAACGCTTTGTTGGTGTTACTGCTGAAGGGTCGTTTGTCTATTTAAAAAAAAAAAAAAAAAGTCAATGTGGCAGGAAATGTTTCCAGTTGATCCCGTTTCAATATTTCTTTTTGTCCTCTCCTTTCATATAGTAATTGACGGCCTCGACGTCCTGAAGAAGGAGAACTCCGGAGCAAGAGACGGAATCCGTTTCCTGGAGACGGAATTCCGCAGGGGCAACAGGTACTCCCTAATGGAGCCCATTAGCTGGAAGTGAAATAAAGAGCCCCGTGTATTTACCGACATCCATAATGCACTCTGCCGATTGTATCGCACAGATACGCTTTATGGATATCACTTCAATATTCTCTGTGTTGGTGTACATTAATCAGAGATCTAATTTACATGTCCTCGTAAAAGAAAATGGATATTAACTGATTAAAAGCGGTACCTTGTATGTTATTGTTCACTCCACACTTAATGATGCTTAGCTTAGTGCTTTGAGATTGTATGACTGAAACAGTTATTCAGCTGTGTGTTTGTGAAGCCTTTCCATCTTTGGTTTAATGATATGTGTAATCAATCCGTCCATTTTCCACGCCTGCTTATCCTGGCCAGGGTTGTGGTGTTCTTAGGGCCTCTCCTGGGGAGCGAGGTCATGGGGGCACGCACTCCTGACGCACTAGGAGATATTTTAGTAGTGTTGTTCACGAAAGCGACACGGTTTTTGGCCTGTGGGAGAATATTTTGGTGTTACTTAATTGCTATAACATATTTTAACTGTATATGAAGGATATTTCTTAAGGAAGCATATACCCCCTTATTCCAATATATTTTTGTGTGTATTCTGCAGACATTCCATAATCGAGGAGCTATGTTTAATAAACTGCTTTATATTTTATTTTTCCAAATACATTATGGTACTTCCCTTAATTTGTCCGTTTTCTAGTGAAGCCTTGTTCAGCACCGGCGTTGATTGGTGGTTTGGGATACTACCACCCACCAGGGGCTTTGAATCATCATTTTCCCCATCTCACTACCTTTTACCTTGTTACTCCTGTTAGGTATCTCCGTTGCCAGAAAGACTCAGGGAGGAGTTTTGAGAGAGACAAGCTTAAAAGACAGGACATTGAAGCCTGGTAAGTTGTGATGAATCTAGATATGGAAGCTGGCTTTCCCTCTGCCATTTGGTGTGTAATTTGTAATTGAATTGTTCTATTTAAAGGCACTTGTACAAGATGGTGGACAGCTGCCGCCAACTGACCATTTCCCAGAGTAATGGGGACGAGGACACGTCTGGCATGGTAACGATCCTCACGGGACACTCTGTCGAAGACCTCCCAGCTCGTTCTACAAGCATGAAGGTCAGTGTCCCCAGCTGAGGCTCCATGTGTTTCCTAGGGTCATGGTGGATGTTCTTAAATGAAGTGGTAACTCGTGAGCATAGCTTGACATTGCTGTGTTTGTGAAATGAAAGTATTGCAGTCCTGTTACTCTGTTTGATTTTAGTATTCTCTGTAGATCTCACTGATGAACAGTGCTGAACACACACTCAACCAAACATTCAGTTTCCTATTTATTGGAATACTCTAATTTCAATCAAACATTCTACCTTGAGTGAACCATACATTAGGATTGACTGTGCTTTCTTTGAAATAACCTCTCACCTGAAAGTGGTGATCACTGATTGGCCTGAGGAGGATGGGCTTCCCCTGAGGAGGATGGGCTTCCCCTTTGAGTCTGGTTCCTCCCAAGGTTACTTCCTCCTGAGGGAGTTTTTCCTTGCCGCTGTCACCTTTGGCTTACTCTCTGGGGACTGTGGGCCCGGGACTATGTAAAGCGCTTTGTGACAGTGCTTCTTGTTAAAAGCGCTATATAAATAAAATTGAATTGAATTGATTACATATACTATATTTAGACCGGAGACATGGGTTGTGTTTGTGACGTGGAATGGATCAGAAACTGGGGCATGATGATAGATGCCAGGCACTCTGGTTCGAGTATGTCGATACTTACAGCACTGTTGGGTTTCTCAAACTCAGCCGTGTCCAGTGTGTATCTGGAATGGTCCAACAGCCAAAGGACATCCCAGCAACTCCACGCACTTTGTTGAGAGCGTGCACTGATGAACTAAGGCTGTTGTGAGTGGAATGAGTATTACGATGCTGTCCCTCATGTTTTGCTCCTTGTTTCTAACCGTACTGTAAGACACATGTTCCTTAGGTGTTTCCCAAACTGCTGTGTGTCTCAATTGAGGAACTTCTCTGTATCTCCCCCCCCCCCAGTCTGCTGTCCAGGCTGTGGCAGCGGCAGGCATAGAGCTAAAGAATATCCAGGAGTTCTACCGACAGTGGAAGGAGATTGGCTGAAGGTGCCAGGGGGAAATGGTCGGCAAGGCGGTCAGCTGATCACGCACGCACGCACGCACTCACTCCCTCTCCCACTCTTTTGCTCTGTCTGTATTTGCGTCTTTGGGGAAACATTAAAGAAAGAAAGAAAAAGAGTGGAGAAAGTGTGACAGGAGAGGAACGGAAAGCAAGCAACATGAGCATGGATCTAATGAAGATCAGCAGATCTCCCTCCTCCCAACCCCCAACCAAAGGAAGTGACTCTTGATGTTGGGGAAAGGAAGACAGTGGAAAAAAAATTAAAAAAAAAACAAAACATCAGAGACGGTGCCTGCAGTGCACGTTTTAACCACGTATATACTGTATATGAATGAATGAGTATATACATGACCAGAGGGAAATGTGTGTGCACGCAGCACAGACAAACACCACACACATACACCAAGAGAGTTGCTTTTGGATTTCTATTTCTTTATTTTTTTTCCTTAAGATGGGATGAGGAGACCTAGAACAGCCTAAGGTGAATTTGCATGACTGAGGTCTGAGTTGTAATGGTACCCTGACAATACAACAATCACCTTTGGGAGCCCAGTTTAAAATGTATACAGATATCCTTCATCTGTTGTGGGGTCGTCCCTGCCTAAAAACAGTAGGTTAGAGGATGAAACGATGGCTTTGGTTTGGTGGATGTACACTTCTTTGGGCTCCCCCCCTCCTTTTTTTGCTGTGTTCCTTTGACAGTGACTAATGTATTGTGCAGTCTGTGTATGATGAGAACCTGTAAAACGATTGGGTTGTACGCTGGATTTTTTTTTTTTTTTTTTTTGTATGTTTGCTTTGCCAAGATGTGTGTTAAAGAATCTGGACTGCAGTTGTGAGGTCCCTCTGTCGTTCTCAGGCACCTCTTGTTTTGAAGATGGGTCTGCCTTGGTGTTCACTCAGCCAGCTTCCTGTGAACATCTCTGCAGGGATGGGCCAAGAAAAGGCAGAGCGCCGACGGCTCTACGGCAGCTGTCCCAACAGATGTTAATATGGCTGCATCAAAATGTTTTAATCCCAAATGTGACTCGGCCATCCTCCACTCCTCTCAGTTCATACACCGTCACCATAGTTTGTCCCATTATGCACTGTGCAGAGGAATCTAAGTATGTGGCCATGCATTAAATAAACGTTTCATTAAATTTCTTTGTCTTTTTTCTGTAACGACAATCAGTAGAACGTTCTTGTAAAAAAAAAAAAATGTTTTCAAAAGGCAGCAACTGGTTATTCCACCAGGACAAGTGAATTCTCTGGGGAGTGGGAGGCAACATTGGTCAGAAGTAGACCAAGTAATTTTAGTGGTATCGTTTGGAATGAATGGTGACATTCTGTCCTTTGATTTTAGTATTTACAGTAGATACTTGTACTGCAAGATTGCCAGTTTAATATCTGTTGTTTTAAAATGTAAGTTGTGTTTGTCTAGCTTCTGGTATTCATAGTGTTTCGTAGTGTAAGACGAGTTCTCCTTTCATTATACTTAACCATTTTTATAGTCCGAACCCTTGAAATGTGTCGTGTAAACGTACCTCTAAACGGCTGGGAAAGGATTCGAAAGAAAGATACATGAACAGAAATGTGTAACAACCTGGCAAAATGAAATGTACAGTTATGTAGATTTGTTTTAGGTTTAAGACGAAATATTTTGGATGCTCTCGAATTCCAGTCTAGAAATGCTGGCTGACTAGTTCCCTGGAAACTAGCACTCCGTAAAAGCAGTCAGAATGACCCTGGTCGTTGGTTCTGTCCATCTTACTAACGGCAGGACACGCTGTTTAATTCGTAGTATTTCTCTATTCTTCATCTCACTGTGTCCAGCACTTTTCCTGGTTTTATAAATGTTCTGTTCTTAAACCCCATCAATCTGTGTGTTCTCTGGATGGCTCATAGTTGAGCCAGTCCTGGTCTGATGCCCGGTTCTCATGGCACAAAGAAATGCTCGGTGTCCCGACTGTGCCTCCCCTGCCATCTGAAACGAGGATAACAAAGCCCTGTCCCACTTTTCTGGAATTCCACACAAGCCTGTCCTCATGCCCCAATGAAACTCGGAAGGATATGGAAGAAAGTCCGATGAAGCAAAAGTAAATGCATAAAATCATGACCTGATCAATGTCTTACATAAAATGCTGGTGTGGAAAAAATAATTTTAAAGATGCTAGGAAAGCAAATCTTCGAGAAGATCTAATATGCTAACTTTTCTATAAAATATCGGTACGTACAGCATTACAAACGCCCTCTCTTTAGAAAGCCAAATGACATTATGCGACAATTCCGTCGCTCGCCTGATTCTGGGAACAACGTTTCATTCTTATCCACATCCAATGAAAAAGGGGATGTGATGAGGAGGGTGGGATGTGCTCAGTGTCACCAAAGTGTCCCTAACTCAGCAGCAACACAGCGGGCACAAGCGGGGATCGCAGTCATTACAATTCCGATTCACACAGCCTTATCATTTTATGATGGGAGCCTAGTTTTTTTGTTGTTGTTGTTTTGTTTTTCTGCAAGCAACAAAATCAGGAATCTAAGCACACTGTCACCACAGTCAAGATATGCTTAAATCACCACGCCGCCAAAATAAAGCTCAAAGGTTTGCCTCTTATGCTTGATTTTTCTTCGCTATTCAAGTCGTCTCGACGTTTCATTGCACATTTATATATGTAACCAATAAGGCTTATAATAAACGTCAACATTTAAGTAATTTGTAATTTAGTAGCTTCAACAGGTCGTGTTCCCTGGGAGTTTGTGTAGGATTTTGACAGCATTTTCAGTCATTTTTTAGAAGAATAATTGCCTTTTACATTTGATCATTTATTTAGTGATATTATAATAACAGAGCGTTAAGAGCATGACTGCGGTAATACTAAGCACGACTTAGTTTGATTTCATATGTAGAGAAGATCGGACTCCTGTACACTGGATTATCATCTGTAGTTTCTACTCCACCGCACTAATTAACGGGAAAATGTATCGCTCTTTCTCAGGGAAAGAGACAGCGTGTGTCGAATGGTCTGCTTTTCTGTCCTTGAGGGAAAAAGGTCTTTATTTATAGAACTCTTGTGTTGCGACCAGTGTAATCAATAACAATAACTCAGACTGAACAAATATGTGAACCGAACTGATATTACCTGTTACATGTACTGAGTGTGCTTTCCGAGTTACACGGAAGTACTACTGTGTTGTGTGAGTGTAGAAACCAGCATCCCGGGAAGCTCATACATACATGTACGAGTGTGTAACCAAAGAGTCTGTCATAAACATCATCATAATGTCGAATGAACACCGAGTAACCCGCCAAACTACTGTGTGAGGAGAGACTGGGCCTCTCAGCTTCCTGTCATTCCTCATTTCCCAAGTGCAATCCTGCTCTGTCCGCCTGACCCCTATGGCAGGAAGCTTCATCCCTCTCCGTAGCCGTAAAACGCCTGAAAATATATCTATATATGAGACTCCACGCTTAATTTTATATGAAAGTGATTTTTACAAGTTGAAATCCTGCGAAATTTTTGAAAATCCTTTATAATATAATCAATAAACATAATATATGTGCTAGGACAGCACATATATATGATTAAAAATATAAAGGATGCCTAAAGATTAAGATAGAACATCCCTGAATGTAGTGTCAGGCATATGTGCTTCATCTGGAAGATTGTTTAAAGCAATTCTTCACTTAAAATAAGTTGTCCACTTTTCTTTGGCTAATACTATACTTGTAATAAATGGCAAAAGAAGCTAAATATAACCCTAGCATTTGGGCATGTTATTATTAGCTGTCATGGTATAACACAGGAATACAGTGCATTCTGGAAATAATGTTTTTAGTCCTTCACATCGTTACAAAGATGCTGCTTTTATTTGGCTACTGAATGAAAGATTAAGGAAACGTGTTCTCTTTGACACATATTGTCTATCTCAGGTCTTTACCTGGTTTTCACATTACAATGATCTGCGGTGCTGCATTATATTGACATAAAAGTGATGTGATCAGCATCTAAATCGTAACAATACATCATATTGGGTTAAATGATTTACTTAAACAAATGATGCACATATTTTAGTTTTTGGGTATTTATTGAACAACATTTATTGGAAAACATGATGAACAATTAGCTAGGTTTTAGTCAGTGGTGCTACCTCTTCAGCTTCAAGCAGCATTGACTTTAACCAAAGCTTTCCTGTGCCAGTTGGTTAGTCCTTAGCAATGGCCTACAGGTTTTTTGATCTCTTCTGATGTACAGAACTATTTCATTTGACTGATGTCTAATAAAGACTTCTTCATGCCGCAAAATTTCAGTTGAAGTAAGGTCACATCATTGACCTTGACATCACCTGACAAATGACCAAAATCACTTGCTGCTGTTCTGCTGCTGATGTGTGTGTGCTTAAGATTATTGCCTTTCCGTAATTGCCTATGCTGGTATTGCTGAATGGGGAAATTAACAGAAGAGTTCATATTATCTTGTAAGATAATGGCCATGTTCTGATCACCTTGCATAAAATAATGCAGATCTCTGTTATGAATGTAGAATAAAGCAGGATTGTAATGTCTCTGCAATGATATGATGTAAGACTTCTGTGGGCCCAAAGCACAGAACTACAAGTTAGTATGGATATTGCATATACGACGTGCACAGTACAAGTTGATAAAGTAATGCTTCCCCATGGCATAGACTCTTCATTGTCCATGACACAGGCCGCCGTTTGAATAGAGTCATGTGACCATGAGTGAATCACGAGCAACGGGAATCTATTTACCGCTCTTAAGGAGGAGAGTGGTCAAGATGGAACACTAGAGTAAGAGATGTCAAATTTAGTAGTGCTCTATTTTCTTTATGTGTATAATGATAGTTTCCATTTTAATAAATATCCCAGTTCTATTATTCATTATTCTGAATTATTCAAGAAAGGAGCTCAGTAGTTTTACAGGCTCACTCAGGACGTTGACCGATAATAACCTTTTAGCTACATTGTGACAGTTACTGTTGGTCACAAAGAGAGTTAAGGCAGCTGCAAGGTTCATTGTTTCAAAGTGGATTTGATTGTGGTAAATGTTGTCTTTTCAAGCTTTCTTTGTTTCCAGTTGAGCTCAGACTACGAAACTGCACCTTTTTTTGGGGAGGGTATTGGTATTGTCCATCACAGGAACAGGTCGAACGGTTCATTTTTAGCCACGTGCTAGCAAGAAAGTGGAGAAGTTGATTACAGTTTCAGTCAGGTAGAACTGTTAAACCTTCTTACAGCTTCCATACAAAAGTCACGCTTCTGGATATTATCCATTCTTCGCCACTGAGTGGATGGTCATTTCCTATTTCACGTATGTGTTACGTAGAAATATAGGCCATGTAAGGTGTTCCTGGGAGGGTTTTCGCAAAGGCATTTCAAGTGGGCGGGTTTTTACCTTCTCTCAGGCCCGCCTACTAATCACTGCTACTGGTTGAACGGTACTAAACTGCAAAGGTGTCACGGGCTGTTAAAATCAGAGCGGCCTTCTCCTGTTGTGCCAGAGGGAGTCTCGCTTCATCCCCTTCCCTCTTGTTGGTGAGGACATGGCCAGTTGTTGAGCTGTTCCTCTCGTCTGGCAGAGGAACAGATACAGAAACAAAAGGAAAGTATCAGTTCATAGGTTCTTTTCAAGTTTATTAATGGGTAATAGAATGGGCAGTTACCTCATACAGCTATGCTCTGAAGTGGTTAATGAGAGTGAGCAGGGAAATATCTTCAAATGCCAAAGAAAGTTGCAGCACATTTTCGTTATTAGAGTTTTGGTATTAGCATTCAGCTTTATTCATTTGTTTCAATTCATTTGTTAAATTATTCACAAATTAAGCATCACAATCAAAATGGTCACCATAAGACTATCAAATACACTCAAAACCTGAACAGATGTAAGCCTATGTCCTAACGTAAATCTGGGTCCATATTCTGCAGCTGTCTTATTTAGACTATAATTAACCAAGACGAGGCATTTTGTCATTTAAGAGATCCGGTACAATTTTACAAATATCAGATACCGTATTTGAATGTGCAAACAAAGCTTGCATTGTCATCCAGTACAGATCAATCTGACCTGCATAAGAGCAGTGTGTTCAATCTGATGGTCTTAAACGACTGCTGGAGTAGGAGAGCAAATACAATAGTACTCACTGATGAGTGCTTTTCAAAAGTTGTAAAGACTCTAGATGGTCACCTTTCCTCCCACTGGTCCACAGATCATCGGACCTATGAAGCAGCTTCTCTGTCTTTGAGACACTAGGTCCCAAGCAGATGTCACTGATGTACAAACGTATGTCACAAGGCACAGGTCACCCTAGAGGATGCCAGTCCATTGTAGGGTACATATTATGGGCTATTTATGGATGCCAATTTACCCAACAGCAAATGTTTTAATTTTGGCTGAAAACTCAAGTATGTGGCGGGAACATGATAATACAAACGCCATCTATGTAAGTGCTGAGAATCAAAGCCACAGCCCTGGATGTGTTAGGCTACAGTGCTACACACAGAGCCACTGCAGGTGGAGAGAGAATAATAAATAATAATGTCTTGTAATCTGTTCTTATGCTGCTTCTTGAGATCCTGTGCTTGATCTACGGTGTCCTCAGTACCCCTGACTGTGTGTTTGGGGATTTCAGAGTATTCTGAATTTCCTTCTTTGATCCGTGATGGTCGGTACTTCCATCCAGGCCCAGTCAAATGCTCCTACCTGCATGCATACCATTCACAACAGCTTCATGACACGTCTCTTGCTTTGTGAAGCTGAGGTTTTCCGTGTTCTTGAAGTGGTGGTGTCCCAACCCCCGCCGCCGGGAATATGGTGGAGTGTTCAGCAGACTCAGACCATTGTCCTGGCTGGCCCTCAGTTCACATTCCTGCCCTGCGCAAAATCAGTTCTCATGGGGCGGCGTGTAACAGTCACTCCTCAGCCTACCCTGTCCACAGCACTCACAAAGCCCACTTTGTGCCCCTCTGGCCCCCCCCCGGGGATGGGAGGAAGCCTGCAGCTGTATATCAGCATGGGACGAACCTCACACTGCTCCTGCTGGGCTGTTAGACTTGTGCCATCACACCAGGAACAAATGGGGAGATGATTTCATGTCTTGCTGGATTTCCGATACTAAAGTATCTATTGTCTTATTTACGGCATTGCTAATCCTCCACTCCTGAGTCTGAGTGTCGCAATCGAAGGGTGAAAATAGCTTCCATATCTCTGGTGTGGGATTATATTAAAACCGAGAAACTAATTTAGTTAGGCCCAGATTTATCTAGGCATTGCTTTTTAAGATTTCTGTCTGTATCTGTAATTCAACAGGATGATTCTTAGGATTCAAAGGATGACTTCCATAAGGAGACTGAAGAGAGAAGATTGCACATAGCAGGAAAGAGTGAAAGCCTTGTTGTCAATATTTTAAAGAGCAGCAAGCTGAACCAAACAGCAAAGATGTTGTTTACGTATAATTTCAGACCTGTCTAACATGAACCCATTCTCATAAAGCAAGGATAAGATGCTGGATATCTCATGACAACATGAGACTACTAAACAATATGCTCCTCTGAGTACTTTACTAACAACAGGAATAACTCCAGTAATTCAGCACATTAAAATGAGTACATTACAAAGTTTTTCACTGAGCATTTAAATTTAATTAGACATTATGCAGTGCTAGTGTTTTCAACCTATTCACTTATAAGAGTACTATGTGTCATGGATTGTACCTTGCCATACAAGACTTCATAAGCACTACATAAATATCCATGCCATAAGATGTCTGTGACTGCTAAGTAATGGGACATACTTAAGGCTCTCAGAAGTCCTTCCTCAGCAGTGCATTTGTCCTTATTACAGTAAGTACTTCATCAATATTAATAGGTGATGGTTACACACACACAGTACCAGTCATTGTTAGGGAAGCCTTAGGTAGGGCTCTACATGGAGAGCATTAATTGGGTGTTTTCTTCCATTCTGAAGACAGGAAGCACAGCCTTATCATTTAAGTGTGGAGTAGTAAAGCTTTTAATAACTTTGAGGATGGAGCAGGGGCTTCTGGGCCTTCCTCCTGATGGATCCCAGAACATGTGTCACTAACGCAGCCTCCAGTGCTATTGCTGCTTCAGTTCATACTCTACCTCCCACAGGACCTTCTGATTGGAACGCTAGTGTGACCAAAGGGTAGCAGCCGCCACTGTGCTGTAGGTGCTATTAAAACACTTCCTGACCCATGGCTTCTGGTTTTGCAGGATGACGAATTGTAAATTCCTGACATGGCGTCTCGTTACTTGGCACTTATTGCTAAAGTAAAGGACATACCAATGATATGTAGAGTTCTCACTTGGATTTTCAAAATGGTTTGCAGAACGCAGCCCCTCATTTTCTGTGCTTGCATGCAAGAATGTTGTTTACATTGCAGAGATGTGTCTCTGGATGATGAGCTTTTCATACTGGCTGAAGATCTGATGGAGGGTCCTGCAATTCCATCTGTGCCACACTCCTGTGTCTCATCACTCCTTCATCTCTCTCACAGTCTTTCCTGTGTGGTGGCCCAGCCACAGGGGTCGGGCCCAGGCCTGGCTCCAGTGTGAGCAGTGGGAGGTGATGGAAGGGGCTGGATCCCCTCCTCTCCCGTGCCCCATGTGGTGCATGCTTCGCCAGGGAGGGCAGGCCTGGCTGCAGCAGGTCCGCCAGAAGGCAGCCACGGTGCGCTGCCTGCCGACGGGCATGCTGAGTGTCAGGCTTCCGCAGCTTTTCGATATCCACCAGGTTCCAAGGGTGAGTGTGCTTGAAGCACTGACACAAGGTCACGGGTTGTTTTTTTATACAAATGAGTTTCCCCACCAGAATGTCAGTAGTTATTAATTACTTAGATAATTTTATTTATTTGTAAGACTCCAGCACCCCGCACCCCCTGGACCCTGAGCAAGATAAGCAGTTAGAAGGCAGATGGATGGATATTATTATCTAGATTTACATAAAATGCATATTATTTTACATTGACTTTTAAGTCAAGTATAATTATAAAATGTATATGACAGCAAGCTACTCCTGGTCAGCAGTCTTTCGATCAGCTCTTGCTGGGTGTCAGCTGATCCATGGTGGTCAGGTTTGCGTAGGAAGCTGGTGTAAACCTGTTTGTGTGTGTTTGTCTGTGTTCTCTTCCCACAGGTATACCAGGAGGATGGCATCATATCCGGGTACCGCAACCCCCGCAGCTCTGCCTTGGACTGCATCCTCAGCAGTTTCCAGATGAACAATGAGACCGTCAACATCTGGACCCATTTCTTGGCCACATGGTAAGCGATGGCATGGTGGTCCGCGGCCTGCAGACCCCATCGAGAAGAATGTTTGTAAACACCCTCACGAGGCTCTATTACCCGTACCTTTTGATGCATGTAATGGTTAAACATTTATGACACTTGTCAGTCAAGCTCATTGTCAGTTCAAAGGAATGAGACAAATTCATTCTGGTCTTTTTCAATCCTTGTTGTGCGGGCAAGTAATTAGTCTGCAACCTGACTGTACCTTGAATGTGTTAAACAGTTCAGTTCGCATGTGCATGCCTTCAAAATGTCAAGGAATTGTCAAGTTTTTTAAAAGTATGCCAGTCACAGGCATTCATAATAAACTAGTTAAAATATTCAATATACATCATTCAGCGTATGCTCTCCAATATCACTGTGTTATCAATAAATTCCTTATTTCAGGGAAAGGTCAAGTGGCAGAGATTAAAATCTGAATTGTGCCACTCGGGATGGAAAACCTTATGAACTAACATAGCAAAAATAATCTCCAAGATGCAGATTTGGATACATAATTTTTACAAAAACCGCAGAACAGTACATCATCTCACAGATGTGTCAAGATGAACTTCAAACAGGGTAATTATATGTGCTAATGAAAGAATAACCTGATTATTTTCCCTCTCCCTGGGATTATGAAACTTCATTTGTATTTGAGAATCAGTAATTTCAGTAAACTTTTAATCCCTCACCTGAGAACGGTAATCCAGTGTTTTCAAAGTCTCTGAATTCTGAGCAATAAAGTGCTGCATAAAGGCAGAGCTACTCCAGCACAGATCAGTCCTACTCTCACACATTTTGATACACTGTTGGATCCGCACTGAATTAAGCTGTCCTGAATGATGTGTCTCACAAACATTCCTTGGGTGGTGTCAAATAAGCGTCATATATGCAGAGTTTATTTTCTACTCTTAGAGATGCTTAAAAGATGCATGGGAATATGTGGGATTTTTTCTCTCATATGAATGTTTCAAGTTCCAAGCTCAGTCTTTTAATTACCTGGACATGAAAATAACAATGAATCATACCTGTAATCTTAACAAAAGAATGTTGATTTGGAACTTGTGAAAAAAAAAAAACCTTTTCCCCAGTCATTTAAAATCTGGAATGGCCAATCATGCGTCACCATCTTCTCCCGCCATACCACGGCCATGTCAGCTCGCGAGGGGTGAAGTCTAGCACGCACCTCCACCGACATGTATGCCGTTAGCCGCCTGCGTGAAGCCACCCCACGGGGCTGCAGGCTTCTTTCAAGGGAAGTGTTGGTCGCCCAGTGCACCCGCCGCCCTGCGGCAGACATGTCTGTAGAGTGACAAAAGACAGGAAGTCAAGCATCAGCCCCTGGCTCCTCACAAGTGAGCATAAGATATGGTAGATAAGGTTTAGCTTTAAATCATATAAATTTCTGACTGGAATGGACGATAAACATGCCAAAAACAGCCACCTTATTTATCACAGTTCATTCATGATTTTTACTTCATATTGGTATTAATGGTACGAGACATTCACTTTGTTCATGTGATTCATAACCCTATACTAGAAACAGATGCATTTTAGTTCTCTTCCCCATAACTTTCCTCAAGATTACACTTGCCCATTCTTTCATAAGAAAGGCTGCTAACCCGATTCCCTCATGATGTGTGGACTCTATCCATCGGCAGGTACTTCCTGTGGCGCTTTGGCATGCTGTGCAGCTCCCTGGACTTCCTGTCAGAGAGCTACACATGGCCCCTGCTGGTCTACATGCTGCTGATCTGCCTGTACCCCTTCACCTCCAGCTGCGCCCACACCTTCAGCACCATGTCCCCCGAGGCTCGTCACATCTGCTACTTTTTCGACTACGGTGCCATCAGCCTCTACAGCCTGGGTAGAGCCAGCTGCCACTCCGGCTCATCATGCTGCTTCTCTTTTTCTAGTCTAGTCTCTTCTGAATTCTATCATCTCTGTGGCTGCAGTCAGCTCCCAAGTTAAAGGCACCCTTCATAAAGACAAGCAAAAAGTCTTCCAACAACCATCCATATTGCATCCACCCGTATTCCATACCTGCAGCCCCATAGGGTGGCAGTGAAAGAGCTGGAGAATATCGTAGGAGCTGGGGTAGACCCTGGACGGGATGCCAGTTTTTCCCCACGTGTGAATGAATGATTAATAATGCAGTCAAGCAGGATTACACATAGCTCCAAATATAAATGGTACATAACCCATTTTTCAGCATGAATTGCAAACTCTATAGTGCTGATTGGCATACACATCTGACCATAGGCCTTGGTTCTAATCCCAGTGATTTGCTGTTGAGCAAATCTATTTGCTAAAACAAAAAGGTTTTTTGTTCTGGTAGTGAATTGGTAGCTGTGGGTGGTGTGAAGTAAGAGTCGCTCAGTGGTTAGCACCATTGCCTCACACCTCCAGGGTTGGGGTTTGAATCCCATCTGCAGTGGTTAGCACCATTGCCTCACACCTCCAGGGTTGGGGTTTGAATCCCATCCTCAGTGGTTAGCACCGTTGCCTCACAGCTCCAGGGCTGGGGTTTGAATCCCATCTGCAGTGGTTAGTAGCGTTGCCTCACACCTCCAGGGTTGGGGTTTGAATCCCATGCCTATGTTTAGTGTTTGAATCTTACCCCCCTCAGTGTGTTTGGTGTTTGCAAATCCTTATCTCAAAAGGTTAAGGAACCTGCCCCCTTGTCCTGAAATTTGTGAATTTGAATCCTGTAGCTGACACAGTAATCATATCACTGTTGCGTACTTGAGCAAGGCCCTTAATCTCAGTTGTCCAGAAGTGCTAGCCTGCCCTACCTGCCTGCCCAAAAACTGGCTCTGCGCTGTAAATCCATGCGTGTCTGTGTCACTCACAGAGAGCAAGAGTAAGCCTATGAAAGCTCCCCAGAACTTACATGCGATTCTGTGGGTTTCCACTGGCTCCTCTGTTCTCCTCCGAAGGTTCAAAGAAATACATTTAGGTGAATGGTCATCTCAAATTGCCCTGCAATGAACTGGCGTTCTATCCAGGGGGTCCTCTGCCCTGCCTTGCCTGGGGTAGACTCCAGCCCCCACTCCGTGACCCAGAATTGGACAGTTGGTTGGATGATTCGTGGTTTAAAAGGTTTATTCATGGTCTATTTTAAATGTAAATGTGTCGCTTGGGTTTCTGTTGACAGGTTGTGCCATTACTTACGGATCTTATGTGATGCCTGACTGCTGGGTGAACAGCTGGCTGCACCAGTACTTTGTGGCTTTAGCTGTTGGTAACACACTGGTGTGCACTGGGCTGTCCTGCTACTCCAGGTAAAGGCCTTAGAGTGGCTGTGATGTACACCTCGGGTTCAACTGGGTAACGAGCGGCGTTCCCGAACGTGTGCTGTGCATATGGTTGACTTATCAAACTTTGGCATTTCAGCAAAAAAATTGAATGTAAATTAAAATAAATTAAAATCAGGTATTACCTGCCGCCATGGCCTATTTGTGGTATGCATTGACTCAAAGGTGTTTACATGTTAATGATGTGTACCTTTTGCTGTGCTGTATCTGGTACCTACGCACCGAAAACGTTGTATATTACGAGCGAAGTTGACGTGAGCTTTGGCATTTTTCACAATCTCTGTTTTTATAGGTTCCTTGAGGTCGAGTTTCCTCACAGGAGTAAAATTTTGAGGACGGCAGCTTTTGTTTATCCCTTTATCTTCGACAATATCCCCCTCTTCCACAGAGTGAGTGGATTTCCCTGTGTTAGAAATGACCCCAAAAGTAATCAGTGCCTGTAGTATGGTACACTCATGTCAGCTCTCCTGTGTGTAGTTGCTGCTATGCTGTGGAGACAGCTTTAGTCACAATGAAGCCTTGTCCAGTCATTGCTGCCACCTGATCTTCGCCTTCCTCACCTGCTTCCTGTTCACGTCACACCTCCCCGAGAGGCTGGCCCCGGGACGTTTTGACTACATCGGTCTGTCCGTCGTTTGTCTTGTGTTTTTCTGCTCTGATGTCATTTTCAAACCGTGTTTTGTTGCGTTAATCCATTTTATGTTTTCTTTCCTGATTATTAGTCTTAAACAATTACTAAGTATGAATCACATACAGCTACAATTAAGATATCAATTTTATGTTGTCGTCTGTATTCATCTGCATTTCTTATTTCTGACCCATTACCCATCATGCTCTTTGTGAACCTCATTTTCCCTTTCTATCCAATCCAGGCCACAGCCACCAGCTGTTCCACATCTGCGCTGTGATGGGCACACATTTCCAGATGGAAGCATTGCTAGCCGATATGGCGTCACGCAGTGCCTGGCTGACGGTCAACTCCGCCGTTCCGTCACTGCTGGGCACTTTAGGGGCCTTGGCCCTCGGCGTCCTGCTCAACCTTGGCATCATTGCGGCCTTCAGCGCCAGCCTGCTGTGGGTACCGGGTCACCGAGCCGCTAGCCGTGGCTCCAGCACCCAAGCCTCTCCTCAGTCCAAGGAGCAGTAAAGGTTCTTATGCCACTTATTAATCACAGGCTAACTAGTGTGGTTCATTCACTTCTGTAAACTGCTCATTCAGCCTCTGACAAAGATCTTCAGACACCTCCGGAATTCTTAGTTTTCTTAGCCTTGACGCCGACGTGGGTCATTTGTATCATACCACAAGTGCTAAGTAAGATTCTTGAAATCTCATTTGAACGCTAAAATGTATTATTGTTTTTTCTTCAGTTTTTGTTGTTGACTCACCTGAAGACCTAGCTGTAAAGAAAATGATCACCCCTGGATTCCTGACATGGTGGAGATTTAGGAAGCAATTTAATTCTTCAACACTCACTGAGGCCGAACGATGTTTTGGGCTGATTCTGCGGTCGCAAAACACAAGACTTAAGATCTCTGGAAAAGAAAAAATCATAGTTATCACCTGGTTATACAAATATCAGTTTAATAATACTTAATTAGGGTCTATTAATTGATATACTCCTATTAGTTTTTAGACCTATAATAATCAAACTATGAAAGAGACCTCTCAATAAAGGAACTTTAAATATATAAATATTTTACCAATGATAGGTTTATTTTTTATTTCTTAATAATAAAGGTATTTAGTTTAGTGTTTAATTGTGTGGCAGATTCAAATTTCCAATGTTTCACTAAAGTTGACTAAAAAGATTTATTTTTATTAACTCCACATATACATTTTTTATTTTCTGTCCAAAAGATGCTTTCAGTTTAGAGAGTATGTCAATGGTGGATGCATGCGACACGGCCAGTTTCTCAATCCAGAGCCCGGGGCAGCAGTCTAACAGAGACTGCAGAAAAAACAGCTTGTAAAAAGGTTTCAGTCGGAAATTTTAAAAAGACCACATTTTAGTGGCTTTACAAAACTTTTATCATCGGAGTTGGTTTGAGTATCCTGAGTTAAGACAGAAATGCCTCTTTATGACAGTTTAATTTCAATAGTTATTAGTGTTATTAACACTCAATGTTACAAAGCAATGTTTAAGTAGGGAACTGAACGCAGGTACCATTATGGACCAGCCTCATGACTTAGCTGTTTATGGACATTTTATTAGACCACATATCTGCATATTTACAAGCATACTTTCAAGTTTTCTCAAACTTTTTTGACAGTGATAGTGAATAAAAGATGAAGTTTTTAAACGTATTGATTAGGTAGCTAAACTTTCTAAAATAGTCCTTATCTGCACTTCTGGTTTACAGTTGTACGTTTATTGCGATGTACAAAAAAAACACTTTACTACTATAATAAGACGTACTGTTTAGCGAAGTTCGCTCTCTCAGATATAATAACACGAAATTTGCCCCATTTTTTTTTCTTAGATTCTGTGCAGATGCCTTCTTTGTGTATTTAACAAGCATGTCTGCCTGATATTTTGTATTAAAAATTTTTTTTCAGAGTTTTAGTCATTTTGAGCAGTAGGCTGTCAAAAAGATCACTGACTAAGGAAAGTAGGGTAAGTGAAATTATGGTTAGTGGGAGAGACGTGATGTTCACATGGGGTAAGTCTATAGATTTATGTACCAGGGACTTACAGCTGATTATTCAAAATAAAGGAGAGCATTGCTGAGGTGACAAGTCACAGTTGCTTGGTGAGTGTTAGCTAGTTGTGCTCATTGTGCTCTGGATATATGAACAACTGCATTTTTTGGTTATTGATTACGCTCAGAAAACAATGACAAATTGTAATGGTCATCACATGACTTTTGCCTGTTTTCTTGAGTAGAATTTACATGACATGCTGTAGGGTTTAGCCTTAAATTCCTGTCCAAGCGGACTGTCTAGGGAGTGTGACTAAGGTAACAGCCAAAAGATGATAATGCTTTCAAAAAAATGGTCCAAATAAGAATTACCTCAAGTTACCTGACCATCTACCTACTGGTCTCAGTAAGCTGCATCTCCTTAACTTGCCAGTAAATGTATGTAAATCACCTGTGTGTTTGCATGTAAAACTCTGTGTAACGTGACCCCTTATATGAAATAATGTGGGGCTCCCATGAAGTGATAACTAGCAGTCGGAAAAGACTATGGTTACGGACTAATCCTAAGAAACCCAAAAACACTGAGCACAAGGAAAGTGCTCACTATTGCACGTTGTTAAGGTATTAATTAATGCCAGTTGCCTTGCGATACTTGGCTAAAAATCTGTGTGAGATCCCAAGCAGGTTACAGTCTCCTCAACAGCATCTGTTGATATGTATGACTATTTGGCGTATTTGTCAGAGTAGTAGGAGATAAACCTTTTGTGGCCTTTGATACGTTCACTTTCTTTTTACATTGCCAATAATATTCTACCGGAGTACCGATCTACATTCAACCAAGTCTCACTGAGGCCATCGTTGTTATTGAGTCAATGACGTGTACGTATAAAAGAGCTCAAAAGTCTACCAGTCTTGTTGTGTACAAAAGGATTGTGTGTTTGATCTTTAAAAAAGAAATTCTCAGTTCATCAAACTGAATATTAGAGATTTATAACTTAAGAAATGTGCTCACATAGAAATGTTATTATGAATTGAGGTGCCTTCCATTTGATATTTTTAAAGGTTTTTTTTTCTGCAGAAATTTTAGTTCTCCGTCCTTCAGAAGGGCTCAAAGTATTCTGAACAGCTGTTCTCTTTGAATTATTGAGTTAACTTGTTTACTGTGGGAAGATAAATTGTAAGTTGTTTAACCTTTATATTTACTACATAAAGGAACATGAAGTTTTACTACGCATTTGGAATAAAAATGACTGACCATATATTGTCTCTGGGTTTGTTTTTTTTTAACTATACCTGTAATAACTGCAGTTGCTTGAAAAATCTGATTCACTGACAGATTGTTTTTTGAGAAATTCACTTTCTTAGATAAATATATAAAAATGTTCATTTCACTATAGTTACGTTTATTTTGTATAGTGTAATCAAATTTCTAATTACACCATTAAAAAAAGAGCTACAGATGCTATAGACTTCATGGGTTTCCATATCCATTTTTATTTTAATCAGTTTAGTAAATCACAGAGACCCAGTTGCAGTGTTTACCTGCACTGATTTGGGGGTACAGTGGCTCGATGGTTAGCATGCTCACCTTGCACCTCCGCAATTGGGGTTTGAATCCCACATCTTCTCTCTGTTTGCCTGTTCCGTGCGTGCTTTATGTATTTCCTCTGGCTACTTGGATTGTCTAAATTAATTTTCATGGAAATTAATTTCCATGAAACTTTCATCCAAATTAGAGAAGTAGAATATTGATGTACCTGTGGGATTTCCTTTTTGCTCTCTCTGAAGTGAAAAATGTACCTAAGTTCGGTTCACACATTTGTCATGAGTGGATTTTACTGAAGCAGATTAGATTGAGTGTCTTGCTCAAGAGTACAACAGCAACACACTTCCTAGGACTTAACCTGCAAGTGTTCTGTACACATCCTTATAACTGTGCTACCTCCTCAAGTATGTTCTCGTTGATTAACTCAGACCAAATAAAACATGAGCAAGTACAATGATTTTAAGAAGTCCTACTTCAAAATGTATTTTGTGGAACACTTTCAAAAATAGACCAATTTTCATTTTTTTTTTTTCTGCTGAAAAAGTACTCTACTCCCTCTAGTGGCCATTTTAAGAAAGCATGCAAAATCCTGTTTCAGCCGTGATTGGTCAGTGCCAATGTTTTTTAAAAATAAAAAGGATATTTAGCTGATTTAAATGAAACCTCCATATACTACACCACAGAAGAAGAACATGGTAACCTTTGTTCTCAGAAAGAAGGCTGAACAGTCCTAGTTATGGAGATACTCAGAGCCATCAAGGACGTAAGCGCTCACAAAGAATTAAGATTAATAAATATTAATAGTATTTTAAAGAAAACTTGCCCGTGACATAGTTTGCTGAGAACAAGCTTGAGCACCCTGTTGTTCCATTTAAGGCTCAGTGCTGGTGTTCAAGTCAATTATATAAATACATAACCCCAGCATATTTGGAATGTTTGGCGGCCAAGTGACCTCACACAAGTTAAATTCCCAGGCCTACCTCTGCATGTGTGGAGGTTGCATGTTCTCCTCATGTTTGAGCCAGTGTTCTCTGGCCCCTCTCTACAGCTGTGTCTTCGTTCCACCTAAGGAGTAGCTCACCTATGCTCTATGTCAGCTGATAGACATGTACATAGCTGCAAGCTCCTTGATGCTGCCCCACTGTGCCAACACTGATATAAATCTAAGTGCACACTTTACACGGTGGAAAACACAAGTGTGTACACCAATTTACTTTGAGCCTCCATCGTGGAACTTTGATTTAAGAAACAAAGCTGAGGTAATTTCACTGGTAAATCATCAACAATTTCCTATTTCAAAACTGTCGGTAGACTGGAGCTGTCTGTGTGAATGCTGGAGTTTGATCTGTTTCACAGCGGGTTCATATAATGCTTCCTTATAAAGCCTAAGGCACAGCAGCCGAGAGAGATGAAAACACATTTCACACCAGATTTTAGTGCGTGTGAAGTGATTTGAGCAAAAGCGCCCCTTTGGACTTCCCTGACCATGTCCTCCATCAGTCATGTCATCTGATCACTCATCAGTGGTACTCCACCACACACATTTCCATTCCATAATCAACAGCCACTCTCACGTCAAAGAGCCAATGAGCTGTGGGTGTGAGAAGACCGAGGGTGAGGTCACTGTCTGTGTAGGAGGGAGAATCACATGATCGTGCTTAGTGGGGTTAATTCATTCTATCTGTTCCTTATTCCCTTTGCTTTATAAGCAAGTGACTAGCATGATTGGACCGTGTATTTTAGTGAATGGAAAACAAGATAGCTGACTTATACCCAATCGATAGGTTGTCTTCTTAACAACATAGGCACAAAGATAAAAGCATAATTTTAATGAATAACTTATGATGAACATTACTGTGTAACAGAACTATGACTGAATGGTTAATTAATACCGATTTCATGGTGGTACATTTCAAAAGTCACTTTTAAATTAATATAGAACTAGACAGCTAGGCAATAATAAAGATGTCGGTTGCAGTGACAGAACAAAGGACAAAACGTGTGAAGTAAGATTCACACTTTGAAGATTTCTGTATGGACAAGAACCTCAAGAAACCTAAAAAGGTGATAATTTTACTATTACTGTCTTATGGAGCAAACACTAATAATATCCAAAGCAGACTGTAGTTGTGACCCCATGCAGCTGGGGTATCACAATGTCACGTTCCTGGATGACCTCAGCCTCCCCGGGGATGGCTCACCTCTGCTTCACACAGCCATTTCTGTGGTATATGCCATAGTTTGTGTCTTGGGAATCATTGGTAACTCGATAGTACTGTGCCTTCTTCATGCCACTGAAGGCAAGTACGGCAGTAGCATCAGCTTCTAACTTTGACCCTTGTAATCACTGATCTGCTCTTCTCCGTGGATCTGCTAGTCTGGATTGTTGATGTTGCTCTGGAATTTTACTGGCCTTTTCACTGTTAATATCCCTCTTGACTGCATTAAAAATTGATGCAGTGGTGTTCTTCCATGAGAATGATGCAGGATTTGTCAGTGACCACCACGTTTAGATCAGCCAAGCATCAAACACACAGGATATGTCTTGTAAGATTAAAAGCTTGCCTGATATGGTTTGGTTCATCTCAAGGCCCCAGCCGTGGCTTTACCACTGTTGCTCATTGGGGAATCATCTCAAATTCCCAGAGGGTACTTTCTGATTGGGGGTCTACATCTCCTTAAGGTTTTCCTGAGTTTCTGCTGCTGCACACAGTCCAGACTGCCTCCTACGTCCTTCTCCTGAACTTCCTTTGAAGCCACAACCTAAGCAAGGCCAACCATCATCACAACGAGAGAGCTGAATAGTCGGTCGCTATGATGGTTTTATCTTTCTGTGTCTGCTGGTTTCCTTTTACCATTATTTCCATCTGGAGTGTCTGATCAAGTTGGACTTATCTGAACAGACGTTGTGATTCTACATAACCCATATTGATGTGTCTCCCATGGCCACCTGTTTGGTGTTTACAAACAGCTGTTTGAGTCCTGTTACTATACTGCTTGGTGAGCAAAGAGTTTCATGCAGAACTGAGGAACATCCTATGGAAGCTTTTCTGCTCTGATGTTCCAGAGTCTAGGTCTGCAGTGCTGAGCTTCAGCCAGGCTGAAGTCCAGGTGAAGCACCTACCTGTAGCTGTCTCACATAAACCTATGGAACACCACAGTGTCCATTTACATGTGAAGTCGACTACCTCCATAATTTTTATCCCCAGTTCACTGACTGTAGTGATTAACCCTTTTATTATGTGGTGGTCAATTTTACACGTTTCAGTCTTTCACATTTTCAGCATTGCCATTAAATTTCATCTATTCTTTTAGAGATTTCGTGATCATTTTTCATTTGAAGTCATGAACACATATGCTGAATCTGGACACACTGACGTTCTTTGAAATGTCCCTGCAGATTTTTCAGAAAAAGATAATGCTAACCTGTATGTGCAGAGCATGCTGGGATATGTGAAGACTGCCAGAATTCCCCATGAGGATGTATACAGTGTGACTATTCTATTCCGCTTGTCAATGTCCTGATCCAAAGGCAGACTCAGCTACCATGATCCCCTGCTGCCGTAGCCACTGTGAAGAGAGGCTACATTGATGCACCTGGGATCTTGTCCACATCAGCTCTTGCGGGCTCTTGTGCTGACAAAAAGCATGCCAGGTGGCAGAGTATTCAACCCCGCCTTGACTTCAAAACTAGTAACGTGCGAAATGCATTCCCTCGTAAAAAAGCATACTTACACTTGTCCATCATATGTGTTCTCTGAAATCTTGAGAGAGACATAACACAGAATGCCTGAATTTCTCTGTTTAATGTAGGTGTTTGACTATATGTACACTCTCTTATTCTCTTATATTGTTCTTAATGAATGTGTATTGATATTCTTAATGAATATTAAAATTTATTGCAGATTTTTGGATTGACTAGTCTATGTTGACATAAAATGTCAATGTGACCTATAACACAATTGTTTTTTTCCTAATATAACACATATGTTGAGAAGAGATTCAAGACAGAAGTAGTGGTTTAAGACAGTAATCAAGAAACACATTGAATATTTGGCCCCTGTGTAATCCAAGATAATGTGCATTGGAAATGTCTGCAATCAGTCTTACACTAATGCCTGCAAAAAATTTGGAAAGTAGAACATTGAAATTCTTAAAATGTGCATTTCAAATTAAGAATAAATTTGCTACACTATACAAAACCGTATTCACATAAACTTGTATAGGATGGGTATTAAGGAAATGTTGCTTAATGTTTTTGGGAGTGACCGTGGTGTTACACCCTTGAACAAGATGCCTAAATTGAATTTCCAGTTAACATATAAATGGATTTGGGATGACATTTTAGAGCACAACAATCATGCTTTTCAAAAGCGTTCTGCTATGACATTAAATGTTAACGCTGCACTCAAGACTACATTGATAGAAAAAATGGAAATCTTTTTCTGCCAGCTGCCCCCGTGCAGATAAGAATATTTTAAAACCCCACCCATTCCACCTCCCAATATGTACACGCTTTAAAAGCACGCATGACACCCCCGTGTTGAAATTCTGCGCCAGCCCCAGGGGATGTGCCCCCCAGATTGGGAACCATTGGTATAAGGTTTACATACGTGTTAACATAACTACAAACTCTGACTCCGTGTTTCATTTGATCAATGAAGCTATCGTGAGCATCTAAGGCATCTAAGGCAAACTGTATGAGAGTGAAATACATTTGTAGAAACTTTCCTCTTTTGTGTTTTCTTTTAATGTAACATAGGCATTAATATTATTGCCTGTGACAACATTTTAAAATACATGATGCATTTAAAAAGATGCAGCTATTCACTGAATCGATAGCCCCTTTCGGTAATTGGTTTTATGGTCACGAGGTGTAAGCTGTGAAGAGTACATCCGTCCATCCATCCATCCATCCATCCATCCATCAGTCTTCTAACTCCTTATTCTGTTCAGGGTCACAGGGGGATGGCAGCCTATCTCATAAGTTGGCTGACCATAACTTGGAAAATGTAATACAACTTCTAGCTACATAGTTGCCTTAGCAATAGCAAAAAATAAATATTGGAAATAACTCAGTATGTTTGTTTAATGAAATAAACAGAAAACCAGCACATACGTGTGTGTAAATGCTGCCTTATACCTGTGTTTTGGAGACATGACAGTTATGATAATGAAACTGTCTTTAAAACATTTTAGGCAAAATGTGCAATGTGGTTTCCTACCCTTTTCAGTTGTCCTGTTTCAGCTAACTGTACCTTTCATAATCCCTTTGGAATGTGTGAACTGATTACATCTTACAGCGTGTACTATCTTCACATAAAATTTTACTGCATAACATTTCAATTTCATGCTAGCCTTCTGATGAAGAAAATCACATATAATATTTATCGGAGTACGTCTCCATTTCGTGACAGTAAAGTCTATTTACTTCACAACACCGATTTCCATTTAACGATAATTACTCATGAATTCTACCGATGCATTGAAAATGTTTGTAAACACGTTCTATTAAATTCATTGAAGACGAGTGCCTTATTTATACCAGCACTCTATTTTTCCATATTCTGTTGTGACAATGCCATAGCCTATAAGTATGTAAGAGCCAGACTGGTTCGTCGGTATAATAAAGCAAGATTTAAAACGTATTAAATTACAAAATTACATAAGAAGGTCTTTCATTCCACATCTCTTACCATTATAATGTTGTTATACTGGAATTTTACCTTCACAATGAGACTTTGTCCTTTTGAAGACGACGTAAAATTACAGCAATTAACCCTGTTTCATCTGTACACTCTTTTTGCTTGTTAGCAGAGTATCCTGATACTTTCGAGAAGAGCTTGATTAATTCACACCCAGTGGGTCTTCTCCAGTTCTTTCCACTGACCACACAGAGACCAAGCAAGGACTGCAGATACCATCTGTTATACACTGGTAAACCTTTTTGATATCTGAGCCAAGGAACAGCTTTCGAGTTGGATTGATGGGCCAGCTGTTTGGTGTTCAACTAACCAGCACTGATGGTCCCTCTCACATATCACGGCCAAAGAGTGAGTCGGATCACTTAAATCAACACTCATTGACTCAAAAGGGGCTAAAATCAAGCACCTGCCACAGGACCGACCCAGTATGCAGTTAACTTCATTGGCTGGTGCTATAACAGAGAATCTGACTGCTCCTCATTCGTCTTTTTCCTGTTACTGACGCTGTTGCAGCTGCATTATCTCAGTATGGTGGGAATCTCCAGTTACCACTGAGTGGCAGCACAGTTCATGCTGTTCATCATCTAGAGGGCAAATGAATGTGCTTCACAACAGCGAAGAAGGCTTAGGAGTGATGTCGGACACCCTTAACTGTGCTTTCGGACAGAGACACGGGCCCTCAGGAGTGATGTCGGACACCCTTAACTGTGCTTTCGGACAGAGACACGGGCCCTCAGGAGTGATGTCGGACACCCTTA
>JAACJT020000110.1:12868504-12883587 GCA_009936485.2 Gymnarchus niloticus | reverse complement strand
GACAGAGACACGGGCCCTCAGGAGTGATGTCGGACACCCTTAACTGTGCTTTTGGACAGAGACACGGGCCCTCAGGAGTGATGTCGGACACCATTAACTGTGCTTTTGGATGGATATCCAAGTTTTCTGGAAATCTGAAAATATCCCTGCACATTTAATTGAAGCAGTTGGTTGCAATTGTGTTGGTTACCTACCAACTTTCAAGCCAAACATAGCCTTTGGTGCATACATAAAATTTATAGAATTCTTTGATAAATATGTAGCATAGTGGCCATAGATTAAACCAGACTCTCTTCGTTGTGTTTCTGTTATATCTGCCATTAGTTCCAAAGGTTTGTCCCTTTACTTATTTTTAATACATTACTTATTAATGGCTTTAAAGATATCAGCTTTGTGCAGTACTTGTATAATTGTTTGGTATGTTTGAAACACAACTCTCTACTGCTTAAGAGATGTGAAGATGAATGAATGGATGAAATACTATGGTTGAGTTTAGCTGATTCTTTGAACTTGGCTTTTTATTTTTTATTTCTGCTGTTTTAAATGATGGCAAAGCACTATATTATTATTATTATTATTACAATAATCTTATAATTAAATGTTTTTTAACTTATGCATGAGGCAAGGAGACCTTAAGATATGAGAGTGGGTTGCGGAAAAGTGGGGGGGCTTCTATTTGTTTGGATCTGGTGAAATTAAATAATGTCTCAGACACGGGGGACCCCAGAGAGCCTTTGGACCAATCATTGAAGAGAGAGGCACCGAGCCAGTGATCACATTACCCAGAATCCATTACTGCTCCCTAGCGTCTGTGTGTGAGAGTATGCAAAAGGTAAACGAGGGCAGGCGTTAGGGACGGAGCATCCATACACCCATGATGGAGAGGGAGTTAAGATGGAGAGGCCAGACCTGTATGAGTGATGGAAGATTAAAAACGGTTCTTCCATCCGACAGCTGCGACACCGATCAATGTCTATCGATGCTGCAGTATGAAATGGAAAGTGTGGCACATCCATGAATAATGCAGTCCACCACTTTGAGCAGCCCTTGGAAAAAACATATTCATGGAAAATAAACAGGGCAGCACTACAAAATCATACCACAGGCTGGCAGTCAATCATATTTATTCATGGCAAGACTATTTACAGGTTTCTGTTTTGGGCCTTAGGTTTTATTTCAATGACAGAATTTTCCATGTTATATGTTTTACAAATATTACACATTCACGATTGGCAGCATTCTGTCTTCTTACTTTTTGCTTTCTGAAAGGATGGATATAATATCCCGTCTTTCATTCCTAACAAGTAAAATGCCTTGCATTTTTTTTCAGCCAGCTATTTTATAATGTTCATGTTTTAGATTTAAAATGGAATAAATAATGCATAGGCTGGGGCTATAGGGCACAGCGATGTAACAGTCCTGCTAATTTAGTGACTTTCTGGACTATGTTGCTCCACCTCTGTTTTGACTCAGCGCGAGGCGTAAATCTTGTTTGTGATGTCACTGACTGACAGGTGAAAGGCAACATTCTCTTTAGATTTTCATTGCTGTTGCATAGTGGCAAAATTTGCCTTTTAACTGGACCGCTTTCACAAGTAGAGAAAAAAAAATCCTATATTGACCAAGGACCTATGGGCACCTGGTAACGGATCGTTGCTGGCATGCTAGTTTGCTAAAGAAAGTGAGCCATTATGTGACACAGCAGGAAATGCTTTCAATTCGAAGTTAGCACATGAAAGCCAGCAGCGCAGCTTCTAACAAACTGGCGGCTTTAATTGTGTCTAAAAAAAAAAAAAAAGCTAGGACTGTTGTCAGTGGTGAAGCTTCGTGGCCGCGTAATGTGATGTAAGAGCATCATTAGCGATGCCTCAATTAATTTCTGCACAGAAATACCACACTTTATTTCTAGGTGGCTCAAGAGAGAAGATAATTAACTAATGTGATTGATACCAATAATAAACAAAATAAACAAACTGATTTGATTTAACCGGCAGCAATTTTTACAGCAATTACGCATTGAGATTATAAGTAATTAACACTGGACAAATTGAATACGTCAGCCTCAAACATGATGGTGGAAAACATTAGATCTTTTCCTCAGCATAAATCAGTCTTTGCTGCGTTGCAATATCCATACATTTTAATAGAAGCAGATTAGACACACACACACACACACACACACACACACACACAATACTGTTGTAATGTAAATTAGATAGAAGCTGAGCTAGCAAATAAATAGTAAAGTTATAGAGTCACATTAAAGGTATGGTCTATGTAAAATGGCCCTTTCAGATTATGAGTAACATGCATTTATGGCACTCTTCAACAAGATTGTAAAACATTCCGTTTCAGTTTGTTCTATTAAAAAAGTGAAGACAATATACATTTTAGTAAACGTCTCAGAGCAAGGGATCAACAGCTTTTGTCATCCATAGTAGTTGCTTGTCCTCGGTCTTGTAACCACTCGTCATGCACATTTATAGGGTACAGATGCAACCTACTGTATGTGAATTCCTGTGTAGAGTTATACTCTAATTTAAAAATGTTTGACATGAGTAAGTGCACTTCTGTGGCCAGTAACTACATAATATTAGTATTAGATGGACAAAGAATGTGGTTTGATCATTCCTGACAACAAATAACTTTGGCAGAAGTAAGCTGATCATAAAAATGGATCATTCTGACTAAACGGTGTCCAAAATAATTATCCTAATGGCTGTTTACTGAATATAAAACTATTTTTGATATGTAACATAGGGTGTCAAAATGTTGTAAATTTAGGACTCCTCTTTGAAGGACAAATCCATTCTTAATGTTTTTGAAAATGGTCAAGATCTTCAGTGTCTTATTTTAAATATGAAGCTATTGCGATAAATATTTTTGCCAAAAATCACTTGCTTTCACATTTTCATCCTGTATTGTTTCCTCTAGGTGCCATCAAAGGTTCAGCCTTAATAACAACACAGACCCACACAGCTCATATGACCATACCCTCTTAGGGGAATATACACGGCTTCGTACATCATCAGAGGTACTTGTTCAGTTGAGTTGTTCTTATTTCTAGAGCAATTTTCCAGGAATAATGATGGGTTTTTGAAGGGCACAGCCAGAGCCAAGTTGTCAGATGTTTCTTGCATGATTTCTGCACCAAGCCCACCTTCCTCACCTGACCCCAGCCCTGGTTTCCCGGTCTCTTGAAACATCTACTCCAGGATATCCAGGTAAACTGGTGGACTTTTCACCAGAGCTACCAGACGGCTGTGGATGTCCTTGATGAGCATTCTCTGCTGGGGCTCCCGCTGCCAGCAGGCTTGCATGAGGAGGTGTACCTCCTTGGGGCAGGTGCGAGGCCTTTCCAGCTCCCGACCCTGGGTGATGCACTCTATTGCCTGTGAAGGGCCATGGAAAGTAGGATGTATTCTTTAATTTTCCACCAGCGACTCACTTAACTTGTGAACTTAAGTAGTTAATTCACTTTAAGAGGTATCGATTAGCCAAATAAGGTGCAGTCCTAGTTGAGTCCTCCAAGTACGTGGCTATCTTGAATAGTAACTGTAAATATTCTGGGTTGCCATGAAGAGATGTTCTGAAATATGTAAATGGACACACATTGACCAATATGAAGTCACGCTTTTACTCTAAGATGAAAATGATTTAAACAAAACCTTCCTAGTCTGCAAAGTACTGGATATCAAGTCTCCTGTTAAGGTGATTATTTTCATAAAAGATACCCTTAATTTTTTCACATCTAAATCAATCAATCACTCACTATGCTGAACTATAAGGAATGAATCTGATTAGCGAGCATGGCATCCTAAGTTTGAGTAGCAGTGACCTCAGCCTATCACAAAACTTCTTCTAATTGAATAATCTGAAGAGGCTGTCAGCAGTAGACTGTTCAGCATGTAATAGGCTTTCAATCACCACAATGAACTTACAAGAAATAGATATTGACTCAATCTATCGTCTTCCACGCCCTCCTCGATTTGGCCGGAGTGTCAGAGGCGATCTATCTGTGCCTTCCATAATTAGACTTGGATGTCAATCATGAGTCGGGAGGGATTAGGCTAACGAGGTTAAACAAAGTCGACCCAGGGTGAAGATGAGACCAAATGAGATTAAAATGGAGTGGACGGGAAAGGGAATCTACCTCCACTTGAAAGAAGAGAGGCCACTCTCTGCCATAATGGCTTTGCTGTGGTTTTGCTGAAGTCCACTTCTTGGTATGGAATAAGACTCAGCTCACCTTAAGCATTAATGTTTCAAATATAAGGTGGCAATAAGCTCAAGTCCAATGCCCACTACTTTGAAAAGCAGACCGTAGTGTCTAAAAACTGATCAGTATGTCACTTCAGGGTCAACAAACACTGCTCGCTTTGGCCAGTGATGTCTGTGAAGTTCGACTGAGAAGACAAGGTACCATCTGGTCCACCTACCTCGCTGTTGGAGAGCTGGTACCAGGGCTGCTTCCCATAGGTGAAGATCTCCCAGAGGACCACCCCAAAACTCCAGATGTCACTCTCCGTGGTGAACTTCCTGTACATGATACTCTCTGGTGGCATCCAGCGAATGGGCAACATGGTTCGTCCACCGACCTTATTACACAAATAGGCAAGACTTTAGAATACTTATTCACAGATATTTGACTGAATTGAATTTGCATAATGCTTACAAATAACAGCCTCTGCCTCCCAGCAATTTTCAGTAATGTCAGCTCTAAAAATCTTAAAACTGACAAGTCGGTTAAAAGCAGCTAACTATAAGCTTTTGTAATAATCTATGCTTGCTGCTTGGTTCAATTTCACTCGTAATGGCATGAAATAAAATAAACAACAAAAAAAAAAACAACAGCTTCTTATGGATAAAAATCAACATTCCAAAAGCATCCCTGTGCATTGATTTCCTTACCCTGTAATAATCAGTGCTGTATATGTCCCGAGACATGCCGAAATCCCCAATCTTTACGACCAGACCTTCCCCAACGAGACAGTTTCGTGTAGCCAGGTCCCTGTGCACAAAGTGTAGAGAAGCCAGGTAGACCATGCCAGAGGCAATCTGTGCCGCGATCTGCAGCATCTGTGGCAGGGTAAGCTGCCCTAGGGGGGGTATTTTCACTTCCTCCAGCATCCGAGCATCCGGTCCATGGGCCCTGAGTTAGGTGAGAAGAGACAGAGGTTGAGGAAGTTGCAGCCTCTCAGTGTAACAGGGTTTTATTTGAGCATTCTTTCACTTAGACCCTTGCTACAGTTCAGTTTTAAACAATCACTGCTCAGCATCTCATTGGGTTTAATACGGAGAAGTAAAACAAGTCAGCAAAGTTATGCCAAAGGTTGCTTCCAGTAGACTGGAAAAGTTTAAATTCACAAAATTTGAACATAGGAATACTTTGTGCTCATACAGACGAGTAGTTGAAGTCATTCATCTGCCATCCATCCTACAATAACTTACCGTATTCACTGTTGTAAGGCCTTGAAATCGATATGATTTTAAAGTTATTAATCTGTTGTAAAATGAATTCAAATTTTGTCCAACATCTTACTTTCAAACAACAATTGCACCAGCTTTTGTATGCAATTAAACTGATGCCTAAGGCTCGTGATTCATTATTTTGATATATTAATACTAAATAATAATTACCCGAGTGCAAATTATGAAGATACTGCCTTAGACCAGAGTTGCATATGGTACTTCCGTCACGCTCCAACAAGCAAATCACTTTTGACGTTTGTCCATTTGTCCTAATATTGCACCCTCAGCTTGAGTCACCCTCCGTTGCATGTAGCATGGGCTCCACGGTTTATGAAGCTGGATATAGAATCACTATTAGTTTAAAGGGCAGGTGGTAGAGCAGGAGCAGCTGCTAAGGCTGGAGCCATATCCAAACTGTCTGCTGGAAATGAGATTTCTCTCACTGTTCCATGCATGCACACTTTGCAAATATACATCAATGGCCTGCATCCCCTACTTCCAGTCTGGCTCTTTGGACACATGGTGCACAGATTTCATCTGGACACACTTCCTCCTCTGTTGTTGCAAACCCTGGGGTCCCAGCCCAGGTGCAGAGGGGTTGTATCCACCCCTCTGGTACTGCCCGTTAAATCATCTGCACATGGATTTGTTTTAGAACTTTTCTCAAAGCGGTAAACTGTGTCTTAAAAGCTGAGGCGGCTATATCAAAAGTCTGTAATGGGGAGTCCTTTATTGATATCGAAAAAGCTTTGCTTCAAAACACAACAGGTTAGTGCAATTTTTTCATTACATTAAATTGTTCTGCAAAAATCACTGTGATCCACAGAGACTTGAAACTTGCTATGCTCGTTTCATATACAGTGTGTATCACTGGTTTAGATAGATACGTATTCCAAGAGAAGCAAAGCAAATGTACGATTTAGACCCGTTTCGGGAACTACGGGAAATGCTCCAGCTTGCAGGACGGATTGGTCCTATGACAAAGGCAAGGGACATTCAAGCACCAAATCATACCTAAGGAAGCGGTTGAGATCTCCGTGCCTCATGTACTCAAAGACCATAGCAAGGGGCTCTCCGTCGGTGCAAACGCCATAGAAACGCACGATGTGTTCGTGCTGAAGCACCGTCAGCAGCTCTGCCTCGCGCTGAAAGTCCTGTCGTGTCGACTCATTGGCATCCTTCAGAGTCTGGTGGGAGGCATAGGAGGCAGTGAGTCTTAGAACTGGGTCGAAGCCGAGTCATAGCGGACAGTGAGTCTTATAGCTGAGTCAAAGCTGAATCATAGGAGGCAGTGAGTCTTAGAACTGAGTCAAAGCTGAAGGTAAGCTATAAATCATACATTGTTTTTTTTGATGGCAAACCGTGGAACTAGTCAAAGATAAAAGGCACAGCTAAAAGTAAACTTGAATTGAGTAAGAAGATTAAATGTCACAGAAACTGCATTTTATACCACAAAAAAAAAAAAAAAAACACTTCTTAAAATTTGAGGAAAATACGAAGAGGAAGACAAAGTTTAAATGTGATAGACTTGAAATCTGTATTGTCTGTACTGCAGAGTATGCAAAAAAGAGAACAGAGGTAAATAATATGCTATGCTGTTACTGGAAAGCCAGAATTAAATGGCCAGCAGCGAAAACACTGTCCATTCATACCTTAATGGCAACCAGCATCCTATCGCTGTCAGAGCCAAGTTTGCTACACTCTGCCAGGTAGACCTTGCCAAAAGCCCCTTCGCCCAGCTCCCACTTCAGCACGATGTCCTGCCGCTTGATGTGCTGCACACCTGCCAGTGGAAGATGGAGGTTTCACGGCCCATGCTACAGAAGACACTAGGCAGGGAGGTGTTGCACAGTGTGACATCAAGGGGGAAAAAAAAAAAAAGTCACACCAGAAATGCACAGAAGTGTGCGAAAAACTTTTCAGTAGATCAATAAATCTCTACCCAAAAAGAAGAGAGAGATGAAGATATAAAGGTTCACAACCCTGACCACTGGGAAGTAGTATGGATGTTCATAAAACATTAAACATATGTTCTTGAAGTTTGGTTTTAAGAAAAAACAACATTACTTTTAGATTATTTATAAAAGTGAATTAGTATTGTGGTGTATTTGGAGTTTGCTACAGAAATAGCAGTGGTTCTACGTTGCAGTGGACACTGCTGACGAAGTTGACAACATGTCACTCCATCCAGGGACTGACTGCCAGAAAAGGTTCTTGACTTGGAGTCTCCTGGATGAACATGGAATTTGCATAGCACTTCCTGGATGGCACAGGGCTGCCAAAAAATGTAAGCTAAAACGCACCCTTTCCAAGACTGTAATCTCATTCTGAACACAGCACAAGGCAGAAACATTGTAAATACAGATCACACTTATTTGTGACAGAATCACATATTGGACGATTCCTTTTTAATCGATTGTAAGAGTGATTTCATTTTGTAGAACAACAGATAAGGCCCTCAATGAAGGACGCATTGGGAAAATGGGATGCCTGCAGCTGAAAAGACAGGCTGCCAGTGTTTACCACTCACACATGTCCTTGTCCTTGATAATGCCGCAGAAATACTGGGGGTTCTCCACAAAGCTGGACAGCCCAGACTCAAGTGTGCCCTTGTCTGAAGTGGGGGTGCTGGTCCCAAAATTCATGAAGCGAAGCGAGACTGCAAGGTCCTCCTCGGTGCCTAGGACAGATGCTCCTGTTCACATTGAGAGTGACAAAAAGACATAGGGGATTATGAGAGCCGGACGACCATATCATTCCTGCAGGACACGTATACACCACACATAGGCAGGCGATTAGTTATGTCTTAGATGCGACATACATTCCTTCATGTCAGGTTTAATTGAATTATAGTTGTTCAAGCGCCTAAGAATTCCTGAACTCACAGATGCACATTGTCTGAATATGGATATTACTGCCATCCCTGTGCAAGAAATTGTGAGACATCCTGTATGTTAGTTCCAAAACATTGTTCAGAGGTGAGAATATACCAGGAATTCGAGGGAACCATTAGGTGACAAACCGGCTGACTAGAGTTCAATTAGCTTCCAACATTCTCAGACCTGGTAACCACAGAACCTCTGGGGACCAGGTAAATAAGGGAGCAGGCATCAGGCCCAGTTAGGCACATAAAACTAGCAAAGTGTTCATGCATCAGTGTTTTTAATGGCCCCCATTAGCAGCAACAGGACCTGATGATACCCTGCTTTTCAAGGGATAATTATCACTTAGTATGGAAGCGCTTTGCATATCGAAGCCTAGTGCTGAGAAAGTAACACATGAAGAGAATCTGTTTATGATGTGTGCTTTCTCTGATTCCTCTATGATAAGAAAAAAGTACACTGTCAGTTTGCGTCTCCTGTTTCAAATCTACAAGCAATTCAGGGAGGTTATAGCCGTACCCGAGTACCTGTACCAGGTATGACGGGAAAAATGGAATAGCTCAGTGTGGGAAGATGAAGAAATGGCTAGTGGGAAATAAAGGTAAAGTGAGGAAGGAGCTTACGGTTGATGCCAAACTTGGAGTGCTGCCCACACTTATTGATGACCAGGACCATGATCAGGAGAAAAGTACATGCAAAGACAGCCAGGCCCACTGCCACTGACACCTGTAGATGTGAACCCGGTAATTAATTGCCTTGTGCTTAATTCCAAGCTATGTTACTGTCACACAAACAAACAAACCAACAAACACGATAGAATCTGCTATTCTCACTCTGTAACGTGATACTCACACCAAAGACTCTGTTCTCCAGATTCTCAGTCACAGCATCGATGGATTTGTTTGCCGGAGCTGTAAAGATCCAAGAAAGTTAAAAGCAATTCGATAAGTAAGATTATTTGTAGGAATTTTTGTCCTGTTGTGTCCCTTATTAATTTGCCATAAGATGTCTGTGTTGCAGCTTGGACATAACCAAAACAAAATATGGTTTAAAATGGTTTTCAAGAGTAGGCGTATTATCGTTCTGACAGAGATCTACTCTTGTATACAAACGTCATGCTAGGCAGTTAGATTTTAAATAATAAACACAACATTTAGGCTTCATTCATTTGGCTACCGACTTAATGTGAAGACCTCCAGAACTACATCATTGAGTGTAATTAATCAAGCTGACATGCTGCCTTTAAAATGTCACTTTAACGTTGGCAAAATGCATACCATAAATGATTACAGTACAAATTCAACGACTGAGCAATTAGTGATTTACCAAACGAGTTTGACATAAAGCATGGAAGTACATGTATGGTTTTTCACGCAGGGCTTAAAGGCATGCAGGAGACTTACTTTTGATTTCCCTTTGCACTGGCATTCAAGAAAAGAGAAAGCATTTCTATGGGACATTTCAAATACGAGTGAAAATCGTATGGCGTGTTCACAGAAATGCAGGGGCAAGGTTAACCTGTCACACTTACTAGGGATTACGGCCACATGGTCGAGGGGACCGAAAGGGCTGTCCATGAATATGCCGGTGGCGGTAGCCTGGTCACTGCCAAGCTCGTTGCTCACAATGAGGGTGTAGTGACCGTTGTTAAGGTGGGTGGGCTTGTTGAGGAAAAGGCAGCCGTGTTGCACGGAGCCATCGCCTCTCTCCACGATGAGCTGGGTGTAAGTAAACTTGGACTCTTTCAGCTCTGAGCCGTTGTAAAGCCAGCGAATGGTAGGGGCGGGGTTGCCGTCCACCGCGAAGGGGAAGCACCAGTGATGCTGTGCCTCAGCATCCCTCAGCCAGAGGATCTTGACTGGGACTAGATGGAGTGAGTAAGAGAAATGCAAGAAGTCATCATTTTAATGCCTTAGCTAGAAGTCATCCTGTGCTAAAGAGCCTGGTCAGAGGAACCCAGAAAAAAATAAATGAAGGACTAACCAAAGCATTGTCAAATCGACCGAAAATGCCTTCCGGAAGTTTATAAGCACAGAATCAGCAGTTCACTAATATTGACCATAGTTCCAAAATTAAAAGAATAATTCTGATTAAAAGAATATGCTTTTAAAAGAGGACTCAAGGCCTGGTAAGCTATTTTGGGTTTCCTCATTATTTTCCATAAATCAATGTGTTCCATCTTTACAGTAAACCTGTTGACCTGACATTAATAATGAATCCTCATATTATGAGGGGTTGGGACCACAGACGGCACCTGGGATCAAAGTGGACAGGAGGTACAGGAAATGCTGCATCTAAATTGATGGAGATACTCATGCCTGGGGCCCAGGAATGTTCTTATAGCTAATACATAACTCTTAACCCATGACCTTACTCAAGAAAGTAATCTGTACAGGGGAAACCCAGACATTCAGTAAGAAAGTGATGGAAACACAACCTAAGCTGGCCTACCCACGATCCTTACAGTCTAACACAATAACTAATCAGTACCAGGACCTTCTGTTTTGAGAAGTAAACATTGTCACATAAAAATCATGCTTTAATACCTGATAATGAGTCTGACAACCCCATCAGTAATTCCATTTTGATTATTCCCTCTTAGTCCTTGGTGGAAGGCGTCATCCACTACGAGTTAAACTGCTTGCAGTTTAATCAAGTAATCATTTTATACAGCTGTGGTTTTCCTACTTATGTAGCACACACGAGGAAAAATAACAGTGGTTCTCCTGGGATTTCAAAGCTACTAGAACCTTCAAAGAACCTGCAGTGAAAAGGCACTTGCAGAACGATGCTGCAGGTCCAGCCCTATAAACACCCTGCTGATCTAATTAAGGAGAGACAGTTAATGAGTGTCTGCTTAGGAGTGGGCTGATATCGACAGATTAGGATAGCCATGCACTTACTGCCAGCCAATCGGGCCCCAGCAATTCAGTTTCCGGAGTGTAAGGGTGAGGCCCATTAGCAGAGATACAGCAAGTTCTAGCCCTTATCTGGATGCTGCCCTGCCCCGTCCCTTTACAACTGGGCTAAAAGCTCAATCGGGTGAAAGAGATGCATATGGTGTGTTTTACACTGCTGGCCCGGTTAACTGTATGGGCATCTTGTTCAGCTACATGTGTTCTTGTATGCTGAAGAAGGACTAATGGCTCTCACAGTACTGTATATTAAAATGGCTTAACAAATAAGCTGATAACTTGTCAATGCTAAAAATCAGTGGCTTGGCACAACTTCTATTTTTATGCAAAAACAGTTATGCATCACAAAAAATTTCCATCCCAGCATCGAAGAGCTGCAGAAAATCAACATCTCACAAAAAGTCCAGAATCACGCATTGTAGATTCACGGTGTCTAGCTGTGACTTTCTTTTCCCACTCACACTGAATGTCCAGTGTCACCACGTCTTCTCCTGGACCCGCCCTGTTCTGTGCTTCACAGGTCAGGTTGTAGAGATTATCCATGGAGGAGACGTTAAACAGACTAATAACCAGCTCCAGAGTGGGGCCCCAGATCCTCTCCTGTTGAATCAGAGCATGGGAACATCATCATTTCATTGGTTGTTCTCTTCCATTATGTCCAATTTTCCTATGAATGTTTCAGTCATAAGGTTTGGCAGAACTCCCAGGCAAAAGATTCATGCCAATGTCTTTACAATATGTTGGGTTTTTTTTTCAATCATGCTGTTTATAAACATCAGGTCATTTTCTGAAAAAGGTAATACAACTGAACAAATCCAGCAGAATGCCAGGAGCTCGAGAACCCATAGAACTAAAGTGGCATCTCCTTCTCTGAATCTGGACACCACCTTGGTTAGAGTCACGCTGAATGTGACTTTGATAGCTACAAGTGAGACTTCCTCTGGCCACTTCATAACAATGCCGAGATGTTGACGTACCTGCAGGGTGTAATAAGACTGCAGGCCTTCTGTCTGCCATCTCACTGAAGGTGTGGGCTCACCTTTCACCTGACAAACAAAGGTTAAGTTTCCTCCTTCCCGAACGGTCTGCACAGGAGAAATTATTGTAACCTCGGGCATACCTGTGGAAGAATAACCAATTATCACGGCCTATGGAATATCATGAACGACATAACAAATCTCAGTAACATTTAGTTTGCCCCGTAGTCATCCCGATGTAAATGAAAGGTTCAACAGAAATTTGTCTTTCACTCGTATTCCATTCAACTTTGCCGTTTGCAAATACGTTTGGAAACGAACATCGTGGGCTCGGATTTTCATATTAGAGAGTCAAATGGGTTCCACGCACTGCAGTTCTCCATCACCATGTTCTCCAGAGGTAAGGTGCTTCCATTGGAATAACAATGCAGTGGCTGGTGAAGAAGGTCACTGTGCCCAGAATGCTGCCAGTCCTGGAGCCAGTGAAGGTCACACGAGCAGGTGAGCCTGTTGTCTTTCAAAATCCTTCAACAGAGCACACAAAAGTAGCTGCAGCACTGGTTTAATCCCAGCAGAAATCTTTTCTATACTGAAGGGCTACTGGCTCTGTGGCCAGTGGCTAAAATCATTTGGATGCTGTTGGATATGCAGTATTTGGACACATCAGCAGGGTTTTGAAATTGCAAGGTACTCACAGGTTCAGTGTGGGGAGAGAATGAAACACTTTCCAGCTGATGAACTGCAGAGAGTTGGAAGCCAAGTTTCTGTGTGATAAAGCAACAAAATATTAGAATTCAAACAATTGCTTGCCCTTTAATTCATTATTTCCAACGCCCCTTACGTTGCACCTCCCTTGTCCTTTTATCAGCTAACTGAATACTGAACATTATTCATTTACAAGTTCTGTTGAGAATGCTATCACCTAGGAATTCAACACAATATTCACACCCCATACTTGATGTTCCTTAAGAGTGTGCTTTAAAAATAATTTTAAACGGTGCCAAAAACGATCAATTTGGTTACTATAGCAAAAAAGGGACGACAAAGTATAATAATATACTATAGTATAATATTGTAAAATAATTCAGATTATTGTAAAAAATGACCAATAAGATCCTTTTCAGGTCCACTGATGTCACCACTAATTACCAAGGAGGTCAGGATTGCGGCCTAACAAACCTTTCCTATTCCCTCTTCTCAGTGAAGGAAAATTTGATTGTGAGCTGATAAGCCAGTGAACTCCGTGTTCCAGAGGGCTGAGGGTGCCGTTTCATTTCTGGGCCTAGTTCCACTTCTTCCATTAGAAGGTAGAATTAAAGTGCCATGATGCAGGACTTTCCTGAGCAAACTCCTGAATCCCATTATGCAACAAATTTTCATTCCCATTGAATGGATCAGCTTCCAAAAAAAAAAAAAAAATGGGAACATATACTCATCTAGAAAATCTGTGTTTTTCAAAACAATAAAACAAAATGGCCTATTTTTCACTATTCATGTGGTTCACATAAAACCATTAATCTCTCTGTGGGAGCTGATAAACTTTATCAATCGTATGAGAAACTAGACAAGTAAACTATGCACGATTATTGTGAAGGTGCCATACTCCAGCAGTCCAAAACTTTGAGGATCCTTGTTGGTACCCATAAAGATGTAAGATTTATACAGTAACAGTAACGGCTACTCTACATTGCCACGGAGATGCCAAGCGCTAAGCTGAAATTTGTAACTGCTTAGGGCTGCATGACATCTTGGTACTCATGAAGAACTTGGATACCCTACTGAAACACTTCAGTTAAAGGACAATACATCTGAACGTAACACAGCTCTCAGATACTCATTGTAAAGAATATTCAGCTTCACTTCTTGGATTACATCATGATATTTTATGTCAGGATTCAAGTTATGAAAAAAATACATCAAAAAGTCTGAAATCTATTGAACTCCATAAAGAAGACATTAACTATACTAACCTGGCGACTTACAGCGTTTATATATTCATGCAGTCTGATATTTTACCTTCAAGTTCCGAAAGGACTTCATTGTTACCACTGGGTTTATATTGACAGGAGAGCATGTTAACTGAAGCTCCACTGGAAAGTACGGCAGAGCCATGGCTCTTTAATTACCTGTGATACAGTTAAAGTGCCATATTTAGGCGACACTATCATCCCTTAAAGTCTGGAGCTGCCCGATACTAATGTTATTTAGCCAATCAGAGACAGAAGCCTGTTGGTGGAAAGGTAAAGCTACTCTGTGTATAGTGATGACAGCACACAACACTTGTGGGGCACAACTGATACATATCTACTCTTTCAGGGGTAATGGAGGGGCCGAAGGGTTCAATTATTTGTTTTCCCTGCTCCCCAAAGTTCGTGTCAGATGGGTCGGCCATCAGGGCCTATCTATTACTGGCTCGATGTGGTCTAAAGCCGCAGGGAATAGGAGGTCCTGGGCCAGCTGCCGCTACTGCTCAACATCATGCTTTCTCTAGACATGAAGGAATTGGGTGTGTGTGCGCACGCGTGTGTCTGTGTGTGCGTGCTGGATATAGATTAGCAACAGGGGTGGTATACAGACAGACTTAAATACAGTCATTTACGCCCCGGCAAACCATTGTCCATAAAGAGCACAGGTCCATTCCTCCGTGCTGCCTCGCATATATGCGCATCACATCTGTCGTGCTGCGCAGCCTCTGTGAAATATTGATTAAGTGATAATGGACCCTTAGTGGAGTGTATTTATTATGCATCAATTGTCAATAATCGGTCCTAGCAAGCGAGTAAAAGGTGACGGGTGGACATCTTCTCCAATTTCCCCAGACCCCCTGGTTTCTGGTA
>JAACJT020000110.1:12852486-12866369 GCA_009936485.2 Gymnarchus niloticus | reverse complement strand
AGTTTTTCCTTGCCACTGTCGCCTTTGGCTTACTCTCTGGGGACTGTGGGCCCGGGACTATGTAAAGCGCTTTGTGTTAAAAACGCTATATAAATAAAATTGAATTGGATTGAAAATTGGTAATGATCTATGTTTGCATTAAGCATATAAAAAAACTCAATAAAAATGTAGAAAATAATATTTCACTTAATTTTTCTCATTGCCAACCATTTAAGTCACAGAAGGACATTTCCTTTTCAGTTTACGGTTTTAAAATCACACCTTTTCTGCTGACGTAACCTTGGATGTGTTCAGATCGGTGGATTATGTCCTCGAAATTTTGACTTCTGCACACTATATCATATTATATATTTATGTTTCTTTGGTCCCCCACAACCTTGTCTAGGATAAATAGATAGAAGATGGATGGAGGGATGGATGGAGGGATGGATGGATCTTTAATCTTGTAATGATCTGTCTAGTACAGCTTTACAGTTGCCGCTGCCACCACAAATGCCATGTAAATGCAAAACGTACATTTGTTTTGAATGAAATCTAAACAGCTTATTCATATATATTGTGAAATCTTTGCTTTATCAGCCCATTCAGTCAATTGTGTGTCATCTTCAGACTTGAGCACAAAAGCATTAACTCTTCACGCCTTCACCCTTCATGTAGAAAGGCAGTCAAATACAGCAATAACTGATAACTGGAGGAAGAGCCAAGTTGTGACAATATGTTATTATATTTGAGCAAATCAAATTCAAAATAGTGCATTTCTACAAATGTGCTGAACAAGCACAGCACACCCTTAATATGTGGCATTAAACTTGATTTTACTGTAATAACAGGTGATATGATCATCATCATCATCATCATCGATTAAGGTTTTTATAAGTGATTTCCTGTCCGTCTCACTACACTGTCTTTTTTTGACTGTAAAACTCATGTAAGTCATGAAGTCGAATTTCTGTAAGTTTTTTCTTTAATGTGTTATTATTGCTTGTAAAAAATGCTCTGTATGTCATTTCAGAAAATGTCTTTTTATTGTAGACCTTGCTGGTAGCATAAAGAGAAATGGCAAACATTTCATTGTGGCTATACAGCAATGCTGCAGTTTTTCTGAGCAGAGAAACTAAACCTCAACTATTCCTCAATATTTAATTTTCTCAAGGAAAAAAAAAAATCAGAAAATATCAACCACCTTTCATGATTTTTTGGCACTTTTACCTTTTTATCATTCTGAATGATCAGAGTTTTGGACGCATGCAATCTATCAGGGCATGCAAGCACAGCAATGTGCGAGCCTGTGATTGACCCAGTGAATTGTAACACGATTACAGAGCAGGTGGGACACAGATCACGAATTGCCTCGGCTTATTGGATTGAGCCAAATGGGTAATATTTCATCTATTGTTCTCGAGTCGCCGTTCACATACAATTTGCAAAATTGCATTTCTATCCTAATGGATTATAAATCTAAAGATTCTATAGCCACACTAAAAGGTTTACATTTTCTGTGTTTGTTCTGTATTCATGACCACCCAGCTCTGCCTTTTGATAAAACACTCAAAGGTGTTGGTCTACTGTGGGCACACAAATCTCAGCATCAGGACGAAACGGAGGCACTTTGACATTGATAAAACAGCTTGTAGTAAATTGTTACTCAGGGTCTGAGTCCAGCTCAGCAAAGTTGGCCCCTACTGTTTTCAGAAAAGGGTTTTTAAAAGTTTGCAGTGGTACACAGGTCCAACTAGTCATGTATGAAATATTATGGCAGAGACTGGGTTAGATTAACAAACCTAACTGAACACAGACTTTGAATAAAGTATCACAAACATCAAATGACATTTACATTCAGATATAAGACTTTGATGTTACATGCTGCCCTTAGGCACAAGGAAGCTTGTTTCTGAATACAAAACTGAACCATAATGAAACTTTAATATATTTGTGCGTTGTCATCCAGTTTCTGTCCATCTCTCCTTTCTACAAAAAGATTGTGTGTTTTTACCAATAATGTGATTTCACTTTAACGGGGTGTTTATTTTTGAGTAATGTATACGTGTGGGAGCATGATACAAGCCTTGGTTGTAATCTGCTTGCTACCTGTTGTTCTCCTAGTAGGCACCATTCATTTGTGTAAAAACATAACATGCACTGTCTTACAATGAAGCTTTACTGGTAGACTGCTAACAGCTAAATTCAAAGTAACAGCACCCCGCTCACGCTAGTCACTACAGTCTGCTCCCATTCACCCTGCAGAAAACCATCACTTTCATTCTTTAAAAGAGTTCATGCCAGGTCCTGCAGGTCTGAAATTCTATCATGATAAACAGAAAATATCCATCCATCCATCCATCCTGCAACTACTCAACAAGCAGTAAATGACAGGATGAAAGACAGCATGCTAAATGGAAACATCAACAAGCAACTTAAAAGATGTGTGATGTTCCTTTTAAGGTCTCCACTGGAGATAGATATTTAGACAAATTTTGACACTTGAAAGTGTTAAACATGTATACAACATGTATTAAAATGTAACCTTGATTATCACATGATTATTACATGCTTGTTAACTCCGTGGTCTCATAACTCATGAACAACTGATTTCAAGAATAAGGATGACTTTATGTCTTGTTTTGAATAATGAAGAAATTATGTTACTTTCCTGTTCCAAGCATTTCCAAACCTACTGTATATAAAATAAAATCATCTAAAAATACTAAAGTCATTAAATACTCATGTCATTTTCAATCTGTATTATAAACAACCCTAGCTTTAAACACAAATCAGTATAATTTCATAATCAAAGGCATATTGATGTACTGTATATTTTCAATGAAATCCATGTACAAGTGAATGAGTGTAATTTTATAATGAGTAGCAAATCATCTTCAACCATAACAGAAGATCCATGTCATGCTTAATATGGCATGGCAACGGTTTCAGACGCGTAGATCATGTTTTTTATTACCTTCTTGTTTTTTTTTTTTTTTTTCCAGCAGTTGCATGCACCACACATCAACTATACTAGTGAGACATTAAACCTGCCTTGGCTGCTCGAGTCACTGCCTGGAGAGTACCACAGATCAGACCATGGTTCTTTATAGCTTTAGGATAGTGTGTACAATGTCACTGACAGTAAAAAAAAACAAAGTTCAACTTTCTAGAAAATGAATCAATCGCAATAATGCTTGCTCATGCTTGCTGTTATTGCTAAAGAGCTCCACTTTAAGTGGATGTGAAATGGCCATACTAAAACAGCAGAAGCAATGAAAACCTTTCCTCTGTTATTCAGTTCGGAAAATTCGTCCAGTCTGTCCAAAACAAACCGCAGACCACAGCAGCTGTCAGGAACTCAAAAGTACAAGGCTCACGGTAAAGGAACTGTAAGCATCTTGAGGGAACAGGAGTCCAAAATCATAAACATGTAAATAACAAACTTGATGCAGAAAAACAATTGAAGCCAAGGTTGAATGTAATCAGGAGCAAATCCATGCTATTAATGTGCAGACAAACTTTCTGAATAACGAAAAGGCTCAGAAGTACTGACATTCCTAAGAGACAGAAAGGCTGACAGAGGACTGTTAAACAGCAAAGGGACCAAGTGGGACTCACATGTCAGTGATGTTTTCGCTGTCCTGCGGTGCCAGCATGGGAATGCTGGAGAGTCGGTTTGGGTCCAGGCAGTTCAGGCTGGTGAAGGAGCATCGGCAGGCATCTGGACATCCACACAGTACCGGCACCATCAGGCCAAGCAGTGCCAGGGACAGGAGGGACGTCCAGCATGTGTCACCCATGGCTTCGACCGGGACGCTGCGTGGGTGCAGCACACGGTACACTCTCCACACACCTCCTCTCTTCTGCTCCCAGGCAGGCTCTCCGCTACACAGCAGCGGTTGTGAGGCAGGGCCCTGGGGACACTGGGCTGTAGCTTCCTTCCCATAATGCTCCAGTCAGAGATGGAGGGAGGGGCAAGTGGATCTGAAAGAGAAAACAGAAGAGGTGTTGCTGCTTAACAAAATTCAGGTTGCTGGATGTTTCTTTGTATGTTTAATAAGGACTGTTCCTCTTGAGATTCATAGAGACTCTATCAGACTCATCCAGAAGACCTTATCTCCAGAGACAGCAGATCTGAAATACATTAATAGAGGTTTTACATCAAAACATTATGAAATAAGGCTGCTTACACAGCTTCCAATATTGTTTATGATATTATGTACATGTAGTCAAGTTCAGCATAAAGTGTCCACTTTCCAACTGATTCAAAACCAGTCAAGTCAATTTATTTATATAGCATGGTTTAAAACAACCAGTGGTTGACCAAAGGGTTTTACACAATAAAATAAAACATAGAAACAAAGGAAGAAACAAAATAAACAACACATGACACAAAAAATAAAACGTACGAGAATAAATGAGTAACATTCAAAGCAAAATCACACAGCTGAATAGAGAGATCACAGATCGTGACAATCTGGTAAATGGACATTCAGGATTTGGTCACTACCCAAAATTGTCAAAGTCAAAACAGCTTTAAAGTATGAGGTTATCAAATTTACTTCTGTCAGCCTGCAAAAGACGTTGTTACTTTTTTCAGGCTGACATTTCAAAACCCATTGTCATCAAAGTCCTCACATTTATCAAAATGGTTGTGTGAGAAGAGTTGTTGATCTCTTGTACAAACTAACAAACATAATAACATGCTCTGTCACAGAGTGCCATTTCTGTCCTTTGAATGGCATGGACAAGTTACCAGTCTCAGAGACAGGCAACCTCTCCCCCTCCCCACTCAAGACTCTTAAAGTTTTTTATCCAAATTCCTTATTGCTCCATGTGACTTACTTGTGGAGCTCCAAGCAGCATTCACAAAGGGCCTGGGACACTGAGGCAGGACAGGGCTCCACAGCCCACTGGTGGCTTCCTGTCAAAATACACATACTCAAATCTGAATTTCAAAACTGCTTACATTACGGGCTTGCAGTTGTTAAGGCATTATCCCTTTCGCATTTTACACCTGGACTCAGCAGAAAAAATGTATCATCATTACAGAGATGCAGAGATCATAAACTGAAACGGTGTCTCACAGCTGTGTAGCTCTGCACTGAGTTATCTAGGAGTAATTGAGTTCTCAAGACTTCGAGAGATCACAGAGTGCATAGATAATGGTATAGTTTACCATGTACAGCATGTTCGGTGTGTGCAGAATAATCATGGTGGTACTGGAATGTGACCCTCTAGCACAGAGGGAAAGAAAGAGAAGCAAAATGTCCCTCCAGAGATAAATATTGTGCCCGACCCCCCATCTGATAGTCAGAATACACTCAGAGTAAGGTCAAACAACCATGACCACAATTACTGCTAAGAGCTGAATTGCTGTTTTTGCCACTCAGGACTTCCTCTCCATCTGCCTGCTTTATCTGTGGCCAGCCAGCAATCCGGCAACAGGCTACGGTGGTCTTTCGGACATGAGATCTCACTTCAGACCACTTCACGAGACGTGAGCGGGGAGACGTGTCGCCTTTGTCACCCGCCTCCTCCTCATGATGCCTTGGAAGGTACTGGTCCACTTTAATTGAAAGCATATGGTAACCTTTGCTTAATGCACCGTTGGAAATGCAGCCCGAAAATTGGACTTCATACACCTCAGCTTCAGCAATCAATCAGGTTTCATTATATTTACACAGAGAGCAGCAATGAGTGCAAATACATACTGTTCACCTTATTGACTGATACCATTTAACGGATTTGCATGAGTGCATCTTCAGAATAATTAATCAAATAAAGATAACTATTTTAATGTGCATTAGAGTCACCTTATACTAACTAAACAACCAACCTACTGAGCAGCCTTAACAGATTGGATAATAATCTACCAAGGACATGGGAAGGCATTTTTAAGAACAAGACTACATACAAAGAGGGTTCGATGCCCAGCACAGAACTTCAGTCTCAGAAAATAAGCTATACCACTAATAATCATTTTATTTGTTTGATTCTCTTTCTCGTTTCCATCTGGGACAGTAAAGGAAGTCACAAATAACAAAAGCCTCTAAGACAATATGCTGAGTTCTGAAGAGCAATTAAAGAGAAGATGCGATTAAAGCACTGAGTAATCAAATAAAAAACACAGGCAGTAAACTCATGTTGGGCCGTCCCTTCATTCTGTCACTGCAATAAATGATCTCTTCCTCCTAAGGGTTATTAAAAGTCAGGGTAACCTTGTGCAAACAAACTATTCTTTAGCTGAATGAGATCTACTGCATATTTCACTTTCATTGTAAAATTCATCGAATACTGCGTAATTCCATTCTAAGAGATACCTATGAAGTGCCAGGAATTTTCCATAAAATAGACGTGGATTAAACAAATCATATCATAAACCTTTCACAAAAAATAACAGTATACTGTGCTCTTGATTATGTCTAAGAAGATGTGTTTTACAACAGCAAACAAGCCTCAGGAAAATGTGAGCCATTTGAAATGGTCTAATATTATGCATGTTTCATGCATGACATACTTCATTGTGGTTTTTTGTATGGTGCAATGCTAAATTCTGTTTTATTCAGCAGAGATAAGTGAGCAAAAAGCTGCATTATATCACAGCAGAGTAAGTCTGTCTCCTCACTTCTGTCTAACAGGTCCTCCTGGTGTAAAACCCACATTCATGCATTTGTTAGACGTGTGCCACGCGTTGCCAGATGTGCCGAGGAAATGAGCAGAACACGCCTAGCCCCTTTGACATGATGATCTGACAGCAGCCAATACAAATCATACGGCCTCATCTCCACAGATGAGGTACAACGCTAGAAATCACATTACTTTCGTCTGCTTTCGATTGCCGAGTTTTTTTCGTGATTGATGCCAGTCGCTGCCACGGCATCAGGAAAGAAGGAAGGTTCAGTGTTTAAGGGTTAAACAAGGAACACAGCCAGTCCTGGATACCCCCAATGCGTTTATTCCCGATGGGATCCTCAATAAGTAAAAAAAAAAAAAAATTCTAAATGTGTGAGGAGGTCAAAAATGTACCTTCTAATTCTCACTGTCCTGTCGGGAATAATTGGCTGATTCAATTTGCCCGATTCATACTTGAATGATTGATGGACAGCTCCTTTTAAAGAACAAGGAGCTAGTTAATCATTTTCGGGTTTCCGCTCTGATTATTAATCTATCATCTTGATTGCCGGACGGTTACGTTACGGTCAACACGATCTCCTCGCAAGTCAAACACTTTGACAACTTTATTTACCCCCCCGGTTGACTTTTAAGTCTGACGCTTGGCGCATTCTCATGACATCTTGAAATTCCAGGTAAGATGACAATGGTAATAGAAGAAAAGGTCATTACGTTAATTACAGTAGCCTACATGCCCCGTTGTTTTCATATCTAGGATGCCTTTTGCTGCACTGCTTAAATTCTTTGGAAGGTTATAATTAAAATGCATAGAGTAATATCATAGTAATTGATGACACGTTAATACCGGCAAAATAGTTCAGCTGCATTTCCTGCTCATTTAGTACACTTGTTCTGTTTTGGACAGTAAGGTATTTTACAGAAGCAATTAAAATTAAATGCTGTAATTAATTCACGGCAAAACAGAATTGGCCCGACTATCCAGTTGATTTATTTCTGATCCTATACTGTTCGAACTTGTAATTAGATAAATAAATTGTACAGACTATGGCAGTATATAAAATTATATATATAATGGGTGGTTAGGATTTTTTTTTTTGTATATTTTATGCTTTTTGTTTGTTTTTTTTTTTTCTTTTTTTAATTAGAAGCTGAGTGTTGGATAATTTAATCTGTTCCTTCCTGCTTTCCATCAATTCCCCAGAAAGTGGGCAATTACATGCGATTGTACACTTCATCAAAATGGCCAGTGATGATTCTTCGGCAAGTCCGCATCCATCAATTGAGACTTCACTTGCTGTAAAAATAAGGAGAACGACGCGAACAGGCGTTTCTGTGGGCTCGCCCCGACGGGGGGAGAACGCAGCCAAACAGCTGTGTTCCCGAAGACGTTAAAACAACACTGGGTCCCCCTTCCAATTAACGACCAGTGTCAGAATGCAGGCATAGTAAAATGAGACTGCGTAAAAGCGCATTTGGACCTGGTACAAGGAAAGGCTTTTACTCAGAGGACGGTTAATGCATGGTGACGCTCTCCAGGTTGCAGCCCAGTGTTTTTCCCACACAGGAATCCTGGAGCACCAGTTCTGGTTTATCAGGAGATCACTTGTTCTGCCACAGGCAGTAATAAGGTCTTCCATTGCATAGGGAAACTGATTCCCTTTTGTCTTGATTCTTAGCGTGGAGACAAGTAGTAATCACTGTACATATTCATAACTCATCAGAGCAAGAAATGGGGCTAAATGAAAAGCATTCTTATGCAAGTAGGTTATTTGTTTCTGCATTTTTTAACAAAAAATATGGTGGAAAAATGTACCTTGAATGATCAGCTGATAAATTAACACTGTCAGGTAGAGATGATCTGTGTTCAGGGGTACGGTTCTATTGACTCACCCCAGAGAGAGATTGTTAGTTAAAACATCTGGCATACAATGAAAAAACTGATCATGGCGATGTCCAGCATTCTTGGGTGAACTTCTTTACTTGTGCCAACACATTACTACAGTCCAAGGGCTGTAGCCCTCTCCAATGTATTTCTCTACCACCATCTTATTTTTCATTTGCACATTTGGTCATACCAAAGTAAAAAAAAAGACACACCAAAAATGCCCATCAGCACCCAAACACCAATATGAGAACTAGACAGTGAGCCTGCTAGTGGAACTCACAGGGGTAAGCCTAGAATCGATTGACTCCAGCTTCTCAAGATTTGCTAATGTAACCGAATCCCGTCTCTCTCATTAGGACCGTCCTCTGTTCGGCTGGGGAGGGTAACGGACCACCTTCATGCAGATTAGCCGAAACCCAAGGAGCATCATGAGGAGCCCGCCGGCCCCAAATCTTCATCAGCATTGTGGATTCATCTCAGACATCTTAAAACTTCAGCTGTCGATTGTTTGGTGCAGGTAGCCACGTCCTTCTCAGAAAGAGAAGCCAGGTGACAGAATTTATTTGTATTAATTTGTTCCATCTCTGTCTTATTCTGATGTTTCATTTATAATGCTGCTTTTTCCCCTCAGGGCCTACTGTTCTCAGATCTGTGAAAGTTTATTTTTATCTGCTGGGAAGTGGAATTTTTCTGCCATTGTAACACTGTTTTCCCATTACCGATCTATTCCTGTCCATCCATCCATCCATCCATCCATCCATCCATCCATCCATCCATCCATCCATCTATCTTCAGATCATTTCCACAACTTAAGGTATCTGCAGCGTGGATTTCCGAAGATATGGAGCTGCAGATGAAGTCAGAACATGTGATTCAATGCTTCTCAAGGAAAAAGAAAATTGCATAAATTCAAGGAAAAAACTGAGTTGCTGGGAAGTCTGCATGCTCCAAAACAGACATATTACAATGGGGATAAAACAAAGTACAAAAGACATATTCAAGTTTACTTCCATGGTCGTTAACAATTTGGAAATGAAAAATACTTCAAAGGCCATGCTTGTGACATTTCAATTAAAAAAAGATGAATGAAGAGGCTCCGTGGACACCTTTCTTAAATTAAATAGCTGTGTACATAGTTCAGATAAGTACTGATTAATGTACTTGGTAATGGTCCTCACAAAAACTGTATTTCAGTACACTCAGTCAACATCGTTCCTAAAGTAAAACACTAGCAGTCTATTAGTGCCCTGGGGTAAAAAGTAGCTATTACTCACCATGTTAATATTTTATACACAGCAGAGTCCAGCAGAACTTTTCAGGAGATCCAGATGTTTGTATTCACATGGAGTACAATGACAGGTTTACAGAGATAACATCTGGAACACAGAAATTTAGAGATATTTTATATTTAGAGAGGTTTACAACACAATCAGTAAAATTTTACGGTACAGAGTCATACTGAATTAGTCTATAACTTTTCAGAATGTTACATAGGGTGTGGAGAAAAAAAAAAACAACTGTGTCCCTTTAACTTTTCTTTTAAAAATGTTCTTTAAACAGAACTGATTCAGATGACAATGTCTCACATTTCAACACCCTCACTGCTACTTTGAGTACATAGTCAACAGGACATCACATTGTGTCACAGTCTAACCGAAAGGTCCACTGGTCTGTATAATTAGAATATGTAATGTGGCATTTCAGGGCCAGAGAGGAGTCTAGGTATCCATGGAAACCAGCCCAGGTAATTTTTGGGGTTGGTGGTGCAATGCAAAGTGCAGCATCCACGGGGTGCATCCGGCAGACAGACCCTTGCTGTGGTGCCAATTGCTTTCTTTGATGCACTCATCCCAACGAGCATACGGCTTGTCTTCTGATTGCTATTAAAAGCACATTTGAACTTGAAGACCCCAATTCCTGAAAAAATGTCAATCAAAATTACATTATAGTATAAATAAGCATCCATCCATCCATCTTCTAACCGCTTATTCAGGCCAGAGTCACGGGGGTGGGGTGGTGTGGCGGGGGTTGGAGCTTATCCCAGGCAGCAACGGATAGATGGCTAGGATACACCCTCGGCATGATTTACAAATAAAGACACATGTGCATCTTCCTCTTCTGAAAGTTATTATTGACAAGTATCTATTGAGAAGTCAAATTAATTACACACTGGAAGATTTTTGCTTTTCTGTTTCTTACTTTAGTTGCCGTTGTCACTTGTTGTTCATCATTGTGTCACAGCTACAAAGATCATTCGACAGAAAAGCAAATTAAGAGCAGCCAGGAAATCACTGTCATTGTGAAGATGTTAGAAATCCGTGTGCTGTCCACAGGTAGAAGTCTAGAACACAGTTCTTTGCAAATATGACTGCTAGGGAGCCCACAGCCTCCTTGTTGGAGACCCTCCTGGCCATCTATTGATAGGAGCTTCTGATCAAACAAGCAGGGGTTGTAAAGCTGCCAGATGGATGCACCAGACCCATTTGTGTTTGAGGGATGGGGACTGCATGGGTGACAGTAATTGTTACAGATTGATGGGACGGTGCTCAGTCTGCCGCTTTGCCCTTAGCACAAAGGGGCAGGAACTCGGAGTCCAGACTGCAATTTGGAACTGGGGAAGCTGGTGTAGGACTGGCCCAGTTGCATTATGGGTTGGTCCATGAAATGGAGAAGTCTGTGCAGTCAGTTGCCAAGGGTAAGGCCATCTGACAATCGTTATTCACAACGTTCTGTTTGCTCTAGCAATGCAAGCTACATTTTTTATGCATCCAAATGCTCATTTACTGAGCAGCTCATTCTCAGGATATAAAAAATCACCTACCATTTTTATATTACATGGTACTTGAAAAATAAAAGGTACTGATTTAATGAAAGACAGTAATATAATTCTACTGGAATTTAGTGAACAAAGCATTCAGTTTAGAGTCGCTCCCCTCAATGACCCTGCCCCCAAGGTTAGCTCACCCAATCCTGCCCCATGGCTCTGGTTCGAACCTTACAGCCCTGTAGAACCTTTCAAGGAGTACATGGCACAGAGTCATTGGTCCTCATGGCTCAGATATTTGTCAGAATCTCTTAGGGATGTCCCTGACCAGCAATCAGCGGGGGTCGTATTGCCACTGCAGGCCAGTTCTAATCAGGTATCATTGTGCCATCTATTTTGGCACTCGGGGACCAGTCCAAGGAGATGAGAGCAGGGATCTCATTTGTTCCAGTGGAATTGGCATAAATTTGAGAATTTTTTCCGGTTATGCTGTTTGCTGTCCTTTCTTCGGTTTCTCATGTGTTTAATTTTTGCAGGACCGCATTTAAGTAGCTAATGGACAATCAGCAGTTCAGATAGCATATACATTTATGATTGCAACAAATACTACAAATTCAAAATGCGTTTACATGTCAGGGATCACTCAGCAACGAGCCAGGAATTGTAATCTTAGTAAACCCACAAGATGAAAATTACAGGAATTTGGTCATTTATGACGCATTCTACCAGCATCCCACCCTAGGAGCTTCACGGCGTTTTGTATAGATAGATAGATAGATAGATAGATAGATAGATAGAGGAATGATGCATTCTAAAGCTATACTTCTTAACTTAATACAACTGAGGCCTACTGCCTTTTGTTTCACAAATGCCTGCACTTATAAAAAGACATCTTAAGATTTTGTATTACTGCAACATTCAGTGATATATAATATACATTTTGAAAGTCTGTGTCTCAAATATACATATATATATATATATATATATATATATATATATACTTTTAAATGTTGGAATTTCATGTAGTTCCCACAATCAATCTTGTATTTTCAAGTTATTTGTAATTCACATCCAATGGAAGACATAAAAATTCTCAAAATGCTCATCTTCATAAGCCAGTCAATGATGCTGGTGAGACGAGCCCATCTCACCCAATGCTGTTTGTCACTCGTAGTCTGCATCTTGGATTACTGGGTCAACCCTTAATGTCCAAACAACTGTTTTAACCAATGGACCCTCTCAACCCGGCTGGCATTCCCAGCGCCGGTGGGTCACCACCTCTGTGTGAAACAGAAGGAATCCAGCATTGATTGCAGACCAGGGAAAGATAGTATCATCGCTCAGATGTGACTTACACATGTTTGTGAAACTACAGGAGATAAGGTGACAAGATTTGAGCTGATATAGAATGCTCCCTGCCTTCGCCGCCGACCCCCCTCCCTCCCAGTGGCCCCCAGACTGGGGGCTCGCTCATTTCTAATGTATACGTACATAAACAACTGGAGGATTGGGGGGAAGAACAGCTTGTGTGGCTGAAAGGGAGAGGGAGATGGAGGGAGAGATGATTTGTGGGCCTTTCTCCTGCACTAGCATTACTAGAATGGCCCTCCAGGGCAGCATGAAAGGCTTCTTGATTGTTAGGAGTGGTAAAATGATATCAGGCCCTTTTGCCCTGATAGATTTATTTACATTTCAGTGCCAGAGCCAAATCAGAAGCAAAATAATAAGAGTCCATCAATACTGGCGGCAATCATCCGTCACCCTATCTGCTGCTTTTCAGTATACCTCCCTTTTGCTTTTTAATCTGTCTCTTCATCCTCAGTTTGACGAGCTTTGGCCAGGAGTGACAAAGTGGCAGTGACACGTCTGTTAGGCCAAAAGCAACCGGGCCGTCAGAGGTCACTTGAGCTTCCGGAATAATTTATGCTACCCCGTTGTCGTCCTGTCACAACTGTCGGTCGGCATACTGGCCTGTCGTTCCATGAAATGTTGGAACGCGACCCTGTGAGAATCCGTGGGGAGAGTGACGTGTGAACAGGATAGCACATGAAAAGGGGGAGACAAGAAAAAGACATGATTAAACATGATTGATGTTTTTAGATATTTTGTATTTGTCTATCCATATATAGTAAAGGTCTCTAAATTGTATATAGTGTATGAGTGAGTGTGAGCATGTTTGTGTCCTGTGACAATGGACATAGGCTCCAGGTCTCCCTGTAACCGTGATAATGACAGGCAGTTGGAAGATCAATGAATGGATTTACTCTTACTGTTAATGTCATTGTTTTCTTTTTGTAACACTCACAGATGGTATGGGTATTAGTTGTTTTTGATTATTTCTTGCTGGGACAAACTGAGCCTGAATCGAGCGTGAAAACAAACCCCAATGACTATAGCGGACCGCTACACATGGAGTATTTGGCCTGTATTCATTTCTGTTTCTTTCTCACCCTTTTTGTTTTAAGAATTATATCCATCCATCCATCCATCCATCCATCCATCCATCCATCCATCCATCCATCCATCCATCCATCTTCCAACCACTTATCCAGTATAAGGTGATATGGAGCCTATCAGCAATGGACACAAAGTAAAAGAACACTCTAGAACACTCTA
>JAACJT020000110.1:12810245-12852386 GCA_009936485.2 Gymnarchus niloticus | reverse complement strand
AGAACACTCTAGAACACTCTAAACTGGATGCTACTCCATAACAGTGCTACCATTGCTAATGTTGATGGCATTATTTATATTGTAGCTATATAACAGATTCATAATACAGATTATTCAGCGATTGCTGTTTTAAACTGTTCATTTTGCTGTATCTGCAATCTCAGTTAAAATCTTCCAATCATACCTTCTGGTTAAAATGATAGAGTCGAAGAGACCAAAAACCAGAAGACAGAGCCTTGAAAGTGGCCTGCTATGGGTAGTAAGCGAAAGGGAAAGGAACTGCAGCCCCCCATTTAGGGTGGTAGGCTATTTACCCTGACAGCCATTAAATATGAATTAAAAACCACACAGGCCTCTTTGCCTCTGAAATGTCATTACATATCTTTATGGCAAGCGATTGTTGAATAAGCAGTTTGCTGGGCTCCCCAGGGCAGGAGATTAGGGGGCTGGCCAACAGTATATACTGTACTACCAACAGGCAGGTCTGGCAAATAGAAAGCAATAATAGCCAGTGAAATGGAATTTACATTAAGCGCTCTAATAGAGTGGTGTACTTTGGGGCTCGGCCGGGCCACACGAAGAAAATAAATAAATAACATACAGATTTTGGAGTGTATTTACTCCAGAAAGTCTGCAACAGGGTTGCAAAACTGCCAAAGAGGATTTGGAATAAAAAAAAAACACAAGGATCCGATAAAAATCATTTTGAGAATGCAATAGTTCAGCTTCTATGGCAATTACATAGATAATCTATGATTATTTTTCAAAAACTAATGCTTATTTTTTCAATAAATTGCACACATAACTGAGACCAAGGTTATAATTTTTGTGCCATTAAAAAACTTCTTTTCATGTCCTTTAAATCGTAAAAAATCACTACCACAGGAAATAAATCAGGCTGAACTCACTTGATATGTTCTTCTTCTTCCTTGTATTAACTGACCGAATCTATACTGTCATAATAAAGACAGGAAATTCAGAAGGCAAACATATAAGACAGCTGCTGGTTAGCCAGCTGCCAGTGGTCCATGTTCACTCATTTAAATACCAAGACATTCCAAAAGTGTCCGAGTGTTCAGTGAATTGCTTTAGTAAAATTCTGCATTCGTTGAAAGGAATGGCAGCGCTGCAGCAAGGAGATTCGTCAGCTCGATTATCGCTCTGTCGCAATAAAGTTGTTTGGTCTGACATGTAAATGTACCTCAGGATTTGCAATCCTGAGGTCTGTTTAATTCCCTATGCACCTTTAAGCCATTAAAACCCGTAACTGAAAAACCCTGTAACCCTGTAAGTGAAAGAGTTCTTTCAAAGCATTTATACGGGATCCTGAAATACCCTCGCCTCTTCCCCCCCTCCCCTGCTGACCCCCAGTGATGCGGTTTATTATTCACTCCATTGTTACAGATTACTACTGCTTTCTAAAAGTAGAACACAGTGCAACTTTTAAAATTCTTTTTGAGTTCTTCTTAAAGCATTTTTCAACAAGGATATTAGCATTATCATTTCAGCATATGCCATATTCAAACAATTTAACATGTGTGGTCACAAAGAAAGCAGTGGTGGCAAAATTTTCAAAAATTTAACAACTAGCACTAATATCCCAGCTCCTATTTCTGATATTACATCATAAATCTACAAATGTGGAATACAATGGTGCTCTTCTGAATAGCAAATTTTTTCTTTTCATATTTATATACTTTTGCTGCTGATTAATTAGGCTGTTGGGTGTGTCGCTCATGCTAGTGAAAAACAAAGCGTTATACAGAGGAAGTCATCACTGTCATCTCAGATTTGTCCCTAAATATGTCAGCATAACTAAATAAACGACGACTGCGCTGGCTACCTGAGAATCACATTCAGGAGAAGTCAGCAGGACTAAATAAACGACGACTGTGCTGGCCACCTGAGAATCACATGCAGGACATGTCAGCAAGACTAAATAAACGATGACTGTGCTGGCCACCTGAGAATCACATGCAGGACATGTCAGCAAGACTAAATAAACGATGACTGTGCTGGCCACCTGAGAATCACATGCAGGACATGTCAGCAAGACTAAATAAACGACGACTGTGCTGGCCACCTCAGAATCACATGCAGGACATGTCAGCAAGACTAAATAAACGACGACTGTGCTGGCCACCTGAAAATCACATGCAGGAACCTGCACAATGTGGACATCTTGCTGTAATTAGCAGATTCTGTTTGAAGTTCCTGAGACTCCCTGACTCTTGGAAAGGAGGACCAAGCACAGCTGCCACTTCCCCAAAGTGTCTGCGGCTGCACAGGAATGGTCTCAAGCAGTCACCTGTGACAAAGATGGTATTACTGCCGAAACTCGCAAGGGGAGACATGATGACAAGTCATTTGGAGTAACTGGAGGGGGGAACGCCTCAGAGAAATAGCCTTGGTCAGGGACAGCAAGATGGAGGTCAGGATAACCTTCAGCAGATGAGCAGATGCTGGAGAGCTGAGGCAGATTGTTGCGACTTTAACTTTAAATTTTCTTTGTCTATTATATGGGTTACTCCAGTTGAATAAGGCCTTTTGAGAGATCATGACTGACGAGCCAACAGGAAAGTATAAAAAATGAGCAAAATCCAACCTATAGAAGCATATTCCTGTCTGGAACATAAAGGAAAAGAACTGAGTTGCCCTACAACTGACTGTATCCCATCATAAACAGTCAACTATTTGCAATTAGTACCATTAACTTTTCTAGACTTAATTACGTTTGCATCTGCACTTGTCTCAATTGCTATAGTTTTTGTTTAGTTCGTATCTTGTTTGCAACTTCCACTTTTGTACTGGCCAAAATATAAACCAAAACAGATTATCTTTTCATGGAAAATTATTTTGTAAAACAACATTAAAACCTCATTTCTGCTGCTCCTTTGACAAGCCTTGAAGAAAGAAATGCTAATATTTTTGCCAATGAATGTACATTTTCCTAATATGATTTAAGGTATGCCCAACGGTCCGTTGTTTGATTAGGTACAATCAAATGCCAGGCAAGTGACTTTAAATCAGCAGAACAATTATAAAGGTGGACCATGTAAAGGTTATAGATGTGGAGGATTGTGCAAAAGGGCTCTTTAAATAGCTTTGGTGTTGCCTACACAACACAGTAGCTCTGTCTTCACCCCTTCAATGCAAAATGAGCAGAACAGAAAATACTACATATAACTTGAGTACCTCTCAGCTCATTCAATTAAAGGAATCAATTTTTTAAAGTTTAAAGCATTTGTTACAATCAATTTTAAGTATGGACTGACAGCACCACGTCTGCGAGTTCAGGGAGTTCAAATCTCACCGCTGCTCTGTTTTCGGGGAGTTTGTGCGTTCTTCCTCCACTGCATTGTTTACTGCTCTTGGGTTTGTCGGCAGTTCAAAGACGTGCAGTTAGGCAAATTCCATTCATCTTCCAATTGCTTATCGTGATCTGACTCACAGGGGAACCTGGAGCATATCTCAGACAGCATAGGCACCTGGGGTATAACTTAGACAGTTTAGTCTGTCACAGGACACACACCTTAACACATTATTAATGGATGGAGATGGGTTCCAGCCCCAACACCCTGCTGGGGATGGGTTCCGGGCCAAACACCTCCTCGAACCCCCCACAAGCCTCTTTACTCAGTGAGCATTTGGAAGATGGATGGAACATGAAACGTGACAACATTGTGAAAGTAGGAAGGTGTTTTTCTGCTGCAGTGACTCCCTGGAGCTGATACTCCAGCCATTAAGGTTCATCTAATGAACATCATTGCAAGTACATTTAATAAACTGGAACTAATTTGACGATGTGAAACTACTTGCGAGAAAATGATGCTGGGCTCACGGCACAAATTGACCATTAACCCTTCCAGTGGCAAAGACCCGGTCCTAGACAGCAATGTGCAATGAACAAGATCAAACTGAAGCAAGACAAAGACATATGCGTGCATGAGTGTGAATAAACATATACATGAATACTAAACATAACAGCATGAAGGCTCAGCTTGGCCTCCATTAATACATATGATCATAGACTTCCCCACCATTTTCATCGTGCTGTGTAGACCACTGCAAGAATTTCTCCACTGTCTTAGACCAAACCGCATTTATATTTTTAAAAGTCTGAACAGGAAAATAAGCACTCTCACTTTTGCTGTTTCCTAAGTCTTTCATTCTTGTTTTGTTCCTTTAGACCCCCTTACAGGCCTCCAGTTTCTAAGGAGGCTGCTGTATTTCTTCTATTGCCTAGCAACCATCACCAAGGCCAGCATTCAGCTGTTGCCAGGGTGAAACGCCTGCATTAGTCTCTCATTGGCATCCCCTCTATTTGTTCAAATTTTTGTCCAATTTTTTTTTTTCTAATTGGAGAGAAATGATAGTTAAATTATCATCTCACAATATAACACAGCAGACCCAGAATCAGTTTAAAAAAGAAAAGCAAGGCCCAGTTTTTCCATTTTTTCAACTCAAACCTGATCTTTACGGCAATGATATCTTCAGATTTGTGCAAATGAAAAAATGCATTATTTACAGCATTTCCTTTGAATTTTGTGCCGTAAAAGTAGCAAATGAAATAAAATGGACGTCACCAGAAAGGTACTCTCTGTCGGTCTGAGCATGTTTTGGTGTCTTTGTGAAAGTCTCAGGGATGTGTGCAGTTAGGAAGGAGGGGTCTACTTCAACTGGAAGGTGGGACTTGAAAGGATTTTTTAGAAATCAATGACATCATGATGTTTCCCATACAATTTCCTTGAATAACACCTGTGTACAATTACGGGCTCACATCCTTCTGTCAGTCCATGTGTGCGCGTGTGTGTATGTCTGTTAAAGGAAGCCTCTCCGAAAGCTCTGAATAAAAACCACAGGCTATGCCTGTCAAGCACGTCAACCTGTCAACACCACTGCCCACAGTGACACTCAACCCCCTGGTGCCACACAGGCCACAGCAAGCGCCGAGCTCGCCTGTCCTACGGCACCCAGGCGAAGGGCTCCCTCAGCGGGATACCAAGCAGCAGGTCCAGCTATGCAGCCCAACCTGCTTCTTCCCCACCGTCCTCCATACCTTGCTTTTTCTCCACGGGGCTCACATCAGCGTTACGTTGAAGCCTTTTCATTTTCAAGAGCGTATGAGAGCCAGTTGTTTGCCAACGTGTTTCTCCCCCTTTTGAAATTTTGCCGGAAAAACCCAACTGACACCTTCAGATTTGGTAAGTAGGATTTCTCTTATTCCATTATCTTTAAGAGCTGCTCTTGACATACACAATATATACTGTACGCATATTTGTCTCGTTTATCCTTTCTGGCGAAATCTCATTGTACTACAAAACTGGTCTTTTGACTATTGTGCTCTTTCGTCTCGACCCGTCATCTGGCGGTCACAGCGACCGTCCCAGCTTTGCCAGCAGTGATTCACAGTAGATAACTTTACATATTTCATAGCACACTGCTCGTTTGGAATGTTGACAGAATTATACCATGGGTGTGGAATGAGGGTCTTTCATACATTTTATGAATTGCTGAAAATGTGTAAAGAAAGACTTAAACTTTCCCTTTCTAATTGGAAACATTAATCAGGCACGTTCTCTGATAACGTGTCTCCAGCTTAGCTATACTACTGAGGAATGGGGGCTTCAGGGGAATTCTGGGTGTCACAGGCAGGTAAATAATGCTAACAGTTTGAGGAATTCACATTATTCAAATGCTCAAACCTGTCAGTGTAAGCATGTATTAATCCATTCAGTCAAAGGGGCTTAGATGGGGGTAACATTTTTACACACTGCCCAGTATAAGAATACATGTAATCTTTACTACAGTCACTTATGCATACGTACAGTGCCACGTCCTCTGTGATTTCCTCATATAATATGCAGGGTGTGCATCATGTGAGGAAAAAGGGCCACCGAAACATTTTGCATTAGTAAATAATTGCTATTGAAATTGCATTTCTTAAATATCATGTGCAGATGTTAATTTTCGTGTAAAACTTTGAGAAATGCCATTGTACTTAGGAGGAAGGCACTACACTGTCTTCAAAATTCAAGCCTACCGAAACAGAGGAAAGTCCACAATGGGATCAGTGCAGACATTATTAGAAATCTGCCTGTATTGTGTCATGATCATAACCACATTCAAGCTGGTCCACTGCGGTGTGGAAGACTAGTGATTTTGTTGTTCTTACTGTCAAAATTGACAACAAAACATGGTCTACCTCACAGCTGTGTGACAAATACACCTGCGTGGCAGGTGTGAGTCATATGAATCATGTGTAAACAAAAAAATTATATGAGAAATAGACGAGTGTCAGATAGAAACCAGAGTGGTTTTATTGCACACTGATGCTTTTTAAAGATGCTCTTTTTCACCCCGTGTTTCTCTTTCAAGTTCTACTTCTGCACAAGGAAAAATACATCAAGGGGTTAAAAGCAGGAGACTGTCTGTATTTATTGCTAATAAATGTGCTTATTGCAAAAATTTGTATTACAAACCATCAGTAATGTAGTTAGCTTGCCACATGATTGTACCATATTAAAGTAATGCTCCAATTTTACAATGCACTATGTACAATATTCAAACAACAGAAAGAAGTACTCGCAGTAAAAAAAAAACAGAACATTTACCTCAAATACACTCAATGGCCTTTTTATTTATTTTATCTGCTCATTAAAGCAAACTGCCTGCTGATACACACACAGGGAAGCATGTGGCTGTGAACCGAATATATATACAGCAGGCAGGAAGGGTCAAGAGGTTCTGTTATTGTGCGGCTGAGCATTATGATGACTAAGATGAGTGATCTAAGCAATTTTCACCATGCTGTGGTTGTTGGTGCCGGACATGGTGGTTCCAGCATCTCAGAAAGAGCCCCCGGATTGGCATTTCCATACGTTACAGTGTGTGGAGTTTACAGAGAATGGTGTGATAAACAAAAACATCCAGTCAATGGTCCTGCTGTAGTCAAAAAAAAAAAAAAAATAACTGAGAGAGGATAGAAGAAAATGAGCAGACAGTATGTGTACCTCATTATGTGGCCAATGAATGTAAATATCATCATGTGGATTGTTCCCAATCCACGGTTTACAGTGCTGTGATAAAAAAAAAATCACTGTTTATATCTTTTAAACCTAAAAGGTGTATATTACTAATGAAGTATATGTGAACTCCTGCAGAAATGTTTGGTTCAGCTATCAGCCTATAACAGACATCTACAAAATAAGCAATACCGCTTTGGGACGGCGATATAATGAGAAGCAGTGACTGATTTATAAATATGTACAAGTATTATATTTATTACTGCATGCAAAATCTTATATAGATATGCAGTTGTTCCTGTGTATACATTATTTTCATTTTGAAGAATGTTTTGCTTTTGAAGATGTTTTTTGGGAATTTAATGCACAAGAGTATTGTTTCATGAAACATTATCATTGTAGAAAACCCATTTTAAATAAATATTGTCTATCATGTGCCATTTGTTGTCATCCATCCATCCATCCATCCATCCATCCATCCATCCATCCATCCATCTCTAGACCTATTCTCCTGGTGAGGTCACGATGGCTGCATGTTTGTCAGACCTGACATCTCTTTTTAATGCCACAAAGCAGGGGATGCCCTGATGTTTCCAAAGCAGCTGGGTGATATAATTCCTCCAGCACGTCCTGGGTCTGCCCTGTGGGACGTGCTCAGGATAGCTCCTTTGGGAGCAGACTATGTGGCATCCTTTTGAGAAGGCTAAACCACCTCCACCGAGTCTCCTTGATCCAAAGAAGCAGCAGCTCTATTTTGATGTCTCTCTGGATCTCTGAATTTCTCACCCTGTCACATAGAGGAAGCCCAGCAACCCTGCAGAGAAATGTCACCTCGGCTACTTGCACTCATCATCTTGTACCCACAGCTCACGACCATTGGAAGAAAGGAATGTAGGATGAGCCTTGATCAAATGGCTTAGCTTCTATTTCCCCACCATGGATCTGTTCAGTACCCGCAAAACTGCAGCCTCTCAACGATCAGCTTGTCAATCTCCCATTTCCTTAACCTGTGAACAAGATTCAGGGGAACCTCCTTCAATAGACGGCATCTTTCCCCTTACCTGAAAGACGTAATCCACTCTCTTCAGCTCGAGCGTGTCGGCACCTAGTGGATGAATAAAGTTGTAAAACACTAGTGTTTACATTGTTTCCTTTCAGCTTTATTATTTAAGCAGCGCAATAAACATATAAAAGTGTGTCTTTATAAGAAAAAAGTGATCATTTAAACAGTGGAAAATTGTTTATCAGTGGAATGTAACACACTTCTATATTCTACATATTTTCAATATTTAGCTTTGATGTTTTGATTTCTGCAGGCTACATTTATTGTTAAAATGTAGACTTTATATTGTACAACAGGCGGCATTTTCGGAGCATTTTTATTCTTCCAACCCTCTTTTAAGATATCGTAACTCTTCATTGGCTCATATGCAGGGTTGACTAGAACTGAGAAATCCTTGACCAAGCTTTGAAAAACAATCTGTCTCTGGCTCATCCCAGTTGCACAGCGCAATTTGAGCTTTGTAAATTAAAATACTGTTGCAATTAAGATTTGATTTTGTTTAAGATTCATTTTTTGACATATAAATTATGCGCAATAAGTGTGGATTTTAGAAATTACAGAATATCTTTTAAAGTATATTTTCATTCAGTATCATACTAACATATTAGTGTAAATATTAATGTATTTATGTGTTTAGGTTTTGATCGATCCACTGCCGTTTTTGTGGAAAGACTGTAGTCTTCACACTTCCAACCGAGAGTTCTTTGCATTCCTCTAGGATGAGAAGAGAAATCTTCAAAAAAGATCGTGTCTCCAAATAAAACATGACAAACGAGTCATTTCATGAGTGGGATGTCGTGGCATTGTAAAAATTCACCCTATAGATACTTTCCAGGTAACGAAGTGATTCGTTTTATAGTTCTTTATTGGTGAAAAATATTACAGCTAGCAGACAAAGGCACAATGAAGTGTGAAGGATCCAAACAGGTGCATTTTAAAACTGGGATGAATCTTCTCTCCAGAATTAGCTTGGGGACACTGGAAGATGTTATACTGAGCTGGGTTCAGAGTTTTAACTTCATTCATCACCTTCTTCCAGATATCCTCCAGATGTTTCTGGACAGACTCGACCAGGGGTTTGATTTTGGCCTGAATTGAGTATCATCTCAATGTTAGAGGTCACAGGCTTCAGGCTGTCTTGAAGCTTCCCTGCTATAGAGGCTGCAGCTAAGGTTTTTCATCCTCAAAGTAGGTCCTGAAGGTAAGCAAATTCATGGTTACCAACCTCCACATTTCTTCTGTGGAACAAACTCTGTGCCAAATGAGAATCTGCTATATATGATAGAAATATACGGTGTGAGATAACTATGTTCATCAGCACAGGGGTACTTACTGAGCCATGTTGGTAACCTCAGGGTTCTTCAGTTTTTCAGCCAGTTCACACGTTGCATTTGCTAGTTTGATGGACATGTTTCTGGAAATACTTAGCTTCTCAGTATCAGTGGAGAGGTCTCTCTTTGCTATAGACAACGACTGCCTGAGAACACATAAAAACCATCCACTGTGATGATTGCAAGACAAGACACTGTTTTCTCATGGGTGAAACTCTACTCTCCATTCAAACAAAGCAAACTGATTAACATTAATTGCTATTAAATGAAATGCCAGCAACTGTAATCTTTAAGCAACAGTACATTTAGCTAACAAACCCTTACTCTGGATATTAATATGGTCCATACACACAAATGGGAACCAGAAGATATAGATAGACAGATACACACAAAAACATTTTGTTTTCTGGTTAATTGAGTAATCTCTTTTTACCATGGATCAGTACGAGTACAACAACGACATGCAGTGAGAGGGAATTTCATGACTTGTGATTGGATAGACACCTATATGAACAGCTGGGAGGTATTCATAGGATTTTAATGTCTTTTTAATTTAAATGGTTTTTAATCTGAATTTTAATTTCATTCAGAAAAGTTTAAACCAAACTAAAAATGTAACAATGTACAATGTAAAGTCTATCCCTAAGCGCTGCGATCTTTTTTTTTTTTTCTTTTTAACTAGTTTTTCTCATAAAAATATTCAGGCCTGAAAATGTCTTATTAATGGAACCAGGTAAATTGTTAACATTTTCATATCAAATACAAGAAAATATCTTTAGTCATTGCACAGCAAAATGAATTGACCAAGTAGCTGTAGACATACTGTATGTGGCTTTCCCATCAGATTCGTGGAATTTCTACTTGTATCACATGGGTATTTAGAAGCTTCATGCAGAACTGGGACCCCATCTCAGATGGACATCCTTAGCTTCTGTGAATGGGCATGTCATTTCCCATAGGACACTATACCATCTTGAATCAGATTATGCTAGGGTAAGTAAACATTATGACGGCTGACCCCCAATGTATGTCCTGCCAGAGGAAAGATTTCCAGTGTTCTAAAGAGGAATGCTTACTCCACAAACAATAACCAAACAGTCATGTGCTTTGCTACCAAACTAATCTACAAGAAATCTGACCACATTCACTTTCCATTTATTCAACTGCACAGGGAACTGATATCTTGATGATTTAATCATTATGTTAACATGAGTGAACGTCAGATTGTAATAGTCATTTAGAACTACTACATTGTAGCGGTTTTCTGCACACAACAACAGCAGTCTGTGGGTTTATGTTCAGTACAAATATTAATTAATTGCAACAATGTAGAATGACATACAAATAAGTCTCCTCTAAATAAATTGATCAGGAAGGATCTGAATCTGGTATTTGAAAATTTGTGCAACAAAAGTAATGTATTCAGTTTTTCAGCCATGAATACCAGCGCAAAACATGAAGATAGATTGATACATGGATGTTATGGCATATGGCTATCCTTAATTAAAACTCAGCTATATTCTCTAATTGCGTTCAATATTAAAGGTTCTTTCACATTGGGGTCATTGACATCACTGCTGGAGTACTCCATCAAAACTCTGCTGTCAACACCAAATGTCTTAAAAATTTGCATGGGAAACATGTACCAGGTTCTGCAAGAAACACTTCAAAAATGAACTGAATTTAGGGGGATCAGTGCCTGGTACTGTCGTCTCACACTTCCAGTGTTGGGGTTTAATCCCACTTCTACTCTGTGTGTATAGAGTCTCCATTTTCTCACCATGTTGTAGAGAATTCTTGCAGTTGCTCCAGTTTCCTCCCACAATCTAAAGACATCATTTTATGTTAACGCTTTCATGCATGAATTATAAGTGGCTGGGACATTTTTTGATTCTCTTCAATTCTTCTTTCAGGATTAAAAACATATTCCGAAGTGATTGTACTCCAGTTGTACTTTTTAAAAAGATGCATGTATTGCACTGCATGTATTTGACTACTTAAGGACAAGTAACACAGATCAAATTACTAATAATGTTGACAGTGAATTTTGGCTGAAGCTTTTGCTCCTTTTGGGAAACATCTCCTAAAGAGGATTTCATACAGCATTATAAATGAAAATGATCCATATATTTGATAATAGGATTTAAGCAGTAGCTGTTCACTATAGTAAGCAGGATACATGAAAGGGTTAATTGGTGCCTGTAACTTGCCAGCTCTGGGTGGAGTCTTTGTATCTATTTTGCCCTAGAATGGACTTGTATTACAACTAGCATTGTGCCTTATGCTGCCTGGGATAGGCTCCAGGTAAGCCTAACCAGGATAAGTGGCTGACAGTTGAATGAATGGATAAATACAGTATGTATTTCCATGCATGTAGATAGGAATTATTGTGTAATAACAGCGATGTTGTTTTGACATTTGCAGATGCATTACACAGAACAGTTATTAGAGCAAACGGTACACTACAGGCATTGAAGCAGTTGTGTCAATGAGCAGAATGAAGGGTTTAAATGATAGCTGACAACAAGCTGACAAGTCCACATGCTTTCCAAGGCACCAGGCACATATGCATGAACAGAAATTATCATACATGTTATAGATTACATCTGATATGAAGGAGGAAGCACTAACATCACAACAGTTGCTTTCTCATTGAAATAAATAGCAGGATCTGACAAACATAATGATTAGTCACACTGTATAAGTATATAGCTGAAGTATTAAACAGGTTGCATAAATAATGGGATTAATGCACATATAATTAGCAAATTACTTCTGCAAATATTTATCGGCATGTATTAGTGAGTCTAAACACTTATGGATAAGTCGCTGTGCTAAAGACATTAAACGCTGCAAATGTTAAGGGTTTGATGATTAATGATTAAGGGTTGAGATGAAAAAATTATTCCTTGTGAATTACGGACCTGACAGTAGCTCTATGTCTCCATCTGGTGGTGACCTGGATGTATTTTTTATCTTTGCAACTGAACAATACCACACCCCACCACAACCATGTCAAACGTCTTCCTTTCTGTAACTCACTAGGTGAGATGTTCAGCAATTCAGAACAGGCATTCAAACCCTCTGCTTCAGAAAATTCCCATACATAACAAAACATTTGAGCCCAGCTTCAGTTTTAGATTACAAGATTTTGAAAATCATGTGCTGGTGACCTGGCAGCGCATTTGGTGGCCTAAGAGGGATGTCAGCATGTGACAGAAGTCAAAGCTGGCTGTGGAGACACCAGTGGGGGTGGGCCACAAGGTGCTGGTCAGAAAGCTACCTGGGGAGTGGCAGCAGGTTACCCCGTGTGTGGGAGATTGTCCAGGTGACAGAGTGAGAGGGGCAATCCAAGTTTTGTGGCAAAACAGCTGTATTGATCTAAGTATGGTGGAACAGTATAGGTTAGAGCACACCTGGATGTCTTTGTAGTGCATGACAAGGACTGCACATACTAGAGTTTTGTGCAGCATAAAATCAACACTGACACCATGTCATTTGAAGCCTCGCTAATGTTGCCCCACTGACAAAGTGGCACACAAGAGAGGACTCACTGGATTGTCTAGCAGCCTCTGCATTGACTGTTGTCCTTGGAAAGAAGGATGGCAGCTGGCAGTTCTATGTTCAGTACTTTCATTTCAACACCATCAGCAAGATTAACTTCTACCTGCTGCCTCACAGCAACGATGTCTTCAGTACATTTGTTAGCTTAGTCTGGTTCAACTCCCTTGACTTGCAGAGTGGCTGCTAGTTCTCTAGAGGCCGAAGAAAAGGTGGAATTCTCCTTGGGCCAGGGTCCATACCAGTTATAAGTCATGCCGTTTAGGCTCTGCAACACCCCTGCCACCTTTGAGGAGATGATGGAGCAAAAGCTTGTTGGTATACCATGCAGCTACTATGTGGTGTACTTGGATGACCAGCTGGTACAAATCCCCAACTTTTGTGCCACCCTGGCCAATCTGCTGAAGATTTTCACCAACATCCAAACCTGAAACTAAACTCAGCTATGTGTAATTTCCTCCAGCAGTAGGTCACTTTCCTTGGACGTGTGGTCAGTGCCAGCAGCATTACGATGGATCCCAATAAGATCACCATGCAGCACAGTTAGCCTACACCATAGTCCGTAGTTGAGCTGTAGAGCTTCTGAGGCATGTCTTCTTATAATTAGCAATTTGTTAAGGTGTTCACCAACATTGCTGCTCCTCTCACCTACCAGACTATAAATGTGGTCAAGTTCCAGTGGTCACCAGAGTGGCAAAGGATTTTCCAGCAACTAACAGAGGCCCTATCAGGCATAACAGAGTCCACTGGGTTCATGCCGGCCATGCTCATGTTTGGGTAGGAGCAGTACACCCCAGGGACTATAAAATGTTGGGTACCACAGAACCAGACATCAGTGGAGAGCCTGGGCTGGTAAGTAACTGACACTTTCACCAGTGTGCAATTTGACAATGCTGGAGCTCACCAAAAATGGGAGTGTGACATGAGGTGCTAGGGGAACCATCTGTGCTGAAAACCGTGTCTGGCTCTTAAATCCACAAAGCAAAATTGGTGTCATCATGATGGTTATTGTCGTGGTGTGGTGAGCAGCATTAAAAGATGAGCAATCTCCTATTGTTCGTGTACTTCATCCACTTGGCATTACAAAATGTTGCTAATTATCAGCAAAACTGAAACCAATGACCTAATATCAAGGAGAGGGGAAAAAAGCTGAAACTGCTAAATTAACTAATATATTTATGAGCTAATTGTGCCTTATGTGTTACAGATATCATTAGAAAAACTATTTTTTTCAGTTGTTCAAATCATTCTTCATTCACCCATCTGCAGTATTTTTAACCACGTACTGCATATATATTAATGTTTTTATAGGTGAATTATAGGAAGTTCTTCGAATGTCTTATTACATACAAGTTATATATTTGGTATCTCAATTAAATTTAAAAATGTATCGTTGTTGTTACTTGATCGGATGTGTGATCGCCATACTGAAGGACTCATGAGGCACTTCCGTTTTACTCTTTTTGATTCCGCCTACTAATATAACTTCCGGGTTACGGCATGAGCTCCAGGTTCACGTAACAGGCCGTTTAATTTGTAGACGTAGCTGTTATGCTTTATAAAGCGCCATAAAGATTGAAAAATAAAATTAATTTCGGTTTATCACTTGGTTGGTATTCGAAGCAGCTAATCGTACGGAATTATATCATTCTGGTGTAGACGTAAAACAGTAGTCCGCTTGTGTCCGCGCTGAAAGAAAGCAAACAAGCAGGATGTCGGACGTGCTTGATCTCCACGAAGCGGGAGGCGAGGATTTTCCTATGGACGAAGACGGCGATGGTAAAACGAGGCATTTTCCCCCCCTCTTACGTTACTTAAACGTTTTCCTACTTGTTCGGCTGCAGGGGAAGTTTCATGGGTCTTTTGCTGTTTACTTTTTATTCATCTTTATGAATGCTAGGTACCACGGCACACTTTGGTACTTGGAGATTTTCTTAAGGCTGGTGATTTACAATGAATTCAGTAACTGCTTTGCCTACGAACCCGCTTTCTACAGGAACCGGTCTCCATTTCGTCCAGATCGACTCCCTATAAAACTGCTGATTATGTGATTTCTTTTTCCAGCGGTATTTCTCTTGTTTCAATACTGATTATTAAAGAGATAGAAGTTGTGAATCTTTAATTCAGTGAGACTGACAATATTTTTAACTCATTTATTAGAGGCACCTTAGACCGATTTATTTAATGAATTTTCTCATTTTCCATTCTCTGCTTGTGTCTTTTCTTTTTAGAGAGCATTCACAAGTTAAAAGAAAAGGCAAAGAAGAGGAAAGGACGAGGTTTTGGATTAGGTATGACTTCGCTTTTTCCTCTCCATTCCCCAGTTGATACAGCGAGCAATGTTTGTTCCAGTGTGCACTTGACATTGTCACAGATCAATGTTAAACATATGTACCTTATTATTCGCTTGATGAACATCTTGTTGTCAGTAAATGTCTATTTCTGTATACGTTTTTCATTTTTATTTGGGAATCATAACCCAGCCTTGTTTCCTACAGAGGATGGAGCGAGGTCTCGAGTGAGAGAGGATTATGACTCAGTGGAACAGGAGGGTGATGAGCCGGGTCCACAACGCTGTAAGTGCAAAGAAAACTGTTCGGTTTGACAGACGTGTCAGGAATGTTTCCTAGAAGCATATTAGGGCTGTGATGACCGAGTGGGTAACACTGCAGTGTCATATATCCAAGGTTGAGGGTCAAATTGCATCTCTCCTTTGTGTGTGTGTGTGTGTGTGTGTGTGTGTGTGTGTGTGTGTGTGTGGAGTTTGCATATTCTCACCATGCTGTACAGATTATCCTCAGGTATTCCAGTTTTCTCCTGCAGTTCAAAGGCACACTTAGGCTAAGTGGCATCTTAAAATCCCTCCCCCGTAGTGTGTGCCCTATTTTTATGTTCTTATCTCCTTTGCTGTCAAGCTGTAGAGGGCTGGATCCTCTTTGTCACCGGGGTGCATGAGGAGGCTACAGAAGAAGACATAAATGATAAATTTGCTGAGTTTGGAGAAATAAAGAACTTGCATCTCAACTTGGACCGTAGAACAGGCTACCTTAAAGTAAGGCATGCAATTCAAAATTGTCGTTTATTACTCTACTACTTGGACAATAAAATTCCTTGTGTGCTTAACATATCAGGTTCTACTGTATACCAAGAATGTAGTTCCTCAGGACTACACTGGTTTAAGTATAGCTTGTAGTGATAGTATATGCATTTACTGCTTTGTCCCTCATGCAGGGATATGCACTGGTTGAATATGAAACGTACAAAGAGGCACAGGCAGCCATGGAGGGGCTGAATGGGCAGGACTTAATGGGCCAGCCAGTCAGTGTGGATTGGTGCTTTGTAAGAGGACCACCCAAGAACAGGAGACGGTAAGGGCCCATATCTCGGACACATTGCATCAGATTATCATTGTTGTTTGTCTTCTTACACCTTTTGTTTGTCACTTTATCAAGTTATATTAGCCTTCCAAAATGTTTGCCACTTTTTTTTTTTCTTTTTAATCAAATTTGTGCTGTGGTGCAAGGATATTTACTTAAGTCTTATCTGGGGTGATTATTTAAAATCTTTTATCCCTTTTTAAAGGCTGTTACAATAATCTGACCTGTCTGACGCATTTAAGTCTGCAGTATTTCTGGACTATTATCTTGTTCAGCTAATTGTTGAATAGCATTCTGCATGTATCATGATGGGTTCTGTAATAACTGTGTTATGGTGCCGCATGTTCATAAATATATTTTTCATATTTGTTATTGAATAAATTCTACATTGGACAAATTGGTCTATAGCCACGGTTTCCGCTTTTCGCAGGGGTGGGCGAAGACGGAGTCGAAGCCCTGACAGGAGGAGGCGCTGATTTCGTTCATCTGCATGTCCATCAGCGACAGCTGCACCAATCAGATGTTAGTGGGGGAATTTAGGACATAGTGAGAAATTTTGTCATTGAAGCAGACTTTATTGCCATTTTTAAGCTTGGCAATAAAGGCCTCATTTTTACATGCATGGCATGACTGTTTAAGTTTTTACTTGTGCACAAAGTGAAACTTTTTTTTTTTGTATTGAATCTTATTAGCCTTGCTTAGATATTTATATTCTTTTTGAGCTTTATATGTCTTTTAAAACGTAGCATAAAACTGTGACGATAATTTTAGGTTCATCAAGAAATTGACTGCATATTTTGTTACACATTGTTTATGCTCATTTAAACTTTTTTTTTTCTTTCCCCAACCAGATATTCATGACCTCATGTAGGTCTGTAGAGCAGCTCAAGGGGGTCTGTAGAAACATTGTAAAATTGATCCAGTTTTACAAATGGTGTTAAGGTTAAGGGATTCCTGACCTCTGGTCTGTTTTTGCTGATGTGACAAATGATGCTTGAAAACCCATGGTGGGTGGGAGTATCCTGAACTACCAGTCAGTCCTGGTGATAGCCAGCGTTGATTTGGTTTTTGGGGTTGCTCTCACCCATCGTGTTCTGAATCCTCATTTGTTCCATCACTAAACTTTTTCATAAGGGTACTATTTGTTGCATTTCTTTCAAATCTAACTTTGTGTTTAAAAATCATTAAATGTGTTGCATGTAATCTCATCTTTTGTCAAACTGTAAAGTTTTAATATGTATGGTGTAACATTTTGACAGCGTTGCTTTCAAGCATCCATCCATATTCTGATAATTTCCAGTCTATCACAGGGGACATACACAGTCGTACTGTGGACAGTTCACATTCACCTCTTAGTTTTACAGAAAACATATTAATTCCAGACACAACCAGTGAGACTCAAACCCTCGGCTCTGAAGGGGTGAGGCAACAGTGTTACCCACCAAATCACTATGGCAGCTTTGATCTACACCACATACAGAGAAATGGCTAAAGCCAAGTAGTAGTCCTGTAATTGACTGGTATCCTGTGCAAGAGGTGCACAGTGCTGCCTGGGACAGGGTTCATTCCTCCCACAACCTTGACCTGGGTACGTGGCCGATGGATGGAATATGTGTTTGTTTTCATGCATCCGAGACCCTAGCTTGGGTGATCTGTTATTACATTATGACTGTGTGATGGAGACCAAGCGTACCGCTTGATCTGATGTAAATCCTCTCATCCGGAAGACCGTGACCTCCTCCACATTTCACAAAAACCTTTAAAGGAGGTGGTCCCACTTGATGAGCTCCAGTTAGCTTCAGAACAGAACCCTGCATCCTCCCCACTCCATCTCTACATTTACACGAACTGGCCTCAGTTCACTTCCTGCTGACTGGCCTCCCTTCCTCTGCATCTGAGAGGAGCCCTCCTTCTCGAACGATAGTCCATGCTAATGTCCTCTGGGTGAGGCACTTGAGAATTAGTGTCAGGAGCGTGGGAATTTAATATGATGGGAACCAGGCCAGTGATACCAGTGTTCACTGCTGTGGCTACTACAGATGTTTGATCCCTCGGCCTCACAGCATACTGTTAAGTGCAGATTCTACCCATTTCCAAAAAGTCCAATGTCAAAAAGCAGCTCAATGAGCAGTTATAAATGGAAAAGATTTTAGAATGCTATTACTGTTATGAAGGGAAAGTAAAAAAGGAAAATTTGTATACATTTGTATAGCATGTTTCACTATAATAAATGCTGCTTGGAGGTGTATAGATTAAAATGGATTAATGTTCAGTTGGTTGGTTGATTAAACTTTATTGTCCCCATAGGGAAATTTGGCTTGGGCACAGTACATGGTTGCTTCATAATAAAAACACACATTACAGAACGTCACATCATGCAAACAAACAAGCATTTGAATGTCATTTACAACATGGTGCTTAATAATCTGTAAATTCAAATTAAAATGCACTTTGCTCTATTATATTAAAAATGTAAGCTATAAGAATAAAGTTCAAATATTAGTATGTTTATTGCAAAGTGCTGGCATATTTATTACACATTATTCATCAGCTTAATAGAGGCTGGGACAAATGATAGTTTTAAACGATTTGATTTGCACGTCGGCATGCAGAGTCTTCTTCCTGACGGTAGGGATTCATATTCAGGGAAGAGGGGGTATTGGGAGTCGGAAATAATTTTCTTTGCTTGTTGCATAGCTGCCTGCTCATACAGCCTTTGTATAGACTCGCATTTTCTCCTCCCTATGATTTTCATCGCTGTTTTGTGCATGTTGACAAGCTTGCTTTTTACCTGAGCTGTTAGGTTGCAAAACCAAGTTGTAAATGCGTTCCTTGATATTTCAACTGAAAAATGTGTTGCGAGTTTCACAAAAGGCCAAGTGATGAATTGTGCAAAAATTCCACTTATGGCGTGTTTATTTTTGATGGTTCTGTCAATCTCCCTGTAGCCCCCTTCAGTTCAATGCTTTTTACTCCACCATCAGTTCCTGTGTTACCATCACCTGGGTGGGCATCTGGCACCTGGACCAGGTTCAAATGTCTCGCCTCAAAATGTAATCCTTGCATTTATTATTTTTGAAACATCAGTACCATGGATAGCTCTTTATGACCCCCACACAGACATATCTCCACAAGGGGACAGTATACACCCACGGTTATGGCATGTGTGGTTTTCTGGCAGCCATTTCAATCTACAACTAGTTCTAGGTTTCGCTAGGGGAGCGAAAAATAAGACTAACTCGTATATTAAATATCTGAAGTATAATTTGCATGGCAAGCAAATCTTGCAACAAATTTGCATTGACAGTTGTCTTTATCAAGCACTGCGTGACAATTTAAATATTTGCCCATTTGTTAAGTATTACATTGCATTCGTTTCAGTTTGACATTACACATTTTTGAACATAATAATATGAAGGTAAATTTCTCCCTTCTTGCATGAACTTGAAAAATGTATTTACCCAGTAACTTTTTTTATTCTTAAATTATTTGTAAAATGATATCTCTCCGTAGCTTTTCTCATAAAGTTTTGCTTTTTTTCCTTCAGTTTGCATTCAATTGCACGGCCTTCATGAGTTAATATGAAATGCAGGACTGTTATACAGTACTGTCACTGTATCAAATAAATCATTTGCGTTGTCCCCATTACCCTGACATGGTTAAAAGGTTTAAACATCCATGGATATTGTATTATTGCTTATTTTCTATCATGGAATCCGTACACGCTTGGAAAATCGAAATATAATGAATATATCCTTGATCTACAGACTATTACTGCGAATGTTCAGTAACTACGGAAAAAATTCGGTAACTAATTCATTTTTCAGCTTTTAGCATTTCTCACGGTATGTAGTTCAGCGGTTAGTCATTGTTAGCCAGTTGTTCTATGAAAAGAATATAGCTGCACACTATTATTTATGGGGAAAAGTATGAGTCATATATTTCCAGTGCAGTAATTGGCGTTTTGCTCCGTTTGGACTCTGCAATTCAGTTAAAGACGAAGCAGCTTTTGGAATTGCAATACAGAATAGAATGATTAATAATTACATTCCGAGAGGTCACATTTATTTATTATATAGTTTAGCGACATTCTGACTAAGATTTTGTTTAGGTATAATTGAAAGCCTACTGGCTGTGACTTGTACAAATATGAAATGAACGCCGTGTTCCATTTTGCTGTACTGGCCCTTTAAGAGGAGAAGCCGCATCCTGCTCCCCGCTTCTCCATAGCGCCAGTGTCATTTTTCGCAATGGCGACAATGTAACTAGTGAACTGGGGAGACGGACCTGAAGGTGCGTCGCGTATTTCCCCGCGGCATTCAGACTGATGGGCATCCATTCTCTTATCCTGATCGCTAATAATATGTCCCATGTGACGACTTTGCGGGGGGAGCGCTGAGAAGCATGGATCTGCGCCTTCTGTGCGTGGCGCACAAACAAGTTAAAGTAAGCTGCCTGGGTCTTGATAACACAGACACACTCCGGGATGCAGAGGGTCAATCGGCGGCGATGTGATGCGCACCGAGCCGCTTCTGTCGCCCTGTCCCTAAAATGCGGATCATAGGGTGGCTTTCAGCTTAACTCGACTTGACTGGCGATTTCTCGACTTCGGACCTCTGAGATCTGCAACAGGAGACACCAGAATGTTAACAGGGTCCAAGACGACGTTCAAAGTGAGACAGATCGTCCCCGATATGAAGGTTGGTGAATTCACTGGAATATCATTTCGGTGCCGTCTCTTCACTTTCATCATTTTCCATTTGTAACTTAAGAAATGCCAGGCTTCATTATAAAGTGCCGTCTGGAAAACTTAGATGCTGGGGGTACTCAGTTAATTCAGTTTACTAAATCGTTTGGAATTTGTTTATAATAATATTATTAATCATATTTATTCATAATATTTCATAACTTAGCTTTTTTAATTAAGAGAAAAGGGTTTCCTTGAAAGGTCACTATGTAAGAATATATTTAATAAAGTAATGATATAACCGTTAAGTTTTATAGCTGATGAGACAGTATATTCAAAGTTTATGTTGTTGGGTAAACCAGAGCTAAAATGCCTTCATAATCATTCAGCCCACATGTATAGTATAACTTTCCACATAAATGATCAGCAGAGGCGCCAGCATGTTTCGTTTAAACACATGGCCCCCGTCTTATACACTATAATTATGCGTGGGTAGACAATAAAGGAGCATTGTTATAAATAGGCTGATTCATAAAACATACATCAGTATGAGTATGTTTGCTCATTTCGTTATGGATTTACGTGGGCAGTGCTACAGTTGGGTGACTTTTATGAAAGCCCATGATGTTCAGAGTATACTCTCACCCAGGATCGTTTTCGGTACACCTTTGGTATAGGAACCGAAGTATTACAGGCTGTGGAGCCTCTGTTCATTCTGCAAACTGTTAATTAAAGTTTGCTCTTCTGCGTCATGAGACGTGAACATAGCTGTATCTGTATTGTATGATGAGTTAATGTGCTTTTACTAATCTTCTATGATCTTGATGCGAGAAATGTACACCTCTGGCAAACTTTCGCTTTGTCAAAGGTCCTGGACGTCCCACAATGTGACTGATAACTGGGGTTAAGTCATGCGTGCTAAAAGTTAAAGTTTGGTATACATTTGTGCTGTTTTGCACTATTGGCGGGCCTCAGTGGCCAATGTCCTGCAGGCACTGCTTGACTCGCGGGAAAAGATAGTAGACCTGTGCCTACCTTCTCAAGCATTACTAATGTGCAGGGCAGATGTGACGTGTCCCACATCGAGTTACCATGGACACCACCTTAGATGAAAAAGGAAATGTCAAAGGGCATGTGAGGAGCCTTCTTACCTCCTTTAGCCTGACAATGGACTCTACAGTGAGCTCTGCCATTTTACTTTTGAGTAAATTGCCCACCCGAATTGTTCCGGTGAAATACATTGTTAGGTCCATACATATCTGGACTGTGCCACAATATTCATAATAAATACACAAACACTTATGCCCTAACTGTACAGCTGTATGAATGAGCATAATTGTAAAGTTGTTAAGCAACAAAAAAGAGGTAAACTATCACGGCTCTCATATGGATAGGTTTGTTTTAAAACTGTTTTAAAATATCAAATAATGGAAATTATTTGACTTACAAACTTTTTGATATGATCCAATTTCTTAGATATTCAGATACACAAAGTGACAAATATTATATTTTATAGCAATTAACATATCGCAGAAAAAATATAACAAATACACATAACTCTCTGTTATAAGGTATATATCAGAAGCCTAATGTGAACACTAAGTACAGAGACTTTGAGTCAAAACCCACATTTCCATGTTTATTTACATTACAAAGCTGCAGAGAAATGTTTCTATGATAGCCTTACCGCTGGCAGAATAGTACAGTCCCTTTGCCATCTTTTAAGGATTGATGTATACCTACTAAATGGGTTGAAACTTAAAGCCAAAACTGTGTGCACGCCACTGTGTTGAGGTTTCAGTCGTCATTTTAGAGAGACTCTTTAACAGATGGGTGACCAGCTGGATAAAATGATGCTGATGCATATCACCTTTGTATTTTTTTATGTAGAAAAGTACAAACTTGCTTTGGCAGGAAGTAAGTTTCCCAGAAAAAGTCTGGGATTGAGCATCCCTGTGTCAATCCGCATCGTTATTTTGGAGCAGAGTTGTCCCTCTGCTGTTTGGTATTGTCAGCTGTATATTTCATGCACATTGCTGTGCTCAGTTTTCAAGCTTAAAGAAAGGTTTAGATTCACATTTAATAACTTTTTCTGGTCTGAGGTCTTAAATCTGTAAAGGCAATATCTCCCTACTCTACTGCTGAGTGTCCCTGCTGTTTGATGACAGAAAGAGGTTGAGTGTGTCGCGTGCATTATGGGTATTTGGAAAGGGCCAAAAGAGGATATCGCAGGCAGGCCGGGTCTGCTGTTATTTTAATGTTAGAGTACTTGATTGTTTTTTCCCATGGGTGGTTGATGGACCAGGCAGATAAACAGATACTGAATGTTAGTAGAAATATCACAGTCACACCATGAGGTCCAGATCCTCAGAAATCACATTTGAAGTACACCAGCAGCAGAAAGAGATTTTAAAAGATACATTTGCAAATACGAAAATATATTTATTGTGACTTAAAAAAAAAGATTTGTCAGTATATTGTGTATCAACTACTGTATTTTTTGACCTGATTAATTGCATGGGTGGTGGCTCAGCAGTTTGCACTGTTGCCTCACGTCTCCTACAGTCCTGACCAGGATGAGAGATCAGGAAATGGATGGATGGAAAACCTTGATAAAACAGCTAAACTATAATCATACTTATGATGATAATTATGGCATTACAGCAAGTGTAAGTGTATGAAACCCCTTCATTTTAATCTATTGGAATAATACACTGCCTGGCCAAAAAAATAGTCGCACACCTTAATAATTTCATTGGATCACTTTTAGTTTTGATTATGGCATGTATTCATCTTGGCATTGTTCTGACAAGCTTATGCAGTGACTCAGTGCTTATTTTCGTCCAGATTTGCATCAGTCTTTCCCTGAGATCTTGTACTGATGATGGGAGAGTCGAGCCACTCCGTACCGTCTTCTCCACTGCATCCCAAAGGCTTGCAGTGGGGTTAAGGTCAGGATTCTGTGGTGGCCAAATTATGTGTGAAAATGATTCTTCATGCACCCTGACCTTAATCATCAATTATTTCTTTCTTATAATTCGGACAAAAAGCATTGCCAGAGCTGGGTATGACCAGTAAGCAGGCTGGTTCTTCCCATTTGATGATTGCCTGTTCACCTTGATCTGAAAATGCGGTGTCCTCTTTACCTAACAGTGAACATTGGTAACCATTCATAACTAGACTGGCTACAGCAGGGCCAGGACTACTCTGTCCATGGCAGGTAAAATGCAGATTGGACATGCATATATGAGAGAAATTTACTGCGTGATTCTCGATGTTGGCTGATTTTTCTTAGCGGGATTGTTTCATCGCAGTTGGAAACTACTGAGTACTCAGAGTTGGCCTTAAGTGTCGCTCTGGTTCCTTTTTGGCATCCCAGACTGGTGTGTCACAGTAGATTACCCAGGCCAGCAGCGAGTAAAACGAAACGCTCCAGTGGGCCAAGCTTATAAACGCTTGACCACAGCGTTGTCTTCTGCTCGGCTGCCTGTCTGTCTGACAGTGACAGGCCAGAGACGTGTGCTTTCCTCATAGTTCATATTTAATCACCAGTAAATCTGCCCGTCCCTGCTCTTTGCTGTGGTGTTTCCGCTCCGTCAGCAGTTTAGTTTTGATGTCATTAAAGTAAATTAAGCAGTACACACCCTCCTGTTTTCTCCAGTTTTCACGCTTTTTTGTGCTTCTTGGAGCCGAAGGTTTTCATTTTATTCCCTTGTGTCATTTCCAGCTGTATATCTTTAATACACCCGATAGTGTTTTTATAGTTGTAAAAATATACAGTCGACTTTTGTTGTTACGTTAAGCGTTATACCTGATATCAAAATATTCGATGTTTGAAAATAGCAAAACTTTTTTCTGTTAACAAAAACTATGATGGTTTTTAATGAGTCGTAGATGAGCGCACACAGTGTCTTAAATCTAACATGGCATCATAAACTGACTAGTTTAGGCTGGGATAATAACAAATGTAACAGCGACTTTTGGATTTTTACTTCTAGCTGTGAATGGAGCTGGGCTCCTCTAAGGAATTTGCTTTGCGTTGGCCGCCGCAGAATGACGGGTTGTCTCCAGAGCTCCCTGTGTATTTTTAGTGTTACTGGGGTCTAATTTTCACATTAAACATTCAAATGTTCGCAGTGGGATCAGGGAGCCGCTTTGTGTTTTTCGGGGAGTGTTATGGGGGAGGTAGGCGCTGCTGGAGTGTCACACCTAACTGTGCGCGATGGTGGGGGGTGGGGGGTTGCTGGAGTGTTGCTCCTTTGTGGTGCGCCTTGGCTTCGTAAATGAAAACGAACGACGGCGGCACTGGCCGAAATTGACTTTTTTATCGACCCTTACTGGATTTATGTGCCCTTGCTTTTAGTATATTGTGTTTTTAAAGAACAGAACTAGGTTATTAATTTTGGCTTTAATGAACTTTTATGTTAAAGAGTTAAAGGCACTAAAGTCTCAATGGGCAGAAATATCAGAGTTGATCTACTGGCAGGACATGAATGGGATTTCATTTCAGGCAGCCTTTTTTCTCAAGAAAATGTGAGTATTATAGTCAGCTCAGATTGGAACTCGGGGGAAAACAGTTGAAAGAGTGTACGTTTCCTGAGAGCAGAGCTCATTTGTTATTGTTTACATTTTAATCTAACTGGGAGGACTTCAAATGGGCCCAAAGCACAGTGGCACAAGGCAGTGCAGAGCAAAGTAGAAGACTAGCAGATAATAACTGAATTGAATCTGTCAGAGTTGGTTTTAACGGGATCTCATTTTAACTATTTCATGTAGCTCCTGTCAGATGTTTGTGTAATTGTGCTTGCTAGCTGTTCGGTTGTGTTTTCGTTCCTCAGCTGTGAGCTCGACTGCGTGTGTGTGTGTAAAGTGTTTTGAGAGGGGGGTAGTCCGGTCTCTGTTGTGGTGATCGCTGCGTAGTCTGGCCGAGTCGGCTGAGGGGAGGCATGAGCAATGGAAAAAGCGGCAATTGTACGACATTTCGTCCAGGAAACTACTCCAGGCCTTCATTCACCTGAGGTCTCTCAGACAAGGCTCTCACACAGCTCCACACATGACACACATCTCATACACAGTTACAGCCCGGCAGCCAGCTTTCCTGTCCCTCCCACACTCTGCTTCTTCGTCCGTTCCCTTTTCTTTACTTTTCCAGATTAATCCACTTTTGATTAAAACCTCTAACAGTATCCGTCTCATTAATTCACTGGCACATCTCAATGGGGTGACTGTGCATTTGATTAATAATCTCACTTTCCTTAGTACTCTCATTACAGTTAATTTGAAACAGTCGGAGCAGTGTGAAAAAAAATAAAACCTTGTAGTTTAGAGAATGAGTTTCCGGAAGCCTCTAAACAAAATGGAAGAGCACAAAGCTGGAATCCTGTGGAAAGTGGCGTTTTTCATGACTTGGCAAATCCAGGTGGCATGGCACTGAACACAAGTAGCCTGAAGTTTATCACAGAGTCAAATTATTTAATTATCTCACCATTTCGTGTACGCATACAAACAAAAACATCTACCTTGAGACATTTTGAAAATAACAGGCTGTTCTCTGCCCAGACATGAGGCATTTCTGTAAAATCCAGCTAAGAATTTATAGCACAATAGAGGTGGTCTGCCAGATGGCCACTGAAACTAAAGAGGTTATTAGAGGTGGGACTGTGCTTCATTCCTGGAATCACCATACATGCTTGAGAAAAGAAGGAACGCCTCACTGCATACACCTGAAACATGGAAAGAATTGGTGAAACATTCGCCAACAAGACACCTTGTAAAATTTTATAGTGCTTGCTTGTAACACCCTCCACGTTTGCTCTTTCATCGCAGGATGAGGGCAGTGCAGTAAATGGAACAGAACAATAAGAAACCTAAGACCCATAGGAGCGATCCAGGCTTTACTACGGAATGAGTTCTATTGCATTAGGATTTTAGGGAGGAGACTGGTTGGGTGTGAGGTCCAAGTCGAGGTCACATGTATTTTTAACTTGGGAGTGTTTTGTAATGACCCCAGTAATGGAGGTTTTCCTGATATTCCCCATATTTCCAGTTAGCCACACTTTAAGGATCTCTATAATTCTACTAGTGCGGTCATTGAAGCTCAAAATTAACATAGGGGGACAAGCATTTTAAGTAATTTTCATTATTCACAAAAATGTAAAACCGTAGAAATGTTTCTTTAAATGTGAACAGTGAATTCTACCAGAAAATTATTTTGCTGATGAAGTTATAACCTTCCCACTAAATATGCTTTTCCATATAATATGATTTTAGTTTTAGGAAATGTTTAGTTTATAGGGTTGTATAACAGTAAAACTATACCTTGCATTGTCAAGGCAGGTGTGAAGCCTTAATTATTTCAAAGGAATCCTGATTATGTTTATTTCTTAGTAAGTGTGATAAATTGCGGTATAACAGCATTTCCTTGTCATTTATATACAATAGTAATGATATTTGACGTAACGTACGTTGGCCAAAATTATGTCCGTCCGTCATTTTTGTAGCCTCCTTGGCTGGTTTGTGGCAGTCACGATGCTAACTGGGCATATATTTCATTCACAGAAGCTAATATCTATGAGCGTGCTGTACCAACTGTGGCTTCTTTGTTTGGTCAATCGCTTTTGTGTCGTAAAGGATCCTTCCTTGCCTCCTCTGTTGGTTGTCGCTCATGCCTTAGTCTTTGCTGATGTGCACAGCACATTCAGACAGAAGGAGGTGTACATTTCCCATTGACGGAACTCTAGACCTCCACAATCTTCTGGATCGTTTGACCAGCACTGTTATTTTATTTTGTTCTGGAAGTAATTTTGGCAGAAGGATAAGCCTGACGAGAAACGATTACATAATGAAACAAAACCAGGCAGGAGGAAGTCACATTTAAGGTGTAGATATTTAGATTTTTCAGAGATGCCCACTAAACATTGACTTGACTGAATTAATATTTTTTCCTCTCTGGATTCCTTATCCTCATGACAGATCACTGCAACATTAATTGACTGAGGCTTTTCCGAGTGCCAGTAGTGTGTCTGAGAACTGCAGAGAGGAAATAAAGGAAAGACTTATGGCGGTGAAATTGCGAAAACAGATTTCTCACTCCTCTTTGCGAGTTGCTCGCTCTGGGCTGATCCGGGTCCTTTAAAGACACTGGAGGAACGTATGAGTCTATTGATGTTGGCTCCAGCAAGGTTATGTCTGGAGAACACATAATCCAGGTGCTGAAATCCGCACACATCTCTTAAGCTGTCTGGGGCACGCCTCAGCCAAATATGGTGCCTGGACCTGAAGAATCCAGTCTGGGAAGCAGGAGAGGAACCTCATTTCTCTCCACTTGAGAGTTAAGCAGCCCTTTTGGAGTAGGCCTTTGTGCCTCTGTTGTTCTGACCACACATTGCATTCAGCAGCAATATTTCGTAATGCGTTTATTGTGTGGCTGCAGTTTCCTATTGTTTTGTTAGCTGAGTCAAAGCTGCTTACAGCTTCGTCTTAGAATTGTAAAGAATTCGCTCTTTGCAGTTATTTTCAGTCTTCTATAACGTTGAGTATCTTTTAGCATGCCCTTAAAAAATTTCAAGCACGAATTTGTAGACAAAATTAAAATTGTCCTGTAGTGTGATAGAAGTTAACAAAAAAGACCAAAAATGAATATCTTTTGGCCGTCAGAGAGTAGCCTGTTACAGTTTGGTGTAGACTCCTCCTGCAGGATACCAAAGGATGTCCCCAGAGAAGCAGTGTGTCAACACACGCTGGCGAGGGATTTCACCCGAATCGCTTCCACAAATGTCATTGCGTATAAATAGGCCGTGTGTAGGGCTACAGTAACAAGGCGCAGGATGAGTCACGTGTAGACGATTCTGTCAAGCAAACAAGCAACGTCCAAAAATGGCCTGCGTTTTCTCCCCGTGGAAGAAGCGTGGGCAGTGGAGCCCATCCTAAGTGGGTCCACATGTGTGAGTTCACGGTCTGGAAATAACTCCAGTGGCCTTGGATAATGATGCCTGTAAACGAAATCGGTGGCTTTGCATAACTCCTCTCAGTGGGAAAGCAAACCAAAACGAAATCAAGAAAATGGTCTGGGGTCACCTGTTAATGCAGAACCAACTGGATATAAGTGATGGACATGGCAGAGGTCGGAGTTTATATTGTCTTTTGTAAATTTCATTCTTATCTCTAGTATATCAGTGATGTTGAGGGCATGAGTGTTTAGGAATAGCTAAGCCATGCAATCCCAGAAGTCAGCTGCATTCAGGCAGTTATTTAGAAGCGGCTGGAAGCTACTAAACTAAGACAAAAATCAATTTGACTAACAATTTTGAGGCATATTAAACTGAGTTTTGTCTATAAGACCCAGTGTAGCTTCAAAGCCAGCTTGGAAATTTGATTTCAGTGTCTTTCAGTCCCGGATATACAGTATTAAAACAATTTGTGCCTGTCGCTCCTCTGTGGCTCGGTGGTAGCCGAATAACAGAAACTCCCGGCCAGACTGGCTGCTAAGATTTGTGTCCCTCGTCCCACAGGAAAGGATGCTGAACTACAGCGTGCTTCATGGGAGGTGCCGGGACCGGTTCGGCCTGCGGTGTTTACCAGGTCAGTACCTCCGCCACCGCTGTGCCAGCACCCACTTCCTTTTCCCTGTGTAATTACACCCGTGCTGGTCAAACTCCACATGCTGCTAGAAGGTGTGTGAGGAAATAAGTGGAGAGAGTGACAATCCAGTGTGTAATAAATGCCTGGGAGATGTAAATGATGGGTGGCACGTCTCCATGTTGGTTAGGAGTCCTCAGAGTCACAAATTCATATCCGGTGGCCAGCAGAGCCATCATCATTGTTAGGCTCTTGTATATGTATTCATACTTGGGCGAATCGCCACATCATTTCTAGTAATAAAAAGCTTCCTCGGCTAATCCGGTCGGGTGCATTTTCAACAGCAGTGCCGCCGTTAAAGTGACAGAGCTGACACGTCAGTTGCGGCCCCTGCGGCCCAGCGTGGCTCCCGGAGATCAATTCCTCAGTGATTTGCTCACAGAGTTTGGCGCACCCCCAACCCCAGCCTGAGTCGTAATCTCAGCGTCAACACTCTGCTGTTCCAGGAGCTTGACTGAGAAATGCTGGCAGGCTGGTCTTTAACATTTAAGATGCTTGGCGTTGACGTGCATCGAGCAGCGTTCCCATGTGGACGCCGCACAGCTGCCGGCCTCCCCTTATCTTTGCCGTTTCTCCCTTAATATTTCTGCCCTCTTTTCCACCAGCCATTTGCTTTCTTCTTTACTCCTCTTTTCATTTTTTTCCTTTCTTTTCTGGCAGTTGGTAATATCATCTTTCCTATTAATTGTGTCTTGCCTCTCTCTGTGATCATTCTTTGCGTCTCGCTGCAGTGGAGACCACACCCATGTTTCCAAAGCCATTTTATGTTCAACGGCATTAAAAACAGACGGGGAGGGATTTTTATTACTATTTAAAGCGCTCTCTTTTGAAGGCAGCTGAAAGAGATTTCATTCTGCTGCCTCGCTTGGCTGAGACGTATCACCGTGCATTTGTACCCGTGTAATAATTCCCATGTGGAGCTAAGAAGAAGGAAATATGTAGGCTTGTTTTTCTATAGGCAGTCTCAGGCCACCCTGAGGCCACACTCCATCGCCGGCATCTACTCAGATCGGTGCTGGGTGAGAGGGTTTGAGCAGCAGGTTGGCCACACAGACGTTTGGCAGGGCGCTAAGCCCGATTGGCATTCGTCACGTTGATTCCGGAACATGTGTCCGGTGGACGACAGATGGGGCTTGGGTATATTGGTCACCAGAACAGGAGGTGTTTGCGAAGAGGCATTCCCTTAATCCGGTTCTGTCGTATACTATAGAAGTTAACTGTGCTGTGAGTCAGAGGTCACACCTACAGTTTAATGGCTTGTTGAATTATCTTGGAGTGTGCCACGGTAGCTTAGCAGGTACTGCTGTTGTGTCACATCTGCGGTTCGGGGTTTGGAGTTCAGACCCACTTCCATTCTGTGGGTGTGTGCAGTCAAACTGGAATCTCTAAATTGGCTTTGTGTGAGTGTGCGCCCAGCAATGGACTGGCTTCTCATCCAGGGTGGACGCCAGCCTGAGATAGGTTCCAGCCCCTCTGTGACCCTGACCAGGATAAGCAGGTGGAAGACAGATGGATAAATTCTCTTGCTTCTGGGTTTGATGTTGTCTGTATGAAGAAGGCCTTCCTTCGGCTGGAGCCTGTCTGGTGAAACTGCTTTGGACACTTACTGTACAAACAGGCACCAGAGTCCCCCTTTGGGGGATGATATGCTGACAATATCAATGTGGATGTTGTCATTTCTACGATGAGTGTTGGAGGGATCTGTTTCTGATGACGTATACTGTACATCCATGAGAATGGGTGGATCTCCTCATGACCCAAGGCTGTTCAGTGAATCAAAGTGGCAGTTTGTCCTGTGAGACGCGTCACTTCCGTCTACCTTTATCAGTATGGTAATTTCAGGATGTTTTACTCCCTTCATCTCCACAACCTCTGCATTGCACCACTCTTTGCTGATGAGCTATGAGGATGTCTCTCTGTAGGACTAAATCTCACCATTGTGAGGCTCGTGCGAACGGGGGGGGGGTTCCCAGTCGTCCCTGGATCTGACCGCGAGAAGCTCATTAGTTGTTTGCTCCAAGTGTTTTGGCTTTCTGAGTCCCCGTTCGCTCTGCTTTGCATGTCACACCGCCCCATTACACCCTCGTAAAGTGTGAAAAGTGTGCAGAAAATGGGTTTAATGTGTTCCTGCCGTGTCTCTCATCCTTCAGCCATGGAAGCAAAGTATTGGAAGCTTTGGTCAGTGTCGTAAATCACAGATATGTGGAACGAATGCTGATGTCCCACAAAAAATGCCTGAGAAATAGGAAAAATCCCTGATGCTCTCTGGACTGTAGGAGAGAGAGTGAGATGTTATTGTGTGTTTTTGTTGGTTTCCTTTATATATTTAACAGCTACTGTGGTTGGCCTTTTACTGCAGGGCCAGCACCTCCAGATTTTTGTGTATACACTTTAATTTGTGAGTCTGAGGTATAGAATTCATTCATGTGTACATTTTATCATTTGCAGACTTCATTTCCTGTTATTACGTTTGCACCTAGATAACACGTTAACCAGATACTTGCCCTGAAAGCCCCAAGATTTAATTAAAGAGAAAGAAAAAATCCAGTAATTTAATACAATCTTAAAAATAAGAATAGCGTCTCAAAAATGAAAAACAGACATGACAAGAAATGCTACTGTCACAAATGAACACCAGGTGCAGTTTCTGTTGTTGAATTTTGAAAGAATTCTTAGTGCCTTAATAAACGGTTCATGTGGAAAACATTTTTTGGGGGGCTGTGCCTTTATTTATTTGGACTGGGCCTTACAATGGGCTCCACAGGCACATAAAGGCAGTTCTCTTCCTCCGTGCAGCGCCGGACAACGTTGCCATGGAAACTGGGCCTCACTGGCGACAGCTTTGTTTTGTGGCAAGAAATGATTACAAATATGCAGGCCTGGCGCTGTCTGCCTGTCCATTTTGGGAATTTTGGAAAGCTGGGCATCTGTTTAAAAGGATTGATGGTGTTTACTGCATCATAGCTGACTGTAAAATTAAGTTTTGTAGTTTGAAGTTAGTTGATTTTAGCATGAAGGGTAGGAAAGAGAATGCATTTGAAGTGTAGCATTCTGGATCTGTCAAATGTACCTTTGGTTTTTAATTCTCAAACTATTTTGGTCCATCACAGTAAAATAAGACATAGTTACAGCACAAAAAATTAAAAATCTGAATCCTGGATATATGAAAGTATATATACAGCACTGTGAAGAAGTCTTGAGCCACCCCTCATTTCCTTATATTTTGCTAGGAAAATGGGACTATAGGTAGAGTGATTTATTGCAACATCATCTGATTGTCTGTAATCATCTGTACCTGTTTCTTCACTGGTTCATGCCTTAAGTTAGATGGCTTTGTTATGCCTGAATGATTCATGCGTAGGTCACTGTGTGGCTTAACAAACAAAAAACATTCCTCTCAAACTGGTCAGGTACAGAGACTGGACTGAAAATGAGAGCCAGAAACTTTGAGAGTCCTTCAGGAAACCTGGAGAACTATTTCTCAAAACTACATAAAAAAAATACAAGTGTGACTCTGTGGAAGAAAAATATGAAGAAATGATGGGTGGCTCAAGACTTTTGCGCAGTACTGTATATATGAAACAAGATTGACAGTAAACTTTCAACTGTGACTGTTATGAAATCTTTGGAAAATTTGATATTTTTAAAATACAGGACAAGAGTCAAGCAGTTTTTTTTATATTTAAATCCAAAATATCATACGTTTCTTAAAAACATTCAGTGTTTCTCAAAATGTGTACGTCTTTCATTGAAATCTTTGGAGGGTATCAGTATCATTACGGCTGCTGAAACAGCACCCTGTCACCCCCTCTCCCCCCCCGCCCAGGCGAGTGCGTCCTCCGGAGGGCAGTGTTGGTGAGGAAGAAACTGTCGGCTATGGAAGGAGGTGGCTGGTTAGCCGGAACCCTTTTCTGCACCCACTTCAGAGTCGCCTTCGTGCCCCAGGACAGCGAGAAGCCTGACGTAAGGTTCTTGGCGAAGCTCATGACGAACTGGAGTGTCGGCCGATTTACGCCAAAGGCAGCACAGGAGTGACCAAACTCCCGGCACTCAAGATTCTGTTTGTCCAACATCCCAGTGTGACTTTCCTGAGTTATTGCAGGTTTCATTTCTAGGATGTCTTGCCGGCTCACAGTGTCAGTACTTTAAACAATATATGGCCTCAAAACTGTGGTGTTCCTCACAGGCCGGCAAGGTGACTGTTTTTTCCCTGTCAGTCTGGGTATAAAAGTGTTTTCCTGGAATATTTAACTAATTGTATGTTTTGAATGACAGGAAGGTAGCATGGCCTCAGCCACCTAGTGGGCATTTGTGAGACTGGGAATATGGAGAGGCAAGAAACAGAAAACCCCATTGCAGGACTGTTGCTCAGCAACAGCCAGTAGCGTGGCAGCTTTCAGGCCAAGATAAGGCTGACCCTTCCCTTGCAGAACAATGCCAGTTATATTTAGTCAATACAGTTCAGTTCATGCTGTGCTCAAGCTTGAAAGACAGCCAGTGTTTAGGCTAACCGCTCAGATGCTCATTACTGTATTGATGAATTCTTGATTATTGAGTGTTAGTGATGATTCTGTCAATTTCAAATAAATATGTCTCCAGGGTAATCAAGTAGGTTGTAGAGTGGTTCAGTGGGAAGCCACCTCCAAGGTTATGAATTCTGTTCCCAGTCCTGGCTGTGTGTGTGGAGTTTGAATGTTTTCCATGAGTTCGTCTGGGTTTCCTGCTATGTAGCAGAATCTGTGCCACCTTGAAATGCAAACATGCAATCAATGCGACATATTGTTTTGCAGTGCACAGCATGCAAAAACCGTGCCATGTGGAAATGCAATGCAGAAGAGACATTGCTTTTCAGTGAGTGACGTGAAGAAAACGTGACACAAAGAAAAGCAAAACTATCATTTCATTGATTTTCCGCTTTTCAACTACCATCCAGAAAAACAAATAGAAGGGATTACATTGCACACAATTTAACGATGAAACTGTGCCACATCACACCGAAATGTAATGGCCGTCTTTGCTCTGCTGCATCGGCACGTTTTCATTTTGGAAAAGTACGTGCTGAAATCGTGCCACCAGGAAATGTAATCACTATCCAATCACAGCTTTCTAGCAAGTGGGGGGCGTGGTCGTGGAAAACAGACTGAGACAATCGCTCAAGATGTAATTGATGAGGTGACAGCTACTAAAGCCCAGCTGTGCCCCTGTTGATAGTCTAGTGTTGATAGTCTGAATGTCTTTTAGAGCAATATTTAGGCAAGAAATATCCTCTCTGCTCCAGCAGGTAGAAAGTAGCCATCAATGCCACCATCTATGATGATCCGCCACCTACACATTCAGTGGAAGTGTGCAGAAGTACGACTGAAATAACATTATCTGAAATTTCCCTTTGTGAAATTAAAATAATTACAAAATGAAGATCAAAATGTTCCATGGTTTACCCTGTAAGCGTATAGTTCCCATCAATATGCCACAGGCAATTTGGTGCAGGAACATTGTACACTTGTCTACTCACAGTGTACAAAGACAGTGCACAAACCTTGAGGATTCGCCCATCGTATCAATTGTTTGATTCTGTTCTCTGGGAGATGACAGCAGTAGTGAAAAGTTTCTTGGGTTAATATAAAAAGTCGACGACAACTGTATACAAGGTAAATTGACCAAAATGTGAACCTTTCCCTTTATCTCTGCACCATGTACTAGCAGACATGACAAATGTAAGGCTGAACAGTTTATTGACGCATTCATTCATATATTGGTTTTATTTTGACGACCTTGAACCCTGATGCCTTTTCCTTGCAGATAACCCTGAATCATGTGCAACCCAGAATTTGGGAACATGCATTGTAATTCCCTGACCTCATTATTGAGTTCCTCATCTGTGAGGCTGCTGTAGAAAGCGATAACCCATACAATGGAATAGGTGTGTTAGTGAGAAACAGCTATCACAGAGAGTATACTTGTCAAGATTTGATCGGATCCAGAATATTCTGACACAAATGAATCACTGCTGACAAGGTTAAATATTTTAACTGAATAGTAATGATGTCACCGCAAGGATAAGTTTTAAGTGTAGCCTTTACTGCACATCTTTCTTCTTACAGTTTGCACTGATACCCCAGAGATTTGCGCGATCGATGGAACATTCAACCCCAGTAGAAGGTATTGAATGATGCCGCCAACAGGGATGTGGATCTTAGAGTGACTTCCTTGCCCGGGAACACGAGTTTGAAATTGCTCCAGAATAGACATGAGAGCTACTGTGCTGTCTGGGAAATCTTGGCCAGTAACAGCCACCACCTGTTGTAAGTGTTCTGGGAGCCACTCTAATTTATAAATGACAAAATCTTCACTCACAGCATCACTTTCTACCTGCTGGAGCAGAGAGGATATTTCTTGCCTAAATATTGCTCTAAAAGACATTCTGAAGTGAGGTAGTAGCCTATTAACAGGGGCACAGCTGGGCTATAGTGGCTGTCACCTCATCAATTACATCTTGAGCGATTGTCTCAGTCTGTTTTCCGTGACCATGCCCCCCATTTGCTAGAGCGCTGTGATTGGACAGTCATTACATTACCTGGTGGCACGATTTCAGCACGTACTTTTCGAAAATGAAAACGTGCCGATGCAGCAGAGCAAAGGCGGCCCTTACATTTCACTGTGATGTGGCACAGTTCCATCATTAAATTGTGTGCAATGTAATCCCTTCTATTTGTTTTTCTGGATGGTAGTTGAAAAAGATGAAAATCAGTGAAATGATAGTTTGGCTTTTCTTTGTGACACCTTCTCTTCACATCACTCACTGAATAGCAATGTCTCTTCTGCATTGCATTTCCACATGGCACAGTTTCTGCGTGCTGTGCATTTCAAGGTGACACGGATTCCGCTCCATATTCTCCCACAGCCTAAAGGGTGAATTGGTAACTCTAAATTGCAGTTTGTGAGTGTGAGTACGTTTGTGCCCTATGATGGACTGGCATCTCAGGGTGTCTCCTGTCTCATGACCCATGCTTCCTGGTATTAGACTCCAAGCTCTTCATAACCCTGTACTAGATCATCAGTTGTAAGATGAACAGGTTTTGATCCACACTATGCATGAAGAAACTGGAATTGCACCAGCATGTCAAAGTTTCATTATAAAGCTGCAGTGCCTCTAAACTTCATTCTCCATCTTCAGGACAATGCAGACCCAGTGTTTCTTGGAGATCACAATGTGGCTCTTGCCTCTATCGAGAAGGTGGTAGCTGGTAAGCCATACCTATGAAGCTCGAAATTTCACTTGTCTGACCTGCTCAGTCCTCCTAGCGACAAACCATGGCTACCTGCATTTTGTTCACCGTAGTGGGCCCGTCTCGCACAAAGCTGGTGACGCCCAACTCCTCCCTGAAGTTCACTCCCGAGGAGCTGGTCCTGTACTGCCGTGACCTCCGCGTGCACTGCTTCCTGTTTGACCGGCTGACCCCGGAAACCCAGGCTGTGGAGGTGAGTGCCGGCACCTCTAGTGAGTGGGAGGCCTGGCTGCCCTGGAAGCTTTTGGGGCCCGGGGTCTGAAGCAGGTGCCCAGACATCAGAGTGCTCTTTTCCAGACCGTCTGCTGGAGACATCTTACCCTATACTAAGGCAGCTTGATTGTCTCCCCACAGATCACCTATGCCATTGCCAAGACCTACCAACCTCTGAAGCCTAGCTCCATCCTCTCCTTCCAAAACGCAGCACTAGGGAGTGTGGGTAAGGGCAAGCCTCCCATAATTATATACAAGTAATCCTAGAGTCCTAAGTTTTACTTGATGAGAGCATTTGATTCACCCACTAACTGCTCATTTAAAACTCTTAAAGAGTATGTGGGAACCCTTGTATAATTTGCTTATTAGAAATAACTGCTGTGCTAAAACTTGCTGTAGGTGATAGTTGTTAAATTAGTGTAATTACATGAAGGCCTTGATGATTTTGCTCTGGGCGTTACTTAGCTCAGTACTTCACTTCATGTAGCAAACAAAAAAAGAATTTAAAGCATGTTTATTACCTATCTGAATCAACTGGAAATGGATGGATAAGGTATCCTTACTTGTGTGACTTGGCACTTTAGAGCATTTCCTCCTTCACTTGACCTTTGACCCGTGGCTCGATGTGCAGAGATGAAGCAGTTCCTCAGCAACCGCAGGCAGGACCATCAAATGAAGCTGTTTGAGTGCGTGGCTGACTGGGATAGTGAGCTGGAGAGGACGGGTGCCACGGGCTGGAGGGTTAGCGCCATCAACGACCGCTTCGAGATGGCCACTAGGTATCAACTTTACGAGAGCAGACTGTCTTACACACCTTTGCTTCATTTATTATTTAGAACTTCGCACTACTATAATTAGTACTCAAAGTCAAAAGAATTCTTTAGAGAAAACCTAAAACCCTAAATTCTGAACATCACGATCATTCGGTTTTTTTGACAGCTCTCTCAACGTAAACCAGATGTTCATATTTCTGACAGAAAAGGAACATTATCTTTTATGCTTGGATTCAACTTCAGCCTTCCCAGGTACATTGTGGTCCCTCAGAAGGTTCTGGATACCGAACTGAAGAAGACCTTCGCCCATTTCAGTGAGGGCCGGATCCCCGTGAGTAACTGCCCCTCCCCATGCTGTCGAGTCTACTCGCTTGGTCGGCGGGCATTGTTCTGACGCTGTGTGTGGCTCCACCCCTCTAGCGATGGTGCTGGCGCCACCCTTGCGGCAGTGACCTGCTACGGATGGCCAGTTTCCAGAACAACATCTACCACGAGAAGGACGATATCAGGTATCGGAGGGGGTTCTTACTGCAGAGCACTAGCCTCTCACACATGTTCATCCAGGCTGTAGCAGATTTAGTTATTTTAGTTAGTCAATATCCCTGTGTTCCCGAGGAACGATTTCTAAATTTTTCTGCCTTTATTTATTTTGATATTTATTTTTAAATGGCTTCATGGTTTAGTTGGAAATTAGAAGTGTGCTATTAGTAGCCAGTTGCTGTAGGTTGGTCTGCAGATTGGGGATAAATATGAAATGAGTCATGCCTTGAGCTGCCTGAGGAAAGTTCCTTGACCGGAAGCTTCTGGTGAATGGGACATTGTTGCTGTGTTCACTGCACTAACCGTGCCTTTGGTTTCTCTGGCATGGAGGAACCTGGAGGCCGTTGTGTTTGGCAGCCATCAGCAGTGCGTGGTGGTGGAGCTGGGAGAGGAGATGCCAGCTCCGGTGGACATCCAGCTGGCCCACACCCGCCTACGAGCTCTCTGCCTTGGAGGTGAGCGGACCATGATGACCTGTGTGGGGACCTCTGCGTGTCCTACCAGAAGAATGGCCCAGTAGATGCATACATGATACCATTGGTGCATGTTTTTGATGAGAAATCAACCAGGTTTTCTGGGACGTTTGTTGAATGTAATTGCAAGTAGTCGAATTTCTGGTTAAATACAAAAAAAAATGCAAATTTGTTTTGGGAGAACATCTATGGAAACAGGAAGACTGCAATTAGATGGAACTGGCTAGCACTGCAGCAGTTTGGTCATTGTGATTGTAGTGCAGGTACTGTAACTATGAACGGGGTTCCTCTAATCATACAAATAGGAAATATGGGGCTATCCGGAGATAAACCTTGTGTGATACCACTCCAGACTTGTGAAAGTTGGCTAAACCCTTCAAATTCCCAGTGTCTGGCTGCATGGTATGTCTTTGATGCTGAGAGAGAAATTGCAAATAAAAGATCAAAAGAAAGGAGTATAAAAGCTCCAATAAATCTGCCTCAGGGGAAAAAAGCAAACGAAAAGAGATTTTTATGGCATGTAAGATAAGTACAGACTTTGCCTCACTGACATTGGTAGCATAAGCAATCAGTCAGAGGGTGGTGAAGTTTTTCCAGAATATATTTCTAAAGCTTGCTGTATTCGTAGCTGTCTGGTTTCTTTTTATTTCTGTGTGCCTTTTTGTTTTATGAAGTTAATATAGAATATACTGTATGCTGTGGAGCAGGAAAATTAAAAGCGTTTCCTCACAATGAGAACAGCTATCAGACCCCTTTGACCAGAGTCATCTTTGCTCTATGACAGGCTGTGAATCGGCCGTTACGTAAACTGCTCTCTATTTCATCTCCATCAGACATCTCCACGTCCGCCTGCGTGCCTGACGACAGGTGGCTGTCCACCCTAGAGGGCACTCGCTGGCTGGACCACGCAAGGTAGGACCACCTAAGTAGGCTGTAAATGCTCCGGTTTCTTTCTCCACTGTCTGCAGCCGGCTTCTCAGGGCAGGGATCAGCTTATATCAGGCGTCATCGGATCAGCCTATGATGCTAATAAAATCATGTGGTTCTCAAAATGGTGGAAGGCCCAGAGACAAAGGGGTGCGTGCTGCTTCGCTGATGAGAAAAGACAGTGTTTGGATCCTGTGGTCAGTTGGCATGGAACAGATTAATTACACTATTATAACATTCCCAATTTAACTGGAAAAATATCTATACAGTCAGCTATCATTTATAGTTACAGTATAGATGAAATATGCAATATCTTCGAAGAATGTTCAATTTCTTGTATATAATCACAACTTTCAGCCATCATCATCGCACATTCATAGCTTATGAGTTGTTGTAGCCAAATGCATCATTCTGCCATCATTTAGTCATGTCTATTTTCATCATCTGGGCTTGACTAATTGTCACAATTTGATATCTAAAGTTGTTGGGTGACCCAAGGCTCAGTGATTCACGTGCACACCGACTGGGCCTGGGTTTTCCGCTGTTAGTCAATGTGGCATTGACGTAGCCCGTATTGTTGTCTAACTGAGGCATGTCGAGTTTTATTTTGTTCTTTGGACACTTTTGATTAATGTGATCTGGGGTACATGTCTCTAAGCAGAGGAGCACCCACTGGCTGATCAATTGGGAGGCCTGCATAACATTTATCATTTTGACTAGCGGTATGTCATGGTTGTAAAAACGAATAATCTGAAGGTTTCTCACTCCATGCTAGGTGCTGTCTGAGGAAGGCTGCTGAGGTTGCGTGTTTGCTAAGATCCGGACACCTGACGGTCATCTTGCAGGGTGAGTCGGCTGGGTTTGCTGTATCTCCCAGCAACCCTTCTCGCTTCCCTGAGTTCTTGGATGGCCGCAGTGCTATTCGAACAAAAAGCTAAGTCCAGCAAAGTCTATCACAGGGAGGCTGCTAATATGAGCTGAATCCAAATTTGGTTATGCATTCTGGAGAAAAGGCACAGCCAATACACTGGATAGTAACAGAGTATACATGCAGATGAGAAAATTTACATTCACACCTGAACACTAGATGGCACTGTTTTCCATGAGTACATATCAAAATGTTAACTTGATTGGGAGCATACTGGGATCACCATAGGTATTTCTCTACCTCTAGATCTCTGTATGCATGCAGCCTTACCTTCCTTTTTTGATAATTTAAAAAGTACACATTAATGCTTTAACATTGTTCTTTTGAACAATAATTATCTGGAAAAAAAAACTATGGAAATAATGGATTTGTTTAAGGAGTTCACCTGCAAAATGTCTACCCAATGATTGTAGATTAGTCACTGAGATTAAGTTATTCACCACTCCTTCTTGATGGAGAATGTTGAGTATTTGGTTTGGGGCCTTGTGTCCTACCTGTTGCCCTGTTTCTGATATCACAGTACATGTGTCCCCAGAACCTGAAGACCGGGACATGAACTGCGTGGTGTCCAGTCTGGTTCAGGTGATGAGTGACCCACACTGCAGAACCATGCTGGGCTTCCAGGGGCTGATCCAGAAGGAGTGGGTGACTGCTGGGCATCGCTTCCTCAGCCGGGCCAACTACTACCGAGACTGTGACAAGGAGGAGGTGAGGCTCACAGCAGACAGCGGGAAAGATGTTGTCGATCCCGCTGTTAAATGAAACCTTTCACATATTTTGCCATCTAAGTTAAATGATGAAATATTAGTTTCAGTTTTAACTGAAATACCTGGATTTTTGTTAGACTCATATAGTTGGGTTGAATACAGAGCAGCACATGATTAGTACGACCATCGATTTTCCAGGAGGGGGTTGTGGTAAGCTTGGAGCCTATTCCAGGAAGCACAGAGAACGGCATGCTGGTCTCTCAGGGAACATGCACAGGGGACATCTGTGTTCCTGCTCATTTACCAGTTATCCTGTCCTGTACAGGCATCTGTGTTCCTGCTCATTTACCCGTTATCCTGTCCTGTACAGGCACCTGTGTTCCTGCTCATTCCTTGTTATCCTGTCCTTTACAGGCACCTGTGTTCCTGCTCATTCCTTGTTATCCTGTCCTTTACAGGCACCTGTGTTCCTGCTCATTCCCCATTATCCTGTCCTCTACAGGCACCTGTGTTCCTGCTCATTCCTTGTTATCCTGTCCTTTACAGGCACCTGTGTTCCTGCTCATTCCCCATTATCCTGTCCTCTACAGGCACCTGTGTTCCTGCTCATTCC
>JAACJT020000110.1:12750355-12798231 GCA_009936485.2 Gymnarchus niloticus | reverse complement strand
GGAGTGATATTCCCAGGGATAGACTGATGTTCCCAGCCATGGAGTGATATTCCCAGGGATAGACTGATGTTCCCAGCAATAGACTGATATTCCCAGAAATGATAGGCCCTAGGCTGTGTGGGCCGGGCTCCCAGCACACTGTGGCCCTGTACTGGATATGTGGTTATGAAAGATGGGTGACTGCATGAATGTTTTTTTGTGCAGAACATTGATGTATACCTGGTGTATCTCAAATGCCTTGGTACACCTGCACCAGTTTCGGCACCACCTTTCCCTCGCCGTCTGTGTATTTCTGAGCCCGCGTGGGAGTTTCTTTTTCCATGCCATATGGGAGTGAGTCGCGAGTGAGGCGGTAGTCTGGCCACTGAAACACGATTGCCTGATTCACGCTGCAGAGCAGCAGACATGCCTGGTCCACAGGGTGCCTGGAGAGTCCTCTGCCCCCTCACTGCAGGGTAGTGACCACCGGCCTGAAATGTAGAATCCCTATTAGCATAAAATGACTCCTTAATGGATATTTAAAATTCGTGACCCATCCCCACCAGCGAATAACGATAGGTTCTCGAAACGCATATCAAAATAGAGTCTCAGTGATGCAGAGGGATTATCGAGACAGGCTAAACGGGTCCTTGGAGGTATGTGGTGTAAGGTGGACACCTGGCACACGCGCGCACACACACACATACACACACACAGATCAACGTGCGTGGTAGCAGACCGAACAGAGTGTCTGTGATTGTGTGAAGAAGCCAGAAGAGTGAGAGGAAGATGGTGTGAAAGCAGGAGGAGAAGCAAAGTCAGATATCTAAAGGAAAACTGAGTCTGCTCCCACATAAAAACATGCTGTTTTATATTAATGACATGTAACAGAGTTCTAGTTTCTTATTTCCGTAAAGTGATCGCTTTGTCTGCTAAGCTACCTCAGGGAAACCCCATTTTCCTGTTCTATACCGCCTAGTTATGTTCTGGAAAAGAGAACAAGACTTTGCTAAAAATGTCCTAAAAAAAAACTACAGGAGTCAGAGTCAATTAAGCCTCACTGGTGACTCACAGCAGAAGGAAATGAGTAGCAATGTAGCTGATAATGCAGCCAGTGGCGTCTCCAGCCATGCCAGTGGGTGGATAGAAACACTCATATGTGCATGTGTGTTTGTGTTGGTGTACATGTTTACGAGGAATGTAGTTTTACATGAGGGAGATACGGCTTTTGGGATGCAAGATCCTCTGTGTGTGTGTATATGTGTTAGCGGGGGGGGGGGGGGGCCCCGGTTGCACAGGGAACCCGTTGAGTGGTTTGGGGCGGGGGAAGTGGGACCCCAAAAAAAAGAGGGACACCGGGGGGCAGGGGAGGGAGGGGGGAAGAGGGGGGGTTAGGGGGGTGGGGGGTGGGGGGTGGGGGGGGGGGGGGGGGGGGGGGGGGGGGGGGGGGGGGCGGGGCACCGTTTGCACAGGCAAGCCTATGACTCATTTGTGACTCGGCAAATGGCACACCCAAAAAAAGAGAGACTCCAGGGGGCAGAGAATGGACTGGAGAAGACGTGGATTTACGCTTATGCTGTACACGGCCTTGTAAAGTGCTGTTTCTTTCTATGGGGAAAGATTGCACAACAGGAGAACAATGTGATAACCCTAATCCTAACATGCTTGTGAATTTTTTTCTTGATTATTAGTTTACAATAGTTCCTTTCCGGAAGAAAGGCCTTGGAAGGAATCTGTTGAGCGTCGAATATCCATGTGGTAAATTTCACAAAGAGCAGCAGTAAGTTGCGAGAATGGCGAGTGGTTTTTTTTCATCAGTGGCGCACTAGATTTTCTTTATTAGACGTCCAGAGATTTGTCTTTAACATTTGTATGCAGAGCCAGGGTCCTCCAGCAGCCTGTGGTTTACTCCCTTTGTCAATTTGGAGACATTAGCAGAGATGAAACTCTTCAACAGCCACCCCCCTCTTCAGAAAATACTGAAGGTGTCAGTTCTCCGTTCCTGCTCACTGCACCGCACTAAGGAGGGGCTTAGTCAAGGAACGTCAGCTCAGAGAGCAAACAGGCTGACCTAGGAGATCTAGGACCAGCTACGGCTGTCTAGGACCGGACACCTCAACTGAACCATAGATGAGCTCGTACGATGATACAGCCATTTTATGCCATTTACTATGAGGCAGACAGAGAGTGTGTGTAAAATCACACCATGGGTTTGTGGGATTTAGCAAGTATATCCAAAAATGTATTGAAAATCAACAAAGAATGATCATTTAGATAAAAAGTCACTCTTTTTACTATGCTTGAGAGTAAATGAAATGTGCTTTTTTAGGTTTGCTGCCAAGAGCTGAATAAATGACAGTGGTCAGTGTCGTTATGTAGTGTGTCCAGCAAATGTATAGGACGTGGTAAAGATAATTTAAAGCTACCTAAATCACAACGTGCAGTTTCCTCTGAACTGCCTGTTGGGGAGTGAGCCGGCTGAGGGACGAGCCGATCTGAGTTTAAACTGACAGCGGCCGCATGCGGATGCGGGATTAGGAAGCAGCAGTACGGACAGCTCCCGGGGTGTCCTCCCTCGTGCCGCATTGCAGCGCCGTGCTATCATGCTCTGTCATCGCTGACAAGCTCTCCTTGTCTGGGGAGCACTGACAGGCCTGTCAGGTGCCTCGCTCTACCGCCACGCTCACCTTGACCCGGGAACCGACGGTCCGAGCACTGCGGCATTCCTTCCCCCCGGATCTCCTCGCCTTACTTTCACAGCACTCTCCTTCCAGGGCTGAAGGGAATTGATGGAGGATACGGTAACCCACACAGAAGATTTTACTGTACCAAACATCACCACCAATCAAAGGCACTTGTTTAGAACTGAGCCCTGGCTTCCCCAGTCCTCAAGTGGACTTACTGGAGTTTAACTAGGCTCAAAGTTCAATTAACCAGACAGCCTTTACTGGTCCCACTAAACTCTTCCCTGACAACATGAATGACTTGGAATCCATCGAGAATCTGCGTAATGCTCTGGCTAAGGAATCAAACATGTGAAACCAAGCCAGGATTGTAGAAGCAGTCTCTCCAGCCGATGCAGAGCAATGCCTGCCCCGTACTCGTTGCAGAGATTTGGTGTCTTCTCCTGGATTCATCAACTCCAACACCAAGGCTGTCATTTGTGTCATATGTACAGTTCTATTGATTATGGCTGGAATGGATATGCCCTGAAGACTTAATCTCCAGGATCACACGTCCTTGCTGCAGTAAGGAAAGGAGGAATTATTACAACAAAATTATCTAGCCATTCGGACAAAGAATTAATGCATTTATATTTAGTATATTTGTGATTCAAATTCAAGTTATGTTATGGAATTCGTTATTAAAAGTCTATTCCTCAGTCCTGCAGCCACGCCCAGCTAGACCACGCCCACTCACCAGAATACTAGTCACACTTGTTGTGTATATCTTCATTAACATAAGGGAGATATAAGGGCATTAGAATTTATGTGCTTGCATTCATATCCAGGCAGTTGTCCAAACATATAATTAAATAGATCATAATATAAAATATGTAGACCCATTGAATACTGAAAAATTTTATGTATAAGAGCTGCGGATTTGCTACAAATTACTTTGGGGGCCCGGGGAATATGAAAATATTCAAAAATGTTAAACAAAATATTTTTTTCCTAGCTGTGGCTGGATTGCTGGATTTAATGACAGGGATATTCATTATAAGAAAGAATGGATTGTGTGTATTCATTGTATTTACTGTAAAACCAAAACAATACTGTTTACTCTGAGATAACAGTTGCTTGACTAGATAGGTGAAAATATTGAATTGTCTTGTTTTTTCAGCCAATAAAATGTTTCATGAATGTGGCTACAAGCAGCATAATATTTTTCCTAGTTTATAGCAGTCTCACCATACAGCACTTAAGTATGTCAGCGGCATTTGTCTCTGGGTTCTGTAGCCTTTTCTGAAGTGCTGGGTAAATACTCCAAAATGACTGGTGTATTATCCCATTAAATTCCACACTCTGGAAAGCCAGAACCACCTATGACCCTATAAATGTTCCATCCCTTCTGAAGCTATTGCATCCTTCTTGTTCTCATCTCCTCCATTTTCTAACTAACGCACTCAATATTCTTTGTTATCAAAGGTCCGGAAATGGCCGTGGCTGGTTTCCATGGTCCACGCTTTTTTGGCTAAATATATACCAAGTAGTTAATTATAGTGTGTCTTGTTCCTGCTCTGTCACGTCCTTCTGCGTTTCGTGTGGCTCTTCTGTGACTGAATTGACCCCAGCTCGGTCATTGTTCCGTCTCTTCCCTTCTCCCAGGCCTCATCGTCTACCTGGGTATGATGGTGGGTGCCTTCCTGTGGGGGGGGCTCGCCGACAGAATCGGAAGACGCCAGACTCTCCTCATCTCTCTGTCCATCAACAGCGTCTTTGCCTTCTTCTCTTCCTTTGTCCAAGGATACAGCACCTTCCTCTTTTGCCGTCTGCTCTCTGGCGTCGGGTGAGAATTTGGCACTCGTGGCACTAGTCCCGTCTACTTCCAAAGTTCTTAGGTATTCAATAATCTTCCTGGTCAGGGAGGCTCAAATACATCGCAACTGGTGCTTTGAATGCATGGTGCTCGTTTGGATGGAGGTCGTAGTCAGAAGGTCAGAGCCCCTGTTCAGTTTATCCAGAAGTGATTCCCATGGTGAACTCACTGTTTATGAATCCAGCTACAAGGCCAGTACAACATTTAAGAGTCAAACAGTGTGTGCTTTATTTCCTAGGACAGCTAGACAGATACGGCAGGTCTCACAGTGGGTCATACCAGGTCTCCCTCTGCCCCCCCAGGATCGGTGGCTCCATCCCCATCGTCTTCTCCTATTACTCCGAGTTCCTGGCTCAGGAGAAGAGAGGCGAGCACCTGAGCTGGCTCTGTATGTTCTGGATGATCGGAGGCATCTACGCATCCGCCATGGCCTGGGCCATCATCCCTCACTACGGTAAGACACACCCTCGCCTGTGGATCTTTCCACAGGCCATCGTTCCTGACTGGTAAGATCTGACTTCCATTGTGGCTCCGTTCCATCTCATTACTGCATGCTGCCATCTGTTATGGAGGTGTCATGCTGAATGGCTTTAAATTTGGAGCCATGAGTGTTCGACATCTGAAGTTAGGAGGTAGTACATCTTCAGCTTTTGTTTTTTAAGTCTCTTTTATAAGGAGGCCAGGCTTCCCATTCATGGATACTGCAGGTGTACCTTTCAAATGCATTGTGACCAAGTGGCCAATGTCAGTCTTAGCTTTTCGGAAAACGTCGAGTGGATTGGACCAGGTGCTGTGTTCCCCTCCCTCCGGCAGGCTGGAGTTTTCAGATGGGCTCCGCCTACCAGTTTCACAGTTGGCGGGTGTTTGTGCTGGTGTGCGCCTTCCCCTCGGTGGCCGCCATTGGGGCCCTCACCACCATGCCTGAAAGCCCGCGCTTCTTCCTGGAGGTGAGCTGAATGCGCCCACGTTGGCAGCCTCACACGGCGTGCCTGAGGGTGGATACTCTCGGCTGCCAACCTCTTTGGTCATCCGTTTAACCGAGAAGTCGGCTTGAGATACTGAGGGCTAAATAAATGACAGTATAACAAACGTATTCATTGTGGAGCTCATTCTGGACGAGGGACACTTGGGTCTGTTTTAACACCTTTACACATAAAGCGGCTGGGTTGCATGATTTAGCCAAAATGATTCTTCATTCTGTTGGCGCAGGAATTGCCGAGCGTTGTCCTGTTTGATACAGTACCAGGCTATTTTTAGCCTAGCATCCTTTTGAAACACATGTGCAGCATGTTTGATGGTGATTACTGAGCATGACATAGCGGCTGTACCTATATATCTCAGCAGTTTTTTATCAAACACACGCACTGTGCATAGCTGCTTATCGTTACGCGTGAAACGCTCCATGGTAACTGGCCTCTGTAAACATGCCGAGTCATTTACAGCACAACCCCCGCGGAAACAGCGGCCGTTGATGACGTGGGTGCTGTGCCTCCATCTCTTTCACAGAATGGGAAACACGACGAGGCCTGGATGATCCTGAAACAAGTCCACGACATGAACATGCGGGCCAAGGGTTACCCAGAGAGAGTCTTCTCCGTGAGTTACCCGCCAGTTTTCTCGTGCTTCATCGGGCCACTGTGCACTGTGCCTTTGGTCCTGGTGACTTGCTGACAGACGGCAAGGAGGTTTTCAGATGAGGGGGGAATCGTGCATGTCAATCCATCTCGCATAAATAACAATCAAAACATTTTAAAATGCCATATCAACATTACCCTTTTACCCATAATGATAAAGCTCGATTTTTTTCAATAATTCCATCATTTTTAGTATGTACATAAAAACTAATGCTGAAATTCCTTGCAGACATAGTTCATATAGATTGGTGTTTGATTATAAGCAAATTAAGTTAAATTCTAATTATAAGCAAATTATTGATTAAAAGTAAAATTGTATCAACTCTGTAGACTATACTACATGGGATGTACAGTCCAGAGAGTATCACAGGTCAGTTCGATATTCTAGACAGCATTTCAAATTTATATTGTACACAACTGTTAACTGTTACAGTCTGCTGCAGTCTTGGGTTGTGGGGCCACCAGGTAAGGATGGTGAGGATGCAGGCACGAGTGCGGACGGGGTTTAATAACAAAACAGAGGAAAAAACACCAGGCTTTGCCCTGAATACAAGTGAAGAACTCAATGGTAAACAAGACAAGACAAAATAAGGCTTGCATCGCAGGCATGAAAACACAAACAGGCACGACTTGAGAATTACCAGGCAGAGGACTAGAAACAAGACTAGGAATTAGAATAAAACTGGTAACGAGCCTAGCATAGAGAATCCTGACCTAACAGAACAATCTAAACAAACCAATTTAAAGAAACCAATCACCGACCAACATTACAGCCAAATGAGATGGGAAGCCAGATTTAAGTAACAAAAGAAATGGGAGAAACACAAGAGAGCAATCAGGGCAAAGGCCATTAGACAAACTGATTTCAAATGAGGAAACATGGACAACCAAAACCCTGTTCCATCCTTGGGGAACCCAGAGCACTGGTGTAGATGTGACTATAGAATGTCAAGATGAAGATTGTAGAAAACTGTCACAGAACCTTATCCAGTCAGCCAAAGGAAAGCCAGTGGTTGTTACCATAGCAGTGGAAATAGTTTATCTTTTCTCCATGCAGTCTCAGTCCTTGGGTCTGTTTATGAGATCTAAACAAAGATGGGAGGATCATGAGTCCTGCTGAATTTGTCAGCTCTGATTCTTTCAATGGACTCCAAGACAAACGTCCAGAGATAACCTAGAAGTGTTAATGTACATTTTTCTGTATCACTTTTGTTTAGGAGCTGCACCAGTGTTAACTAATATATTTTTAAGTAATGAGGCTTAAACTAGCAGGGCTGTGCTGTTCTGATTTGCTCTCTCACTCGAACCCCGGACCCTAGGTAACCACCATCAAAACAGTGAAGCCGATGGACGAGCTGGTGGAGATGGGTGGTGAGGCGGTGGTCTGGCACAAGCGCTGGAGGATGAAAATGTTGAGCCTCTTCCAGCAGGTGATGTAACAGAGGTGGACATCAAGGGAATGGACCCTGCACTGTCCCATCACACAGTAGTCACACTCAAGGGACTCGTGTGCAGGAACAAACTATTAGACGTTAGTGTTTTTTCACAAGCGCAGCTAAACGGTCTTGTTTACTGTGCGGACTGTTACTCATCAGTTCGTGAGGCACCTGACCACATTGTTCTATGATGAGTCATTATTCTCAGTGATATTTACATCTGACCAGTAGCTTATCATATGCTCTCCTTGCTTTATATGTATTATCTATAAAACACTACAACAATAGTGTGATACATGATCGTCTGTCCAGACTTTTCAGAGAGGCACTGAGCCTCGAATAACCTGCTGTCTTCACTCCCTGCAGGTGTGGAGCAACTTCCTCGCCTGCTTCTCACCTGAGTATCGGCGCACCACCCTCATGATGATGGCCGTCTGGTTCTCAATGTCCTTCAGGTGAGACACCTGGGCTTACAACGCTGATTGGAGGGTTCTGTTGCTGTTGGAGATGCAGTATACATAATTACAAATGTTTAAGCCATATCACCTATTAATTACACAATTGTATTACAAAGTGATTGTTGTTGGTGTGATGTTGTTGTAGGTATTTAGGATTCTGTACACCTTAGGAAATGCTTTATAGCCAATTTGTTCTGCCTCTTTCTCCTTTTTGTTAGTTATTACGGTCTGACAGTGTGGTTCCCCGACATGATCAAGTACTTGCAAAAGCAGGAGTATTCTAGCCGCACCAAGGTCTTTATCAAAGAGAAGGTGGAACACGTCACCTTCAACTTCACGCTTGAGAACCAGGTGCATCGCAACGGAGAGTACTTCAATGACAAGTGAGTCCTTGCTTAATGCTGGAAACGTGTTGCATTGCACATCATTTAAAAAAAATGTATGTTGCAAAACGTTGAACGACAGAAATGGGTTTGTCAGGCCAGAATTTTATTTAATTTGACCTGCTATTCAGGGAAAATGAAGGTGCCGCCTAGCCTTTGGGCTGTTTTTAACATTTGCTGCTTGAGTGTATATTCCAATTGCATTTTCTTCCTCGAAGATTCATGAACTTGAGAATGAAGTCCATGAAGTTCGAGGATTCTCTGTTTGAGGAGTGCTACTTTGAGGACATCACCTCTAGCAACACTTTCTTCAGAAACTGTACCTTCATCTCCACACTCTTCTACAATACAGGTGTTGTACAAGCATGTGTTTTCCACAGTAGGATCCGCTCTGAAATAGCCTCAGTTTACACACCGACCACAGGTCATGTTGGTCTTATTTTTCTGAACTTCCAGTTGCATGCATTGCTATTCATACATGAAAACTCCCCCAAGTTTGATGTTAGAAAAGTAAGGACATAGGTCTCCATTCATTATGGAAATGGCTCCTACGCCTCATGAATGCTGTATCAATTTACATGAGACGTAACCTAGCAACCTTTCCCAGTGACCATACCATTTGGGAATGAGCAGAGCAAAGTATAAAGCTGCTGTTCCAGTTTCATACACCTTTAGTGATTTTTCAGAAAGCACTAAGAACGTTCGTAATGAGTGAAGTCTCCAAACAGATGGGAGAGGAAAAACAAGGCGATCCATCATAATGTTCTTGACTTATCGGATGTTCCCTGGATATGTGCTGTGCAGTTTACTCATGAAAAATGGAACAGAGTATTTCTTCATGATTCGTCATAAACAGGAATACCTCTCGATACACTTAGCTTCTCAACGAAAACATTAATTGTTTAAAGGAGAGGCTGCTGTCAGCTTCAGTCGGGTGATTTTTAGACGTCGAACCATTTGCCTTTGAGTTTAAGCACACGCCAGTTGGTTCCTGGTCATGTTATCCAAAATCAGTCAGATCTGCATTTACTAGCAATGATCAATGCATGTTTTAGATTTGGACTGGTGCCATAGTGACCACACTTGGTTTATTTGATAGCTTCAGTAACAGGACTGAACTTTAGTTGTAAGTCCATAGAAATCCATGGTTAAATCCATTATTTGTCCATTAGATACTTTCTAAACTGGAATTGTAGTTCTGACTGCACCTCTCTGAAAACCATTGTCACTCTAAGCCTAGGTCAAAAACCAGTAAAGCACCCTTTCTTCCAAAGACCTCTTTGAGTACAGGTTCATCAACTGCCGACTGATCAACAGCACCTTCTTACACAACAAGGAGGGCTGCATGCTGGACTTCAGCGACGAGAACAACGCCTACATGATCTACTTTGTCAGTTTCCTCGGCACGCTGGCTGTGTTGCCAGGGAACATCGTGTCCGCCCTGCTGATGGATAAGATTGGCCGACTGCGGATGCTCGGTGAGTTGGAAGCACCTCGGGCCTCCCTCATCTCCTCGGAAATAGCGAGCTCGGTTTTAAACCGCTTTCGTGTGCTGATTCTCGCTGTGGGCATAGCTACACAGCCGCTTATACACAGAGTCAACTGCATAAGAAAAAGATGCACCAACTGAAGCGATGGCAACAAGGCGCAAACTGCTTTTAAAGTTGTTAGGGTTATTTTAAATTTGAAGGAAGGGACCTGTTGAAAGAAGAATGATGCTTCGTTGGCCATCTGGTAGATGATGTAAGGAAATGACATCACAGGCTTTGCAGCTAAGTATATGGGTGATACCGTGGCTCACTGGATAGCATAACAACCTACCACCTATAGGATTAGGGTACAAATCACAGCCCTGCCTTTGCATGTGCAGCTTGCATGTTCTCCCCATGTTGCACAGTTTTCCTCCTGCAGCCAGAAAACGTGTGATTAAGCAAATTGGTGTTTGTGCATTACACATAGGCTAATGGACAGGCACCCTGTCTGTGGTGATCCCCTGCTGGTAGAGGATGACGCTGCAGCTCTGCAATGCATAAGTGGTCCTGGCAAGTGGATGGTTGTCTATACTGTGTGACATATCAATGTGAAACATCAGCCAAGGCTGACTGGAAAAATGTAAAATGGATGGTCAGCTATACTCTGAGACATTTCATTCTAAAACATCAACCAAGACCAACTGAAAGAATCTGGGCCCATTTCAGGCAGCGGAGTGACCCAAAACACCAATTTTTCTGCGTATCTTCAGGAAGATGTCTACTGAAACGGCCTGGGTTTAATTTCAATCAGCTAAACATACTGTACATACATTATTTCCATCAAAAGCAGGTGATTTAGATGTATTTTCTTGACACTTGACACCCCCTCCTGCTTTTGTGCTCCACAGCCGGCTCCAGCGTGATCTCCTGCATCAGCTGTTTCTTCCTGTCTTTCGGCAGCAGTGAGTCGGCCATGATCGCCCTGCTCTGCCTCTTCGGGGGCATCAGCATTGCCTCCTGGAACTCCCTGGACGTGCTCACAGTGGAACTGTACCCCTCAGACAAAAGGTGATATCCGTGTCTCCGGCCGGCTTGTATTTTGGATAAAGCGGAACGTAATGAGCCATTCATGCATTCTGGGTCGGTCTCACAAGTTAACATGTGAAGCCTGATCTAGCAGTTGTGGCTTTTCTAGAACAGAAAAGACCTTGCGTGGATCCTGAAAGAGAAAATATGTGGCAGAATTCATTAACTGAACATTAACATTATTAGTTATTATTGTATTTTTTATTTTAAGGGATAGAGCTAAAAATTTCTAAGAACTTAAATACTGTTATAATTATTTGTAAAAATTATTTTTAAGGCAATTAAGGAAGGAAACGCATCGATGGCTGTGATTTTAATTAAAATTTAATGATAACTTCAGTCAACAGCCCAGTCAAGTGTAATTTAATTTTATGCGGTAGGTTATGATAAACAGATGTACGCTGACGTACAGCAACAGGTGTTATAAAATAGCTCCTCGAGTTATAGCAGCACCTTGTGGCCAGATGTGTTCATTGCAGAACTTTCTTAAACCTGCTATTAAGAATCAAAAGCAATTCAGCCAGCAAAAGCAGTGATATTTTAGTATATGTAAGTAACTAAGCATAATTAGTAATAATGGCCAATTGATGAGACTCCTGTTTATGATGTACTGGAAGTGTAGATGGTCAGGCAACATATTGTTGCTCATCTGTTTATGTATGTAGTACAGTATGTTGTTGTTGATAGTATTAATACACAAAGAAGTCTGGGTCACACATTCTGAAAATTAAATAGTTATGCTTGAAAGGAAATTGCTTTTATATACAGTACTGTACAAAGGTTTTAGCACTTGTGAAAAAATGCTGTAAAGTGAGGACACTTTCAAAAATAATACCATGAATGGTTTTCATCAACCAATTAATAGCATACAAACTTAATTTAGTAAAAAACCTAAGCAATTCAATATTTTGTTCAACCACCTTTAGCCTTTAAAACACCATCGATTCTCCAAGGTACACATGCACATAGTTAAGGATTTTATAGGCATATAGTCCAATTATACCAAACAAGTGGTAATGATCAACAATATAATATGTAGGTTGAAAGACAATCATTAACTAAAACAGAGAGAGTTGGGTAGGAGGAATGAAACTGGATGAGGAACAGACATGCTCTACTAACACGGTGAGGTTGCTAAAGACAGCTTAATCTAAAAAGTTTTACACCATGGCAAGACTGAGCACAGTAACGTACTGTGGCCTTACTGCATCAGCAACATCTCTCACAGGCAGAAATGTCAAGGCAGGCAGGTGTTTCCAGATGTGCTGTCCAAGCTCTTCTGCAGAAGCACAAAGAATCAACGTCAAGGACCAAAAACACAGTGATCAGCCAAGGAACTTAGTGCAGCAGATGAAAAAGACATCATGCTGGCTTCCCTTCACAGTCGGAAGATGTCCAGCGGCATCTACTCAGACCTGGCAAAAACCAGTGGGACCCTTGGATACCCATCTACAGGCTGGAGAAGTCTGATCAGAAAAGGTCTTCATGGAAGACTTGCGGCTTACTTCCAGCAAGGAAACAAGGCCAAGTGGCTCACCTATGCATGAGAACACAAAAATGCAGCAGGTTGCTCTGGACTAATGAGTCAAAATTTGAAATATTTGGCTATGACAGTAAGCAGTATGTTTGCCGAAGGACCGGGAAGCAGTACAAGGATGAGTGTCTGAAGGCAACGGTGAAGCGTGGTCTAGGTTCCTTGCAGGTTTGGGGCTGCATTTCTGCAAATGGAGTTGGGGATTTGTTCAAGATTTAATGGTCTGCTCAATGCTGAGATGTCCAGGCAGAAAGTTATCCACCATACAGTGCCATCAGGGAGGGGTCTGATCAGTCCCAAATTCATTCTGCAGCAGGACAACGACCCCAAACATACAGCCAAGTCATAAAGAGCTATCTTCATTGAAAAGAAGAACAAGGAGTACCTGGAAGAGATGGTATGGCCCCCATGGAGCCCTGATATCAACAGCATTGAGTCAGTCTGAGATTACATGAAGAGGCAGAAGCAATTGAGGCAACCTAAATCCACAGAAGAAAGAAACTGTGGTGACCTCTCCTAGATGGTTGGAACAGCCGACCTGCTGAGTTCCTTAAAACACTGGTCGCAAGTGTATCTAGGGGAATTAATGCTGCTTTAAAGGCACAGGGTGGTCACACCAAGTACTCATTTGATTTAGGTGTTTTTTCTGTTTATGCTCTTTGTTTGTTGTTAATTGATAAATGTAAACTATTCATGACATTATTTTTGAATGCATCTTCGCTTTACAACATTTCTTCCACAAGCACCTAAAACTTTAGCACATTACTGTACAGGCATGCAAATTAACTGCACGGCAGCTTCAATTCTGATTATGACATTCTGATTATAACCACTTCCCCTCCTGCACCCAGAACCACGGCCTTTGGCTTCTTGAACGCCCTGTGCAAGCTGGCAGCCGTACTGGGAATCAGCATCTTCACTTCTTTTGTGGGCATCACCAAGGCTGTGCCCATCTTGTTTGCGTCAGGGGCACTGGCTGTGGGCAGCTTCCTGGCCCTGAAACTGCCGGAGACGCGAGGTCAAGTGCTGCAGTAATGTGGAGACATCAGCAGGGGGCAGCGAGAAGAGCAAGCAGCCACACTGTGACTGGAGCCCCCGAACCTTAGCTCTAAAATACCAGGTGACTGCAAGTGGTTGTGAATAAAACACAGCCCCTAAACCATGAAATCCCCTTTTACTCACTATAATATCATATGGGTGTATAAGCAATTTTTGACTTTGATTTTCGTCTACCCTTTCAGAAAACACTGAGCAAAGTATTTGTTGCAAAATGTTAAATGTCTGTAATTTCTTCTCAATTGGAAATCCATTTAGGAGGAACCTACTTCTGGTGTTATTTAACCTGAATTCACTGTATTTGTCAAAATATTAAACAAAAGAGAAAAATCAAGGCTAGAAAAAATTATGGAACATTACAGTATTGGGCCTATATTAGATAAGCGACGTTAAACATCTTAAATGCTTGGTTTAATTATGCTGTATAATTACAATGATAATTTTATCTACTTAGAATGCCATAGGATGTCTTCTGTGTCTACAGTAATGTTTACCTAATTTTAACTACGCTAAGATGTACAACGTACAGCACAATCAAAGACGAGAGTGGGTACAGGAGTTCAAGGCACTCTCTGAGGGGAAAACCAAAAGTTGTTATCCCTGGGACTATGTGGTGGGGTTGGTGGCTTTAACTAGGAGTGTCGTAGCAGACACTTTTTAACTCTGTCTTGAGCAGCCAAGAGGTCCACAGCTATTAATGAGGCTCAAATCATGGTCTTCTTAAGGTTGTTAACAGCCAGATTCAGAATGCTCTCCGTCGTAAAGTTTAGATCATTTGATTATGTAGTAAGACCATCATACCGTCACATCTTTCTATGATCGGAGGGATAGCATTTGTTCAGAAATAGAACTGCCATTTAATATATAGAACATTCCGGACTCACTTTATGCTCTTCTGTTGTATAACTTTAAATGTATCCATGCTTCGTAAAACAACATACTGTGTGTTAACCGAATGAAAATCGCACTGTTTTTTTTTTTTTTTTTGTTGACCGGTGTGATGTTTTCTGTTCTCAAAGCCGCTGTCACCGTTCTGTATTTTTTTATTTCTTCTAATGTGAATCCTCCAGACCGTTACATTTTAAAGTACAGGGTGCACAGCAGTCGTCAGGTCGCTAAATATAATATTCACCTTTTGAAATATGAAAAGTCAACAGACAGCTCTTTTACATTATTTCCCTCCCAGGATTTTCTTAGCGGAAATATTGTCTTTTAACCAATTTCTTTAGTAAAATTTCTAACATGTTGTATTTGAACATACATTAAGAGATAAAGTCTTGATTTAGATTATCAGAAAAGAATTCTTAGACATGAGAAATGTAAGTTCAGGCTGCAACTACAACGTACCATAAAACCAAGAGCAGAAATGTCTTCAGGAATTGAACGGGAACAGAATACACTTGTATATTCCACTCTTTCGCAGCGTTAATGTTCGTGTTAGTTCAGTTCATATTTCAGTAAAAATACATTTAGGTTAAAAAAAAAAAAACTACCAAAGTTGATGCACCTGGCAGCACGTTTGGCATCTACATGCTATTCAGATACTGCCTATAAATTTCATAGATGTATGAGATCAGAGGAGAAGTGGTTCTGCCGATCTGGTGCACACATATGACGTGAAAAGAGGAGAGAAGCACAGCCGTGTTAAAATGATCACTTTTAAATTTCAAGCTCGAGGAAAGTCCAAATTCAACACCATCTATTTAAAAAAAAAAAAACAAAAACTTGATAGTTTCATTAATTTAGCGCATTAATGTATTGTGGCATAATGAAACTAGTGTTGTAGGGTTTTCTGTGTATATATTTTGGTTTATTGAATTATTCATAATTGATAAAGAAGTCTATTTTACTTGGAATTCCACATTATCATGCATTTTAAATGGTAATCCTCATTTAATATTTTGTGCCAAAATAATGGAAACATGAGTCATGTTTATATGAAAGCATGCATGTGTGTATGTGGGTGTATATTTCCAGTACCATCGAGCATCTTCTTTATGACCTATTTTTTTAAACTATCAAGCCGGTTTGGCAATCTGCTTGCTACGCCTCATAATTTCTGTAAAGGTATGCTGTACCAGTTTACATAAATCCAGCATCCCTGCTGTTTTTAGATGCTGTAGTTGTAGTGGACTGAAAGCTGAAATAGGCATTAGAGGCAACAAACTGTGCACCGTATGCCTGAGAAGACCAGTGTTTGATAATGATAGTGCCATTGTATAAATTACGCACTTTGCTGCCCTTAAAATACATGCCAACTTTGCAATAGATTTTATAAGCCATAATACTGGACAAAAGTTTGCCTTTAATTTTAGCAGGTTAAAAGTCAATCAAACAGAATCTGCTCTGTATTGTCATTTTTCTCAAACCCACACAAAAAAGTGCACCAAAATTAATGTGAACAACTTTCAACTTTATTCATATTTTTGCATATTCATTTTCAAAAGTTGACACGTATATGTAGTTCAAGCACTGGATTTCCCTCTAGCTGTCACCACAGTGTATTCAGCATCAAAGTCAGGGAAATCCTGCAGAAGTCAGCATATATTAAGTCAGTGCGAAGAGAGTACATTTCACACCTGAAAATAGGTGTTATTTAACTCTGATGTTGAAGGAATAAGGTGGCCATTTTGGATATTCCATCAAGATGGCTGCACCATCTCCACTCTTGGTGTTACTTAATCTGTAATCTTTAAACAAAAAAAGTTTCTGCACAGAATCAAACAAATTTACAAGTGAGGAAAAACTTTCACATGCTATGTATTACTGCCAAGTTATAGTTGGATAGTAGCCATATACCAATGTAAGAAGCAAAAAAAAAAAAAAAAGCGAAGATTTTTTGCCACTTTTTTTTGGAAGTCATTTCAGAGTATATAAACATAATTGGACTTTAACATATCAAAGTGGCCAAAGGTCCTTTTGCAGGATGACAAAGCACAAAAAACAAAAAAGTTATTTTACTTGTATTTCTTATTAGATCACCATAAGTATGTACTCTAACAGAACGACTGACATTAATCAGCACCTTAAATTTATACAGTGGTTTTCCTAGTGATTTTTTTAACCCCAGATTACAGCTTGAAACACTTCAGGCCAAAACACAAATACACATAACTGAATATCAGGATGAAGACTTGTCCAGATGTGTGTTGGATCCTTTCAAGACCTTGTGATACACTACGGTCCATGTGATGCACCGGGTTAACTGCCAGATCTGTAATCCGCTTGAGATATCTTCTCTGCTCTGTGTTCTTGACTGTCAATGCACGATAATTGAATAGCTGATACAGTCATAGCTATTTTGAGGATGGGACATATTTTTAAACAAAGCCCAGGGAAAGCATTTAAGTATTTTTTGTTTGATTTATTTACCTGGTAGATATTTTTTGTAAAAAGTATATTTGATGAAACTGTGGACATTGTAGTTTACAGAATGAGATACCACCTTGAAACCATTTTCTTGGTGAAGAGGGGTTGTTACAGTTTACTAAAGTGTGATTTAAGAAAACTTATCTATCAAAACCACTGGTAGTACTAATGCATGTCTGATATTCTTTACGTCTCTGCTTGTAAACTTCAGCATTATCCTGTCTTAACAATTGCTGTATGGAACATGACTGATACTGATCAAAGACCACCGAAGAGAACATTAGAACCATGACCACGTCTTCTTTCTGTCTACATGCATGGGACAAAAGCAGAAAAATTCTCGAATTCTTGATTTTTTAAATCATTTCTTTTTGGCTTTTTATTTTTATTTGATCAGGCCGAGTAACAATTACAGGTGCAAAATAATCAAAGCAATAATGAGAGATACATATTATTTGCTCAGCACTGCCCAGCCAACTTACAGAAGCCAAACACATTGCAGACTTTCAGATCAGCTCATGTCAGTCTTCACAATGTAAAAATCCAACTAAGTGGTCCACAGTCCTGCGTGTGACAGAAGATTGCCACGTCTGCGTCAGATGAGAAGCATTTCCATTATTTAATCATACAACTTTTAACTTTGTAATTGTCGTGTGCTGTAGAAATTGTGGATGTTTATATGTAAACATATATGTTCAAAAACAACAAAAATACGAAAAAAACATGACCTAAATGATTGAATGCTATTGTATGTTGTCTTTAATTTCTGTGTTTTGTAAAGGACTATTTAAAAATGTGAATTAATATGTCAATGGTAATTATTACTAGATATGAAGACTATTAATGTAACACCCTCAAGTTACTGTATATTGGTTTATGTAACAGTTTTTTCAGCTTAATTTTGGTAATGAAAGAGGATTCTACAGTCTTTACTCTCAATCTCCCAGTACTGCAATGGAGTAAAAAAAACACACATGAATAAATTACGGTAATAAACATTGAAGAAATGAACCAGTTTGCTTGATCTCACTCAGTTATTCTGTCTTGTGTTCTGCATTAACATTTAGATTCCTGGCATAAATGCTTTTGTCCAAAGCAACATACAGGTGAGGAAGATAATACACCACAAGTATACAACTGTGAAGGAGTCAGCTTAGGTTCAAGTACTGTTCGTGTGATGATTCAGAACTGAGCAGATCCAAGTGCAGTACTGCTAAGTTTATTAGGAGGGGTTAGACAGAAATCAGAAGCCAAAAAACAAGCAAATAGTCATGAAAATGTGTCAGTCCCACAGATATCCAAATTGGAAACTTGATCCAACTATGGTAATCCAAAAATCAGTCCAAAAGCCAAAGAAGGTAGGAGAGAAATCACAACAATGGTTGCCAAATCAAAACTCTGGGACAGCAGTTGAAAAACCAGTAAGGAGTGCTGTAAGCAAGCTGTATATTGGAGGCCGGAGTCAGTCAGATGTGGCTGGCTTAGTGAACATGTAACTGTCAGGATAAGTTTCCATCGAAAGACCAGTAACAAGGGTAAGGTACTTTTTAGATCTGATGCATTACTCTGCAAAAATGATTTTTTAGAAAAATACCCTTTTATTATTATTGCATTGTATCAGCAACCTGGCTCTTACTAATACATTAAAATTCCACAGTTTCCTTCAGTAGTCCAAATATATGCAATTAAGTGAACTAGAATTTTACAATGACCCCTAGTGTGTGTGTGTGTGTGTGTGTGTGTGTGTGTGTGTGTGTGTGTGTGTGTACTGTGTTACCGGCATCCCATGTAGAGTTAATCCCTGTCTGTGTTAGCTCTGGGCCTCCCTACCTTGTGCTGGGTAAGTGGTTGTAAGATGGATGAATGGAAACATAATGCCTAAGTAATGTAAATCTAATGTGATATACTCTGTAAAGGTATGAAATTATTTTATACACAATGGAAGAACAGATGGATAGATGGAAACTAGAGCCGAAGAAGAAGATGAAGTATATTTGCAAGGGACATTTGGATGTTAGTTGAGTTCATGATTAAGTTTATGATAATTGAAAGGCTCCCGTTTGAGTTTACACTTTTAATAATTGTTTCAAGTACCTTGATAACAATTAGGGGCCGGTAATGTAGGAGCCTAAATACGCTTAATTGATCATTGTTGAGTGTATTCTTAATTCTTTATCACCTTGGTGATGTAAGAAATTACACAGAAATTTGAACTTCGCCTCTCTTATATTTGGACTACAAAGAAATTAGAACTTTGTCTCTCTTATAAGATGACTATAAAGACCATTATGATTCCATAAGGATACCATCAAAACTGTGATTAGTTCTAAGGACTCCCAAAGGCCATAGCCATTTCAGTAGTTTTGTTTTGGATGTTTGAACAGGCCACCATACATCTAGGGCCTAGTTCTTTATTTTGGTGAGGTCATTTTCTGGTTCCATAAGGGTTGAATTGGAGCTGAGTGTGGTTTGCTGCTATACTTTCTTTGATGTCTTGAAAAGCAATACTTATTGCGGTGGTACTGCATATAATCTGCCCTAGCTGCTTGGTAATACGCATTTCTCTTCAATAATGACCACAGTGCCTTCTCACTTAGGCCTCCCATCCACACCCTTTGGTACAATATGCACACTAAATACACTCTATGTACATCATGAATCCATGATTGCGTGTGTGAGGAGCTAGCAAGCTAGCATCATCCTGTACATTGAAAAGTTGCTGGTGGTGTTGGGGTGCAATTAACCCCCCTCATTGTGTTAAACGCTAGCTGTGTCTGAGCCTAATTACTGACCATCATGGACATTGCATCGCTACAATATAGAGCACTGATGCTTACTTAAAGTTAGGTCCGGCTTTTGCTCTAATTATCTTTCTTATTGAAACAGACTGCATTCTTGTCATACACTTGCTGCTCAAATACTACAATCTCCATGATTCAAAGCGTTTCTCATGATATACGCATGCCTGCAGGATAGCGTAGGTCGTCGATTAGCTACACTGAGACAAACGGTAATTTGTTACTTCAGTGTTTTATATTGCACTGTGCCTGAATGAACTTGCAAAGATATGTCATCGACAGATATACAGGAATATTTGAGATGTAGTTTTTATTTTTAATGCATTCGAACTAAATATGCATGTCTAACTACATGTTAGGTAGCGCTTTCGGTATGTCGCCACCTAATTCATGATGTATTTCATCTTCAAGTTTCTAACGTTCTCTTTATCTCTGTTTCCATTCTCTATTTGTGTCGGTTAACTACTACTACTACTACTGCTGAACTGTTTATTTCTCAAATAATATATGAAGTCAGGGAAACAGTTTTTAAGTGTTAACAGGAATGGCTATGTTGAAAGGGTAAAACACGTGATGTGACTGTCGCAGGCTGATTACAGTCGCTCACTTTAAAAGGCTCTACGAGAGGCCGATTTTCATTTCATATCATTCAACGTGTGAGTTTATAGGCTTGATCACTGCGCAAAGCGTCCGGGACAAATCTCCACAGAAATACCCTGTATGCGATCGCAGTGCCTCATTTTCAGTGTTAAATTAAGAGCGTTGGGGTGGAAGGTACCTCATACGTCACTTAAATACTGTATGACCCAGACTGTCAGAGCTATATTTACTTTGTTCATGTTTTTCATAGGTACATCGGAAACCTTGGCAGGCTGGGTTCAGTGGGCTGTCTAGACAGTATCTGCTGATGTTGCCCAGAATTCTCTGGTGTATTCGTCTCTCTCTTGACCCTTTAGCCGTCTTTTCACGCGCCATCCCGAGACGACCTCTAATGGACACCAGCCGGCCGGTTGAGCATGCCATATGGGCCAAGCTTGCTCAGGCCCTTGAACCGAAGCACCTGGAGGTCCTGAACGAGAGCCATATGCACGCAGTGCCTTCCGGGTCCGAGACTCATTTCCGAGTGTTGGTGGTCAGCTCCCGTTTTGAGGGGCTCTCCTTGCTGCAGCGCCACAGGCTGGTCAACGAGGCTTTACGCGAAGAGCTTAGCAGCTCCCTGCACGCTCTGGCCATTCAGGCCAAAACTCCAGAACAGTGGGAGGGAAATCCTACCTTGGCCAAGAGTCCACCCTGCCTGGGTGGCTCCAAGCATGATAGCACTATGGCTGAAAAACTAAAAGCTTCTCAGGACTGAGCCATTATCAATTACTGTACACTGTTTTGGGCAATGAGAGCCAACAAGACTGGGAAGAGATTAGCAGTGTCACCATGGAACACAACTGTTTGAGATCTCCTGTAGTATGTTGGAGTTTGAAATCTCTTTCATGTGAAACATGATACAAAGGCTTTTCAGCACCTGGAATTCTTGTTGGGCTCTTGATTCATAATAATCAGAACATAAATTCATTCACGATAACCAGAAATATGCATCGGGTGAAGAGTTTTCCTTTAAATATTCAGTTGTACACAGTGCTGTAAAAAATGTTCCCTTTTATAGCATTTTTTTAGCCAAATTGAGATTTCAGTTTTGTCATTCATTTCTTGGCTAAGAATTTACGCTGAAGGACAGCACAATACAACTCAGAAGTGTTTAACAGGGACAACCGATGAAAAATACTATTTTGACTAACTCTAGTATGCATATGCTGGGATGTTATGTGCTGTTCCTTTAAAATAAACCAGTAAACAATAACAGTATAAACTGATTTATGTTTTATAAATGTCTTAAAACCTGTTGCTTATGTATTAAGTGATATTGTTTTCTCGGAATATCTAATATTATACAGTTGCATTTTGGGGATAAAACATTTTAGTGGGTTACATTTTTTATTAGACTCTTTTGTCCAAAGCAGCAAACAAATGAAGAAAGCTTGGGGTCAGAGAGTAGGACAGCCAGTATCCAACAGCCTTGTGGATGATTTGTGAGATGTGAGACAGTGAGAAGATTACCTGCAGTGGGATTCAAACACACAACTTTCTGGACATGGGCACAGACACATAATCTACAGAGCTGCATGCTGTCTCATTTAGTCTTTGAGAAGGAAAATTGTGTGGTGGCTTAGAACATGTTCTGGATTTAATTTTAATGTTTCTTAGTAAATATTTTATTGAGACTGATTCTAATACTGGGAATATAAACCTTGTATCAGGTTATATTTAAAATGTCTCAAAGATGTGAAAGTTTCTTCTTCTAGTACATAATTGGCAGAACATGTTCTACACCCTGACCACACGAGGGCAGTACAGATCCAAATGTTTCCATTTAGATAAACTGGAAATTTCTAGTTACAAGTACAACAGGTTCAGTTCTTTTTGCTGCAGTGACTCGCCTTATTAAATCACACTGGGTAGAGCAGAGGCCTGGGTTAATTCAAAATCGACTGGTGATGAGCGTCATGTTCTGCAGTTGTCTCCTTGCATCAAGTTATGTGGACATAAGAACAAGCCATATTAAGAAATATTTTAAAATCCAAATTAGGTTGTCAGCCTAAACATGATTATGGCATTCCAGGCATTTTTTATTGTTATGAAAGCACAGACATTTCAAATCGCTGCAGGATTTTTGTATCCCCCATGTGTGAAAGTAGTTTCGTATGTCCGGATGTACCAAATTACAGTCGATAGTAATAATGCAGTTTCTCTTAAATAGATTACTTAGTAGATGTTATGGACAACTCAGTGTGCACTACTGTGCTTGAATTCCCATGCTTGCTTGGTTTAAGGATGTTATTTAAGGGAGATTTATATCGTCCTGAAGGGCCTTGCAAATATATGGGTAAGAAATATTGACTGAATACATAGTTTGCTTTGGCCAGCACTGATTAATGTTGTGTTGGGGACTTTCCCAAAGGGTCTCTTGGGTGCCCCCTTGACGCAGTCTACAAGCATCTCCAATGGAAAGTACTGCTGCCCTACGTGAGGGCATTGAGAGTATCGGGAATAACCCTGCCAGGCATTGCTGGGACGCTGGGACTCAGTGTGTTCCCGTGAGTGGCCTGTGGGCTGGTGTGATGGGTACCAGAGAAGGACTATTTGGCTGAGCTGGACTCACCAGTGGGATTTGCTTTGACACGTCTGTTCCATGCCTGGCCCTGTCACTCCAGTAGGATCCCAAAGGAGTAGTATATTCAACCTAGCTATTCAACTAACTTCAACCTAGCCTTCCCAGCTTGGGTGGCTTAGCTTTTGATCTCTTGGATGTCTTGGTGGTGTTTGGAATCTAATTATTACAGACTGTTATTTACACAACATGTCATCATCTTTGAGCAACTGTGCCGGAGATGTCTAGATAAACTATTTGGCATGAAAATAATGAGGCATACAGAGGAAAATGTGCATGAGCTTTAGTTACACTTAGTGGTCCTGGGGTTTAATACAGGAAAGGATCAGTGGGGATTAGCAGAAAAAAAACACATGCAGGTGTGAAAAGTTAATATCACATGATTTATTTGTTGTAGGCATACATAAGGTCAAAGCTTTCCTTTCTTAAGATAACTATAACAATATGCTGGACTTAGTTAAACAAAACATTTCGGGACTGTTCTCAGTAAATGCTTGCCAATACTCAACATTAAATTTAAACGAATGCCTCCATACTGTGTTAATATTCACTTTTTATGTGGTCTGTTGAATCATTATGAGTCATACGCTGTTTGTGGGTCCAACAATTAGCTGTGGTTCCAGCAAATGGCCTCTATCAATCTTTACTACTGCCATTTTCCACAAATACTAGAATGAAGGCATTCAGCACTAGCTAGTTAAATATTAATGAGAGGCATTATGGTTGTAGTCCTTTGTCAGGGGCTTGCAAAATAGATAATAAAATGGAGGATCTAACTTTCTATAAGGAAGTAGGTTTAAGTGACTGATAGTCCATGATATTGGATACATGGCATGGTAGTGGTAACTGTTTCAGTTGCATCATCTTTAGTGTTAAGAAATTCCTTAATGTTCACAGATAATAAATCCCTGCACTGCAAATGAATTTTCACTTGTGTAGATGGGATACAGCTCTGGATAGGTGGTGGTATTAGAAAGGAGGGGCAGAAACGCTGACAAAAGAGATGAGAAATGTGAGATGCATTCAATTCATTCAATTTTATTTAGGAGCAAAGCACTTTACAGAACCCTGGCCGAATGTACTTAGGGAGTAAGCCAAGGGTAACAGTGGCAAGGAAAAAGTCCCTCAGAGGGGAAAAAGCCTTGAGAGAAAGCAGACTCAGAGGAGACTCAATCCCATCCTCCACTGGCTGGCACCAGGCTGTACACATTCAAATAATATAGTGTAATGTAAATTCAGACAGATGGTAGAATAGTGCAGGCAGGCAGGTAATCAGGTTCATGGGCGGGTTAGGTAAGTCAGCCAGACGGCAAGCCGGCAGGATAGACATGCTGCAGGGTTGTAGAAACACCAGTGGACAAATGGGGGGCGCCTTTGTATCTGGACCTCCAAGTGGAACATCCTAGAAGGGGAGGGTGGGGGGCGGGAGTAAAGAAAATGCAAAGAAGGTGCAAAACAGAAAAGAAACAACACAACACAGCAGAGTGGGTACCATAAGGATGGAACACAGGAATGGTAGGTCCCTGAATGCCAGCACTCCAACAACACATGACCACATGCGAAGCCAGAGTGACAGCACTGACAGAACAGTTCATCCAAAGTCAATGATACTGATCCCCACCCAGCTCTACACCTCAGACTATAGCCTAGCTGGGGGGTGAGTAACTACTTTGAGCTAGTGTCCCTGCAAAATGAAGAGTGAGAGTGAGCCTGAATCCCGCCCAGCTACAGAGCTCTGTGGGACAATGCTCTGTAGCCCACTGTAGCCTTTTGCACTCTTGCAGCTAATAAGTAATCTGCTGCCCAAGGGTGAAGCTGACATCCATACTATAAAGTCATTGGTGGATGAGTCAAGACATTCTCGTCAGTCTCTCTGTCAGCTGTCACTGACCAACAAGAACAAGGAGCAAAGCCACTCCTACATGGCCTAACACAATTCAGAAAATCTTTGCACATTGATCCCACAAGTAACCTCAACCAATACCATTACCAGACAGTGTCTCCATGATTGCGGTATGGGATTTAAGAAAAACGAGAGCATCCAGGCTTATAACAAACAAACTGCTAAGTGTTATGTTTTGTAGTGTTTAATCTTTATTTTTGAATCAAAACTGTTTTATTGCTATTGATCTTGGCCAGGTTTCTACTGTAAAAGAGATGTTAATTCTCTATGAAACTAACCTGGTTAAATACAGGTTTAATAATAGTTATTTAAATGCTGTCACCATGGTAACTGGCTTCTGGATTAGTGGTATGGAAGTCAGAAAGATAATAGTTCAGTAACGCTCAGTTTTGTCAGTCTAGATCTTTCTTTTTCCACCACATGCTTGGGCCACATCTGGTTGCTCTGGTTTTACACTCGTTCAGAGGACAAGATGGGCCCTACGGGGAGCAAAGGCAGTTGTGATCTGCCCGTTGGAATGTCATACATTCCGTGTTGTCCAAGAGCAACTGCGTAGACATTCTGTAGTCCGATTTTCCAGAGGTAAACCCTGTGCATCGATCACTAATGCCTCAGAGCTCGGGCCAGCAGAGATGTGTGATCTGCAACATCTTGCTTTTCGACCAGTGAGCTCCTCATGCATTGCTCAGGTGCTGTAAATGCAAAAGCCTGGGGCAGAAAAATGTGACAACACTTCTTTGTTCTTGGAAGTGCCAGTGTGGTGATGCAAGAGTAACATTAGGTGGCCGGATTGATCAACAGTGTCTGCTGGATCGGATCTAAGGGAACCATTGTGGAGTTCATCTGAAGTGTGTTCCAGGCACAAAGAGTGCTGAACAGAATCCTAGGGCTTCACTTTGAAAATGACAAAACACATCGTCATTAAGGTGTCAGGTGGTTTGATATATTTGGTCTTGTACTCTTGAACAGGTCTTTTGATTTTCTAAGTGCCGCTGCTCTTCTGCACGATGACGGTTGAAGCGCTTTTGACACCAAGCCATGTGACCTCTGTCTTTTATGGTCTTTGTTCAAAATGACCTCTGTCCTTATACAAGTCCTTAAACTTAGACCTCTGTTTTTTTGCCCATAAAGGAAAGGGGCTCTCAAGTTCATTTTATGGGAGCCTTGAATAGTTACTGGCCAATAAAATTATGCTATTAAGCCAGAGCAAATGTCAGAGTAACCAAGTGGTTCCATTTGGTTTAAATCACATAGGTATATCACATTTCTTTTGCTGTCTTTGGGTTGGATATAGATGTTATCAAGTAGTGATGGTTTCTGTGATACACTAAGGTCAGAGGACAAGTTGTACATGAAGCATGTTTTTAACATTTTTTTCTCTTGACTTCTAGTAGACAAAACAGTGATAAGTATGGGTAAGAGTGAGTATAACATCAAGGAAATGGCTACTTTAATTTCCACATTTGTGTTTCTTGAAATGTATACAAAAGGGTGCTTTAAATTGTCTTAATTTTACTCCTAGAGTGTTTATCTCTGTTTCCCTTCAAGCTTGTCTTTTCAGACAGCCAAGCCCTTCCTTTGTGTCTTTACAGTAAACAGGAAGCATATCCACGGAGTCTGTCACACCATTGCTAGATGGCTTCTGCCTACCTTTCAATCCCTTTAAGTTGGGGGCACAACTGACTTTGGCCTATTTACAAAATAGACCATCCCCTCTATGGATTCCTCTTCCTGTGCCCTCAGCTTTTAACAACACTGACACCCTGCATCTGTCTCTTATACACACAAACAGACACATACTCGCTCCTTTGTTTGGGTCCATTTGAACCCAATCTACTGGTTGGAGATATATCTCGTGTGACTGGCAGGATCTGTTAAGTGCACGTTCTGAACAGAGCATTCCAAAGCAAGCTACACAACAGGAGTGCTACAGACATGGAGTTTGACCCTTTCATTTTCATATAAAATGTTGCAGGGAAAGCATGTTTAGCGACACACGTGATATCCCAGGGAAACTGCTTAGGAAATCCTAGTGGATGGAATTAAAAATATTTGGATAAAAATGTTATGGCTATTTTAACGTTTCAAAAAGAACAAGGAGTAGTGGCATAAATTGCTATACTTGCAACTACATTTTCAATGAATCTTTACATGAGGAGCAGAAAAGTCACATTTTCTGATTTCAAACAGGTATTGTAACTTTTTATGCCAAATCAAAATTTCTTAAAATGTAAATTTGGGTATGATGCGAAGTTCATGGTGAAATTTCTTTTTTAATACAAAATCCAGAATCTGACTAAAAAGTTATGAGTCCGTTCCTTTTTTAAGAGCTGACAGAATCCATTTGTTCCTATTGCTATTCCTTCATTTATCTTATTTTAGGCAAGAAACTGGATTAGAAAAGATTTTTGTGGAAAAAACAATAAAAAAAGGGCAGACAACTTACAAGATGCTTCAGCGTGTTAGACAGCAGCCAGATGAAGGGTTATGATACAGGACTGGATAGTGCCTGTGAACCGCTCTCGGCTGGCCAAGTAGGTCGAGAAAATAAATGTGGATTGAAAGGGGCTCACAGAGGCATGAGAAGAAGGTCAACCGTGAAATCCCCTCTGCCCCCGGGGTAGAAGCCCGGGTTCGGAGACATCGAGGCTGCACGAGAGGGCCTCCAGTCAGCTGTCCACTAGATCCACTGGCTTCCCCCGCCCCTCCAGCCACAGGCCATTATTACAGACGTTGGCAGTGATTTCCTATGTTTTTCCTTCCTATTACTTTGGATATTTCACAGATTTATTTCAGCTTTAATTTACTATATCGGATTTACAGTAGGTCAGAAGTTTGCATACATCATGTCAAATGTCACTTTAAACAGTGTGGAACAGTCCAGAAATTGATGTAATGCCTTTAGAAGCCTCTGATTGACAAGTTTTCTTAATTATGAGTTAATTGGGCATGCACCTGTGGCTGTACTTAGGTGCCTATCGTTAGAGCCAGTGCCTTTGTTGGCCTGGATACCATGGGAAAATGTAAGTGAAGACCTCCAAAAAATGTCTAGTTCCATCTTAGGAGCAATTTACAAACAACTGATGGTACTCACAAGCATCTGTACAAATAATTGCATGCAAATACAAATATGTAGCATCCACACAGTGACTGCATCATTCAAGAAGGAGGCACAAATTAACGCCCTTGCAGTGGTGAACAAACATTGTTCTGAAAGGTTCAGATGAACACCAAAACAACAACGGAAGTGGTGAAGGAGTTGGAGGTGTTGGGTGCCAAACTATCCACATCCACCATAAGAGAGACCTTCATCGACCAAGGCTGTCATGCAAGAAAGAAGCCCTGGCTGCAAGACCAACATTAAAAAGCCAGAGTGAAGTTTGGAGGTGATCACCAGGACAAAGACCTAGGCTTTTGGAGGAGTGCACTTTAGTCAGATGAAACAGAAATTTACCTGTTTGGCCATAATGATCAGCACTATGTATGGAGGAAGGAAGGTGAGGCTTAAAAGCTAGAGAATACCACACGAACTGTGAAATATGGTGCTGGCAGCTTCATGTTTTGGAAGGGATTTGCTAGTAAATGGACTGGTGTACTTCGGAAAATAGATGGCATCATGAGAAAGGAGTATCATAAATTCTGAAACAGGGCCTCAAGACATCAGCCAGAAAGTTGAAACTTGGTTGCAACTTTCAGCAGGACAATGAAGCGCTGAAGATGTATCAAAATGGTTTAAAGACAACAAAGTGAAAAGCATTGGAATGGCCAAACAAAGTCCTGACTTGAATGCCATTAACAATCTGTGTTCTGAACTGAAGTGTGTCTGTACAAGGAGGCCTACAAACCTGATTTATGCTAGTTCTGTCAGGTGGAATGGGCCAAAATTCCAGTATAGAATGGTGGGAAATCTGTGGCAGGTGGCACTGATCATTTGATTCAGGTAAAGCAATTAAAAGATAATGCAACTAAATGCAAACAAAGTGAACTTTTGACCCAGTGAAAATCTGATATTGTAAATAAAGATAAAACAGTTTCTTTACTGTTCTTTTGTGATGTCTTATGGGAATAAAGTAGATACTCTGATTAACTTCACACGTGAAATGTGTGGTAACATGACATATGGAGTTGTGAAACACTGAGTTTGAATGTGTTTAGAAGAGGGGTATGCAAATTTTTGGCTTCATTGTGTAACTGTGGCCAGACCTGCTGCAGAATGTGAGAAATAAGACACTGTGTTGCATCTTGATCTGTCTGGGCATTAAAGATTCTTAGAGAACACGTATGTATTTGCAGTAAGCATGCTTGATTGCTTCATATCCATTGTGGATTGGGACAAGACGGCTTCTAAACAAAAAAAAGGCTGATATTAATTGCGGTTCATTTTGCAGGTTTTGCCCCTGACTACAGACCAAAATCTGCATAAATAAAACATGTGGACGTTTTGAAGGAAATGACAACTGCTAAAAAAAATTGTAGAATTTACTGTAATGAGCATCCTTGACATAAGGAATGCCGGACGTGCGTTTGAGATCTGGGTGGGGGTGGGGTTGGAGACTCAAATAGGAGGTGGAGATGGGGGAGGTGGAGAAAGGTGGTGGGAAGGCAGGGCTCCTCCCCAAGTCAAAGAGAGAGGATGAGACCTGTCATTAGGAAGGTGAAATGAGGGGAGGACCCTGCAGGGTGCCATTGTGCTAAGGCAGTGAGGAGGGTCAGGTTCTAAGTGCTTCGAATAACATGGCTTGGAACATTGTGTTGGCTCTCCTTTTGTTTTGAAAGGGACAGAGGGGGGCAGTCAGAGCTAAAGGAACTCATGAGCTAGGCCTCTCTGGGGGGGCAGGAACTAGGAACACCCCCCTCACGCCATGTTTTTTTAACAGATTATCTGGAAGCTTTTTTTTTTAAAAAAAAAAACAAAAAACAGCATACTCATCAGAAAAACAAAAAGTCTCACCTGAATTTTTTTAAAAAAAGCTCATCATACTCATCCTGTGGAAAAACAGAAAGTCTAGATTTTTGGATTTTTTTCATTTTACCATTGGAGAACCATAACTATCTTCTCTGTTTGCCCGTGTGCTCCCCGTGTTAGAAATTGTCCCTGAGTATTCCTCTAAATTGGTGAATAGTATTGCCTCCATGCACCAAATGCCTGTGCTTATTTAACTAAGTGCTTATTAGCTTAATTAGCAATAATGCTTTTTCTTATGGTTCCAGTAAGTTCTGAATTACTCTTCAGTCACACTGAGCAGCTTATGTCACCCCGTTTGTTGATCTGGCAATTAACTACTCACAGGGTAATATTGGATTGTAAACTGGAATTCAGACCAAAACCAAGCATCGCTGACAGTGAGCCTACCGTATTACAACTGCTTGGCAAACGGACGGCGGTCTAAAGCTGATTTAGGATGTCAGAAGGGTGTAAACAAGGGCAGGAAGGGTGATGGGACAAGGGGACGGGGAGGTGTTATATGGATCCAACTAAACAGACAACTTGACACAATATACTGGTCTTAAACATATGACCTTGTTTTACCTAAAGGCAAATGATGCAACATATATCTATCTACATAGAAGTTCATTAAACCATTTTGATTCCTGTGATTTTCAACATTTAATAAGTGGCAATAATGCTGTGAGAGAGAAAGAAATTATGCAATTAAGTAAGGGCGAAACAACATGGAAATGTGCATTCATTGAGGGATAGAGATAGGAGGAATCTGTTTTTGCTTTCAATTAGGGACAGAAAAGAATACAGGCTTGCAGCGTCAAAGGAGCAGGGCAGCTAATCACTTTCCCTGGTGACTACTCAGAGAGTAGAGTGAAAGATCACAACACTAACTACAAGGCCTGCCCACTCTGCTGGACTGACCATCCCTTGTCCATTCAGAGGTGCCTGGGGCGGCTGCTCTGCGCCGCCGGGCTATTCACAGGTGATGGATGGCTTCATAAACCCTCTCTCGGGTGGGACTCCGAGTGGGAGAATGCAGCGGCCTGCCCCTCAGGCTTGAGACAGATGCGTATACCTTTCATTTCTTGGGTGTCCAGTATTTCCCACAGAAGAGCATGTGACAGTTCTCAGCCAATAGGCTGGTTCAACCAGTTTTTGATTTAACTGAACGAAAAACAAGGGCATAGTAACTCAAATGATTTATTTACAAATAATTTAGCATTTACAACCCAAAGAAATGCATGCATACTGCCTTATTAGATATAATAACCATTTGTGGCCCCGTGTCATTTTTGACATTCCACAATATATAACATCCCACTTAGCTCTTTTAGCCAAGTAAGGCTAACATACCACAATTTCAGCATGTATAATGACTTTATGCTGCAATGTAATTTTATACGATGCTGTATATGATGTACTTTCGTGTTTATTATTGTAACATTTTGACAGTGATCCAGTGTCAGTCAGTCAGGCTAAACAAAGACAGTGTTTGCCAATGTTTAGGGTTAAAATGCTTATCAAAATCAATTAAGCTTCTTTTAGAATTGATCATGTGGTACTTGAAATCAATAGCACAGTTTCAAACAGACAATCATACCCAATCTGAGTCACATGAAGACCATGCAACACCAACATAAAACTTTAAGCACATGGAGCATTCTTAAATCTTAAGTCGATATGCTGTGTAGCTTGACACATGCAATTGAAACATGTTTATGTTTATTATGGAGGGAAATGGTCTGGCTCTCAATGAGAATCTGCTCCAGGCATCAGCAACACTGGCACCATTGTTGGATAGCAATATGCACACAATATCCAACTTCTTGAACGTTAAATTTGTTCTTGTCTGCAGGCGGTGGTTTGGAAACGAAAATTGCACACTTTAACCATTGCCTTTATGTTATGCTCTAACACCAAGATATGTAGAGTCATTGTGGCCCAATGGGAAGTATAGCAGCCTTTGATTGAGAGACCTTCAAAACACAAGTTAGCTACGTGTGTGTGCGTACGTGTGTTTTTCGGTGCATGTGTGTGTGGGGGTGGTACTGCAAGAACAGGAGATTTTTTGTGTTGAGAAAAAGAGGCCTGGACACTTCATCTTCTCTTCTCTAGGCTGCCAAAAAGGTCAGGGGTCAAATGTCAGGGCGATTGAAGAATTTCGAGCTGCATGCCGACAGATGGGGTTACAGGGCTGGGGGAGGGTAGCAGTCTCTGTCAGGGGGAAAGATGCTTGTGTGTGTGTTTGTGTCTCCTGACTTGGAACGTAAATACGAAAAATCATATCCATGGTGTCAGATGTGCTTATATCTTAACTGATGTATGTATTATCTTGGTATGTGGACCGCTCGCACTGTAAGCCCATAAAAGGGAAGGAGTTCTGAAAAATAAATGTCTCTCATCTTTCATTTTGTTTCTTCAAGAACCCACTTTGACAGACTCATCTGGAACATGGGTGTGTATGGTGTGACCGTAGCATTGCCACTATTGAATGTTGAAAGAGTTTAAGTCCAATGCAGAAGATTTCACATATGGCGGAATCAATCACGTTCAATGTAACTCCTTCATGTATCGGGAGGGCCAGCGCTTTCAACAAACGATGGAGCAATGAGGCCCATGCACCAGTGATCTGTTTTCTGTTTGTAACAGATGCGATATATCATTAACTAGCATATGTTTCAAGCCATTTAAAATGTTGAAAAAAGTGGTCCATTAAATAAATGGGAATGGGCATCTCCATTTAATTCTAATTACTTGCAGCCCCAAAATATTGTTCTCTAGCTTGACTGTGAATATATTCCATATAAAAAACTTTTACTATTGCTTGTAATTAGTTGTCAGCTTGTGAACCAGTGTAGTTCCAATATGGGGAATAAATAAAGTGTAGCATATACCATACATGGGCATTTAAAAAATGTCATCTTCATGTTTTGCTCCCTAATAATTGTTTCTTGTTTAATTCTTACAGATGTTCTCTTCTACTGTGGTTTCTATTGAAGAAATGTTAATAGCTGTACGCAGTGTTTCATTATAGCGGCTGATGGAAAGGTTTTAATTTCATTCTACTGAGGCTGTATAGTACTTCAGATGTTCCAGTAAAGCTGACGCTACTCAGTCTTGGCAGAGAGAACAAGACGGTTACACATTGAAACCCAAAGGTCACGTCCCAACCAGAGAGGAAAGCCTTCCTTTCTCTCTCACAATCAGTCCTATGGTTTGGCCTCCCGTTGGCTGAATGGAGCTCTTTACTGGACCGGTCTTTTACAGTATCAGATCTTATTTTCCTTTTCGTTTATACTCTAAACCCAAAACAAGGAGTCTGAAAGAACCTAACAAGCCATTGATTGGTGAGCGTTAGGCCCGAAACTCGTAGGTTAACACTCAGCCCACTCCCTGTGAGTTATGTGCTATCCGGGTGCAGTTCTGACTAATGAGGTTTCTTGTTGGGAGGGAAGGCTTTGAAGCTGGAGTCCACAATGCACCCTTTCTGTGACTGGGGCGAGAATTGGCCAGCGGGGATCCAAGAGGAAAGTCTAAACCCTGGATTAGCTGGACTAATGGCCCCTTGCCTGTCGTTGATGTTAATTAGTGTTAATTAAGGCCTCCTTCGTTGAACAGGCTGAGGTCCAGGAGACCTGCATGTTTCAATATTGAAGACTGTCCCCTCCCACCTCTACCCTAGCCTGCTTAACGATCCAGCCACAGTAGCACTTGTCGGCTGAGGCTGTCCCCCTGTCACCTCTTCACTCCTTGTCAGAGCCGATTTGCTCCCACCACAATGACTCCCATTCACCCGGCCCGATCTTCACAGCTATTCAAGGATCGCCTTTTCCAGCAGTTAAAAGCTCGACTGCCCCAGCCACCTCCCCGCTCCTGACCCCGCGGCTCTCGCTTGTGTTTCCATTGAGACAGGATGTGACTCTGGAGTTTTGGACCTTTGTGCATCTCCCACATCGCGGGCTCAGTCAGCTCTCTTTGTTGACAGTTTCCTTGTTCTGTTGAGTCATTAATTTGCAGTCATATAGCAGCGCAGCAGTGTCTTTGTTCAGAGCAACGCCTTATATGTTTGCAACCTTTTGGCACTTTGGAATTTTGGGCTTTTCCGTAACTGGTGACTACGGCTCAGGTCTGCTGTCATCCCACAGAAGAACTCCTGCAGCGAGAAACAGAAACCCCATTGGCAAAGCCCAACACCTGGTATTACTTTCTAAACTCTAATATTCCTCGACCCCTGCAAGCCCGGGAATGATGGGGCCAACGGGGCAGCCCCCGGACACCGCAGCTGTCTTTGAAGGGAGAAGTGACACCCCATATCGCAGCCCCAGCAAAGACTTTACTAGTGCTGCGACCCCTGTGACCTCCCACCCCCCCCCAGCTGACACCCTACCCCCATACAGCTGCTTCATTGGATTGGTCGCCGGTAGGTTCTACTACTAAGGGAGAGAATGGAGCGGGAACGTGAAAGGTCAACCGGTGGTCAGAAGTTTTATTGGGACCGAGAAGGAGGGAGAATGCGTTAAAGACCACCGTCTGAGATTTTAACTGCAGGGAATTTTCCTTTTTTTCTTCCTTCTATGAGTGAAGTTTTAGCGAGGAAGACAGATTTTAGTGCTGAGTGTGAAACAAATACAACAGCTTCCCTGAAAGTATTTCATGGTCAAAACTAGCGCAATAGCTAGTAATATACACTTGGCCAGAATCTGACTGTTTAAACACTGTGGGGAAAAAAAGCACTCAGGTCAATTACAAGTGCAAATGTCTCAGACAGAATACAACATTGATTACGTTCCTCAGAATGAAACTGATCATCAGTTTAACTCTGATATCATTCTTTGTTTTCTATGGTGAAATTGCAAAAAAGTTTACCGTTACAAAGCCATGTCAGGGAACTGCAGTCTAAATAAATTATTCGGTAATTTGGTTAGGAACATACAGGGAGAAAAGAAAATGCATTATTTGATGTCAATATGGCATAATTAAAAGCCAACCACATTTGCTTCATACTGCATGTATTCCAGTTGTCTAAAGTTGTCTATTATTCTCAAGTATAACAAGGACATTTACCAGCACTTACCAAAATCGTTCAGCGGTGTTTCTGCCAGAAGACCACTTTGTTCATGAAGAGTGCATGTACAGCTGTGTGTATATTCTTTTGGGCTGTTGGCCTCTTGTACCCAAACACCCATCAGTCCAGGTGTAACAGAGCACAGCCATCGAGACTTGAGACCTGTTGGAACAATGCAATTCCCAACATGACAAGTAGGCTCACGAGTTGTGAGATAATTTACTGCGGCATCGCATGATATACATATGGATTATAAATGATATACTATAATATATGGGCTGGGGGGTAAGCTACATAGTTTGGTATACTGCTTTGTATTTGTCATAGTCTGTATGCTTTGTGATAGCTGATTTTTATTTTTTTAACATCCTGGCTTATGTAGGGAGACCTTTATCTTTCTATCCAAATTCCATTAGTACTTGTAGGTTTGCGGTGAGCCTAGAGCCTCTTGTAGGAAAACATTTATCATGTATGTGAAGTCATTGTTTAACTGATTCTTAAATGATTGCCCTGCTATCAAAGAAATAGGAAACAATTACTCTAATAAAATGGATCTGAGCCAATATTGGCTGGCCACAACAAACAGACGACACAAATGAAATGGTTATAAGCCTTTATTTGCCAATAACGTTTGTTCGTGCATGTTTTCTGATATATTTAATATTTATGTTTAGAAATTAATCTAATCAAGTCTGACCACATATTTATTTTGGCGATATGATTTTACCGTTATTTCACACCGTGATGAGTTCTCAGGTTGATATAAAATGTAATGTCTATCTGCTGTATTTTAATGCGGACTAATTGCTGATTACTGTGATCTATTTTATTAAACTGAGTTATTCCCTCAAAAAATTTACAATTTTAATGTTACATTTTTATTTAATTTTCATTTTAATTATGATCAGACGTGTACACAAATTCAAGACTTTAACACATTCTCAGAGGCATTTGGGGCTCATGTTTGCAGATAATTTCTTTTCTAGAGAAGCTTTTCTGTAAACTCCTCTATACATCAATGACATCAGAGCCAGTCCTGGGGCTTAGAACCAACAACCTTTGGGTTGAGAAGATCTAACATTGTGTTACCTCTTCTACCACCTTTGTGGAAGAAGCATGTGTGAGATGTTTCATATGTTGAGTTTATACTCCTTTGCATGTTTTGTCTATGCATTTTCATAATTTTTATGTTAAAATCATGCTTCGACTGAACTGACAGCAACTTATAACATAAAAATACTGACAAATCAAAACAAAAACAAAAGAGTCTTTCAATAAGGCCAGAGCAACCTGTACTTGATAACCACAACTCACAGCTCCATTCTATTACTAGTTAAACAGCAAATTTTCAGGTCCGAAGAACAAATTCACATGTACTTTGCTGGTTGTTTCTACATCCTGACATTGTGTACACAGAGCTTTCCCATGTGTACTCCCTTGATGCAGACTCTTGTACAAAGCAGGAATTTTATTTTAGTAAATAACGAATCCTGGAATCTCCTGTCACAAGCCCCTTGGTTAAGAACAACCCTCCATCTTTGTTATATTTCTGCTTCTGGAGACTGCGTGCAAAGGTTAACCCATTTCTAGCTTTTGGTTATTACTTGCCAGGTTATTCAAGTTTCGTAACATAATGCTTTATGACCCACAGTTTCTCAGAGTCAACTTTCTTAACAGGCGGGTGAAAATGTAACCCATGGCGAGTATTGTTATATTGTAACGTTATGTTTTACTTTATAATCTTAACCTACATGTCTCTGTGTTCTTCGGCTTTGTTGTTTTTTCCAGCTCTTCGTGAGAAACTGTTCCTGCTGGTGTTCCACAAGGGTAAGTTTCTCTGATTCACTTTAACGTGGTGGTCAAATTAATTTACAGGCTGCAGGCTGTTTCTCAATTTCACCAAGTGACAAACAAATGCATTGAAGACGATAAATTAGATAAACTTTCTTGGTTGACCTTAGTACATTTCCACCTTTCCAGCTGCCCTTCCCAAAATTGAGGGTCAGATCTTAGGTGTAATCTACGGTAATATCAGATTTTGTCAACAACTGCAATATAAAATCTGCAGTGCTGAGAACAAGAATGAAACATGGTTCTCAAGTTTACAAAAAAGTAAATAAAACCAGAGGATCCAGGACTGAGAGAAACTATCCCAGAGGGGTCAGTGAAGGAACAGATAAATCTTGATTTAAGATGCCAAACTTTGCCATGTTTAACCTCCTAATTAACCCCAATTCACTGAAGGAAATAGTACACACAAATACACAAGATTGCCACCTTAAAAAGTATTATGACAGAGTGTTGGGGCCATATGAGAAAATGACATAACAAATCAAACAGAAACACAAGCAATTCATTTTGCATCCATATATACAAATAAAAGTTGAAATGTTGCAAGATTAAAGTCTATAAAGGTACCAACTGTGCTGCAATAAGCACTTTTCTACTGAAGTGGTGTTAGTGTCAGGTACAAACCAATTAGAGTATTCTGTTTCATACACTTAATGTTGCATGTTATTAGTGTGTGTGTGTATTATGTTTATGTTATATTGTGGGAGTATAATATCTCCAGGAGGTAATAAATACCTTGTCCTTGTAGGGACATTCGTTAGGTTACCACAGGAAAACTCAATTTCATCAAAATCTGTGAATGTAATCAAAAAACCAAAAGAGCCACAAGTCTTGTATTTTGGTGAGTTACTTATTGTTAAGTTTAGGCCTGGGTAAGGGTTAGAGTTGTCATAGTTAGGATTAGGGTTAGGCCCATAGAAATGAATGGAAGTTCCCCACCAGTTTAGAAATACAATTGTGTGTGTGTGTGTGTGTGTGTGTGTGTGTGTGTGTGTGTGTGTGTGTGTGTGTGTGTGTGTGTGTATTACAATGGCCATATTTCCATATAAAAAGCATCTTGATGAAGCTCCAGAATTGCATCAAGACATTTTCCCACTAGCAAGCTGGGTTCCTGTGACATGACATGTGAAACCCCTACCCCATTGGTTCATCTTGGGAAGCTAAACTTTAGCAAATTAGCTAGTAGAACTATCCAAAAGGTGCTAGCTATTTAACTAACTAGCTAATGAGGTTAGCTATTAAATTATCAATATAGAAATATTTTGGCTGCTACCTCAAAAACATGGATGCCAAATGAATAGCTTGGCTGTACTACCATATGTCGTGGATGTATCTCTGTTTGTTTGTTAATGTGTTACTTCCTGTATTTTAATTCTGTATTTTTCTGAACACATTAGATATAAACAATGTTGACTCGGGCCATAATATATTTTGTAATAAATATACAGATTAATTTACCAAATGCATATTTCAGTCATTACTTCACACAAATATAATGTAAATTACAATTCATTTAAAACTGTCATATAGTAAAAAGATTACATCGGTTGCATCAATTTTTTAATTATGCATTTAACAAAAATGTAAATTAAAAATATTGAAAGGCAATCTCAAATAAGATTTTAATTAAACTTTTAAAATAAAGTATTACATTTTCATCTAAATCCGTGTTCTACTGGCAAAACTCTCAGTAAAATGTCAGTCATTTGACCTGGCCATTATAATATAGGGAGATAGATCTCCACACAGAACATGAAGACACAGAGCAAGGGAGCCCTGTTTTTCTGCAAAGCTAGGGTGAAAAATTGAAGCCTGGTGGGAGATGGTAAGGTGAAATCTGTTAACTGGGCTTTTTCAAATAACCAGTACTGTTGTTTATCAGTTCCCCTCTGAAGGAGGTTGTATTTAGTCACACAGAGAAGGATCATGGCATTGTGGGTCTCACAGTAAAACAAGCTCCATAAATTATAAACCAAACCCCTGGCCTCAGGCTTTCTGGCCCATAGCATGCAGCTGTGTTTACCCCACCTTCCTTCTTCAGACTTACTCCACCAGCTGCTTTGGTCATCTGGAAGACAGCATGCTGTCTACTGCTGTCATTCTGCTAATCTTCCCGTTTTAAGTTGTCCAGGTGAGAGCCTTGGCAAAATCTTAGTTCTTGGTACTTCTCTGTATCTGAATGAACAATGTTTCAGGAAATGTTTTTTGTCTTATTTTTATTCAGATTATGTCCTTTGTTCATTGTATGTAAATGTACTTTTTTTGGACATTTCAAGCTATTGCTATGAAATGGCCTAAATGCTTGATTGAGAAGAAACATCTTATCCTCTCATGCACTCTAAATAGTACTGATAATGGCTGACCCCTGTTCATATTTACAGTGTCACTGGTTGTTCTAACTGCAAGTTTTACACACAACTTGATTGAATTAGTCTAGACGTTTTTTGGACTAATAATGGGGGAAAATGATGGGTGAAAAAAATTCTTAAGTAAACAGATTGAGCATCCAACAAAAATGACCCTCTGTGTGTATTGCTGTGCATATTGATACCCAACAAAGACACTGAGAAACTGTCTCGACAACGAGCAAGTCTGGATTATGGATCAGGTCAGGCGGGCCCTTACCAAGATGCCCCAGACTGCCAGGGGCTTCACAAAGCATCAGGCCACAGGGCCTAAAAGTGACAAAAGAAGCTGAACACCAGGGCACTGGGGCACGGGGGGTGGAGCTCCAAAGACGCGTGCCCATGGGCCCAACGCTACTATAATCCAGACCTGACAATGAGTCTATCATAGATGATCGGATTGTAGTGGTCTGCTAAATCCATCCATCCATACATCCATCCATCTGTTCATCTATCCACCCCTTTTCCACTGCATGTCCAGGTAAAGAGAGAAAATAATAAATAAGGGACATTCAATGCCCAAACACAATAAAACAGATTGATTACATAGCGTGATATTATTTCCTGAAAAACGTAGACATCTTTTTTTTATTTAAACACATAATGCTAGTGTCCATGTCCAGTAAAAGAATGAATATAAAGAGATCCAGAAACAACAAAGTTCCAGTGGTTAATTTATTTATGTTTTATAAACAGCTGAGGTCGCCGTCACAAACAGAAAGTAAACACAATAAAATATGATCCGGTTGCCAATATAATAATGCATCATAGATAGCAAGTGAATAATAATAAATCACAGATAGTAACTGGCATATGTAGAACCTGGGTTTGTACCGCGTCCTCTGTCTTATGATGATTTAAATCAACTCCTGGCTCTTGTTAGTGTAAAACAGGCGTTTTAACCTGCAGGTTCGTAGATCAGTTGTAGAGGGTTCGTAGAGACGTTTTTGTAAATTGTCGAAATGTGGGTATTGTCAGCTAATTTACTCCTCGCGAAAATATTAAAGCGCGAAAAAGTCTCTAGAGGGATCCCTCCCGGAGAAAGAAATATTACCCCCCCCCGGCCAGGGGTTCTTGGTTCTTAGTTCTGAGTTGGTTATGTGATCGTTAGACATAATTACTATATTGACATCGTTAAAGAGCGTTTTGATTTAATCAGTATCAATCAAAGCTACCTTGAATTTAATAATATATTTTATTCAACATATGTAATTTAATAATATAAATTGTTGTTAAAAGATGTCAAGGACTTATTGGGTCCCAGGAAATAACGTAATCACGGTAACTTACTCACGGAAAAACGTTGCCAATGAGATCTTATTTTACACGTCATGTTGACATTTCTACCATCATCATAGAATGCTCTTGTCCGTATACCCTGGGGTGTGCAATTCTTCTCTAAAAAGGCAAATGGGACAATTGAAATGTGTTTGGAAAGCAGGTATTGGTACATGTTATGACAATTAAGCCCAGAAAAGGCTAATTTTATTTTCAGTAGTATCTGAGGCACACTGTGCATCATTAGTAATTTGATTGCAATGAGAAAGATGTTTGTCCTTTACATAATCTTTTGAGTATCTTTCTACATTCTTTTCGTTTTAAAACTTTGTGAATTTGAAAATAAACGAACGTTTCTGCTCTACTCGCCATGTGTATCGCTTGAGTAATGGTAAACATGACAGACAAGTAAACAGCATTCGATTTGTTCACTTTTTTCATGTCAGTGTCTTTAGGTAGTATCACCTGCAATGCTGATGCTCATACTTGAAAAGAGCACCGTGCGTGACCACACACACACACACACACACACACACACACACACAAAACTATTTAAGAAATGCAGTTACACATGATTTACCAAAAACATCCTTCAGATTGCACATTATATGTAATCCCTTTTTAATCCACAGATCAATGCAGTGTAAATACGCAACCGACCCTAAATGTTTTAACAGGGCAATGGAATCTGTGTTCACTGCTGTTTATGGGCTGTTTGAACGTTTCGGTGGCCACTCGGCAGATGGGTGACATCTTGGAAGGTGGATTTTATTTAAAACGTAATACTATGACTAGAGAAAACTAAAACTCCCCGCAGTGTCTATTCTCACTCTCTCCCTACGGCTCTTCTGTCTTGATATGTCACATGTGGCGTGTCTCTGTGATATTGCATAAATGACTTACTTATTCAACATATTATAATGAAACAGCATTCTCAAGAGCTCAAGTACTGTAATTATGTGAAAGCTGATTCTTTTGATTGTCGGTATTTGCTTCTGGCAGGTAATATCTGCTCAGTGTATGCAAAGAACGTTATAGAATTGTTTTTCGAGATATAAGATCAAGAGCGATTTCTTCCCTAGTACTCATGGTATTAATAGAATAGATCAGCAATGTTGATTGAAGCAGTATTGGTATTAATACTAGTCTAGTGTGTATGTTCTGTTATGTTAAACTAAATTTCAGTTTCTTTACCTATAACTTTTTATCTGATGCATCTTTTATCTGTAATAATATTAACAGATTTTAAAATTGAGAAGTTGTTTATTAATTTGTTTGCACTCCTTTAAAACGCCATTTTAATGTCGTTTTAGCACGAAACTAAATATTTATTTTTTCTTTTCTTTATACCCTCAAATATTTGAGTTGTGCCATTATTAACACCGTAACTTTTGGTGTACGGTCATGTTTTTCGTGCATTAAAGATTATATCTAAACTTTCCTGACACATGAAAGCCAGAGCGATAGTAATTAATGGTCTACCCTTTTGTGAAACAAACTAGTAGCATTTGAACAAACAAAATCACGTTAAGGGGGCGGGCTTAAAGGTGACTGCTATGCAGTTCTTATTGGGAATCGTGCTTGCATGCTTTATCAGCCTTGATGCAATAAATCAGCAAAGAAGCTATCCATACATTTATGAAAAATATAGACCAATAAGCATCTTTACTAGCTGAGACTAATTTTAGATAACTGAATTTGTATCTTGACATAACTAAATTCCAAACAAATAAATCTTAAATTATATTTCAGCAAATCAGTCTTGGCCTATTGAACTGGGCTTTTTCTAGTTTCCTTTGCTGAATTCCACCATGACGCTTTTTTTAATTTAATTTTTATAACATATAGCGTTGGCTGCACGATTTACTACAAAATATTTCCCAGAACAGGAGCGAAGAACTGCAGCGATCTGTCCGATTGGACAAAATCGTTGGCACTTTCTTTGGCCTCGGCCAATTGGAAATGTCCTGGAGTTTCCGTCTTACGTATGGAGCAGACTTCTTATCCTTATAAGGCAGTTATGTCCTAATTAGGAACGCGCCCACCAAGCCGAGCGCAGGCACTGCTGTTCCGTGTCACTTCCAGCAGATTCTGCACTGTATTTGTCGGCGATGGGACCTACAACCAACCGATGAAATACATTGGCTTTGAGTTTTCGCCTCTGAGCCCACTCATATTACGGACTTGGAAATTTATGCTTCACATGGACCCATATTTGCCTGATTTTCTAACTGCGGTTTCAAGATTCCTTCATGTGGTGGAGCCAGCATTAAAAAAAAAGAGAAAACTTCATTGTGTAACTGTGAACCTCGACAACTGTTTTGATATATATATGTGTATATATATATATAGGCCTACTTTATATTTTTGACATGACAGTATGCCGATCGTTTTTGTGATAGGAAAAATCCGAGGCGTTTAAAACTATAATCCTCAATATGTCTGGAAATCACAGAACCTTTTCGATTGCATGACAGAACAGGGAAATCCGTGAAAGGAATTTCGATATCTCTCCCCAGATTCCTTCATTGAAGTGTTACCCGTGTGGGACTGGACCTCCTGTATCGCTTGTTGTCTAGGAACTTTTCTAGGAGCGTGTTTCTGCTTGCCTGTTACCTTTCTGAAAGCAGACTGGCTTCGGCTTACGTAATACGAACGTGGATTTCACGAATGTTCCGAAAGCGGGTAACAGCGGCAGATCCTTTCTTACTGTACAGAAACTGATGCTGTTATCACGCATGTTATCGTTCACGTCCGGTGAAAATAATATTTCAGACCTGTAAAAAGACGGGAGAGCCGTTTCGTTTGTCCTTCTTTTCGCAAGGCGTCGGGACGGATCCACATCTCCTCCCCGCGCTCCGGAGTAAGACTGTATTTGTGGAAAAGTGTTATATGATAGCATGGCAATGGTAGTAAACCAGTGGCAAGACAGCATTTCTGCAGATCCCGGCTCCCAGCTCCAGATTTGCGGTCAGGATTCTGGAGGGACACCCGGAACACCCTCTGGTTCCACGGCAGGTAATGATACCTTATCTGGAGACAAGATCCCTAATGTGGACTGTATGGTGTGCGGAGACAAATCAAGCGGCAAGCACTACGGCCAGTTCACCTGCGAGGGCTGCAAGAGCTTCTTCAAGCGCTCTGTCCGGAGGAACCTAAGTTACACCTGCCGAGGTAATCGAGACTGTCCGATCGATCAGCACCATCGGAACCAATGCCAGTACTGTCGCCTGAAGAAGTGCCTTAAAGTCGGCATGAGAAGGGAAGGTGAGTCTACGTGGAATTTCACGATCGTGTGCCCAAGCCGTAATCTTCACGCACAGATCAAGTGATTAGTTCAAGTTGACACCGCTTGACAAGAACGTTCGTGATGAAGAGCCGCCGATTTCGGGCTCGATTTCAAGGTTGCAGTAATTGTGCAGATCCGTCCCCCTTTATTCTGGCTAATTAATTTGTCTGGTTGCTTCCTAGTACCCTCGGACCTCTGAGTTTCCAGAGCCGTCATTAAGGCATACTTAACAGGAGTGGAAACACTGTAATGTTGCAGAATGACCCTGTAGGCGCCGAGATGCGTCTGCATGCAGCAGGGCTCAGTTTCGCTACTGAAAGTTGCCGCCGGTTTAGCAAACAAATCGATTTTTAATGGCAGAGGAACCTCAGAACCAGAAGCCGATGTTACTGAGCCGCTTACAATTTGTGCTCCGTGAAGGTGCGGGGAACAGCCTGGGATGGCTGAAAGCTTCTGTCGGCACACTAGCCTTGCCTTAAGTAAACTGATCACGTTTTGTAGAACAATACTACATTGATTGTTTTCGGGTGTAGATTAACCAAATGCTCGGGTGTTACACGAAAAGCGCTTGTAATTCGTTTAAAGTACCCGGTAACATTCCTTACCGCAACATTAAACATTTCCAGCAAAAAAAGTTTTTTTTTTCTTTTTTTACTCGAGTGTAACTAGTAACTTCCAAGAAAAAAAAAGTGAAAATTATTAAAAGTATATAGATCTTTACCTCTGTAATTTCTTGCACTTTGAAACGAATATTGATACACGTTGCATATGATCATGGAAATGGAAAATGCTTAGACTGATCACCTGTGCCGAGAAGCAGAGTAAAACTAGACAGAGTGACCGTAAGCAGATATGCAGGCTCTGAAGGGCCGATTCTGTAACGCGGTTTAATGACCGATGCGCGTATTGACCTTTCATCCACCTCGACTTGATCAGATGTTAAATCAGAATCTGCTAATTACCACTACGGGCTGCTTAAGAACAGCCATCCTGGGAACTGGTGGATGGGGTGCTTCTCACAGGAGACACATAAATCATCGGCACTTCGGCTCGATAAGCGACACCTCCGATCAACTCAGCAGACCTTATAATTAAGTCAAATTTCTGTGTCGCTTCAGCTTCGGCAGTAACGTCTACGGGACTTAAATTGGCCGATTTTTGTGTTTTGCAATTTGCAGACAATATTATTTGGCCTGTTTGAGATTTATCTCGTATCATGTTCACAATACCTTTATTTACGGTACCTGCAAGGAAGTTATGTATTCGCCGATGAACTGCCCGCTATACATCTCGATATTAAATCAAATTCTGTCGCAGTCCGACACGCATGTGCTTGTAAGAATGTCTTCTGCTCTTTAAACTTATAATGCTGTCGACTAACGAGGAAAGTGGGCGTTTCGGAATGTTTAAATTGGCATCCTTTAGAAATATCATGAAAAGGAAGAGTTTGTTAAAAGCGTAAATCCTTTGGAGGTCTCTGAACAGAAGCCTCTTCTAGGGGTGAAGATGCACGTAAAGGTTTATTTCGTCGTCCTTAAGCGATTCTGCATTAGTCTTTTATAAAATATTCATCGGGCCACCTGACAGAAACAAAGAGCTTCGCCGGTTACCCTCCTTCCTCTTTCGGTGTGTGCCTATCTGTGTATTTCGTCAGCATCGTTATTGAACACACATTTTTATTCCACATAAGATCTGGGCCTTGTAAAACACTTATCCCCTAATCCCTTATGGCCATCAAGAATAGACTCTAGAGCATTACAGTTCTTAAAGCGAGCTACTTAACGAATGTATTTGGGATGTTTTTGTTTTTTCTGGGCAGAGATAAATTGTGACTTTCTAAAGTGTGCATTGTTTATTTACTCCAATGTGCTGCTCATATTTAGACTCATACAATTAAGAGTGTAGCTTGTAATGGTGACTGTGTAATGACTCCCCCATGACTAACTTCAGCCTAAGTATTCAGGCTGGCTAATTGTGTTTTATCTGTTTGGCAAGTAAATTCATCTGAATGCTAGCACTGGTGATGCACTACAGTTTTACACTCTAAATACTGTTTCTAAGCATAATGCTTTAAAAACTAAAGGTGAGGTCCCATGTTGCCCCCGAATTGTTTTTTTTTCTAACAATCTCTTTTTCAAACCTTTCTTTGTGCAATCAAAATATGTATATTGATTTAGTTTCTTCAAATGATATTAAATAAATTATGGGAATTTAATGAGTAATTGGATTTTAATAAAATATGTATGCCTCGGTTCTCATGTAGTCTCTGGTCATCTCCTTATTGTGGGACGCACATTTCCTACTGGCTAAAGCTTACATTATGTCGCAGTTTCTTTTTTAAAGTAGTGGCTGCTCTACCATGTAATATCGCTTGGAACATTCAAATGAGAACAACGTGCAGAAACTGCAGCAGAGCTCCAAGAAACGGCGCTTTTCCTAACACCAGCCCCCTGTTGGCCAGGTGTCCATTGATTTGTTCGCTGTCCTCACAAGCTTGTTAAGACTTCTCACAGGCATGTGTAGTAGTGTGAGTGAGTCAGAGGGGAAAGTGAAGTGGAAGTTTCCTTCACTATGTGATACAACCGCTCTGCCACTATGTACATCATTTATACAGGCCTGATTCAGGGTCTTTGTGTTTGTTTTGTCCGTAACGTAGAATTAACATTCAAAAAAGCGGAGGATTTGTATGGGGACTGGCATTTTTAAAAATACGCAATGAAAGTGATGAACTGGATTTTTTTTGATGTGGACAGTTTACATAAAATGATGTATTTGGTTCACAACTCAAGGCCATTTTTAAGTGTTTTTAACCCGTTCATGCAAGTCTTTCACCTAGTTGCACTACACCCTAGTGGTGAAACATTGAAACACACAAACTCAAGTCAGGAAAGCAAAGTCCATTTTGGTGCCCTATGACCAAGCGCAGAAGTGCAGCTGATAAATGCATTTAACTTGTCAGATGCACGTAACTGTCGTTATCCCAAAGTGCGGCACCTATAATGCTTAATCCCTTTGCAAAGTGATACTATACCTTTCTGTCCTCAGAACCTTCAATGCATATTGCAGTTAACATTATGCATGCAAGAGTCATGGCACAGTGATAGATCCTGTGGTTGAAAGTGAGTCTTGGTAGACATACGTGTCAGTTATCTGTGGTACCTGCACATCCAAAACAGTCACTGTCTCACTTGTAACTTATGGGGAGGATTCTTGCCAAGGTCTGTGACATACACACTCTATTTTTTATATGAGATATGACACATTTATAATTTTATACTTTAATGTACCATTTCCACACGAGAAGGGGGAAAAAAAACCCTTTTTTCTGTAATAAAACGTGCTTTTGCTTCTTTTCAGTAACTTTCTGAAATTAGACGTTTTTATTAATTTGACGAATAAATTTTAGATGTACACAGTGCCTCATGTTTGTTCAGAGTAAAATGGCATCTCAGAAAGAGGGGAAAATAGGCTAATCCCGCATTAGCGCTAGTTAGTTTGTATTATTTCAAAGTAATTTAAAGTAATAATAATAACAATTCCGTGTGAGCTTGTACTGGACAATCATTTGGAAGATGGGTGGAGGTGGAATAATAATAATAATAATAATGTGATTGAGTTAACGCTGTTGATTGTAATAAGTGTGTTTAATGTATATACAATAAATGGCTGCTGCTCGGTAAGCAGAAAGCACGAGTTCAGAAGGTCCTTTGGTGTAGCAGAGTTGTAAACCTGCAGAAAGACTTGAACCACAGCACAGTGCTGTGTTTGTATCGCAGTAACGGCCTTGGCCAATGGTACCTACACTGCACTGCCATTGCCTCGTACGATCCAGGCTCACCCAGCTTTGCTGCGATAAGAAATGTAGGTCAGGGGAAACCAAACATGAATAATGTAACGAATGGAGGCGAAGACCAAATGTGATGGGGAACTGTGACCAGGGGGTGAAGGTCTGTATTATTCTTATGGCACAGGCTGCTGATGATTCATTCCTGGTAATGTTTTAGTGTCAGTTGGGCTACCTGACACACATGGCTACCTGACAGACAGGGCTACCTGACACACAGGGCTACCCGACAGAGAGGGCAACCTGACAGAGAGAGCTACCTGACACACAGGGCTACCCGACAGAGAGGGCAACCTGACAGAGAGAGCTACCTGACACACAGGGCTACCCGA
>JAACJT020000110.1:12725966-12750255 GCA_009936485.2 Gymnarchus niloticus | reverse complement strand
CAGAGAGGGCAACCTGACAGAGAGAGCTACCTGACACACAGGGCTACCTGACAGAGAGGGCTACCTGACACACAGGACTACCAGAAGTCTCTCAGACCATCTTCTTCATAGGCTTTTTAAAATTTCTCTTATCAATGACAAAGTCTGTTTCCCCTTAATTCATGGTGTGTCAGATACACGCTGACATACTATATTTTTTATTAGAGACCAATTAAAAAAAAAATTGTATTTTCAGACCTGGCTCAAATGTTGAAACTGATGAAATATAATCAGGCTCATGTAGAGAGGCAATTTAGAACAAAATCATCACAGAATGTGTTCATGTGAAAGTTGTCCAGTTGCAGCGCTGTCTTTCATTATATGAAGGCTGTAAAGTAAGGAGAAACAGTCAGCATGCTTAGGGCTCGCTGTGCTGCCGACCACATTTGGGTTTTCCCTGATTCCCCAGCCCATTTATTATGTATATCAAAGATTTCATATGATGTGGGAAATTTTAGTTTTCATTTCTCAGCTGCGCCTCACATCCGCTTAAGGGGGAAAGGACCTAAGTGAGAATGAATTTGAGAGTGCCATCGGTACAGCTGTTCCTCTGCAATATCAAAGAGATTTTAATTTCATGTAGATTAACGGCTAACGTTCTGGGAGAAAGCAGGCCCGTGATTACGTTGTTAAATGCTCATCTGCAGCACTCTCAGCCATTTTTGCTTGAAGGGTTTGTTTCAGTTAGAGTGTTCCTTTTTTTGTTCCGAAGGGCAGGCATTGGGGGCGGGGAACAGATGTACCAGGGCAAGAATAGAATGGGCGGCAGGAGAGGCGCCGTCCGTGTTGTCGGGCGCACGAGAAAACGCTGTGTGGTTCGCAGACACACCACTTCTGCGTTCTCAGCAGATTGGAGGTCCCCCAAGGTTACACCTGTGGGATGACAGTGGTTTCTGTACAAAATGAGCTACAACATGGTCATAATAGAAAAACACTTACCCGGCTTAAATTGTTTAGTATGGATTATCATACATTGTTAGCCTGTAGTTGGTACGGCTGGGTGTGTCTTCCCTGTGGATATTTAGGAATAAGTGCATTTGGTGGGACAGGTATGTTGACGCTTGCTTATAAGTAGTTCCAGTCGTAATGGTGTTTGGTTATTTCCCAGTGATTTCTTAAGGGGTTGTGCCTCCCAGTATTCAGACACCATTGGGGCCTTTGGTGATTAAGCCTCATGGGAGTTGAGACAGAGGTCAGACTCTTTATAGCCCCGTCTGAGTCACGACTGGCTTGGATTCTCCTCTTAGTGACATCAGTGCTTAGACTCATCCAGTAAATGGTCAACCTGGAAAAAAAAGATCTTAGCTAACGTTTTTTAAATGAAAGTGGGGAATCACCCACTGTCACAGAGATGTACCCCTTTGTGCAGATGAATGCGTCTTTTGTGTGCCTCTTAAAAGGTATGTGTTTTGCAGCTTTGCCTGAACGTAAAACTGAAAGACAAATAGATGACAGCTTTGGCTCACAGAACACAGTGGCTTGCCAGCATCGCTGGGGCGTGTTAACAAATTTGCTGTGAGTCACTTGTTCTAAGTACTCAGAAAATCATCTATATACCCAAGTTCCTCACCCTTTTTTCAGTCCTTTCTCTGATTGCCCATGGAAATGTTGCACTTCTTGTCTTTGTTGTTAATTCATAGCAGTAGACCACTGGTTACTGACAGCAGCAGCTCTTGTGAAGGCAACGTTCCTCTAGCAGTTTCATCCTGCTGTGTTGTGTTTTCCCTAGCGATGGGAGAAACAAGGCTTCGAAACCCATGGTGGGTGGGAATATCTCAAATTAATCAATCAATGCTGGCACTAAATGAGGCTTCAAAACCCATGGTGGATGGGAATAGCTCAAACTAACCAATCAATGCTAGCGCTACATGAAGCTTCAGAACCCATGGTGGGTGGGAATATCTCAAACTAACCAATCAATGCTGGCACTAAATGAGGCCTCGAAACCCATGGTGGGTGGGAATAGCTCAAACTAACCAATCAATGCTAGCGCTACATGAAGCTTCAGAACCCATGGTGGGTGGGAATATCTCAAACTAACCAGTCAATGCTGGCACTAAATGAGGCTTCAAAACCCATGGTGGGTTTGAGTATCCTGAATCAATGCCAGTGCCAGGATACTCCCATCCACCTTAGGGTTTGAAGCCTTATTTGTCCTGTCATTAGTTTTCTCTGTCCATGTACTTTTTCAGCACAGTATATCTTTACAAAGAAGGTACTGGAATATAGTGCCGAAACATGTTTGAAGAGTTTGTTAATAAAAACAGTTAATGGTCAAGTTGCTTATCAATGGAACCAAAGACAAAAAGGTGATTTAAAATAACGAGTCCTACCAAAACCTTCAATAACATCAGCAAGCAAGACACATTAGTTACCAGCTGGTCCTGCTTAATCATAGCTGGGTATTTTGTCCAGTTGGAGCCAGCTAGCCTTGATTCATTTAGGCATTTATAGGCAGAGTGCATGCTGTGAGCCACCATTGCTTTGAAAAAATACCAGCAGTCTGTTGTTCTGTCTGCCACCTGTCTTCAGTATGTTTATCTGCTTTCGTCAGACACATTGGAAGACATCTATCAATTTGTAAGATATGTGCTTTGACTTTGTCCTTCATGGTGACAAATTTTCTGTTACCAGATTTTTAAGCTACATGAATTTGGCATTTCTAAGGTCATCGCTCAGCTTGTTTCTGCTTTCTGCCGTTTTTGTATGAGGATTATCATTTTAGATGTAGGCCTAATTGTTACTCTCACAGAGTGATCACCTGTTTAAACGACAAAAATATTCCTCACAGATTGAGTTTCCCAGCTTTCTGTTTACAAAGGGTTTATAAATGGCCTAAAAATAACAGAGAATTTTAAGCATGGGGGACTGCATTAGTTTACAGTTGATTATTTTGTCAGACAATCTGCAGTATTGTGTGAGAATAGTATTCCTCCATAAGCAACTAACAGGTAAGATGAAAAAGCTTAGTGATGTTTGTTAATGGCTGATAGCAAGCTGTTAAACTGGCTTATATTTCCCATGCAGGAAAATGTGAGGGTTTGTATTTTTCTGAGCACCAGGAGGCAGTAGATGATCTCAGCCCAGTTCTGTACATTGGGTTCAGGAGTTGGTGGCAGCAATTTGGCCAAAGGCTTTGCACTTTCAACAGCTGCCATCATCGTCACTGAGGGATGTTTGACCCAGGGGTGAGCATTAATGAGAGAGGGCCTTCACGTGCCAGAGGAATTGACACCTTCCATATTCGCAGTTCCTGCGATCTTTAAGTGGGACGTGGGTGGAATACGGTGTGTAAAGCAGAGCAGCCTGAATACTTAATGATTTATTTAAGATGGACTTCCTTGTGTTCTTGTGTCCTGACCTTTGATTCTTTTAAGTGAGTTTGACTTCAGCATTTTGCGAATGTTTGTGTGGAGATGTTCCTTTTCAACAACACTTAATTCCAAGCCGTGTAGCATAAATCCTAGACAATTCAGAATCTGGCTCGGAGTCTGGTCAACTACGGTTCTGCAGACACTTCAGAATCTCATGAGCGTCTCTAGCCTTTTTGTTGAAGATTATGTGCCACATGCTACACGTTTAAACCAATTAACAATTTGATATTCACAATTATTGGCTTAGGAGGACTGAGCAAAGGCCCTCAGGCCCTTAAAGCCGGTACAGGTTCTGACTTGCATGGTTGGTTCAGGAAGAGGTCTTCTGACATTCCGCCCGTATTCCATTCTACTCCACTCACACATTCTTGGGCTTTCAAATTCCGGCAGAATCTCTTCTGAATGAGGATCTGGTTTATGCACTGGTTTTAGGTTTCCAGAATCTGACAAAAATCCAGCCACATCTTACATTTCTGCACTTTTTAATAAGCTGAGCAGCTGGATATATTTGCTGAAAGTCCCATGCTAAGTAATCGCAGCAGTATTTTTAGGGATGTGATCTATTGACCTTTAGCTTTCAAATTTAGGTCCTGTTTTCTTGGGGAGATGAGGAGCTGCCTTGTAGTTTGATTCAAACGTTCGAAATGACAGAAGAGCTTGACTGGACCCAGCTTCCTGCGCTGAAACTCCCTCTGCTCCTTTCCAGCCGTCCAGCGAGGCCGCATGTCGAGCTCACAGTCCAGCCCGGGTCAATACCTGAGCAACAGCAGTGAGGCATACAACGGACAGCCCTACCTGTCAGGTTTCATCTCACTGCTGCTGAGGGCGGAGCCTTACCCCACGTCGCGGTACGGTGCCCAGTGCATGCAGTCCAACAACCTGATGGGCATCGAGAACATCTGCGAGCTGGCGGCACGGCTACTCTTCAGTGCTGTGGAGTGGGCCAAGAACATCCCCTTTTTCCCTGACCTTCAGCTCATGGACCAGGTGAAGCTCGCACCCGTGTGTATCGGCACACCTCCCATTACATCACATTTTCAAAGCACACGTAGTTTTCTAACGAATTCTGAGGAAACGTTTCACCTGACAAATTAAAGTATCGTGATGTTACAAAAACATGAAACGGTAACTCTCACTGAGAAGTATACACATAAATTGTAACTAAATATAAATTGTATCAACAAATATCAGTGAATCTGGACCGGTGTTTACGAGTTCTGGTCCTGGTGGAATTCTGTGGATGCTGCTTTTATGGCTTTAGTTAATTAGCCTTTTGATTGAGATATTGACTGAATTCATTTCACGTTTCAGATCACCAAACCAAATGCATTAGGTGAATACTCACTCTTGTCTCTCATAAACATTTAGCCATAATTCTGTTGGCCTGGGCACAGCTCTAATGGTATAATACATATGTACATTTCAAGCATTCGTCCTAAAATGCATTCTGCTTATTTGATCGTTTATAAACAAGTCAATTCAGAATAAATATTAAGTTCAGAGTAACCCCCAGTCTAGATCTTAATTGTGAATTGTCCAAAAGCTAAATAGGACCCAAATGACAGACATTTACTTTCAATGTCACTTGTCAGAGGTTAATGTCCTCCTGCTTAATGTGATTTGATATCATGTATTAGCAGCCCAATCAAACCGGCAACAACTCGGAGCTCAGTCACAACAACAGCGTGATTAGTATACGGTGACGTCAAGTCTAGTGGGCTTTAATGTCGCGGTATGAAAGTCTTTTGGCATGATGTAACATTGTCATGGGATCACGGGTCAAGATAAAGACAGCAAGTGACAATAAGGAGAGATTCACAATCATTTTCAGAGTAAAAATGCTGGACAGTTTGAGATGAGGGATTGGACTAAAGACTCTATATACATTGTCAATGAGTGTGTAGGTCAGTGAATATTAAATACAACAGCAGAGATCAGTCAGTAAACCAGTAATATAGCAATAAATAGTCGTCACATGATAAGGTGGTAAATTAGTAATGTCTGCCCTTCTCACAGAAAGGAGTAATGATGGCTAATGGCCTTGCCTTCGCAGGTGGCCCTGCTCCGCATGTCGTGGAGCGAGCTCTTTGTGCTCAACGCCGCCCAGTGCTCCATGCCACTGCACGTGGCGCCCCTGCTGGCAGCTGCCGGCCTGCACGCCTCGCCCATGTCCGCCGAGCGTGTGGTGGCCTTCATGGACCATATCCGCGTCTTCCAGGAGCAGGTGGAGAAGCTGAAGGCGCTGCAGGTGGACACAGCTGAGTACTCCTGCCTCAAGTCCATTGTACTCTTCACCTCTGGTCAGTAACACTGGCAGGCCAAGAAAACGAAAGCAGAGCTGCGAGTCACTCATCTGAAGTTAGAAACCTAGTGTAAAGGAACTTAATGGAATGAAAATGGTGTGTGCTTGTGTGTGTGGGGGGGTGTTTAATACAAAAGTTACATTTTGATTTAAACTGGAATCTAGAGCTAATACCTCTCACATGCTGCCTGCAGAGTACCTTGTTAGTTTTTTTCTTTCGAGTCATCGTCCGTTCCGTGTTTCCCGTGCAGGGCTTGTCAGAAACACTTAATCAGCTTTTTACTCAGACTGACACCCTTCCCATTGGATGGCTGCACCGTTTTCCCTTCGCTTTTTTTCGTTCCTCATCCTTCACTTCCATCTATTATTGAAGTCGACCAGGCAGCCCCCTGCTCTCTGTAGCTGCCCCCCTCCACAATCATACTGAGCCCCTGGGACAGAATAATGTATACGGAGGAAGAGCCTGGTCCTGACCTACATAACCTCTGTCGCCCGAGGGGTCTATCTGATCCGGCCTTCTGTCCAGGCCGGGGCCCCCCGCTGTGACCCGGGAGTGTGATCTAACAGGGGCAGACAAGCTTGACCCAGGGTTTCGGCCGTCCTGTCCCATCGCGCCACATCACAAAGGATGGCATCCTGCCTCCGCCTGCTTGTAATAAGAACCCCCCCCAAAGGGTTCACCTTCTGGCAGACGTGAAGAAAGGGGACACGCGGCTGGGGCAGCAGGAAGGCCGTGACTCCTCTGACGCTCGCTTCTCTTACATCCTGCGCCCTGACCCGGAGCTGGGCTATTTCATACTTATGTTACCCCCCGTCTCACTAAGGGAGGCCAAGCTGCCCTAATTTTGTCAAGCGGGGTTCATGAGAACACAGGAGAGTCGTTCAGTAAGATCTGCGTGAGAAGCAGGCTTGACAAGACTGAGTATAGCTGATTGGTGGAAAAGAGGAGCGATGAAAAAGTAGCAAAGCTCATCTTAACCACAGGGTTACAAAGATCTGGTGGGCAACAAGGGGGGCTTGTTTATGAAACCTTGTGTTGCTGTTTGGCTATTGGTCGGCAGCACAGCTTGAGCATGTCTCGTACCAGCATAGAATGCTGAAGGATACAGCTGAGTAAAGGATCTGACCCAAACACGGAGAGGTGCGTGTCTGACACTCTTCTAGCTGTGGCTCACTAGGGACAGCCCCTCAGACACGCGGAACGCTCGGCTGTTGTAATTCATTAGCTCAAATGTCTCAAAAGTCCTTAATGTCTATAGTATCTCTGCTTAATACAGATTGTTATTTTATGTTTTTGACTTTAGATTGCTCCCCCCCCTTCAGGAAAACAATGTGAGATTTAGGGTGGATTCCTAATGAAGTAAAAAGCAAACCTTAACAGATACTGGAATCATCCTGTCCAGGGTGCCCCCCCGCCTTTTGAGCAGTGCTTCCTGGCATTAGGCCCCAAGCCCACCAGTATATGACAAGTGGATATGGAAGGTTGACGATTGGCAAACAGAGATTTGCCATTCTGCTTGCTGGGCTTTGATTTAGGCAGCAGGATGTCCCTAATGCCCCCCCCCCCCCCCCCCCGCCCTCTGCTTGCAGATGCTATCGGCCTGTCGGACGTGGCCCACGTGGAGAGCATCCAGGAAAAGTCGCAGTGCGCCCTCGAGGAGTACGTGCGCAACCAGTACCCGGGCCAGCCGAGCCGCTTCGGCCGGCTGCTGCTGCGGCTGCCGTCACTGCGCATCGTCTCCTCGCCGGTCATTGAGCAGCTCTTCTTCGTGCGCCTGGTGGGGAAGACGCCCATCGAGACGCTGCTGCGTGACATGCTGCTCTCCGGCTCCAGCTACAACTGGCCCTACGTGCCCATGCAGAGGGACCGGCCCCTGTCCCTCCACTATAACGAGAACGGGCCCTGAGCAGGCCCCGCCCCGCCCCGCCCCTCCCGAGGGTCCACTCACACCACAGCACCGGCCGCTTTGATGACTCACCAGCCACTCCTCCCTGGGCGCTGCCCCATACCTGAACCTCGATTCTAAGCCTTCGGCTGAAAGTGAGAGGGGACCGACATGTCACCTACGTGTCAGCACTCCGCGGCACCGGAGGCAGTACTCGGAGATCCCTTCTAATGTAAAGTTTGGACGGCCGGCTGCATATTTTGAAGGTGAAATCCACCTTTTTAGGTGCGTGAACTATCTTTTGATAGACATCCAGATAATAAGATACACGAACCTGTTAGAGCAGCTGCGGTCTGGGACGGTTTGGTGGACACCTCACGGACCGTGAAGGGAGGAAGCCTGCTCCGCTAAAGTAAAGGAGACATTATCACTAACTAAACACTGGCTCACGTCCTTCATTTGGGGACACGTGGGTGAGCAGTTAGTGGGCGCTACAAAGGGACCAGAACGTCACCACACTACAGGGAGGGGCAGCAGACTCCATCGTCTCACCTGACCTTAGTCTCTGGCAGTCTTGGCCTGTCGGGCCGCGTCTGAGTTTCTATATCAGAGCACTGCACGCTAGAAACACTGCTTACAGTGTACCACTGCGAGTACACATTGTAAAGCATGTCTATGCGTAGCGTCAGAATGCTTCCGGCACCGTCTCTGTGTTACCTTTACCTCAGGGTAGCTCTCCGGCTCAGCTCCCCGTCCGTCACATTTTATTTTTGTCCCTTTCTGTCGATTTACACTGCCGAAGGCACGAGGAACGCTCCGGAGGAGATGGTTACCTCGTCGCATTTCTCTGCTCGCTCGCCGTCAGACCCCCATCAGGAGAAACGCATTCCTCCAACCTGCTTCGCAGTGTCCCATCTCCGAGCATGGAGGGATATACCGCTATCAGGTTCCAGTCGTTGATTTACGTTTGTACAAGCTAATATCCACTAGAGTTCCTGTAAAAACACCTGTACATGAAGAAAATGCGATGTACCAAGATGCATTTTTGTTTGGTTACAGACACACTGTCACCTGCAGTCCTGAAGTATGTTACATATTTAGCATGTTTAGGGATTTTTTTAACAGACTGAGTCAGGACAGTACTGCCAGTCTTTTAGTTGAAGCTACACAAAATATCAAATTCTCTGGTTTCGTTGGTGGTCCCTAAAATGTACACTCAGTGGCCACTTTATTAGGTACCGGGTAAGCCTTACATTTGTCGCCTCGACTCTGTTGTACTGAGATGTTATATTTGCAGGTGTGGTTTCCCTGATAGCTTTACCGAAGCTACCCATTCTTTTCTGCTCTCTGTGATTAACAAGGTGTGTTTTCTGACAGATGTGACTGGGTGCTTTTTGTGGGGGGTGTGTCTCTGAGATTTTAGCTGTTCTAATGCTTAGTGGAACTCTAGCTGAAACTCTTCACTCTGTATATACTCAGTCCCAGGCATATTAGCTGTTGGCAGGAGCTCGCTGTTTACATTAGCAAGTGGGTCTGTCTAATAAACTGAACAATGAGTGTACAGCATTATTTAAGAATCAGCTTATTCAGTTGCTTAAAAACACGGTGCTTCACAGGTTTCCTGCCACAGTCCAAAGACGTGATGTTGGCTAATTGGCATATCTGAACTGCCTGTAGTGTGTGATTGGCTGTGTGTGTGTGCGTGACTGTGCCTTGTGATGGGTTGCCCTCCTGTCCAGGGTGTTCCCTGCTTTGTGCCCCAACCTACCTGGCATAGGCTCCAGGCCCCCCAGTGACCCTGCATAGGCGAAGCAGTTTGAAAAATGTTTGGATGGATAGACATTTAGCAAAGTTTTCTAACAGTAGGTGATATGCTACCAAATTAACTAACGATTATTAAAGTCAGATTTATTATCAATAGCTTGAACAACTTTCATGCTTTCTTTAGCTAGTTGAATACATTTGGACACCCAAATGAACATTGCTAATTTATGCCGTACCATGTCCCATTTCTGTTGGCAAGCAGTATGAGGAATCACTTCCTGGTCACCTGTTGTCTACAGACACTTTTCTTATTTGGATTTTTTATGTGTGTCATGTGCTCCGATGTCTTCTACGCTCAGTAAATTCCCATAAACTGACGTGACATTCAGGCATAAACTCTAACCTTAACCTACAGCACGCTGGTATACAAGTTCGAGTACAGATCCGCACCTCTTGTAGTGGACATGATAAACATGTTTGTTTTCAGTAATTACGTAAGGCTGCTCAGGTGATTTTAGATAACGTTATTTAAAAACCGTGTCATGGAAATCACTACATACTGGGACTATGGGAAGTGTGCCCTGCTGGAGATTATATTTGGTTCCAGATTTTTCTTTGAAAGTTTTTTTTTATATAATTACATTTTTGTTTATAATGTTGTCAGCATCCAATCAATGAAATGAAATCCGTCGTTGTGGAATTTTCGTTTGTTACAGGTTACACGTTGAAGGCTCTGAGTCTGTCCTCAGTTGCAGTTAAAGACATTATAGCATACGCATGAAGAATATGGACTGATGTATTTGAAATTTATTGTAACGTGCGTTTCACGGCCTTTAGTTTTACGCATTTATTTCTTGTCACAAATTTAAAAAAAAGTGTATTTTGATGGAAAAGGAAATACATTTTTATTTGTTGTATTTTTTTTTTTTGACAGGATTTAATGACATTGTTATTTTTTTTATGACGTAGTGTCCTACTCAGAATTGTCTGCTTTTCTGTTTGCAATGAGCCCCAGTTGCATTAAACGCAGCGAATCGATGTGTTGGACGTGTCAGTGATGCCCAAGTTATCATAGTGACACGGAGGATTTTGTTAACCCATTGTGTTTAAGACTAGTCTGCCTTTGAAATTCATACCAGGGGGTTACTTTCAGCTGTAGCGGAGTGTACGGACTGGGCAGTGGCTGCCGCGAGGGATGCTGTGGGAAGGTATTTGGTAGGCAGTCCCCTGTAGCCGAGTGACCCAGGTTCCCTGAGATACAAATTCAATTGCATTGATTTATTTGACCTATACTCTCGTTTTAAAGCTGCCACTTACGGCTCAACGTGATAACCTTATGCCTTATGCCTCTAGTCCTGTGTTTTTGTTTTTTTTTTGGAGTTAAACATAAAACCTTTGTGATCGGTTTGTGTGTGAAGTGTACAGGGAAACTTGGTAAAGCCTTTCACCCGGACAAGCTGACGATATGAACAGTAGAATGAAGTGTCGTTCAAGATGACCCAGTACTGAATAATAGGTAGAGAAAATGAAGGGATTTATAGCAAATATTGAAGAAACTGTGAAATTTAATTGTACTACATATCATAATGCATTTCAAAGATGGTGCCAAACATATTACACAGTTGGGGGGCAGTAGTTACAGCACTTCTTGTCTTAATAAGCTAATACAGTCATATTTAAAAATATGACATGCCATTGGTTGAAATGAGAAAACATGAACGCGGTGATAAATGATGAATGGCTCCTGGTGACCTCCACAAATCCTGGAGCACGATCACAGGCTTTGGACTTAGGCACCCCCGTTCTCAGCTGTGACTTGGGCTCTGCATTATGTTTCAGTCCCATAATTCAATGGGGCTGGGGGGAAGGGTCAGGATGAACAGACAACATGAACGTCAGCTACAAGGGCAAGTTGCCTGTCTCTAGGGGATTTACCAGCAGGTCCAAATCAATAAGCAAGACGTCACATTTGAGTTGAGGTCATTTTTCTCCAAAGGTTAGACTCGTTTTGGCTCTCCATCAAAGCTTGGGGTCAGCCCTGAACAGCTGCGGTAGGGTCAAGGATGGCTGATGTGCCTCGTTCATTTGTGTTGGTGACTCAATGGTGAAGAGCAAGACTGAGTCAAGGGCCTCCCTTTGTGAGCTTTTTGGTGTCAGACTTCAGTGGCTGAGTCTGATCTTCAAGAGTGTGTAACGACGCTTGTCATGCCAAGCAATCCTTAAATATAAAGATTCATTGACTTTACATCTGGTACAACTATTTTACAGTAAAGTTGCATATTTGTGGATTTGAGCCATGAAGCTGAACTTCTCACAAATGATTTGTTATCTCGTTGTACATTTTCATATGCAGCAGCTCATGTCACATACTTTGCAAGTCGGGAATTGCAAGCATAATTAAGGACGAGATACATTGTCTCCCCTTGCATCAGTACTCATTTAAGCAGATTTAAAGCATTACACCGGTGTTCATTTCAATAACTTGAAGAAATTAATACAACATTTAGTCCTCCATATGCTGAAATACATTACTTCACCACAGCTATCCTAACTTCTGGGAAAGTGTCAAAGAGATTTTCTGGTTAGGTATAGGGATGGTCATCTTCCACCTAGATCTATTCTTACTAGAGATTGCTTCAAGACAGAGAAAAGTGTTGTTGTCAAGAGGGTACATGCCAAAAATGTGATTGTCTCTTGCAAAAAAAAAAAGAAAATTGTGCCTCCAGTATTCCCCCTATAAAACCTTAATGAGGGACTGACTTCGATATACAGCAACACCATCAATATAAATGTGGGAGAAAGTTTTGGCAAAGCCAGTTAGGTCACAGAGCATCAATATTAATGATGTTGTGCTAAAGTCCTGCTACTTGGTGAAATTCAAAGACGGTGATTTAAGTAAAGCTCAGTTTCAGGGCAAATGCATTAATACATAGAAAGATTAAACTAATTTTTTGCTATATCTTCATTCCTACCTGCATTCTAATATCTGATTAGTCCAAGCTGGTTATCCAGCTTATTGACTTGTCTCTAGAAGGATAATGGCTAGATGTCTTTAGTGAGAAATTAATCACCAAGACATTTTCAGCTGTGACAGAGGTCTGCGGCAGACTTGGATGGACATTGGACAGCGGTTACATTTATCAGGAACGTTCGTAGATATTAGTGCCCCGACGTGATGTTTAACAAATGCCTCTTTTCTTACAAGTTAGATGCTGTGCATCTTTCCACACAGGTGACGTTCTCCCAACTGCTTGAAGAGACTGGGAATAAAACAGGTTGTAAAAGGAATGTGTGAGTCTTTGTCAGTGACAGTGGCACGTCATGTTTAGAACAAACCCACTTCACTTCCGGGTTTTTTGTGGCTTTTGTGTTATCTGGTGGGAACAAAGCCAGGACCAGGACCAGAACCATGAGGAAATGCCTGGAGTAGATATACAGTAGGTTGATAATCTTAAGGAATAAAAACTTCTATCTAAATTCGCCTCTTGCATTATTTCTTAGGTAATACCATGTTCAAGTTAACTTTTACACAATATATTCTAACGTTTTTATATTTAAAAATCAACCCTATCCACAGCTGTTCAAGTAAAGTACCATATTTATACATAATTATTAAGAACTACCCCTAAAGTACGGATCTGTTGTTATTTACATCTGTAAATTTAAGCTATATCATTTTATGAATTTCTGCAACATTGAGAGCCACCACCCAACACAATATCTGCTTGTTTATCTCTGCCCTCCAGCACCATTTTTCAGCGTTTCTGTTTTTGTACTAATAATATCCTGCACTTGCCACAGCAAACCCTCCCATTTGAACACAAATATGATTATGCTGTAGCTGTTTCTGGGTCAGTAAGTTAAATAATTCATGCTGTTTATTTTTAGACCAGTTGGGTCCTAGTTTGCGTCTTGTGCTTCAACAAGCTGTGTTCCCATTTCCGTCTCTCATTGCCGTCTTGCTGTCGGCTCCATTTGACCTAATAGATGATCCCTCTTAGGGTCTTAATAGTGTCTCATAGTGCCTCATCTGGGAATGGTCTTTTTTTCTTACGGTAAATATGGAAAGGTGGTACATTTTCTTTTTATTACATTAAAGCCAATCCATTAATCAACACAAGACAGGCCTTTGTGCTTTCATATGATCATAAAACCTCGATAAATTATCAGTAAAAATCAATAAGCATGTGAACACGTTGTAGGTCTTAAACGCACGGATTCATCCCTCAGTTTTAGACTTTATTGTCTGCTGCTGTCATCTCCTTCATTCGTCTCTTTCTCATCTCCATAACTGTCCCCGGAGGTTAAAGTAATAGGGGGATTTTAGAAAGAACTAAACATGGGAAAGCTTTTTTCAGATGCACGTTTTATTGTAAGACTATAACATGACAAGTAAATTTTCCTGTGTAGGATGGCTGGAAATCTCAATTCCTCTACCAGCTCTGCTCCTACTGTTTAAATTCATCAACTAAGGTGGGATCAAATTGAGGGGGCATGAATTTTAGCTGTCTTTATGTCTATCCACATTGCATGTGTCATTTTCATATGTATGTGTGTGTATTTTGTCAGTGCCCAGCCAGGTTTTTTTGTTAGGGAAAATATTCCAACAAGTCAGAAATAATCAGTGTTTGGTACACAGAATCTCGGTGAGAGAAAATATTTTAAACCAGGAAATGAATCTGGGGCAATAGTGTGAGGCAAAAGTAGCATTTGCTTGTTAACTTTTGTAATGTGGCCTGCAGGCTATTCAGTCTTATAAAAACAATACAAACAAATGTAACAGTGAGAAAGCTAATATGAGTATGCTATTAAAAATGAACCCGTTTATTTTACATTGGAGTTAAAACATGGATGCTTGTGAATGTGTCGATGGCAGAACACATTCTTTTAAAAGGTGTTGATGCAATTTAGAATATTACGGCTATTTTTTTTTACTAAAACTACACAATCTCCCCCTGTTAGTTATATACTAATGCAACCTTAATGTCTCCACAAAAGTCTCAATTAATCTCTGCATTGGTAATGTACATTAAAAACGCAGGCGTCTTTCGTACTGCTGTTGTTTTCCATAATTTTTGCACAACTAAGCAAGGTGATGGATCTAATTAGTCACTTCATGAATATCCAAAATTGTGACAGTATTTATAAAGAGTCATAAGTGGACAAAGTCGTTCTTCTCTGAATAGGACTGTGCTGGAGGATGCGAGGCATTCAGAACCCTTTTTCGGAACCATCGGTTAATCACCGTAGGATAGAGGCTGCAACATCGTCAGCCACCTGGGAGGTGAAACCCCTGCCTCAGGCTCCAGGAAGTTCATCACCCTGGCACCCTCCTGAGCCAGCAATCCTTAGTGCATCACTCATCCTCCCGTGCCCTCCGGCTATTCCCCCTCCTTCCTAACGGAGATACGTGCCACCGCGGCCGGCTTGGCTGACAGGAGACCGCAACACCTGTTTGAACACCTGGGGATGCCGCCGTCCCAGTTGCCGCGGGGTTAATAATTTTGCCATCATTCAAACTGCCTGTGACTTAACTGGGACTGCGGCGAGGCCGTTTGGCTGGAGAGGCTCCTTGCCGCGACTCTGCCTGGTGTCCTGCCTTACAAAAACGTTTAGCCATGTGGCTTTATTTACAAATAAAGGCATTTCGCTTAAATTCCTAAAAGAATTTGAATATTAAACATCGAGTGGACCATGAGTAGCTACTCACCCGACATCACCTGATTCTGCCAAGCTTGACTCTGCCCAAATACATCTTTGATACCAGTTATCAGCATCCAAAAACTTACATGTAATGTTGCTATTATAAGTAATTTATAAATGATATTCTATTGTTTTTCTGAGTAATTGGGATGTTGTCTTTACAAAGTGTCATTGTCTTTTGGAAACGTTAGTTGAATATTTTATTTGCATATCAGTGCCCTTGAACAGAAATATGGAGTTTATTTCTTGGTGTACCTTCCATCATGTCTGCTATAAACAATTGTGTGAAGCCTCTTGGTGTTTATCATTGAAGAAAGCATTAAAATCAGACAGATCTGAGGGTGGGCTTGGTTTCAGTCCCCATGCTATTTTTGTAACCTGGAAATTTCAGCTAAATCTATGAAGTTCGGCTCGGCATTCAATGCAGTTCACTTACTGACATGATAGCAGGCATTAAAGGGTCATGCCTTGTGAAAATGAGCTCACCTTGGGCTTTTCGGGTTACCTTCAAGAACTGAATAAATAATTTCTGTCCATATCTTTTCCCTTTCCACTGTTCACTGTGCTTTTAAGAGCATTTCATATTTCTGTAAGTAAATAGCTACATGGATTTTATTTGACTGGATTGATTTTACTTTTGCAGTAAGGTCTCAAGGACCAAACCTTCCTCAATGCTAAATGTATGTACATTTAGACCTGAAATGTCATACGTGAATATTTTTCTATTTACTACATCGCATATAGTATATCAGAGACCTTAGGTAGCTATTCACTCCCCAGCTAGACTATAGGCTGAGGTGTAGAGCTGGGTGGGGATCAGTGCCATTGACTTTGCATGAAGTGTTCTGTCAGTGCTGTCAATCCTGCTTCACATATTCTGTGTGTTGTTGGAGTGCTGGCGTTTAAAGATTCCATATGTCTGTGTCCCCACTGGCCTCTTCCTCATAGTTATGCTGCCATATATAGGTATGCCGGGGCTCTTGCTGTTTTATTACAATTATTCTGCCACCTTAAATCGCTGCTCTGCTCATACACAATCTCTTTCCCACACGGCCACCTCTTTGGGGTACTTCTTTCAGATGTTTGGATTCAAGAGATCCCCGTATTGTCTGCTGGCCTACCACACCCTCCCTCTGCTTCAGCTGTCCACACTGACCAGCTTGCTGCCTTCTGAGTCACTGAACCTGCTCTGATCACCTAACTGCATCCTCCAATACCCTGCTGTCCTGATGAATGTTACAACATTGTTGTTCTTATTTGTATTAATTAATTTGTCCTGCTCGGTGCCAGCCAGAGAAAGATGGGTTTCCCCCTTGAGTCTGGTTCCTTCCAAGGTTTCCTCCTCCTGAGGGAGTTTTTCCTTGCCACTGTCACCTTTGGCTAACTCCCTGGAGACCCTGGACCTGGGAATATGCAAAGCACTTTGTGCTTCTTGTTAAAAGCACCATATAAAAAAAAACTGAACTGAATTGAATGTATCTAGTGTGCCAGAAGTGGAGAAGACCGACTCTTTAAATAAATTGATAGACTATACATTAGCATGATCTACAATCAATAAAGATGAAGAAGGTGCATATTTATATCCTGTCGTGTATGTAATGCATCATATTTGATGTTACTGGCATGCATTTATAAAACTCTCAAACATTCAAAATTTTTCTTTAACATTTCTGATTTCAGATAGGAAATGTCCTGATGAATTGTTGAAAGACACTTCTGTTCAGAAAAGAGGGCTATAAGAAAGCACGTTTAACGTCTTGCGCATTGCTAGACCACGACAAGGCCAGACAGAATGTTTTTCGTGCCTTCAGATTTCGATTTCCGTTTTGTCACCCTCCTATACCCTGGGGTGCTAATTTGCCCCACTTTACACGGCAATGCTAATGGTATCCAAACAGCAGCACAACCAGTAACCACAAAACACCTAGCATGTGTAGACAATGTCATAGAGCTCATCCCACCTTGTTCTCAACTGTATGCCAGTCAGATAGAGCTGCCATGTACAGGGATGACGCAGTGATAGTCGAGGACCCGAAAGGCGGGTGACATTCTGAGGGTGTTTACACGTACCAATGTGGATATGCGTAACCCATGACGCCTCCCTCTCCAACTGTCCAGGTACTGAGGCAAGCACGTAGCACTATTTAAACGGGTGGTGCTTGCATATCTGTCAATCATGGAACCAGAATCACGATTGGAAGAGAGGTGCTCGATGTGTTCAAGTTTGTGCGAGAGGTTACAGTAGAACGATATGGCACAGCTTAAATAAATGTGTCTTTTTATGTATCAGAATCCCTGCAACTCTCGCTTTTGTCATAGAAAAAGACCAAAGTCTTCCTCAGGGCATGACCTGAAGGCTATACTTAAATGAGGGTTAAAAAAAATCTTAAATGTAATGAATTAAACCTCCCACATTCCAAAACAGCTAAGTTCACAAAACTTTCTTTTTTGTTATTGCACACATATGGCAGTGCCTCAGTATGGCAAGTCGTCTTTAATTGGTAGGTAACTTAATTTTCTCAATTTGATCTTTAGCTCAATTGCTATGATCAGTTCTTCAAATGCATGCTCAGGTTCTTTTTTGCCATTGCTTTTCTGATGGTCTTTTCGCACATGGGAATTGTTCTGACTTTGCAGAGTGTGCTTACTAACAGTAACGTTCTGTGCGAGGTTGAGATTAATTCACCTCACTGATCCTTTGTACCGAGTGCCTCTTCAATTAGATGGACAGGATGTAATTTATTCTAACAAACCCTTCAGTAATCAAAAGGATGTGGCATTAAACCCCAGAAACAAAATTGCTGTTGACAACTTAAGTCAAAGAAAAAAACTATTTAAATAAACATCAAGAGGCACTATAGAGTTTATGGAAGAAATGTCTACAAAGAGCATCATAATTCCCTTTTAATTTAAGTTTAATTCCCTTCACTATTTTATACTTAATATTTGGTAAGTTTATTCCTTAAAATACAGTACAGAGTGTTCCTAACCAAGCCTTCTTATAATAAAGCATTCGATCAATACTTTAAAACACCAGCATTACATGATTTGTCACAAATGCGCATTTACACAATTTCAGTTTGTCCAATCAATAGGCAATTTGTCAAAAACATAAACATTCCTTTTCAAACTATTCAATGTTCAGTTCCATAAATCAGAGGATTAGACTCATGTCGCATGTTTTTCTTTCTGAAAATGGTAATATCAAAATGTACATTCATGGACCCCTGAGTGAAAATCTGTCCAACAGAAAGACTGGAGTGTTTACGCCAGTTTATCAGCGCTTAGTTACTTGCTTTGCAAGTTGTCTGTATTGCTGAACTACATTTAGCACAAGAGGTCAAATCAGCTGCCCTTTATGGTCCAGAGACAGCCTTTTGTGTGCCCAGTGCATTAGTGGGGGCGATTTGGCCATGCTGACCTTTCCTACCATGGGCCTATTAACTGAGCAAAGCAAAATGCAGGCCACACTCAAGCAACCTTCTCATGTAATTGGGTTCAAGGTAAGTGACCCGAAAGTGGGGGGACCTGCGCTGAAGGTCGGAGTGCCAGGTAAAAGGGTAGAGTTTAATCACAGCTGAGGGTTAGAAATCACAGTCCTCAGCCTGTCTGGGTGGTCAGGCCATGAGATGTCAGTGGGGTGAAGGGGCAGTTGCCAAGCAACAGATATTTAAAATGGGGTCCAACGTGCTTTTAACCTCACAAATCAATACAAATAACAAAAGAGCTTGTTTTATAAGAATATCCAACTGTGCACCAGTATGCTGTAAATTCTGTTTATTTTGTACTTGCACTCATATTTTTATACTAAACATACTTTGGATATTAAAACAAATTAGAATAGTCAAAATCACATGATGAGCGCTGGCTTGTTAAATGTTTAAATATGCTCAAAATATAACTTGAATAACATTGTCAAAGGTTCTTGAGTACATATAGACAAAAAAGTTTCACAGTTGACAGTTTTATATACTAATCAGCATTCAGTTTGCCATTAATCGGACATCACTAAGTGTCTTCGTTAATGTTTATTTCTTGAGAAGTTTGCTGGAACTGGATTTGCTGTCATGTGATTGACCCAAAATCCTTTTTAGTTTATCAGCTTCAAATTTAATTTTGGTTATGAACTGTCTGGTCTACATTTTCAAGGGGAAATTGAATGATTAAATAATGTTTTTGAATTTATTCTGTCTGGATCATATTTTTTTATCTTGTCTACAGTTCTTTCTTCACTTAAGCACTTACTTTCCTTCAATGGAAAGAATTTAATTCAAGGTTCTTGTCTGCCGTGGAAGTTACATTCAGGTAGTCGCTTTATTTCTCATAATATTTTACTAAAGTGCTGTATTTTGTCAGTGTTGAGGGGTTTGACTCAAAAAGAACTTTTTTCTTTCAGTATCACTCTGCTTTAATCAGACTTAATTCACCCAGATATTTTGGCACCTACTGAAGTCTAATTATCTAAATAACTTTATATAAACTCCTATAATAAAATGTCTCAGGGTTTGAAGAGTGACTTTGATCTGCTATTCTTCCAATCAGTTTCTGATCCAGTATGATTGACAAAAGGATGCTTTTACGAAAATAAGTAATGTAGGAAACGGATGGGAGGAAACAGTAAAAAAAATAATGCTCATGCAATCCAATATAAGATAGGGTAATGGTTTATGTTTTTTCTTTGTCTAGACCAAGTTGTTAAGCTCCTCTCATCTTGTTTCTCTTTCCATCTCGCCATTCCTTACTACCAATTTATTACCTGCCATCTTTGACCTAAACTGTAACCCCCACCTTAAGCACATTCCATCGACGCCAAAGGATTTATCTAGGAAATAAATCACTGATTACAGGATGCCTCCAGGAAAGAGAAGGTCAATGTCGAGTAAGGGATAGAAACTATATCACAGTGATAGTGAGTTTAGACATATAGCTGCTAGGTTAACGCAGTATGTAATATGCGCAGGTGATGTCTGAACTCAGATCTCACTCAGTGAAACCGTGTCTGACGTGTTTCTGGCCATGTTGGCAACCCTCAGGTCAGACGTCATCTTGCCATGGTGCTCAAAGACATGTAACGACAGCTTGACAGCTCTGAAGGAGACGGCGCAGAGGTCATACACAACCAGGGGAATATGATGCTATGGAAAGAGGGCCAGCAAAATGAAAACTGAACAGAGATTCACTAGAAACAGATCAATATTACAAACAAGACTGTAGCTAGTGGGGTGAATGGTAGTGATGGTCCCAGGGGCCCACAGCTGGAGGGGGTCCTTAGAATATGCCAGTAAAGAACTCTCTAGTCTTGTAAGGTTTGTACTATGCTGGAAAAATTTAATCTGATAAAGTTCAGAGATTGAATTAAACTATTGTTTCATCTTAATAGATGATGCATTTTGACATTTTGAAAAATTTTATATTTTCTTCAGAAAGCTATAGATGTAATGATGGGTAGTATCTAGCTTGGCTAAATAAGAAAATGATTTATTATTATTATTAATAATAATAATAATAATAATAATAATAATAATAATATCTGTATATTATCACATAAAAAATTTTTCATTACAGACTACAGACATATCCAAACACCAAAGTTCAGCTGGGTAGACAGGTGTTATTTGACAGAGTACATAGACCGCATAGACCTCCCTCTTTACAGACCCCGCAGCTGTTGTCAGCGACCCTACTACTGGAGTATTTCAGTCTCATAGACCTCCCTCATTACAGACCCCACAGTTGTTGTAATCGACATTATTCTTGGAGTATTTTGTGCTCGGAGACCTCCCTCATCCCAGACCCCACAGCAGTAGTTTGCGACCCTATTCCTGAAATATTTCAGCCTTTGAGACCTCCCTCATTACAGACCCTGTAGCTGTTGCAATCGACATTATTCTTGGAGTATTTTGTCCTCAGAGACCTCCCTCATTACAGACCCCGCAGCAGTAGTCAGCAATCCTATTCCTGGAATTTTTCAGCCTCTGAGACCTCCCTTATTTCAGACCCCACAACAATTGCCAGCCACCCTGTTCCTGGAGTATTTCATCCTCAGAGATATTACAAACCCTGCAATAGTGATCCGCCACCATATTCCTAGAGATGAACTGTTCTGTAGAATTCATTTTCATCCTAAATCCTGCACAACTGATTCATATAATCAAGTTGACTGATTATCTGGATCAGATGTGTTTAGCTGGAATTTTACTCTACCGGATAGTAAATCTCCAGGAATAGGGCTGGTGGCCACAGGTGTAATACCACCATACTAGGTTGCATCTTTGAAACTTGGTTTTGATACTTTAGTAGCCTGAAACTACTTTTGCTCCATGGACAAGGTTTTGCTATCAAAATCCAAAGTTTCACAGTATTTTATAAAAATATTGTTTGGCCAAAACTTAACATTCTGTAGTTGATTCTCCAGAATCTAGCTTCCTTTTCTTAGGCGGCTAGATTATCTGCCACAGTAAATTTCCATTCCACAATGTTTGCATATTCAAATCATTAAGTTCTACATCAGAAGAGGTAACTTCCTTTGCCTTCTGTACCATTAATCATGCACGTTACTGGTTGTGTGCCGACTGTGTGACGAATGCCAGATCCACTAGTTTGACAGTATTTTTCTCGTTTGTTTGTTTTTTATGGAAATGCACTTGCTGGAACAGGACACCCAGGGGAGAAAAATTATGATTCTTGAGATGGTCAGAGATGACACAGATTCATCTACATTAGAGAGTGTGGCACTTGTGCTTGATGGAGGCTGAGTAATCGCTGATGGGCTTGCAGACTGATCACTGCTTTTGGTGTGTTTGTGCTAATTTATGCGTGAAATATTGAGCATTCAAAACAATGGAGGTGCACATTTGAAACTATTAAGGTCTTCCTACCTTTTGGGGAGCAATGTTTCAGCTGATCAGATAAATAACAAAATGATTACGGCATTAAAGACTTAGGCTAGTTGACTCTTGTAAAGCTTTGGCAATACAGACAATTTGTACTTCAGTGTTAATACTGAGGCTACATTTTTACTAGCCTTTAAACATGTGTATGTCTAGCGTTTTATTTTTTTCTGGTTGAAGAGAGCATTATATTAGATAAATGGCCAGAGTAATTGTTGCTGTTTTCAGGATGCCTATTTTGTGTATTTTTCTAAAACTTTTTACCTCTCAAGGTGTAGTTTTCCATATAAACATCTTCCATTAATGTGGAACTGACTGAACACACTGGGAATGCTGTCTCAACGTTCATTTTATGCAACTATCCCGAACATTCTGTTTTAGAAGTTTTTTTTTCATTTAAATAGGGACATCTTGCATCATTTGGTGTATGACCATCTTCAAAAACATAAATTATTCTAAAAGCACTGTATTTTCATTCCTCCCAATGGTGACCATTGGTCATGTTGTGTCCGGTAGTTTACTGCAGTTTAAACTTCAACTTTATTTCATTAGTTACCATTGCTTAAAAAATGGCAGTTTCATCACATGATTTGAGTTGGCATGGCATTGTGCAATTCCACATTACATATGCCTAATGAAATCAGTTTATTTAAGTTCATCTTAAAATGAGTTGAGTCAGCTTCACTCTTTTTTTTTCAGTACAGAAAATACTTCAGATGTTCAGCTTACTGAAAAATGGTGAAATTGGTTCCTTAGTTTATTTTTTAACTTTTTTGTGTGCCGTAGCATTCAAAACTGTTCTGTAAAAATCCATAAAATCACTGACTTCACAAAAATGAATTCAACACAGCCCCATCTATTTTTTGTTTATACCTTCAAACAGTAAATGATTTTAAGTTAAATAGGAAGGGATCATACTTTGTCCACATCTGGGTGCCTTTATATAATATTTCTGTGTTAGAAAAGGACAATCACAGTGAGTTTTCACAAAGATACAGTATCATGCATAGTGTAACATAATATTTTCCTCATATTTATTCTCTGACTTGTATTCTTAATTATTATTCCAACTGCCCACCTCAGTCTGTAAGCATTTAGCTAACTTATAACTCCTGTGTTTATTAACATCGTTCTATAATTCACGTATCTGTCAGTTAACTTGTATGGCAATTGTCACTGATGCACATCCAACATCTCTGAAACAACATATGTAAAGTATAAATTTTTTATATAAAATTTGGAAATCTCCTGTGGCTTGGGATGGTGGTTGGTCCATTATTCAGGTCGGCATTGTCTTCACACATACATACTTCTTGTGGTAAATAGAACCCCAATTAGCTACTGTTCTGGTGGGATTATGGTCGACCAGTGGAAACCATTTTCACATTTGCAGGATTACCATGGCCTCCTGACTTAAGGCTGACTTTAATGGACTGGCCAGATGTTTGAGGCAAAGAATTCCAGCGGACACACTGGGAAGGACACCAGCTAAAAATGTATCCACCGTTCCCACTGATGACTCTGGACTTGCTGGATCTTTAGCACACGGTCAGAACGTGAGGTTCTTCACGTTCCTTTTGCTAACACTACATGCTGGTGGGCCCCCAAACAAAACTCCACAGATGGTATATGTGGTGAAACAGAAGGACTCAAAGACTTTTTGTGTCTAACTGAACTCTAAGCTCACTTGTACTGGCTACTCCATGCTCTCTGCTTTCAGTTCAGCAATTACATAGAGCCATTTTAATGCTTGCCATAGTCCTAACATAGTGAAATAAGCCAAGGTAACCATGTTCAATGCAAAAGGGAAAAATGTATTTTAGTTCCTTTAACATCTCTGTGACAGCTGAGGAAGATCAGCCTCCCACAGGAGCGGCTGACTCGGTTCTACACAGCAGTCATTGAGTCGGTTCTCAGCTCATCCATAACAGTGTGGTTTGGTTCAGTGACCAAATATGACAAAAACAGGCTACAACGAATCATCTGGTCTGCCGAAAATATCATTGTACTATTCAAGAGTCATGAAACAGGCAGGGAAAATCATCGCTGACCTCTCACATCCAGGCCACAACCTTTTTGAACTTCTTCCATCTGCCAGGCGTTATAGACTAATATACACCAAAACAAGCAGATATAAGAACAGTTTTTTTTCCCACTGGCCATCAAGCTCACAAATGGTAATTCAACTTAATCAGGCTGGGCTCCCCCTCCCCCTGGGCCTCCCAAAATCTTGCAATACTGTTTATATATTGTTAATACTTTTGGCATTTCTTGCTCTAAGTTGCACTCTGCACTTTGTATATACACCTACTGTATATATACAATATATAT